>CM053624.1:359862327-359910263 GCA_028646595.1 Phalanger gymnotis
AAAAAAAAAAAATTACAGTCCAGCGAAATAAATTCCCACATTGACCACGTTAAGGTAGGTAGTGTGTTTCATCTTTGGTCCCCTAGAATAATGTTTACTCATTGTAGTGTTTGTATTTCTAAAGACTTTAAAAGTTGTTTTTCTTTATAATGTTATCATATACATTTTCTCCTAGTTTTACTCACTTCAGTCTGTATCAGTTCATAAAGACCTTCCCAGTTTGCTTTGAAACTGTCCATTTTGTCCATTGTCTTTTGGGACAAAATATTCTACTGCATTCATATATCAAAATTTGTTTAGCCATTCCCCAGTAGTTTGGAACCGCCTTAGTTTCTGGTGTTTTGTAACTTCAAAAAGAGTTGCTATAAATAATTTGAGCCTATGTGTCCTTTTCCTCATTCTTTGATCTCTTTGGGATGTAAGTCGAGTATTTGTATTTCTGGGTCAAAAGGTATGCACAACTTAATGACTTCGGAGGGCATAATTCTAATTGCTTTCCAATAGTCCTATTCATAGCTCCAATAGCATTGCATCATTAGCGTACCTGTTTTCCTATAGCTCCTTTAACATTTGTAATTTCTCTTTTTTTCATTTTTGCCAAGCTTATAGTTTTGAGATGGGACTTCAGAATTATTTTAATCAACTAGTGATTTAGAGAAGTTTTTTTTGGTATAGTTATTAACAGTTTGAGTTTCTTTCTTTGTAAACTTCCTATTTCTATCCTTCGCCCCTTTATCTATTGGGGAATGCATCATAGTGTTAGAAAGGTTAATCCATTTTTATATACCCAGATATGGGACTTTTATCAGAGAAACTTCCCATGAAGATTTTTCCCAGTCATCTGTTTCATTTCTAATTATAATTAGAAAGGAATTAACTTGTACAAAATCTTTATAATTTTGTGTCATCAAAACTTCTATTTTATTCTTTGTGATTCTGTCATTCATTGGACCCTTACATATAAATCTTCCTTGGTGCTCTAATTTGCTTATAATGGCTCCTTTTTTGTCTGTCATGAATCCATTATATGTTTATCCTAGTATGTAAGGTTTTAGTCTCTACCTAATTTTCACCAGACAACTTTACGTTCTTTTTTTTTAAATCAGTCTTTTTCAGATAGTGAGTAATTGGACTCTTTAAACTTTTGAAAATCATGATATTCTCTTCGCATCCTCATTTTATGCCTCTAGTCTGTTCCAGTGATTAATGTCTCTTTTTAAAAATCAATACCAAATCATTTTCAGTGATTAGTATTTTGTAGTATAGTTTGAGATCCAATACTGCTAGAGATGTCGTACCTTTTCTTTTCTACGTTTGAAATTGACTTCTCTTGAGATTCTTGATCTTTTGTTTCTCCGTTTGAATTTCATTATTATTTCTTTCTAGATCTATAAAATAATCTCTTGTGATTAATATGCCTTGGATAAGTAATTTAGGTAGAATGTCATATTTATTAATATTAGTTCTATGTACCTATGGGCAAGTACTCTTTCTCCAATTTTTCAGATTTATCTTTAGTTCGCAAAAAAAGGGGTTTTATGGTTGGATTCATATAGTTTTTGATTATATCTTGGTAGATAGACTCCCAAATATTTTATATGTTTTAGAGTTATTTTGCTTGGAATTTTGCTTTCTGTATCTTCCTTCTGGACTTTCTTGGAAATGTAGTGGAATGCTGATAATTAGGTAGATTTATTTTGTGCTATAAAACTTTTCTGAATTTATTGTTTCAATTAATTTTAATCAATATTTTAGGTTTTGCTTTAAGTAAATCATTATATCATATGTAATAAACAATAAATTTGCCTATATTGACTCTCTCGATTTCTCTTTCTTGTCTTACTAATATATTTAGCATTTCTAGCACTGTTAAAGGGGTGAAGATGGAGTTAGTTGCTTTACACTTGGTGTCATTGAAAGACTCTGGCTTTTCTTTGTTACACATAATGTTAACTCTTGGTGTTAGATAGATACTATTTATTATATTAAGAAAAAGTCCTATGCCGTATAGTGTGTTTAACATTAATGGATATTGAATTTGTCAACAAAATTTTCAGTGTCTTTTGATATGATTGTGTAGTTTTAATTATTTATGGCATTATATGGTTTTTATGTTTATATTCTTCAAACCATTCATTTCCTGTATAAATCCAACCTGGTCCTATTGTATTCTCTTTCTAATATATTCTTGTGGCCTTTTTACTAATACTTCACCATTTTGGCATTTATATTCATTAGGTATATTGGTCTCTCATTTTATTTCTCTGCTTTGTGATTTAGGTATCAAGATCATATTTAAAACATGGAAAAAGATGAAAAGATTTCTTCTTTTCCTGTTTTTACACTCAGTTTACATAATATTATCATTAATTGTTCCTCAAAAGTTTGATAGAATGTACTTGTAAATCCATTTTGGGAGGAGGGAGTTCATTTATTGTTTTTTCAATTTCTTTTTCTGATGATAAGTTCTTTAATCTATTTCTTCTTTTAGTGGTCTAGATATTTTAAAATTTTGTAACTATTCATCTATTTCCTCTATCAGTTTTGTAAACATAAAATTGAGTAAAATAGTTTCTTATCATTTCATTTATTGCCTCTTCAATTCATGTCAATTCTCATTTTTTTATTTTGACACATACAGTCTGTTTTTATCTCTTTTAAAAATATGATTAGTTAACAATTTGCCTGTTATTAATTTTAAAAATAACAGCAGCTAGTTTTATTTATTGATTCAAAGGGGTTTTTTTTACTTCAGTTTTATTAATCTCTTTGGACTTTCAAAATTTCTACCTCGCTGTTTACTTGGGGATGTTTGATTTGATGTTCTAGTTTTATTTTTAGTTGTGTGCTTAATTAAATTGATTTATTGTTTCTTTTTTGATGAAATCATTTAGAGAGAGAATTTCTTTTTCCCTTGAGGACTTCATTAGCAGCATCTTAAAAGTTTTGCATGTTGTTTCATCGTTGCCACTTTCTGTGATGAGTTTTTCTATCATTTCTATAATTTGATTTTTCACTTTGCAATTCTTTAAAATGAAACTATTTAATCACTAGTTAATTTTTTTTATTTTTTCTTCAAAGGTACTTTAAGGAATGCACATATACACACAAAAATAGATACATACATATATACACATACATCTCTCTCTTTCATATATATACTCCCCCCCCCCACTCACATGTTATGATCAGGAAGTGGTGAGTTTAGGATTTACATTTTTCTGCGTTTTGGGGTTTAGTCTTTATGGCCTACTTTATGCCCCAGTATATTTATTTATAATTTTTGTTAAAATGTCTTGCATATCTAGGAAGTAGGTAAATTCCTCTTTCCATTTTTCAGTAATCATCATAGATCTATCATCTCTAATTTTTCTGAAAATCTATTGATGTCTTTAACCTCTTTCTTGTTTTTTACCCCATGCATTAGATTTGTTTAGGTCTGAAAGGGGATAATTGAGGTCCCACAATATTATAGTTTTATCATATATTTCTCCCTGAATTTTGATTAATTTTTTTCATTGAGCTTTTAGATGTGCTATTTGTTGTGTGTGTGTATATATATATAAATATATATGAAGTACTGATATTATTTCATTATCCATGGCCTTTATAGTTTCCCTACTTTTCTCTTTTTATTATATTTATATTTATGGTAACCTTATCTGAATTTGTGATTGCTATTCTGCTTTTTTGAGTTTGGCTAAGAAGTGTTATATTGTGATCCAGTCTTTCATCGTAATTACATTTGAATCTTTATGCTTCAGTTATGTTGTAAACCACATTTTGTTGGCTTCTGTTTTCTGATGCATTCTATTATCCTCTACTTTGTGAATTTATGTGATTCATATGTATAATTATAATTGCAAATTGTGTATTTCCCTCCATCTTGTCTCATTGTATTGTTCCTTTATTTGCTGTTTCCCACCTTTTTCTTAAAAAGAAGGTTGTGGTGAAAGTTAGTGTGGCAGCTAGGCAGCCTAGCAGATGGAGTGCTGGGTTTAGAGTCAGGAAGACTCCTTGTGAATTAAAGTCTGGCCTCAGACACTTACTAGCTGTGTGATCCTGAGTAAGTCACTTTACCCTGTTTGCCTCACTTTCCCCATCTGTAAAATGAGCTGGAGAAGGAAATGGCAAACCACTCCAGAATCTCTGCCAAGAAAATCCCAAATGTGGTTACAAAGTGTAGCTATGACTGAAAAATGGTGAAAGTGAGGGAACTTGCCTAACATTGATAATTTGTAATTGAAATAGCATTTTTCCATGTGGTGGTTCTTTTTCTTTCTCTTGTTGTTACCCTGTCCTTGGTCCTAGATTTTTACTCTTTATTCCCTTTCTGCTCCTATTTCCCTTTATACACATATAGATATACTACTAAAATACTGCTATGGGTATGTATGTATGTGGATGTAGCTGTATTCTCTCTTCTTTTATCTGACTCAGATGAAAGGGAGGGCATAGGATGCCTCTTCCCCCACCCCTTCCTCCATGTTTAAGTACTCTGTATCTGTTGTACCTTGATCATATTAAGGTGATTTTCCTCCCTCTTCTCCACTTTTATTCCCCAGTATAATCTGTCCTTCCCATTTCCATCTTCACCTGAGACAGTGAAAATAGAATAAAACCACTCCTAGGCCCTCTGTCTATTTACCTTTCTCTGTGACTCTTGAAGATATTATAGTTTTGAGAATACATTTCTCTCTTATTAACATGTCAATAATTCATCCCACATAGCCTCTTTCAATGAACAAATGTTTGTACCTTTCTAAATTTCTCTTGGCTCTTGGTTTTTATTTTTGTTTCTCTCCCCACCCTGCCATTTTAAAATGTCTGCTCATGCTGATCTTTCAGATGGGAGTGCTTAGAAAGCCTCTTTTACATTTAAAGATTATTTCTCCCCGGTAGGATTTTACTTAGCTTTACTAGATAGATTATTTTTCGTTGTAGAAATTCATCTTTTAATTTTGAGGGAATATTATATTTAAGCTCTCCTTTAAAATGGCAGCCAAGTCTTGTGATCCTGACTTTGATGTATTGATACCTGACATTTTTTTGGGCTTCTTGTAGCTTTTGTCTTTTCTTTCCAGTTTTTCTTTTATTATCTTTCACCCTCTCTCCCTCTTTTCTTTCTTTCTCCTCCTCTCCCTCTCTTCCTCCTTCCCTCCTTTCCTCCCTCCCCTTTTCTCCTTCCTTCCTTCCTTCCTTCCTTCCTTCCTTCCTTCCTTCCTTCCTTCCTTCCTTCCTTCCTTCCTTCCTTCCTTCCTTCTTTCCATCCATCTATCCATCCCTGGAAGTTTTAGATTTTAGTTATGATGTTCCTAAGAGTTTTATTTTGGGGTTTCTTTTAAGATGTAACAAGAAAATTATTTGTTTTTACTCTGCCTTCTCAATATAAGAGATCTGGTCAGTTTTAATTTCTGATTCCTTGAAATATACTATCCAAGCTTTTCTTTGTGGGGAGGGTCATGATTTCCAGATCATCCTCAGATTATCTTTCCTTAACTTATTTTCTGGGTCACTTGTTTTTGATATTCTATTCCTTACATTGTCGTCTTTTTAAAAATCTTTTGATATTGCTGTATCTCGTGATTGCCTTATTGAATTGTTGTTTTCTGTTTGGATTGTTCTGATTTTCAGGGTATTAAGGTCTTGGGAAAGATTTCTCAGTATCTTTTCTAAGATGTCAGTTCTATTTTCCATCTTTTCCTCCCTTGCTGTTCCATTTTGTATCTCATGTTTCATTTCTTCTTGGCACTCAAACTGTATCAGTTGAAAATCATCCTGTGTTTAAGGATTTTATTGTCACATTGTGAGATGATGAGCTTGTGTGAATTTCTTTCATGGTTTGGGAAATATTTCATATTTGATTTCAAGGTTAATCCTTGCTGATAATTACTTTCCTAATAGTTTGTAACCTATTATGATTGTTATTTACATTAAAATAAGTATTAGTTTTGAAAGTATAAGTTACAACGAGAAACAATAGATTTAGAATCCCAGAACCTTGGATTTGAAATGGTGCTCATCAGTCATCTAGGGCAGTGGTTGTTTAGGTCAAACCCTCATACTACACGAACTCTGTCTAGCTTCGGCTTGAAGGGTGTCTAGTGACTGTGGAGTAACTACCCTGCCTCATCCGTATTTGGACAGCTCAGTGAACTTCTAACCTAGTTCAATAGGGATAACTTTTCCACCTCTGCCTCAGTGGCTGTCTCATTCTGCCAATACCCCCTCTTCCATTTGGCGAGTTCCCCATTGGACCTTCCATGCCAGTCATGCTTCCTTCTAACCTGCTTCAATCCTGACTCTTTTGGGATTTCCAGCTTCTTTTTATAGTCTTGTTCTATTACAATGGAAGTTCCTCAAGGGCAGGGATTGTCTTTCTTTTTGCTTCTATTTGCATTCCCAGTATTTAGTACAATCCTGGAACTTATTAAGTGCTTAATAAATTCTTTATCTAATCCAATCTAGTCTAATCTAATATTTCGGGACCCTTTCTTTAAATTAGTCTAAAGTTTATTACTTGGAACTTTTTCTCATTGCTTCTGGTTCTGCCCTCTGGGGCCAAGCTGAAAAAGTCTAATCCCTACTTGGTTATAAGTTTTGCTCTACAGATTAGCATGTTCGTGCTTCTGTTTGAGGGATCTAAAAGAAACTCAACAATTCAATTATTTTTAATTTGTAATTAACTCCCTCCCAAGCAGCTAATGATGCATAGCATGGAGGCTGCAGTTCTTGATGGGCAAAGAATGGTACAAAATGGTTCCTTCAGAGAATGCTTAGCTCAGGGTTGCTCACAAAGATGGTTGCAGCTTGTGCTTCATTGAACAAAGGAAGTTTCTATGTAGGCCACTGAGTTTGAGAATAGAAGTATGGCAACTAACGAGTAAACGTTGCATCAGTTCCGTAAGAGCTATGGAAATGTTTAAATATTTGACTGGATGTAATCTTGAATTCATTAAATGAATATTTAAGAGGCACTTAGAATACATGATCCTTGCCCTGTCTTTTACTGTTTTATGAGACTTTCTATGGTAACCAGGAGAACTGGAAAAAGGACGTGGTGCAGAAATTTCTGGCGATTTGGGAGTTCTGATTCTCAGTTACTGTTTGTGATTGAGGAAGCCATGTTGTACTAGAAATTGTTCTTTGCTTGGGGGTTGGAGACCTGGGTTCAAGTCCTTTCTTTACACTTACTAACTCTGTAACCTTGGAAAAGTCATTTCCCCCTCTTTTCTGAGCCTATATCACTTCATCTATGAAATGAGGAGGATTATTTTTCCCTCCTCTTTGTTGTTGAGGTGTTTTTCAGTCGTGCCCAACTCTCCATGTCCTCATTTGGGATTTTCTTGTCTAAGATACTGTGTCAATTTTTCATTTCCTTCTCCAACTCATTTTACAGATGAGGAAACTGAGAGAAACAGAGTCGAGTGACCTGCCCAGAGTCGAGCAGCTAGTAATCATCTGAGGCTGGATTTGAACTCATGAAGAGTGCTCAGTCTACTGCCCCACCTAGCTGTCTTCCTTCTCTTCTTACCTCACAGGATTATGGGAAGATCAAATTAAATAATGTAGGCAGAGAGCTATGTAAATGGTCAAAGAGTCACAGACTTGGAAGGGGCTTCAGTGGCCATCTATCCTACCCCATAGGGGAGCAAGAATCTCAACAATTGGTAAAAAAGGCTCCAACTTTCTGAGTCTGGATACTTGGAAGGAAAATGGCTTCATAGACTGATATAGGAAAGGAGGAGGGACATATTTAAGAAAGAATTATGAATTTAGTTTGAATGTGTTGTTTAAATGACATTTATGTGGTATCTTTTTCTAAAAGTAAGGGATACGTATATACACACATGTATGTATGTATGTATGTATGTATACAGTCTTTGAGGCACTCCTCCAACAAAATGGCAGTTTCCTAAGATTAAGTTTGTTTGGCACCATTTTAGGGAATTTTAAGTACTTGTCATAATTAGGAATATGCTTAGCTGTCACAGAACCAAGCTTAAGAATCACAGTGTTAGACATTGAAGATGCCTGACTTGAAAGGCAGACAGATGCCATGTGGGGAAGGTGAAAAGGGCCCACGTCTGTCCATAACTGGTAACTACTCCTCAGGCTATAAGAGTGTTCTCCTGATGCTAATGGCCTGAGATCTAGCCCTGGGTGTTGGTGAGGAAGACCCAGCACCGCTTTTGATTATATGGAAACCAGTCTAAAAGATAAACGAACTCATTTTAAAATGAGCGCAGTGGGAAGAGCACCAGGCCTGAAGCCAGGCAGACCTTGATTCAAATCCAGCCTCGGACACTTATGAGCCATGTAATCCTTGTCAAGTTGCTTAATCTCTGTCTGCCATAGTTTCCTCATCTGTAAAATGGGGATAATAATAGTACTTACCTTGCAGGGTTGTTTTGAGGGTAATATGTGTGTGTGTGTGTGTGTGTGTGTGTTTGTGTGTGTTATGTATAATATATGCGTTACATATTATATATATTAAATATTTAAGCACCATATAAATGCTACCTATTATGGCTATTAGTATTTCCAGGAGGCATTATGAAGTAGTCAAAATGTTGGAGATGAAGATTCTTTTAATGAGTAGTTTGAGCATAAATTAAAGAACCCAAAGACATTCTCCAGTTTGTTGAGTAGAACCTTGATGGAGGATTTAGGAAAATGTGAACAATTCAAGTCAATAAGTACTTCTTAAGAACTTACTGTATGCAAGATCCTAAGCTGGGCACTGGGGAATAAAGACACTTTTCTAATATTCTGGAGGAATTAAGAATTAACCCTCAAGTAGGGCATCATGGGTATAGAGCTTGAAGGGACCCAAGAGGGTACCTGGTTCAACATACTCACTATATAGAGATGAGCAAATTGAGGCCAGGAAGCCAAGGAACTCAAGGTCATGCAGGAGGAAGAACAATGAATTGAATCCAGTTTTCTCCCCACTTTATCCCTATACCATCTACATAATTTGGAGAAAGAGCTAATGGTGATGGAGATCAGGAAAGGCTTCCTGCAAGGGATGGCCCCTGGGAAAAGTCTTGAAAGAAACAATGTACTCTGAAAGATGGAGGCGAGAGGTGACTCTGCATTAGTCCTGGGAGGTGGGCAATAAAATTCTTTGCAAGTAGGCCATTTGGGCTGGAATGTAGAACGTGTGTATAAGACAGAAAGTAATGGGATATATTTAGAAAGGTGGCTGGAGCCAGATGATGAAGTGCTCTCAATGCCAAAAGATAGAATTTGAATTTTGTCATAGAGGCAGTGGAAAGCCGTGGGGCAATGTGGGTAGATCTGGGCTTTACAACAGTCATCATGGCAGCTGGGTGGTGGATGTATTGGAGAGGCAGAGACTGGGAGCAGGGGGACCAATTAGGAGGAGTTCAGAATGGCAGAATAGATTGAATTCTGAACCAGAGAAGGAAGTATAGTGCTCATATCCTTGAGATCCTGGATCCATCTAAATATTAATTATGTAAGAGACCTTAAGTCATTGAATATGAAGTTCCTTGAAAAAGCATCTTATCCATCCTTCCCCTTCCTGGGTTTCACCTAAGCACCCTAGCCTAATGAAAATAGATGCTGTTTTTTAAAGCATAGACAAGAAGGAAATTCTAGAGCCTCCTTTAGAATTTTTTGGAAGCATGAGAATGGGGCTTTTGAGGCTGGTGACAGTCGTCAGCATATACCTTATTTTTTTTGCCCCATCTTGCTGTGCACAGCTGGAAATATAACCAGGGAGATTAAACTCCTTTATTTTATTATGCTTTGGGAAATCTGAACAAGAGAGCAGTGTTGCTACAAATGAATTCCATTTTCCTTTTTTATTTCTCAAACCAAAGTCCTAGGAAATCTGTTACTCCCTCGGGTGATATCAATCTTTACAGGACAATGGGAGATGGTTCTCCTTCAGAGGCTTATTTCCAGTCCTGACTTGAAACAAGGTTTGAGGTCTGTGGGAGCTGCAGACAGCAAGGTGTCACTAAGCCTGTAACTGCCACTGTAGCTTCTCAGCCCTCCTCTCTCCCCTTTTGAACGTAGGCCTTTCTTTTCCAACATCTGTTCCCCTAGGTTGTCACTAAGAAATGCACACTCTCATTCTCCCCTTCCCAGGGACATAGTTAAGCATTAGTTATTTCCCATCCTTTTCAAAGCTCACACGGTCATTTTACCCAATTGGCCCTGGAAACAGAGACACATGAAATCATGAACAATAAAAAGGCACCATGGTTAGAATGAAAAAGAATCAATGGATTTTTATAAACTCTTATTGATACTAAATTTTACTTGCAGTGGTGTTTGGACATAAATTTCAGGAAACTGTATGTAAATGTACTCATTAGTGCTCCATAATATGGAGCATCTCTTTTGGCTTTAGGCACAAAAGCTATTACTACTTATTAAAAACAGTAATTGATTTTCCGTTTTTTAAAACTCAGAATTTTCTTTTTCGTTTTGGTTCCATCTCCCCTTTTTGGAGGGAGGCAGAGCATTTATAGGGCCCACCAATGTTCGCCTAGGGCATGTAAAGGATTTTAGGACAAATTACATTGTGCTCTAATAATTTTGAGGGCATAGGGGAGGAAGGGCAGGCACGGTGTTAGTGCATTAGCTATTTGGAAATGGATTTGTTCCAGCCAGAGAGAGGAACTCAAAACAAGTTGAAGGACTTTTGATTAGGAATTACTCTCCAGTTATACAGTCTTTAATTCGAACATCATAGTTCTTATTTTAACATTTTTATAATTTGATATCCAGATACAGATTTGATATCGAAGTAATACAACTAATGAATGAAAAGTAAGAAGATAGCCATGGGTGGATGGCTTGTGAAACAGGGTCTGGGGCCAGCTGGAGACTGTGAACCGTGGGAGTTTGCCCAGACTCACTCACCAAGCTGTTGCTATAGTTCAGTGATATGTGCTTCCATACATCTAGTATCTCATCGATGTGGACCTTCTCTTCAGGGGCGCAGATTATAACCCATCTATTCCTTCTCATTGTCAGAACCCTTGTCCGTATCTTTCTGTAAATCCTTCCCATAGGGGTCACCCATATAGGATTGAGAAGTCTTTCTCCAGAACAAGAGGTCTTCACTTTTGTGTATGTGTCCTGGACCTTTTAGGCAGTCCAGTAAAACTTATGAGACCTAATGCATAAAATAAAATCCGTAGGATCACAATGGAAAACATTTCTATTGGAATACAATTATGAAATATTTTTTAAAAAGAGAAAAACAAATTCACAGACTGTAGTTAAGAACTTGTGCCCTGGATCTCTTGCTATTATGTGAGTAAAAACTAGCATTTATTAAGCAATTACTAAAGACTGTGCTAGATGCAGGGGATACAAAGATAGAAAAATGAAATAGTTTCTTCCCTCAAAGAGCTTACATTCTATAGGGAGAACAAACACATACATGTATGTACAATTTTGTTGTTGATGATTTTGGTGAGAAGGCACTAGTAAGTGGTGGAAATAGTGAAATCTTCAGGTAGTGCTTTAGCTGAGCCTTGAAATTCTTAGAGGCAGAAGTGGGTAGAGAGAGCTGTCCCAGCATGGGGCATGACTTTATTAAAAGCATGGAGAGAGGAGATGTATAAAGAACAGGAAGAAGGCTCATTTGGCAGTTTTGTAGGCTGCATTAAAGGAAGTAATGTATGATAAGATTGGAAAGGTTGATTGGATAACAGGGAACGAAAATCTTTAAATGTTAACCCATAACATAATCTGGACAAAAGGCATTTTTCATCTACTTGGTTTCTCCTGTGTGGATAGTTGGGCCAGACTCTTTGGAATGGTTGTGTATCATTTGAGAGGAGCTGCAGTGTTCTGGGCTCCTTGACAGAATGTAAGATTTTTAAGGGCAGGGACTTTCGTTTTGGTCTTTGTATCTCAACATCCAGCATAGTGCCTAGAGATTCAAAGACATTATGGGTCCATAACAGATGCTTGTTGACTGATTGATGCAAGAAGGTAAAATCATCAACACATGCAAAACCCCAAAATCTCATTATGGTATATGAAAGAAAGTCAGCCATAGAGCCTGGGCTTGGATTTTCATTTTTTCTGTCTTGTAAATATTTATTTAATTTCTAATCTGTATAATGTGCTTTATCTCTGCTTTCATTATCCCCCACTGATGTAGATTGCTATCCCCCCACATGCTCTCATTCAGTTAATTTCTGTATCTGCCCATCCTATAAATCTTCTATAGAGAGAGAAGTTATCCAAGGGACAGCAGATCTCCTCTGGCCCTTTTAATGTATCATAGAGACCAGTGTTCATGACCTGGCTGTCCCTCATTAGATCACAGCCCCTGATTGGGGAGAGACCTCAGAAGACTTCAGTCTGCTACCTCGTTTTACAGAGGGGGAAGCTGAGGCCCACGAAGATGGAAAATGCTAGGTGATGCAGTGGATGGAGCGCTGGACCTGAAATCAAGAAGACCTGAGTTCAAATCCAGCCTCATACGCTTACTTGCTGTATGACCCTGGGCAAGTCATTTAACATCTCTGTGCCTCAGTTTCCCCATTTATAAAATGGAAATAAAAATCACACCTGCCTCCCAATGTTGTCTCGGCCAAAGAAAATAATGTATGTAAAGTGCTTTGCAAAACTAAAGTGCTTTATAAATGTTTGCTCTGATCATTCTTCACTCGGATTCCCCAGCTGGCCACCTCCTTTTCTGCTTGATGGATTTTACAACACTCCTTAGGTGAAAGTCATTGTTTGTAATCCATCTTTGTCCACATCCATTCATCCCACCATGCTTCTATTACTAGTCCAATACCACTGTGTGACTGACCATTGTGATTTCTCTACATATGAATAAAATGTTGAACCTTTTCAGTGAAATTTCCAAGGAATTAAACATAAGTATCATTTTCAGGCACTTATAGACATGTACAGTGGGCTGAAACACATACAAAATAAAAAAAAAACTTTGAAGAAAACCAAAGGCAAAAGTGTCATCTGTGAAATGTATCAAATGACAGGAAAACGAGCTGGTCAGGAAATGAGAGCTTGCAAGGGATATCCAAAAGCCTTTGTGTTCCATGGGGAGGCTCGGGAGGAGAAATTGAGGAAGGTCTTGAGCAAGTTGAGTGAAAATAATGACAAGACATGGACACAGGAGAGACTGGTGTGGATGGGTTGGAATCTACATTATTAGAGGGAAAATCTATATTGGTGAGCTGCACTTTTCAAAAATCTAGCTCACATTTACACTCTTGCCTCATGCACACACTTACACACATTCATACACACGCTTACCCTCATACACACATAATTAGCAAGGTACCAAGTTTCCTCCTGACAGCATAGAAATGGGAATCTGCTTCAACAGGCTCTCAACAACCAATGGTTAAATTGTCATTGTTATCATTGTGAATGGGCAAACACTACAAATATGAGTTCAGTTGATTGTTTTGTTAAGTGCCTAGACTTAAGTGATGGAGAAAATATTAATTATGTAGATTAAACTTAAAAAAGGGTATGCTAGCTGTTCCACCTACCCAAGCCAGTTGTTAAACATTTACTAGTACATAACTGCTTCTGGGCCACCCTTGTGAGTGAATTCAAGAACAAAAGTTCAACAGATATTTCTAAAATGTGTGCTGTGTATGAGGCATAGTGTTCAGTGTGGAATTTAAAGAGAAGTAGGATACTAGAGCCCCCGCTAGCAAGAAGTCCTCCTGGAGAACATAGCAGAAGACACATACACAGACATCGACGATATCCAGGAAAGGGGTGATAAACACAAAGGAGGCAGACATCTTGGCCAAGTTCTATGGGAAATTTGAGGAGGGAGAGATCACTTTCATTGGGGTGCAGGGGCATAGCATGGAAGATTGCACAGAATAGCCATGGATTTAAGCCATGAATAGAGGTAGGGGTTCCAATAGATTGAGGAGGCACTGGGGGTGGGGTCCAGGTCTGGCATGTGGGGGGACAGGTGGCAGGAGCAAATACACAGTGAGAGGAGAGGGCTGGAAAAGAATGGGGGATGGGGACTTGCCCAGGAAGAGGCACCATATGGGATTAGACCAATAAGGTAGGTTGGAGCCAGGTGCTCACAAGCCTTGAATGCCTTCCACATTGATCCACAGGAAAGACATCATTCAAGCTTTTCTATTTATAATTTTAATTAAGATTATTACTGGACTGTAGCCAGGTTTCTTCTATCTTTAAAACATATAATTGCTTTATTTTTTTTTGTCTTGTTGAAATCTGTTTTGTTTTGATATTATGCCATTTCCTGATATATCTCTTTCTGCCCCCAACCTTGATGCTCACTGTCCATTTACCACCCCCTAAAAAAACCAAACACACAAACGAAAAACCCTAATAATCTCTTCCCTGCCCCAAACAAACAAGAAACAGCTAAAGAAACAAACCTTCAACCTGTACAAGACTACATATGACACCATATGCCACATTCCCCACCCATAATGAACACCCTCCCCACCTCCCCCAAGAGGAAGGAGATTCATCTCATCATATGTTCTCTAGGACTGAGGTTGGCTGCTCCATTTACTCAGTTCTGCTCCCTTTTAGTGTTGTTTCCCAGATTTATTTTAAGTCTGAGTTTAATTTCAAGGGTAACATAATGTAAAATGTATTAAAGAAAAAATATGACATGTTAATAACCCTACACCATTACACAGCTTTCAAAAATACCATTTAGGTAGAGGCATATCTTTATCTTCCTGTCCCTATACTTAAATCTGTCTATCTATCTATCTATCTATCTATCTATCTATCTATCTATCTATCTATGCATCTCTCTATCTTATATCTCTCTCTTTCTCTCTCTCTCTCTCTCTCTCTCTTTCTTTCTCTCTATCCACATATGCATATACACACACATTCATATATCTTTACATAGGCATCTAGGTGATATAGTGGATAGAGTGCCAGGCCTGCAGTCAGGAAGACTCATCTTCCTGAGTTAAAATCTGGCCTCACACATTTACTAGCTGTGTATCCCTGGACAAGTCACTTCACCCTGTTTGCCTTAGTTTCCACGTCGAATTAGAGAAGGGAATGGCAAACCACTCCAATATCTTTGCCAAGAAAACCCAAAATAGGATCATGAAGAGTTGAACACAACTGAAAAAATGCCTGAACAACAATGAGCCAGGCACTGTACTATATTATTATTATTTATCATTACATTGGGATTATTGTAACTTGGGCTGTTATATGATAGCTTACAGACTTTATTGTGATTGTGAGGGCAGATTGGGCTTTGAACCTCTTTTGCTGATGAGGAAGTTTAAGCTTGGCATTGAATAGCAAACCCACCACATGACTTAACTTAGGGCTCCCACCTCTATTGTTTATCCCAGAGATTTGCAATCCTCTTTAGTTACAGTGATGGGTGAAATAAAAATTAATTAGAAGCTGGAGTCTGATTTTAGGATGGGATGCCAGACACATATATCAGATTATTAGGTGAGCTATAAAGCAAAACCTGGGATTTATATATTTAGAACTCATAATAAATCTGTCTGTCACAGGAATTAGATGACTCAGTGTGCATCCTTAAAGGCTCATGGAATCACAGAATGTGTGCCTCTCCTTTCCCCTGCAGGCTTTTGGGGTCTGCTACCTTCTGGGCATAAGACCATGACCAGGGAAGTTCATTCTTCCCTGACCCTCCTTGGTGTGTGAGCAAAGATCAGACTTTAATCTCATGATTATGAGCACCATACTTTTGTGTAAAGGAAATACTAATCAAGGGAAGCAGACTGAGTTTGCAGTGAGAAATTAGAGTTGATTGTTTGTACTCCGGCTTGATATATTCTTTGCAACAGACCCACCTTTGGGTGTCAAAATTTGCCTGGAGCTTTGTAGCCTATTCATCCCTAGGAATGTTGCAGCTGCCACACCACATCAGACTTGTGTTCCGTCTAGCTCATTCTTTGGGGGCACTAGGAGCCCCTGGGGACATGCTAATGGGAGGCTACACTGGCTCTGTCCTTCTGAGGGATGAGTCATTGAGGCCCTGCTAGTCTGAGCCAAGGAGGGCTGGAAATTCACTGAGTCAGGAATCAAAGGGATCACGGGATTGAGAGCTTAACAGAACCTTAGGGATCATCGAGTCCAATTTCTTCATTTTACAGTTGAGGAAACTGAAGAGCAGAAAAGTCAGCCTTACCCAAGGTCACAGAGGTAGCTAAGCTGGAATTCTAGCTGCAGACTACAAAGCCAGGGCTCTTTATACCATGTGAATCAATCATTCAACCATAGTGTTATAGACTTATTCTAGGTAAAGCACAGTAGATGCTTTATTAGCCACCTGCTGTGTCCTAGGCGCTGTACTAGGCACATGGGGTGGAAAGATGTAAATAGAAGACTTCTTGTCCTAAAGGAGCTTCCATGAAATGATGGGAGACATCAATCAATTAAGCAGTTACTACGTGCCCTGCTATGTGGCAAGCACTTTTTTAGCCCTGGGAATATATAGAAAAAATTAAATAGTTCTTACCTTACCAATGAAACTTAGTCTAGCTGGTCAAAGGCAACAAACACATTGATAATACCATATATACTGCATCACCATCAAACCCCTACCCTGCACACATTCCCCCACACCCACCCACCATCACCAGTGCTCCTACCATCACCACTATGATCACAATCACTACCACTATCACCCACTGCCGCCGCCACCACCACTACCACCATTGTCACCACCACCACCACTACCACCGCCATCACTATCACTACTATCACCATCACCACCATCATTGATACCACCACTGCTGTCACCATACCTTTTTTAGAGATAGAAGCTACTTGAAAGCTAGAGTTTAACTCTGTATTCTTTAACTTTAGGTATGTTATATATCCCCATTCCACAGCAGAATGTAAGTTCCTTGAGCATAATAGAGACAGTATTGTCATAGTGGAAAGAGCACCAGATATAGAGAGCTAGAGGGCCTGAATTCAAATCCCACTTTCATATTACTATCTTTGTGACCTTGGGCAAATTATTTAACCTCTCTGGGCCATCTGTATAATGAACATTTTGTAATAAATTGCCCCTGTGATTCCTTCAAGCTCTGAAGTCTGTGAGCCTACAACAAGAAGGGTTAGGCAAAGATGTCTCATGAGGATCTTGGCAAACAGATTTATCTTTACATTCTAGGCATTTATATATATATATATACACATATATACATACATATATTATATGTACATATGCACACATATATACACACATACTCTTTTAGCCAAGATCTTCATGAGACATATAAATAGATTTATATAATATATATGATGTGCAAAACATGTCTGTTTCAACATGAATATAAACAAACATATATACACATACATTACCTGTCCATCTCTCTCTCTCTCTCTCTCTCTCTCTCTCTCTCTCTCTCTCTCTCTCTCTCTTTCTTTCTTTCTCTTTCTCTTTCTGTTTCTTTCTAAACTAAGGCTTTTAGAATACCCTTTTTCTGTTCACCTGACATACAGTAGGAAAGTTCCCTGAGCTGGAAATTTGGTTGGTATCAACTGTGTTTGCATCCAGTGATCTGTGCTAAGTTGTTTGTGTTAGCTGGTGTCTGGTCCTGAATCCTTTTTGGTATTTATGGCATCACTTTCACTGCCTCGACCCTATTGGCAGAAGTAACAAAGAGTTGGGTGCTGAGGATGTTGATAAATGGCAACGATCTCGGCTTTGTGTTCTTGTTGCTGCCTGGACTTCGGGCTCCATTATTTAAATTGCTGCTCATTACAGCCATGCCATTAACTGGAAGTGCCCAGATATGACAGGCAGGAATAGGCCAGCCAGGGCACTGTCACTGCATCTTCTAGAATGCCAAACTTTGTTGGGGGGTGAGCATGGGGGAAGGGGCAGAGAAAATAAACTCAAAGCAACAATGACATATTTGGTTCAAGGTTGGCAGGGTGTTTTGAGACCTCCTCAGTCTACTTTTCACAGGCTTTGGAGTGAAAACATGGACGGTGCATTAGGCTGGAAAAGAAGGGCTGATGTTGGACATTTCCTTAAATCAGGAAGATGCCCATGAAGAGCCCAGGCGAGCCTATCCTGTCCAGTCCAGATACCACCTTCTGGACTATGGCAGAAAGATCATAGGAAGAGCAGTTCAGTAACTGGGTCATTTTCCACTGGCTTAACAGCCATGAAGCATCTGCGGCTTTCTTGTACTTCTGGGATAAAAATGACCCCTCTGAGTGGCATTCAGAACCAGAGGATCATAGATGGAGATCTGGGAGGACACTCAGAGGCCTTCTAGAGCAACTCATCTTTCAGACGAAGACACTGAGGCCAACAGAGATGATTCTGCCCAGAGTCGTACAGGGGGTCTTCATCCCAGGGGAGGTTCTCCACCTCTAGGCAGGTATCTGTCATTCCACTGCATTGTCCCTCTAACCACTTACATCCTGCTTCTCATATAGCTTTCCAAACTTATTTGACCTTATCCTATTATATTCCAACAGCTTGCCATTTCTGGAATAGGAAATTCCTTCTCCTACACTCGTGCCTTTGTATATTCTGTCTTCCATGTTGGGAATACCTGCCCTCCTCACCTTCTCTGCATCTTCAAGGCTCACTTTAGGCACTGCCTTCTAAAAGTGGCTCTTCTAAAAGCTCCATTTGACAGGACTTCCCTCCCCTCGCCCCTATGACTTTATCTTCACTTTTTCTGTAGTTCCTTCTTATCCATTCATAAGGTCTACCCCTCTTCCCACCCCATTGGATGTAAGTACTTTTACGGCAGGGACCATACTCCTTATGGTGCTTGTATGCCCTGGGCTTAATGAATAATGGATGCTTAAATGTTGAATTGAATTATTGAAGTTACTGTATAGATGCATATGTTATCTTAGTCCAAAACTTAGCTCCTATTTTTGTGTGTACTTACAGTGGCTTACTAGATAGATACACCGGGGGAAGGAAATGTGTTCTTCAATGAGATTATGGATCCATCAGAGTATCAAAGAATGGAGTTTGTGTCTGTGTAGGACTTATCAGAAGTCCGGAACACTTGGCCTCAGGGCCCCTTATGGCCCCCAACACTTGAGTCTGACAGTTTAACCAGATTAAAATGTAATTGGGAAATAGTTTATGAAATGAATAAAAATACATCAGAACTTAGATAATGTTAATATGTGGTTCTCTAAGTCAGCATACACCACAAGGATCCTTATGTAGGGTTTAACGTCCTATGTTTCTATTTGAGTTTGACCCTACTAGTCCAAATGAGCACATTCTGCACTTTATATTACTTGGTTACTTATTTTTCTTTTAAATTATTTATTCTTTTTCCAATTAATATGCCTTTTTTCCTCTCCCTTCTACAAGTCCCCCCACCACTGAAAAGGAAAAAAAAAGAAGAAACAAAACTTTTGTAACTACCATGCATTCAAGATTTCAAAAAAATTAAAAAAAAATCATTCCTCACATTTCAAGGACCTCTTTTTCCTTTCAAATTAAATTTTAAGAATTAAGATGCATTTATTTTCTATTCACTTATTTAGATGCATGTTGTTTATGTACATGGTGGTTTCCCTTAGAGACTGAGAGGTAGTGTGGAAAGAGGATTGGATTTGGAATGGGACAAACTCGGTTGGAATCCCAGTTCAGCTTCTTATGTGTGCGACCTTAGGGAAGTAATCTCCTCTCTCTGGGCTTCATTTTCCTCATCTGTAAGTTGAAGGGTTTGGTCCATATGATCTCTCAGGTTCTTTCAGGTTCTAAATCTATTGGACCTTTGAATGAAAACTCCTCCATTCATTTTGCCTTTTGTATTCACCATAGCTGCCCCATGGATGGCATTTATTAAGACTTGTTAAATGAGTGAAATGGTGAAAGAGAGAATCATGCAGGTGAATTACCTGCTCCTTCCATTTCCCAAACATGGAATTTTAGCTTATTTGTATTGATTTCTTATTTTTATATTTCATTCATTTTAGAGTATTTTCCTCTTTACCTTTTTCTACCTAGCAATCCATTCCTTATAATAGATAAAGCACACACACACACACACACACACACACACACACACACACACACACACACTTCAAGTTGTGCCCTACATAAGGAAATAGTGAAGGAAAGGAGGAAAGGGGAGAATCTACCCCCCAAAATGGAAAAGAGCTCTAAAGAGGTGCTTTTTTGTTTCAGGGAAACTGCTATGGAACACCCAGACAGGGGGCTCAGCCATCTGAATTTGTGGCAGTGGCCTCTCTTTGTTTGGTTGGCCTTCAATTTTGCTTCTGTGGCAAGTTCTTTTTGTAGAAGAATGATGGTTAGCACCCCTTTGCCCTTACCCAGTAGAGATTACTGGAGGTCGCATTTGGGCCGTTGTGCCTCTTGTGTTAATTATAGATGTTTTATGCAGGCCTGAATGCTGTCCTGCACATTACATATTATTGAGTAAACCTATAAATACTTGTACTAGGGTGATATTTGACTTCATTTTGCATTTAACAAGTTGAAATAAAAACCGACCTAAGTGTGATTGCATTGTTAAAATGTTCAGATAAATTATTTGGTTCATAAATAAATAATTTTAACTTTTATGATAATGGAGGGAGGAAAGGTGGTACACAGCTTTTGGAATATGCCAGTCATTCATTCTTCTGTAGCTAAGACCAACAGCACTGTGAATGAAATGACAAAATATCGGAGGACAGACTTCTGTGCCTTAGAACGAGTCGCTCCTTGGGGATGTTTGCGTCGTTGCAGACTGATTAGCATGGAAGGGATGTTGTGTAAAACATCCCCTTTGGCATTTACAGGATGGTAGGTTTAGAATAGAAGGGCTCTGCCAGGTGACTTTGTCCCACCTCCTCATTTTACAGGTGAGGAGACTGAGGCCCACCTCTCAGGGTTCTGCAGCTAGGAAGGGGCTGTGCTGGGGATTCCATATCTGTTTCTCTTCCCACTGTGCCATGTTTTTGACTGCTTCACAGGCTCCATTTTGTAAAGGCTTCTCTGCCTAGAGCCATGTAGCAAGCATGGGCTAGCTCCCTAAGATGGTGGAGGAGTAGAGCGAGGTGAGGGTTCATGCTCACATCCCTTCTCTCTCCTCCTTTCTCCATTCCCCCTCTTCCTCCTCTTCCTTTCTTCTCAGTAGGGGCACCTGGAACTGAACTGGAGAGGTTGTAGTGATCAGAACTACCCCAGGGAGACAGGGCTGGGATGGGAGCCACTGAAGCTTGCAGTCTTGTGTTCAGCTGATGACAGCAAACTGCTTTGCCACGCTGAAGTGTTTTCAGCTCCACAGGCAAAAAGGGCAAGGTCCAGTCTCTATTTGTTGGCCATCTACCTTCTTTGCATCACTCTCATTTCTCTTCCCAATTTTCCCTCTACTTCTCTAACTTGCTTTTCCAAATCCTTTTTGAGCTCTTCCATAGCCTGAGACCAATTCATATTTTTCTGAGTGGCTTTTGATGTAGGCTCTTTGACTTTGTTGACTTCTTCTGGCTGTATGTTTTGGTCTTCTTTGTCACCAAAAAAAGATTCCAAAGTCTGATTCTGAATCTGAGACCATTTTCGCTGCCTGTTCATGTTCCCAGCCAACTATTTGACCCTTGAGCTTTTTGTCAGGGTATGACTGCTTGAAGAGTAGAGAGCACTTTGTCCCAAGCTTGAGGGGCTGCACTGCTGTTTTCAGAGCTACTTCTGCACAGCAAGCTCTGCCACAGCAGCGCTCCTCCCCCCCCTTCTCCCCCTCCTCCCACCAACCAGGACCGCTACCCAGATCCAAGCAGGCTCTGCACTTCTGTTCTGATCCCCTGCTTGATTCCTCCCACCAGGTGGGCCTGGGGCCCAAAGCAACTGCAGCTGTAGCTCTGGAAGCAGCCTCAGAGCTGCACCACTTCTGTGTCCCCATGGCTGAGGCCGACCGTGCACTCCTTTCACTCCATTCTACCAGTTCTACCCACTAACCTTCTCTGTTGTCTTTAGTGTTTGGGGGTTGAGAAGTCTGGTAACTGCCACAGCTCACTGATTCAGGGCACTAGGGCCTGTTCTGCCTGGCTCCCCATCTGGTTGGTCCTGGTGCCGCCCACACCAGGCTCTGCTCTACTCACTCCCAGCTCTGTGCTATAGACCCTTCCCAGAGACCATCCAGGTAGTCCTGGGCTGGAGCCCTGCTTCTTTTTGCTATTTTGTGGGTTCTGCAGCTCTAGAATTTGTTCAGAGCCGAATTTTATAGGTGCTTGGAGGGACCTGGGGTAGAGCTTAAGCAAGTCCCTGCTTTTCAGCCGCCATCTTGGCTCCACCCCCGCATCTATCTTCTTAAAAAATAATTTTGTTTTATTTTTATTACTCTTTTTTCTCCCCTTAAATTATTTATGCTTAGCATTCATTTAAAAATATTGAGTTCCAAATACTCTCCCTCCCTCTAGCTGCTCCTTTACCCACTGAGAAGGCAAGAAATGTGATACCCATTGTGCATGTGAAATCATGCAAAACATATTTCCCTATTAGCTATGTTGGGTCTCTTTGGTTTTGACCTATGCTTTTAGAATAGAGCCCTCCTTATCTGCTTCCATCCAGCAAGCCATCTCTGTTAGAAGGAAGATTAGGAAGAGAACAAGCACTTGAGGGCCTACTATGTGCCAGGCATGGTGCTATGCTCCTTACAAATGCTCATTCTATGCAGGAATCACTTCATTCTTTGTACTTGTACCTCTAGTACCTAGTCCAGTGCCTGGCACATAGTAGAGACTTAACAGATACTTGGTGATTTAACAAGGATTAAAGGGGGAAAGGAAAAGTAAATCAAACTAAGGAATGTATCCACTGTGTTTGATGGTAAAAGCAATATTCTATAGCCATAGTCTCTGACTTCTGCAAGGAGGAGAGGAAGCCCCGTCTCTCTGTTTTAGACATCTTGACAGCCTCTTTCTTCTTCCCTCCTTTGGTCACCTTCTAACCCCAGATTCTCAGTGTCTCTGTGGTCCCTAGAATCCCCAACCCCAAAGTCTATTCTCTGGCTTTCACGTTTTCCCTCCTTTTCCCATTCCTCAGTCTGTGGGGCCTTCCCATAAATATTGTCAATCTCAGCTGAGATGTTCTGATCATAGATAGTCCCCCTGAACAGTGGGAGCTATTCATTTGAGCCAAATCCCGAGGAATCTGGAAGCAAGGATAAAATCCACAGGCAGCAGGCAAATGTCCAGTCCAGAGCCTGTCAAACTCCACCCTTTGTTGTCTACTTTGAAATTAAAATCCTGCAGCCTGCCCCCAGACCTTCTTTCTCATTAGCTGCCTCACACTTGATTGATTCTGGCTCTGACATCACCTTCAACTTCTTGGCTTTTGGTTCTGTCACCTGTATCCTGGTTACTGACTTTGTATTTTTCTTAAGACTCTCCTCATCCCTCCTTATACAGAAGCCTCCTGGCTGCTTCCCTTGTGAGTGGGGAATGTTTCATTGTGTGCCGTGGAAACCAACCAGGTTCATCTGAGCAGAAGGATGGGATGAACAGTATCTTAGATTATTGGATAAAGGAGAGAAAGGGGGCTGAGATTTAGGTGTTCTGATTCTGTCTCAATTGTTCTGTGCCTTTACTGTGGGACATTCCCTCTTTGCATTTCATATTCTTCTGTCATAAAAAGAAATGGTCAAACGACATGATGGCTAATGCCCCTTTCTGCCATCTAACCACCTAACCTCAATCCAATTATACATTTTCTGTATTTATTAGTATTAACATACTGAACCTGAATGAAGTTCAACATTCTCTAGGCACGTCTGCATTAAATATGGAAACCTATAAACATTAATGATAATAATAAATAAGTACATTCCTGTGGGCTTTTAAAGGTTACAAAGCTCCTTTCGTACTTGTTTAATATTTGAGTCTATCAGGCAGTAGATTCTAGGAGGTAGGTAGTACAGTTTCTTATGTCCATTTTAAAGATGAAGAAACTAAGGGCTGGGAGTTAATTGACTTATCCAGAGTCTAACAGCTGATGCGTGTCAAAGGTAGAATTAAAACACAGGTCTTTCTCATTGCAAGTCCAGGATGCTCTCCAGTGCAGTACAAATCTTTAGCATTAAACTTTGGTTTGGAGCCCATTGTATATAGAGCGCTGAGATTAGGGTGGCTAGGTGGTGCCATAGTGCACAGAGCACTGGGCTTGGAACCAAGAAGACTCATTTTCGTGAGTTCAAATCTGGCCTTAAACAGTTACTAGCTGTGTGACCCTGGGCAAGTCATTTAACCCTGTTTGTCTCAGTTTCTCATCTGTAAAATGAACTGGAGAAGGAAATGGTAAATCCCTCTAGTATCTTTGCCAAGAAAACCCCACACGGGGTCATGAAGAGTTGGACGTGATTGAAACAACTCAACAAGATTGGTATCAGGATACGAAGAAGCTTTGGGCAAGTTTATTGCCCTCAAAATGTTTATAATCATCTTGAAATTCACAAGGCAAATACTTTTAAGGATGATGAATGGCCTTGAGTTCATACTTATCGGAATTGGCTGAAGGAAGTAGGGATGCTTAGTTTGGAGAAGAGGTGATTTGGGGAGAGGAACATGATTTTGGTTTGCAACAATTATCATCTTCAAACACATCAAAAAGGTAGGGGAATTCACCTTATCCTGCCTGGACCCAGAGGTTTGACAGATCGAAGCTGCAGAAGAGGCAAACCTAGCTATAAATAAGGGGGAAAACACACTTCCTAATAATGAGAGCTATCCAGAGACTGAGAGGGCTGCCTGTAATCTCATCTCACTTGGGGTGTTTAAGCAAAGGCTAGGTGACTGCTTTTTGAGCACTCTGAGGAGGGAATTCCTTTTCACGTCTGGATTGGACTTGATGGCCATTGAGGACTCAGCTCTGAAATTCTGTGCTTCTGGGCTCTGGAGCTCCTCACTCTTCTCCCTCCCACAGCAGGGGCTGTTCTCCCCTTACTTTCAACACCAGGCTCGCAGCCACATAACTCACCTTTGCAACCTGTTTAGGATCCCATGGTAGTCAGTTTCCTCATCTGTAAATGGGGATAACAGAGTATTAATATCCACCTTGGGGATAGCATGAGAATCAAGTTGTTGTTCTTTGTTCTTAGGTTTCATAGAGAACCAATGATGCTGCAGGGTGATGTCTTGGCTTGTGTGTGAATTGAATTTAAGGGAGGCAGAGGTGTGCAAAGTCATCAGCCTCACTTTCTCTTCCAGAGTCATTGAAGTCTAGGCTCAGGGCTAATAGGCAAAATACTTGGAAGTTTTCAAGTGCTAAGAATAGGGGCTGGATCTTTAATCTCATTTTAGTAGGGAACTCTCAGATGAGGAGATTGGTGCCCTCTTTGAGACTTAGAGAGTTGCCTAGAGCATTGAGCATTGATAGGTTGTATTACTTGTTTAGGATCCCATAGCCCATGTGGGTCAGAAGCATTACTAGCATCCAGATCTTCCCGAATATGAAATAAGGCTCTGTCCATTATGCTAAACTATCTCATATGAATGCTAGCTGTCTGTCATCACCACCATCATCATCTTCATCATCACCATCATCATCACCATCATTACCATCATCATCATCACCATCTTCATCATCACCGTCATCCCCATCACCATCATCATCATCATCATCATCATCATCATCATCACCATCATCACCATCATTACCATCATCACCATCATCATCACCATCACCATCATCATCATCATCACCATCATTACCATCATCATCATCGTCACCATCATTACCATCATCACCATCACCATCATCACCATTGTTTTGTTGTTACTGTTATTTTTATAGCAGTGATTCACCTCTTGGAAGAAAGAGCCTAAATCGACACCCAGTGAATTTCCTTCTCCTCCTCATCTTACATGTACATGTAATTGTATACTTATACCGTAGCTGTATAATATATCTGTATTTGTATAATTCTGCGCAGCTTAGTAGCTGTTTCGTTGTCTCAGAGGCAGACCACCTAAGTCCCTTGTTTTTCTGCAGTCCTCCGCCATTTTGTCACCTGGGAGCATCTGATCACACACAAGTGAGAGACAAAAATGAAATTAGGCGATTTACTACTTGTCCTTTGAGCATATGTTAAAAATTGGACAACAAACTTCAGATAATGGCCAAGATGAGGCTTTGCATTTTCTCTCGGTTTAGATTGTGTGTCCCATCTCTGCCCCTCATTAACACAGGTAATTAATAACTGATTGCACGATTCTTGAGAGCCAGCCGCCTTCAAGCCCTCTCACACAGCGGGATATGTGGGGCTACAGTCTCTATTGATGCATTCATATTTATCTTCTGTGGGAAGATCACTAAGGATGTTGACCTCGGGGAGGCAGTTTTACATTTGAGGCAGGTGCAAATTAAGGAGGCCTTGCCTTCTTGGCACCTTTCATGGCATTTTCAAAGTTTAATACATCACTCTGAATGATCTCAACCTCCTTGGGATGCTTGGAAGATGTTTACGAAAACGTCTCCCATCGTGTAATGATTCTTTAGGCTGATAGGAACCTTCAAGAATTCTTCTCCTTTGGCCGGATGAAGTCAATCTGTCTCTCTAATGAGACAGGCAGAGAGACATGGAATTATGCCCCGGGACAGTCTGCACTCCAACGTTTGGGGCTGTATGCAGAAACTTAAATTTATGATGTGATCTGGAATGATAGAAGTTGGCAGAGTAATGAGGCTGGGATGAGTTGGATTGCCTGGATGTACACTGCTGACCTTTGCTGGATGGATGTGTCAGACTTGGTCCTATACATATCAGTTGTGGATAAAGGCCCTCATTTGGAGAGTCAAGGGTCATGAATTTTGCTTCAGAGCATCCTATATGCAGTTGCCTGGCAACCATGGTAGCTGTTAGGTCCCTGTTATACATCCCCATAAGGCATTTCATCTACTCTGAAAAGCTTGTGCATGATGTTAGTTCTCCAGGCAGAGGTGTGAGTGTTTCAGTGGCAGGGCCATTGCCTGGACTTGGTCTCAAGAACTTGAATTTGTTACCGAAGGAGTTTTCTTCATGTAGTACAGGACTGTCTCCAGGAGGCCAGACCTGTGAAGACTGTGTGTGTGTGTGTGTGTGTGTGTGTGTGTGTGTGTGTGTTTATGTTAGGGGATAGGGAAGGAAGAAAAAGGGGAGAAGACAAAGACTCCTTGTCACTAGTTATTTCACATTTGTGGGTGTGACTGGGCACAACTGTAGTTGGTTGGATTTTATTTTTGGTCTTTTTGGTTCGAAAGAACTAGGAATGTCCAACCTGGAATGGATCAGACTTAGGTAGAAGGAATATGATACAATATGATATGATATGATATGATATGATATGATATGATATGATGTGATATATGATATGATATGATATGATATGATATGATATGATATGATATGATATGATATGATATGATATGCATCCAGGGATTTGTAGGGTTATCTGCCATATCGGAAAAAATGAGATTCAATTTCTTTAATTCCAGAGGAGCAATGGCCAGAAGTTGCAGAAAGAGAAATTTCATTTCCACATAAGGAAAAACTTCCTAACAATTACAGCAGGGGTTCTTAACCCAGCGTCCATATGCTTGAATGGGAAAAACAAATTACATCTTTATTTTCATCTGTCTCCAGTTGAAACTAGGCATTTTCTTCAATTGTTTAAAAAGGTTATTCAGAGAAGGATCCATAGACTTCACCAGATTGACAAAGGGATCCATGACCTGGTAAGAAACCCTGAGTTAGAGTAAGTTAAAAAGGGAAAGGATGCCTTGGAATATAGTAGGTTAAATGAATTGAATGAATGAATGCATGCATGAAAAATAGAAGTTTTGTTTGCTAAGCACCATGCTCAGTGCTAGGGATACAAATACAGAAGTGTGTGCCGGTTTTTGCCTTTATTGAGCTAAACATTCTAATGAGGAAGACAGTGCATATGGGGGATTGTGATCAGGTGTTTGGCTTTGGGGTTTTCCCACACCAGAAGCGTTGAGGGAAGGTTGGCTAACTGTTTGTCAGGGTGATGTAGGCAGGATTCTTGCTCAGGTGCAGCTTGCACTAGATTGCCTCTGAGGTCCCTTCTAACTCTAAGATGCAGGAATTCTGTGATTCCGTGTTTGTATATTCAACATCCTATGTAACTGCCCCCCTCTCCCCAGGTCTTGTGCAGTTCTCTGCCCACAATGTATGCTCAGTTAATGGAGCAGGCTAACAACTCACATACAATGGATGGTGGAGAAGAGGCCCTTTGGGATTTGGTGCTTGATGGGTATTAAATCATGGGAACACTTCCTCTTAGAGTAGATTCAGACCTCTTGACATACTTCTTGGCATTCCTAGCCAGGGCTCGAGACTCCCTCGTCTTACATGGGGATACTGGAAATATTCTTGGCTTGTTCTGTCAAACAATCTGGGATAATAGAGAATGTACCAAGGGAAACAGAAAATATTGCTGATGACTCTATGTGTTAGTCAGTAAGCCTTTATTGTTAATAAACATTGTACCTACCATGTGCCAGGTACTGTGCTAAGCCCTGGGGATGTAGAAAAGGCAAATGACAGTCCCTGCTTTTGAGAAGCTTACCATCTAATGGGTATCACATGAATGAGTGAAAAAAATTAAAGCGTACTGCATGGAAAGTCCTGGAGAGACACTCTGTGCAGTCAAGGAGTTTACTTATAATGGGAGAGATCATTTGTAAAGGTTTCAGCTGTAGGGTTGATGGAAAGTTGGTAATGCATCTTCTTTACTATCATTTCCATCATTAAACTCCATCTTTTCTGAAATTGAATCATTTGAAAGTACTGAGGACTTGAGTGGCAAGAACTTTGTTTTCCATACATTTAGTAGTGATGGCTGCTTAGGAAACAGAGACTACCATATGTGAAGAAACAGTTGCCAGGTCCTATTTCTATAAGGGTTGAGTCCCTTCATGATGGCCATGGCTTCTGGGCAGGAAGTAGGGACAGCGGTCTGTGGAATGCTGCTTTTCTGGAGGCTCTTGGGCTCAGGATCCTGGGGCATCTTCATCAGGGTCTGAGGGGGGGTAGTGGTTTGACTCACCTGTTACATACTCTCTCCTCTCTGTTTTTCTCTCTGTCCTTCTGGGGCTTCAATTAGGCTACTTTACCTACCTCATTGGTGGCAGTTGGTTGGGATGTTGGTCACTAGTTGGTTGTGGTGAGATTTGTGGGCTCGTTTTCCACAGGCCTTACTCCCCTTGATAATGGCAGATGATCCAGGATAGAAACAGAGTCAGGGGTCTGGAGGAGAGAGGCACCACTTTTCTCATAAAGTACCTCTAGCTCAGAATTTGATATATTTTTGACCAAGATTCACTCCCACATCCTTATTGGCTATTCCCTTGGTGTCATTGTGGTTCATTAATCTTTACTTTTTAGCCTACCAGATAAATAAAGGGTGAAGCTGCTTTTTGAAGGAAGCCACAGGTCATTTTAGGGTGAGGTGCATAATTCTTTTTCCAAGCCCGGTTTAGTGGTTCACTGGATTTCATAATAAAATTGCATAAGGTTGTTCCTCTTTCAGATTCTGTCGAGTTTGCAGGTTACAGGGGCAAAGGACAGATGCACGGTGGAGCTTTGAGTAGCTGATTTGCAAAGCCAGGAAAGCAGTAGAGGCAATAGACTTGGCCTCAGGACATAGTCTGTCTCATAACTTGTTTTCTAGCTGGTCATTTGCATGAGACCAATAGAATGGCTTTGGAGTTACAACAACAACATCCTATGTCCCTGAGATATTTGGTAAATACCATAGCTTCAGAAATAAATATATATCATAAGTTAGCTGGAGGCTATCATAGAGATGGCCAGAAAGAGCTGTCAAAGAAAATAAGATATTATACCTTCCCACCTTGCAGTAACACCTTCTGGATGACATGTAACAAGAACTCTCAGAGCCCAGGAGAGGGAGCAGAACTGGAGAGGCTTTGGCCAAGCATCAGCTAAGGCTATCTACCCTTTCTGAAAGATTGCACCACTACACCAGATGAAGGAGTCTTCTGAGCCTGAAGTAAAAAGTGTCAGAAACTACAACTGCTATTAAGAAAGAGGCTCATCTGAGTAGAGGATCAGCCCATCTAAGAGAGTCTAGTCAATAGATACATTAGCTGAAGTGCCATGACCTGGGAAGAGTGAGCCCAGGTTAGTGGCAGAGCCATCTTTCTAGCCCGGACACTACTCCCACCAATACAAGATGTTCAAGAGAGAAAGAAGATATTGAGTCTCTAGAGTTCTGGACTGATAAATGACTTTGGGGCTTTGTAGTCCTAGAGTTGTAAGTTGCCTTGGCCATGTATGTTCTTTATACATAGACCTCATTAATACTGTGCTTTACATCTGCACCCAATAGTTTCTGTGTATATTCATAGAAGAGTGCGCTCTGGGTTCAGGGAAGTTATGTTTTGTGGCTATTGTTCCTACCATGCTATTTGAGCAAATGTCTTTGTTAAGAGTTAATTGAATCTAGAGGCTGAATGTTAATTTTCAGTACACTGGTGGGGGCTCAGAACCTAAAGTGTCAGGAACATAGTCATACTTAAGGATTCCCTGTTTATCCCAAGGCAGCAGCTGACCTTTTGGATGACCACAGACTATGGGTATAAGTGCAAATTGGGGAGGGAGGGAGCCCAAAGGCAATGACATAATGGCAATTCTATGGGAATTATACTTTGATCTCTAAATTTATCAATGTGGGTACTCCCTCTAGTGGTGCTGTTTGCATTCCTCCATGCCTTCCTATCCCACGTTGCATTTTTTCTATATCCTTCCCTAAATCTTCCACAGAGGATCCATCTACTTGGTGGTAGTTTTCTTCCAGGTATCTCCTGACACTGTGTATGGAAACCATGGGAACATGCAGCCTGTACATTGGTTATCTCTCCCTCACTCTTAGTGGAGGCACCATCAGGTCCAATTCCACTCCCATTTTATGTTTTATTCTCTTTGAAATTATTCCATTATACAGAAATGAAGGAAATCATAACACTAATTGGCAATTGATGGTACAGAAGTGATAACATTAACCAGGTAATCTAGTAGATAAGAATTGAGAATTGAGGTTTTGAGTGCGGAGGAGGGACCTGTAGTTAACAAGAGTAACAGAAGCAGACATCAGAATAACAGAAAAGCAAGACCCAGGAAGAAGAGGAGTGAACAACGTGGTGAGACCAGCTGCCGAGCTGGAGGGTCTTCTCTACCACCTGCAAAACAAAGCCAGCGGCCTTGGTAGGAATGTCCATTTTGTAGTTGAAACAAATATGAAAGTCATGTAAACTGGTAGCTCAAGTCATTCAAAGGAGGATGAGGTAAAAAAAAAAAAAGGGATATCGTTCAATCACCTTCTAAATGTATACTTTCTGACATTCCATCCTTCTTCCTGCTAAGTCCACCATTCCTTGTCTTGTATCTGATGGCTCACCCTGTGTCGAGCCCAGGTTCTATTTCTGTGGGACAGCATTGATGAAAATAACATCAGCGTTCATTAAAGAGTCCCTAACTATTAGAGGGGCAGCAAAGTGAGTTCCGTATGACAGCAAGCTATGAACTTTAATACTAAAAATATTGTTAATGATACGTTACTATAAAGAGGGCCATGACTTTGGGGCTGGGGGATGTTCAGGAAATTAAGATGACATCATCTCTACTAGATCTTTCAAATTTAGTAAGGAAATAAATACTGGAATCATCCTTTCTTCCTGTGAGGATGCAGAGCCTGGAAACTGACTTAAGAATTGTGTCTGATTGACACAGAAGTCATTCCATCTGGAGTGAAATCTGTCTCAAGATATTGGTGACACCCTGATGTCTTTCAGACCAAGTGCAAGTTATTTTGAGGGCTGAACATCCAGCATGAAGCCAGTGTTGCATTCAACAGTCCCACACACGGGCGATGAAGCAGACACAAAGAACAACCCAATTAGAGAATACTTGTAGGAATAATGGAACCTCCAGTGAAGAGAACTCACAGATTTCAGGGCTGGCCGGTGGAGTGCAGGAAGGTCATCGGACCATGCATTTAGAACTGGAAGAGACCACAGAGGTCATCTAGTCCAGCCCTTTTGTTTTGTGGGTGAGGAAACTGTGCTCTAGAGACTGTAATTTGCCCAGACTTAGATAGTAAGCGATAAAAACAGAATTTGAACCTAAGCCCTTCATTTCCAAATCCATCACTCTTTGTAAGTTCCTTAAGGAAAGGGACTATCTTTTGTTTTTTAACTCAATTTATATTCATAGTGCTTGACACAGGGCTTGGCACACATGGGAAGGAGGAAAAGGGAAGAAAATAGGCCTTTATACATCTCCTATTATGGTCAGGCACTGTGCTAAACACGTTACTCATATTATTTCATTTGATGCTTACAACAACCCTGGGAGGTAGGTGCTGTTCTTATTCCTGTTTTATAGTTGAGGAAACTGGGGTAAACGAGGTTAAATAACCTCTAGGGTCTAGGGTCACTTGGCTAGTTAGTGTCTGAATCTAGATTTGAACTCAGACTCCAGGCCCTGGGCTCTGTCTATATTGTGCCAGTTGCCTTCACACAGTGAGAATTTAATAAATGTTGGTTGATTTGACTTGACTTTTCAGTGTTCCATGCTTCTTTTTATCTAAAGTCTGTTTAATATTTTAACAATAACTTGGATGAAGGCATAAATGTTATGTTTCTCAGATTTGCAGATGACACGGAATGGGGAGAGACAGCTAACACATTGAGCAAAGGATTCTTTTTGAACTTGGGCGAGAGTGATGATAGTGCTTAATAGGAATGATTAGGAGGCAATTCTTAGCCAACCAAGGACTAGCATGTTTCAAAAAGATAACATAGATGGTTTAATTTCTATAAAGTATGAAAGCGTTGCATAAACAAAATCAGTGCAGCTAGAAGAAAAGTGAGCAGTTAGGTGGAGCAGTGGAAAGGGAGAGCTGAAGTCAGGAAGACTCTGAATCCAAATCTGCCCTCAGACACTTCCTAGTTGTAGGACCCTGGGCAAGTCAATTCACCCTGTTTGCCTCAGTTTCCTCATCTGTAAAATGATCTGGAGAAGGAAATGGCAAGCCACTTCAGTATCTCTGCCAAGAAAACCTGAAATGCAGTCATAAAGAGTTAGACATGATTGAACAACAAAGAAAAAAGCATTCAGGTGATAGAGAAAATATTCATATTAACATATATGATAAGAGTCTGATATCTTTTTTTACACAGGAAATTGACACAAATATATAAATATATATATATATACACACATCTATATGTATGTATACATACATATTTATATATACATAGAAACACACACACACACATATATATGCACATATACCATATACATACCGTACACATATACCATCCATCCACAATAGATACATACATATATATATATATATACATAGACATATGCATATGCATATGCATACATGTGTATAAACACACACACACACACACACACACACACACACACACACACTGCTTAGGCTATGTATGCCTACCCAGATCAGTACAAAGATGTGACCGCCAAATTGACTCCGCATGTATAGCCTGTCTAGACAATTAAAACCAAATCCCATTTCCTTCCTTAATAGCAAGTCGTAGCAACCTGAGATGGTCGTGCTTGTTTTTGTTGTTGGTGTTTTTGTATCCTGATTACTTCTAAAAGATACAATGTAAACAATGCAGAATAGCCTGATTAGGGATAAAGCTGAGCAGAGACAACCTAAAGAAAGCATATGGAGTGGATGTTAACAGGTCTTAATGTCAGCTAAATATTCATTAATACAGGACACTGAACGTCACTTAAAGTTTTCAGTCAATCAAGCTAAAAAAGGGGAGCGACATTAGGCTATGTAGTATTCACCTTCTGTTGAAAAAGTAGGCACACAGTCTTCTGGGTCGATAAAGTTTTTTTTTTCCTTCTTTTTCTTTTTCTTTTCCTAGAAATAAATTCAAGGAAAAAAGTGCCATGTAGGCCATTGCAAACATGACCAGTAATCATATAGCAGGCACTACTTAATGATGGTGGCTTAACAAAAGACACAAGAACATGGTTGAAGTTGTACAAGGCACATGAAATAACACTGAGTCGTTTTTTAGTAAAGTCAAGAGGGAGTTGGGTGGGTGGAATTAAGATAATGCTATCTAGTTACTTTGCTTCCTGGTGATCTACCTGAATATTTAAATACTCATTAATGTGGATATTCCTGCCAATGATGCTCACCCATCCTGTGGGACTCTGATCCGTGCCCTCCCATATGTTCACCAGTAGGGGCATTTCTTGATTTCTCTTGACATCATAAGAATAGTTAATGGAGCCCAAAGCCTGTCCTTTGTGTATCACCTATCCTCACTAGCTCATTTCTTTTTTCAATTGTACATTTCCTTGATTACATATTTTACTCTGATTTTTTGTAATTTCTTGCTTGTGATTGGTTACATCCACCATGCACATCTCTACTGATGTCTGCATAATACTCATTTTAAATTCTTTGAAGGTTATAGTGTTCCATTAGTTGGAGCCATTCAACAGCCATAACTATATGAAGGGATCAAATCTGATGAATATAGATGAATGGGCAGTTAGCATGTTAACATTGTTTCTCATATTACAAATGCTTTAGATGAATTTTGGGTACATTTTCTAATGACATACTGTTTGGGGCTAGATGGAAGACTTTGAACTGTCTTTTCTGTCCTATATGCCCTCTTAATTTTATTAAAATCTTTTATTTCCCCACCACAATCATTTCCCAATATATAGCTGCCTCTCCAACCTTTTCTTTTTGTAAAAAAGAAAATAAATTCAGCAAATGACCAATAAACCAACTGTCCTACATATGCAAAATTCTTCAGTTGGGATCCCCCCATCCTTCTAACGAGAGTAAAGTATGTTTTCCTCCCTTCTTTAGGAGTAGCATTGGTTATTGCAATTAATCTGAATTGAGCTGAATTTAGCATTTTAAAAAAATATTATTGTAATCATCCTGTGAATTATTCTTCTGAGTCTACCTTCTTTGTTTTGCATCATTTCCTATAGGCCTTCCCTTTTATTTATAATGATAGTGAGATTAGATTATAAGGGTATATATGTACACACACATTTATGTGTGTGTGTGTGTGTACATATATATATATATATACATACATATTCATATCCCACAGTTTGATCAGCCATTGTCCAACTGATGGATGCCTGCTTTGTTTTTAAGTTTTCGCTGCTACGAAACAGTACTGCTGTGCGTATTTGAGCCATGTACTTCAGATACTAGATATGAGAAGGAGAAAATGTTGTTCTTGCATAAAAAAATAGGCTAGTAGTCTCTCTCAGATCGAAGATCTACACGTATCAGCTTACATGACTTAAATCTCATCCATTGGCATGGACAACAGGATAAAATTTGTATTTCACTCAGAATTTGGCTTTGATATTCACAAGCATTTCTTAAGTACTGTGTCGAGAACTCCATAAAAGACTCAAGAAATCACTTTAGTCTGAAAACTCTTTAGGGCAAGGTTTACTAGCTGTCTGTGTAAGAACCAACAGTGAACTAACTGGGGTTTGATGGGATTATCAGTTGCAAAATTCATCATTGCAATTAGACCTGTCCAAAAATATTGTAGGCTGCCTGGGGTGGTACTTGAAGGTCTTTAGGTGGAGAATGTAAGAGTATGTTGTAGTGGGGATTCCTTTTCAGATATGTGGTGGACTAGTTGAGGTCTGAGGCCTCTTCCAACTCTGGGGTTTTGTGGTTCTGTGAATCAGAGGCTGATGGTATGTTGAGGGATGCTGCCAATAGCCTTGGGTTGCTCTTAGCTGTTTTCTTGAAAAGATAGAACAGCCTATAACAGTGATTGGTAGTGTAATTGTGATGCTTGAATCCAGCTTGCTCCTTGTGTAAGCTATTATTTTGGGAAACTCAGCCCTGCAATTTATTGTGGACATAAGCTGGCCTAGACTTTTGAAGGAGTGTCCAACAAGGGGTTTGGTCTGTAATTTGGGTTCAGTGAAAGGATTCATTTCTGATTGTAGCTATAGAGTACGGCCTCTTACTGGACACATACCTATAGAATTAAGGTCAAGCTTTGTAAGAAATGGGCCCCACCATTCAGGACATTCCGATGGCAAGAGAACTTCTGTAGATTTGTTTTAGATTTATGTGACATGATGTACTTTAAAGTGGGGAGCCCAGCAAGTGGACAGTCCCTGACTAGGGATATCTAGTCAGTTCAGGCATTTACCTGTCATCGGATTGTCTGTTTGATTGTCTATCATACCTCTTACCTAAGTGTGGAGCAGTGTGGTATGGTGGATAGAGTGCTGGACTGCGAATCTGGAAGGCCTGGGTTTGAATCCTGCTTCTGGCAGGTTCCAGCTCTGTGATTATGGGTATGTAACAAAATCAGATTTGGAGCTGGCAGGAAATGTAGAGATCTACACACCCATTTTATACATGAGAAAAGTGAGGCTAAGAGAGGTAAAGCTGGCCTTGCCCAGCCCCACACAGCTAATAAGTGTGTGAGGCAATATTTGAAGTTAACTCCAAGTCTAGGGCTTTAACCATTATGCTAACTAGCTGCCCAAGTCACTTTAATCTCTCTGAGCCTCTGGGACTTCTGTGAAATGGGCTTAATACTGCCTACACTACCTGCTCCATAGCGTTGGTGTAAAGCTCCAAGGAGACAAAGGACATGGAGGATTTTGCAGACTTTAAAATGATGAATAATTGTCAGCTATTGATCAATCAACAAACATGTATTAGGTGCCAGCTCTTTGCTGGATCCTGTGCAGCGGGTGATCAAATTCTGTCTGTTGGTGTCCCCAAACTTTCCTCATTGCCTGAGTTATCTTGTCTTTGCTTCAGCCCACCATTGGCCTCCCTTTGGGGCAGCTGTCTCTTGGGCATGAGAGACATTCCTGTTAGTCTGGGGTGGGGTAGGGGCAGAGAGTGGGGGTGCTTTTCACTTGGCTTGCAGCTACCATGGATAGGTGCAGTGGGATATTTTGCATTTCTAGCCACGCTTGACTTTTCTTCTGACTTTGCTATGAATCTGTCACCTGAGTGCAGTGAACCTCAATTATAGCTGCTTCTTCCTCCCTTCCCCCCATATGCTTTACCTACTTCTAAGGTTCAGATGGCCCAAATATTCTAGGGGAGCTTCATCAGACATGCTCCATAAACTGTGATCTGGGCGTTCCCTAGCGAAAATGAAAGAGGAACGGCAGTAGATAGAAGAATTGGTCTCATTCTAGTCTCTGCTACCAAGGGTGGCTGCTCATCTTCTCCCTTTCAGGAGAGGCCATTTTTATCTCTATTTTGTAGTACAGCATGCTGTCCCTCTCTCTATGCATCCATCTCTCTGTCTCTCCCTCTCCCTCTCCCTCTCCGTGTATGTCCGTAGTATGGCTCACAAAAATAGGCTACCTCTAATCAAAATACTTGTTTGGATTTGTGGTCTCATAGACATAGGCATTCTCTTCAGTGATGTAGATCACAGTCAGTCCTGTGTAATCCTTGTTCTTGTCCTTCTATAAGTTCGCAGTGGGAGACAGGGGTTACTTACCTTGTCAGGAGCCTTCATCTCTCTCTTGATGTGGAGAGCAAGCTGGTAGTATGTTTCCATTTGTTATCTCCCCCTCTTACCATGGGACAAGCTTAACTTTTTTGATTGTACCTTATTTCATGTTCTATCCATCCATTGACCCCTAGGGAACCAAGGTGAACTCAGATACTTCCTAGCTTGTGTGACCCTCAGTAAGTTACTTAAATCTGTTTGACTCAGTTTCCTCAGCTGTAAAATTGGGATAATAATAACTACCCAATAACTACCTCACAGGATTATTGTGAAGATCAAATGAAATATATTTATAAAGTGCCTAGGATAGTGCCTGGTGCACTTAATAAATGCTTCTTTCCTTCCTTTCTTCTTTCCATATGAACCATAACTACCTCCTTTTCCTGACATCCAGAATAGCTACTGCCAGGATCTGGACTTCTAGCGATTAAGTTCCATAAACTTCGGGGACTTAATTCATTAAGTTTTAGGATTCTGAATAGGGGTTCTTTTGTCCTGATTGGTAGATGAGTAAGTAAAACCTTCCCTAACCTACTATATCTTGCTAGCCTCACACTATGCTTTACATCCATCAGTAAATACATACACATTTGTTAAGTGTCCACTATGTGCCAGGCATCATCCTGAGCTTTGGGAGAGAGGCAAAAATAGCCCTGCTTCAAGGAGCTTGCAATCTCATGGGCCCAATCCAGTTGTCTACCAGGAGAATGCAGGGCCACTCCATCATGGGAATCTTTTAAAAATGCTTATTTGTTCATTTTTTTGAAATCCTTTCCTTTGAGAGACAATGTGGTACAGTGACAAGAGCGCTGGTATTGGGAGTCAGAGGATCTGGGTTCTTATCCTGCCTATTATATACTTTCATGTAACTTTAGGTTAATCTCATGTAACTTTGGGCTCCAATTTTTGGGGTCTTGTGTTCCTCAACTATAAAATGAAGGTATTATATACCACAGACCCTCTCAGATCCCTTTCAACTCTTCATTTCTGGTCCTAGGATCTTTTATAATTCCATATTGGGAATGTGTTGCTCTATGTTCATGGCCGATCACATTCCCATCCATTGTCCTCCTGGTACTATTCAGTTTCAACTTAGTGACTATACTTTTTTTCCTTGAAGCCAAATTTCAGCAGAAGAATTTTCATATAAAAAGACAGATCTTAATTTCAGGGAGAAAAGATTTCTCTAATGACCCTGTTCTACTATATCCTTAAGTATAAGAATTGCTGTCCCAAGGCCACAGAGTACTTTGTTAAAAATTTCTAGGACTGTGGAGAAGAACAAACTTTCTCTATTTGTTTTACAGGACAGAAAAAAAAAACATTCATTCTAGAGATCACATAGCTGAAATCTAGATGGTAAGGGGGCCATGGGTCACAGATACAAGTTGTTGGCCTGTTGAAAGTGAAAGTTTTTATGCAAAAAAGTGTTATAGCATGTGGGAAATTAGCTATACGAAACTTTTTGTGGTCCCAGGAAACTGGAAACAAGATGCCCATTGATTGGGGAGTGGCTAAACAAATTGAGATACATGAAAGTAGTGGAATAAGTATGGAAGAGTCGGTAGCTGGCAAGAATTGAATGAATGAATGCATCATGAAAAAGGGAGAACCAGAAATGTAATTGGCACAACGTTTGAAATGATGCACAGGAGAATAATTGTGAAAGGGAATTGTCAATTGTAAGATTTGCATTGGCCGCTATTGACTCTAGAAGACTAGTGATGAAACATGTGTCTTTCCTCTCAGAAGAAAGGTGATGGACTCTTGGTGTGGAATGTCAGGTATGGACAGTACGCAGGCTTATTTGGCTAACTTCTTGTTACAAGAAAGAATTCTATGGGAAGGAGTTATTATTTGGCATGGACAGCAAAGGATTCAATCAAAAAACATAAAAATTTAAGAAATATAAAAGGCATTAGACAATAAAATATTTTTTTAAAAAATCTCTCATGCTATAAAGGTAGCATGATAGGTTAGCAGAGAGAGTGATGGAAATGAGTCATAAAGACTTGGGTTTGAATCCTGCCTCAGATGCTGATTAACTTTGTGACCACTGGTCAGTCATGAGCTCTCTGAGCCTCAGTTACTTCATCTGTAAAACCGCTAGGTTTTTCTAGAAGGCCTTTGAAATTCCTACCAGCTCTAGTTGGTCCTAGGATCTGTCTTCATCCTCTCCCACAACCCTGGCACTATGGACTAATCACTTAACCTCTCTGACCTTCTCCCTTCAAGGTGATATAATCTTTTTTTAAAAAAAATCATTACAGATCCCATCTCATTGACAGCACTCAATTACAGACGCATTAGGAAATTACACCCCATTCGGCCCGATGCTGGAGAAGCTGTTAGCAGAGCTTTCGTGGAAGCTAATGGGGATTGTATTTCTAAACCTCTTCACAGGACACTGCACATTTTCTAATAAGTGTTTTTCTTTTCCCCCTGTGTTTATCGGACTTGAAGATTGACGACAAGAGAGAAGAGTGGGGGGTGGGTGGGTGGCTTGCTTTCTTCTCCAGGTGTGGATAGGCAGCAGCTGCTCTGGGTGCCAGCTGCAGGCTCCTTCCGCTGATGCTCACATGGGACTAGCCAAGCCGTCCGAGCCGGTGACGGTGGCATGTCTTCCAGAGCCTGCTGACAGATGACCTTTGAGTGGTGCCTGAGCCTCAGAGAAGGCCACCTACAGTCCATTCCCCCTGTTCTGCTGTCTGCATTCAGGTTGTCTTTACCCACTCATTATGTTCACTGCCCTCCAGTAACCTCCCTTATTGATTTGGGACATGGGCCAGTTTCTAATTGTTTCCTTCAGATTGTTTCTGCCCTAGATTGCTGACTCCTATCTACTCGTTTTTATCCTTCACACCATGTCTTTTCTGTACCCACACCCGGACTAATTCCTTGAGTAGTCAGAGAAGCCATAAGTGTGATCAATCGTCTCATCATGTGGCCAAAACGAGTGGCACTGCTTTTAAACCCATGGCTCTAAAAACACCCTTAAAAGCAGATTCATTTCAGGTGGAGCATTTCCCTCCCTTTTTGTACGTATTTCCCCTCTTATTGTGCTGGCCATGTGTCTCTTATTTGTGGGATTATGGATTTAGAGCTGTAAGTAACTTTAGAGGCAAAGGAGGAGCCAGCCCTCTCATTTTACAGATGGGGAAACTGAGGCTGTGCCTTTTTCAGGGTCTCACAGCTAGTAAGTGTCTGAGGAAGAATTCAAACTGAGGTCTTGCTGACTGTAAGCCCAGGACTCTATCTACACTATACCACATAGCTGCGTCTGGGTTTGGGGGCTTAGACTTTTTTCAGTTAAGTGTATCAAGTTGAAGGATTTCACTTGTCACCTCATGTTTGAGATCTCTTAAATACTAATTTCAATTTTTTTCTGTTTCCTGGAAACTGGCTTTCCTGGAAACTGACTTCCTGACAGGTGGGAGGTTGCTTCTTGCTTTTGCCAGTATTTCTCAATGTACCAGTTAGATTTGTCAGAATATTCTATTTCTCTCTCTCTCTCTCTCTCTCTCTCTCTCTCTCTCTCTCTCTCTCTCTCTCTCTCTCTCTCTCTCTCTCTCTCTCTCTCTCTCTCTCCAGCTCACACACACATAAACTGTAAAGTAACATATTTTATGTTTTCCTATTTCCTCCCTTTAACGAAATTACATACAGATTATACCATAAAATGCCCCCAAATGTTTGTTGAATCCTCCATTTTTCCTCTGAAATATGTATGTATATATGGAATGAGAGAGAGAGAGATCCTTAAAAATACCATTCTTTTTAAAAAAAATTTTAAAAACAAATCAGACACATTATCAACAAACATTAACCATATATCAATATGACGAGATATGATTGTCTATGAAACTAATATTCTCTCTTACATATGGTTAGTTTATATTAAATTTAACATGATGCTATGAGGTAGGACTAACTTCTATCAGTTCTCTCTAGAATTAAAGTATCTCATGGATTTGGAGGGACTTTAGGGACCATCTAGTCCAACCTTGAACAATAGATACCCAACAAATGGATATCATCCAGCCTTTGCTTGAAGACCTTTGAGGAAGAGCCAGTCACTTCCCAGGGTGGCTCATTTCACTTTGGGATAACTAATAGTTTAGAGGATTTTATTTTTGTTTCTTCTGACATCCCAGCTTAAATCTTGATCTCTTCATCGTCTACCCTCTGCTCCTAGTTCTGCCAAGTTAGGGACTAAACAGAAGTATTTTAATGTCCCTTCCACATGAGAGCTCCCTACCCCAACCTCAGGGCTCCCCATATGGCACAGTCACAATGGCCTCTGCCATCTTAATCACTCTCCTCCAAATGATATCTAGTTTATTGATGTCCTTCCTCGAATATGGCCCCCAGCACTGGGCATAGGACCCTCGATACTATAGTCTGACCAAGTGAGAACATTTCCTCTGCTGATGGACAGCTGCTCTGATGTAGTTGGGCAGTGCAGTAGATGGAATGCTGGGCCAGTGTCAGGAAGGCCTTAGTTTAAATCTACCTTAATAACTGTGGGGAAATTACTTAATTTCTCTTTGCTGCATCTGTAAAATAATAGCACCTGCCTCCCAGGGACACGGTGAGGATAAAATAAGATAACATTTCCACTTTTTTTGCTTTGCAAAATTTTAAGTACCATATAAATTTTAGTTATTATTATTACTTATAGTCACGGGATGTTTCTTAATTTTTTAAAAATGTTTTAATTTTAAAAAATTAAACGAAAAGACATATTTTCACTGTTAAACGATATAGGCACTTTCCAGATCCTACAATAAAAGTCATAGTTAAGGTTAGGTCATCTGCCAGCATTCACATGGACAGAGGATGAAGAGATGAAGGCCAAGCTCTCTGCAGGCTTCAAGAGTGTGGGATGTTCATAGTGGGAGTGAGAGTCTTTATTGTTGGCTTGCATTTACTTCCACTGGGGTTTGAGTGAGTTGGTCAGGGTCGTGCTGCCAGTATGTGTCAGGTTTATTCTGAACAGATTTTCTCCATTTATTTGTCAGGACTTTAGACAGAAGAGAGCAAATGGTGGTTTTTCTTCTGAATAAAATACATGAGATAAAACAGTTTAGGGTTGTCCTGGCTGTGCATTCTTTAGAAAGTTCTTTGGCAGCGTCTTAAATTCTGACTGTGGTATTAGTGAGCATGGGTTCCTTTAAGGCCTTATTGATGGCAGGGGTCTCTGAAAGTGGAATGGGTGACCTTCGGAGCCTCTCCTGGTCTTGTAGACCTAGTCTACTTGCTCTGTGCACTATGGCTCCACTTAGCAGCCCCTGACTAGAAAAAAAATCCCTAGTAGAATGTAGGCTCCTTGAAGGAAGAGGCTATTTTCATTCTTGGTCTTTGTCTAGCTCCATACCTGACACATGGTAAGCATTTAATAAATGCTTCTTGGATTGAATCGCATTGGAACGTCTCAAAACTTAGTAAAGTGGTATTTTTAGAGTCACCCCAAAAAAACCAGCTTTCATTCTTAGTGTATGCTTTTTTATTTATTCATCCCTTCTGACCTTTGGGGTAGAGATGTGCTTCTAGGAAAACTAACCAGTCAAATCTTCTACTCTCATCTTGAATATTATTCCTTAGAACACGAACTGAAAAATTACAGATACACCTATACATGTCTTAAAATAGGTATATTTTGCAGTCTTGTTTTTCCCACCCTCATCTTCCCCCAGTGAGCTATCCCTTGTAACAAAGAATGTTAAAAAAAAATAAGAAGTATTTCAGTAAAACCAGCCAACATATCAGCCATGTCCAACATTATAAGCAACGTTCTACCCTCATAGTTGTCCAGTTCTGCAGAGAAAGGAAGGAGGCAGTGAATGAGCTTTTGGGAGAACTTTTCTTTTTTTCTTTCTTTTTTTCACCATTTATTTAGTTTGTCTTCTTTCCAAAAGTCACTCATGGCCTCCATTGGAAAAAGAAAGGAAACAAGATTGTTACCAATGTGCATAGTCAAGACAAACGGATTCCTGCTTCAGGTTCAGAAATGCATGTCCTGGGCCGTAGCTTGAGTCCACATCCCTGTTGAGAGGTGACTAGCACAGTCCCCTGAAGTCATGGCACCAGTCCAAGTTCTTATGGTGTGTGGGCTTTTACAAGCCTCCTTGGATGTTGTGATGCTGCAGAAAGAGCAGAATACAAACCCTTAAAGGTGACTTTTAAGATACCTGTCGGGAAGTTTGTACCTGCTTTTCCCACCCAACAAACAGTACAGTAAGACATGTTCAACAGTAGTCATGCGAGGGTGTAACATCAAGGGAATGATCTCACTGGACTAACTCTTCCAAACCTTGCCATGATGAATGCGACATCACTTTTGAGGTGGCATATGGCTTCATGAAAAGCCTTTTAGTGTGGCAGAAGTCTCCTGTTCTAAGCTCTGGTCTGGCACACAGTAGAGAAGCAAAAAAGAATCCGTGGAACATATGCTGAAAAACATTTGTTTGACTTTTGCTAAATAAGGAGCAAAAGATGAGAGGGAGGAAAACGTAGTAAGAAGAGTTAGCAAGTGGATCCTAAGTTTAAACTCTGATTCATTTCTACACAAGGGCATATCTATACTACCTAGCCATGTAAGCAAGTGATGTTTTCCTGAAATGTGATGGATTCCACTTTGTCTTGCCAAGGCTGACTAACCCCAGAGACTTCATTTTACTACTTCTTATGGCTTTCCTAACGGTAGCTGAAGCAAGTGCTGTGGTGCCCTCAGAGCTTGGTCAGGTATCAAAGACGCCAAGGTTATCCACTGCGTCCCAAGTGATCACCAGTCATCTTGACTTTTGGTCTGCTGCTGGACTTCCATGACTCTGGAAGACATAGTGAGGCTGACAACTGTGATTTTGTTGAACTCTGCCTCGCTTTAATCCAATTCAGGCACCAGTTGAGACGTCACCCCACAATGTAATCGGATGTCTTCCAGAGTGGAGGATGAACAAGTACATCAGGGGCCATGTTGACCTAATAAACATTTCAAATATCCATGTAATGCTTTAATGCTCTTTGTTGAATTGGATGACTCTTTTGGTCTTTCCTGAACCATTGATGATAGAAATAATTATTTATCAGGAAAATAAAATGTCAGATTTTAGTGTAGGATTTTTTTAAAACTAAAAGTGACCTAAGAGAGAAACATTCAAACAAGTTATGATATGCAGATGCAATATTGCACCATAAAAATATCATGGGAAGGTTTTTATGCACTGATAGCAAGTGAAGAAAGTTGAACCAGGAGCTTCAGTGATGTAAATGAAAAGAACATTATTACACTCAGATTAAATGCAGTGAGCAATCTTAATCCTGGAGGTCACGTGACAAGCCAACATTTCCCTCTTCTAGACAGAGGCGAGATGCTCTAGGTGCAGTGTTAAATATGTCCGGAGATAAAAGCTGTTGTGTTAGTTTTATTTTACTCTTTAGTTTGGTTGCAAATGAAGAATCTCACATGACTAATGTGGAAATATGTTTACTATGCTTGTACACGTATAATCTATGTCAGATTGCTTGCTGTCTTGGGGAGGGGGAGGGGAGGGAAGGAGAAAAATTTGGAACTTAAAATTGTACAAAAATGAATGTTGAAAACTATCTTTACATATAATTGGAAAAAAAGTAAAATACTATTAAGGAAGACGAAATAAAACAAAACAAAGAAGGGTCTGTGGTGGGGGTGATATTTACCAAAGTTAACCAAAGACAGTAATAAAAATAATACCAAAAAGAAAAATGTAAGAGACCTACAATCATCTTTGTTTTTATGGATGAAATACCTGAGAAGTGCTTTAATGTCTTAAGATGTCATTTCCAGAAGCATTAGGTTATGGGGGTTGTTTCCTTGTGAGGTTCTCATTGATAGCATTTTATATAGGTACAGTTTGATTCTTAGAGGGAAATTCAGACTCTTACCCAAACTCACACTTTCTTTTGAGGTCATTGGGGTTAAGTTAATCTCCAAGAGTCACACAGATAGTGTTTTGAACTCAAGTCCTCCTGACTCCAGGGCAGGTGCTCTATCCAAACTCACTTTTGAAGAAAGTAGCAGAAAGTTCTTGACCCCTGTGTATGCCAAAAGAAAAGATATTTTTTTTAAAAAAGTAAGTATTGCTGGGTAGAAATGGGATTAGATTTGTTTAATTTCACCTCCAAGGGCAAAAGTAGGAGTGATGGTTGGAGGTTGTCAAAGGACAGATGTAGGTTTAATGTTAGGGAAAGCTTCCTAAGAGTTAGCCCAGAGTGAATTGGCTGTCTCAAGAGGTAGTGAGCTGCCCCTCATTGAATGTCTTCGAGAAAACCTGGCTGACCTCGAAGCGGAGGATTTGTCATGAGTGTTGTAGAAGAGATTGGGTTGGAAGAGATTACCCTGGAGGTCTCTTCCAGCTCTAATGTTCTGATTCCAACCTAAGAACATTAACTGTCCAGAATAGTGGGCAGCTTTGGTTCTTGGTTTCTTCCAATTGGTCTTGTTAACATGCTAAGGCTTGACTTCTCTGCCAGTCTCCAGAGTTGTTTACACACGAGTACCCACAAAAAGATTCTCGATGCCACTGTGTTGTGTATAGGGAACAGATGAGCCTTGCAAAGTGAAACGATGGCTTCTACTCCCTGGTTTATTATTTGATTCAGTTCATGAAAGGTGACCCTTTGCTCTTCTCTGGGCAGGAATAGGCTTCTGTTGTGACTGGTTGTGATCACTGGGGGAAAATGCAGGGTGGACGTCAGGCTGTCATTGTTTGCTTATAATTGAGCTGGTGACTTGAGTTGCCCAAAAGGTGATAGAGTCTTAGACTTTGTTCTGGAAGGGGTCTTTATATATTTAATCCAAGACCCTCATTTTACAGATGAGAAAATAGAAGCCTAAAGACACTTAGGGGCTTCCTCAAAGTAACAAAGGTGGTAAGTGGCAAACCTGGAGATTTGAACCCAGGCCCTTTGCCTCTGCATCCAACACTTTCATCACTCTGACCTGTGTCCCTCATTATCCCAAATCCAAGATGAAATGACTTTGTATCCATTGACTTGTGGTTTTGTTGACTCTAAAATGATATAGAAGGTCTTATCTGTTATGGTTAAAGTAGATCTTGAACTCTTTCATGCTGCTTCTTGTTTGTCCTTTTCTGGACCACTGCTCCCCAAGACTTTGTACCCCCCTGGAAATGCACGACTGAGAAAATCAAATTCACCCACGGTTTCTGGAATTGGAAAGGACCTCAGAAATCATTTCGTTCAACTCCCTTGTTTAATAGATAAAGAAATAGAGGTCCAGCTTAATCCAACAAGCATTTATTAAGTATCTGTTGCACGCCAGGCCCTGGTCTAGGTATGGGAGCTACAAAATCAAGAATAAAAAATGAGTCAAAAATGGTCCCTGTCCTGGAGTATCCTTTATTTCATTGGGGAATATGTATCCACATGTAGGAATATACAAAATGTATGTAACTAACTGCGAGAGAATATACAAAAAGAAAACAAAAGTCTCTGTCCTCTTCCCTACTAGAGGGGAAACCATATACACAGACAAGTAAATACTGTGTATCTATATTTGTATATATGTGTATTATACATGCATATAGGCTTATGGAAATATATGTGTACACGTATGTCAACATAACAAATATACACGTATACACATTATTTACACAGATACACACTAGGGTCCCCCAGCCTACTTTGTATTTCATGTATTTACAGGTCTGCATGTATACCTGTGTTTAGGACATATGCACATCTGTATATACATCAGGTGCAGAGCAGGTGGGAGGGGGACACTGGTAACTAGAGTTTTCAACAGAAGTCTCTTATGTCATACTTATGTGATAAATACTGTATGTGATACATATATTATAACTATTTTATCTATGTGCTATATATTAATATGATACATAGTACATGAGCTAAGTTTTGAAGAGGGTTAGATGCTCTAAGAAATACACATCAGCAAGGAGAGCATTCTAGGTACAAGATACCAAGGCACTGAGGTGGCAGAGGGAATGTTGTATCTGGAGAATAGAAGACAGATTACTTTGGCTAAAGTGTAGAGCACGTGAGAGGAAATAATATCTAACTGTCCTGGAAAGAAGGTCTGGAACTACATTCTGAAGGACTCTACCAAATGCAGGAGTTTTTCTCTTATTGTTGAGGTAATGGGGAGCTGAAGAATGTTTTTGGGCCAAAAAGCAACATGGTTAGACCTATTCATCTGAGTGTCTGGATGACCTGGCCAAGATAAGGTAGGTAGCAAGTAGCAGAGATGTTCAAACTTATTCATCTGACTCTTGGTGCTCCAAGAAAGCCATGTAGGTTGCTTGTGGGATTTTTCTTCCTTCCTTCCTTCCTTCCTTCCTTCCTTCCTTCCTTCCTTCCTTCCTTCCTT
>CM053624.1:359927913-359952136 GCA_028646595.1 Phalanger gymnotis
CATCTCACAATAGTGACCAGGAGGCCACTGAAAAACATTATGGCAGCAAACCAAGCCATACTGGTGCTTCTCCCACCCCACTGCCAGGGCCCTCCAGCAAGAAGACCACCCACTGGCCTCAAGCCCCTGCTCAGCACTCTCCTGTCTCCACGAGGGTCGGTCTTGCTTTTTTGTAGCGCCTGCCTCCATTGCTGCTTCCGCCACAATCTCCAGGCTATGTTCCAGCTAGCTGACTGCTTCCTTTCTCCTTCAGCTCTCAACTGCTCTCTCCAACTGCCTCACCAACTGCCTCTTAGCTCTGCTCCAACCATTCAGCAAGCTGTTCCCACCACGGGCTTCCATTGGCTCCAGTTCTAGCCACTCCCCCCAGGACCCTGAGAGCCCCGCTCCCAAAGCCCACTCAAATGGGTGGGGAAGATCTTCCCATTCACTGATTGCCTTCACACATGTACAATTTGGTGTCAAGACCTGCTGATTTTACATTTGTAACATTCTTGAGCATGTGCCCTTCTCTCCTCTGACACTGGCCCTTCCATTGGGTAGGCCCTCATCACCTCCCACCTGCACTATGGCAACAGCTGCTGATGGGTCTCCCAGCCTCCAGTCTCTCCCCATTCTAATCCATCCTCCACTCAGCTGTCCAAGGGACCTTCCTCAAGCTTGGGCCTAACCATGCCATTCTCTCACTCAATAAACTCCAATGCTTCCTATTATCTGTGAGCTAAAATGGAAAAGCCTTTCTCTGGGGTCTAAAGCCCTTCATAAGCTGCCCCCTACCTTTTCAGTCCTCTTATACTTTATACGTCCCACCCCATCCCCTCCCTTCCAATGCTTTGTGATCCATATATTCAATGTAAGGGTTGTTAAGTGAGCCAGTGGCTAGAGCTCTTGACCTGGAGTCAGGAAGATCTGAGTTCAGGTGTGACATCAGACACTTACCAGTTATGTGACTCTGAGCAAGTTACTTCATCCTGTTTGCCTCAGTTTCCTCATCTGTAAAATGAGCTGGGGAAGGAAATGGCAAAGCACTCCAGTATCTCTGCCAAGAAAACCCCAAAGGAGTCCTGAATAGTCAGACATGACTGAAATGACTGAACAACAACAGTCAGCACATGTCAGAGGTGAGATTGAATCCTGGTCCTCCTGATACAGAGACCAGCTCTCTTCTAACCACTCTCTACTGCCTCTGTTGGTTGCGTAGTGCTTTTCTTTTTCCACAATTTACAAAAACCTTGCCATCTGTTGTCTCATCCATTGTCACAGCTGCATGAAGGTGGCAGTCCAGATGGTACTATACCTTCATTTTAACAGACAAAAGTAAACCGAGAATTGGCGGGGGTGGGGGGCACTTCATAGAGGAGGTGAGACTTCGGGTGGACCTTGGAGGATGGGTAGGATACAGGTAACCAGAGAGCATCAGGGCCGAGCTTATGAGCAGCACAACGCCAAGAGCCAGCAGACAGATGTAGGAAGATACTGGCATATTTGAGCTGGAATAAAGGTCACACAGTTTGCAAGGGGCAATAATCACATGCATTTATGTGGTGCTTTACAAATACCTTATAATAACTAGCATACACACATATATGTATATGTACATGTTATATATGTATGCATATTATATATAATATGTATATATTGTACATAAAATCACTTTAAGGGTTGCAGAACGCTGTACATAAGTTATCTTATTTGATCTTCATAATGACTTTGTGAGGTAGAGAAGCCAAGCGACTTTTGCAGAGCCACAGAGCTAGTGAGGATCAGAGGTAGGATTTGAAGGCAGGGCTTCCTGTTTCCAATCTCATCCATCACTCACCAGATGCCCTCTAGATGCTTCAGTAGAAAAACTCCGATCAGAAGCCAGGACATGATGACTGCCCGCTGACTTGCCTTTTGACCACGCCCTCCTCTGTCCCTCTGGCTTGGTCTGTGCTGCCATCTTCTCCTTTGCAAAGAGAATCTTTCACCCCCTTTCCCTCCCAGGTGTGAGGATTTAGTACTGGAATAAATAAGGCCATCTGGAGAACACATTTTGCTCCTTGAAGTGAGATCCTGTAAAGACAAGGTCTTGTTGACGTGTTGTATCTCTAAACATTATAGAAATGGATGTCCCTGACAGCATTTCTTTTCTTCAGCATCTGCTATAAGGAGAAAAACTGGGCAGATGCCTAGAAGGCCTGGGAAATGGTAACTTTTCAGGACTGCCGACTTTAGAGCATAGCTAACAGAACATTTTGCTCTGACTCCACATTCCTCGCTTATTAAAACTTGTTTCAGAATGTTCCCAGTAACTAGACACTGAAGGTTCTCCTTTTGTAAGCTGGCTTGCAGATTCTCTGGTAAGGGCCTTTCACCTTTTAATTAACAGTAAAAGCCAGAAATGTTAGGATTCATAGCTTCCATTTGCAGGCAGACGTACATAGAGCTTGTTACTGAAATGTGTATTATAATTAAATACTAAAATAGCGCAGATATTATAAATGAAGCCTCTTATTGCTAACATTTTGATACATTTTAATATCAGAAAGATCAAAATTGGTGGCAGCGAGGCAGGGCTGTCATTGCATTTTGAAGTCCAGTTTAAAAGAGAATGAAATTTATTTCATTTTAAAATTGAAATGAGCTTCTGGAATCCCCTAGGGAATATCAACATATTTTTGACCTCAAAATAAAGCCTTTTCCTTTTATGTAGATTAAATAGAGTGGACTTTGAGTTACAAGGACTGGTATCAAATCCCAGATGTGCCTCTCGCTCCTGGATGACCACAGGCGAGCCAGGTCACCCCATGGGCCTCAGTCTCCTTGCTTGTAAAACAGTGCCTGTGGTGGAAGGGCTGGATTAGGTAACCTCTCAGGTCTCCTCCAGCTCCAAATCTAGGATCCTCTGACTTTCTTTTTAAAAATTTGGCTCAGTTTTGGTTGCTGTTGTTGAAATGCTGCAGCTGATGCTTTAATCCCTTTTGTGATTTCATATAATTTCTTGAAAGGATATCTATATCTATACCTATATCTGTATCTATAGATGTATGTATATATACACAGACATTTACATACACATATGCATATATAATAAATGCATACGTGTGTGTATATATATATACATATATATGCACTCATTTCTTTGTTGTTGTTTATCAGTTGTTTTGCAGTCGTGTCTGACTCTTTGTGACCCCATTCGGGGTTTTGTCAGCAGAGATACAGAAATGGTTTGTAATTTCCTTTCCAGCTCATTTTACAGTAAGGAAACTGAGGCAAACTGGGTTAAGTGACTTGCCCAGGGTCACACAGCTAGTACATGTTTAGATTTGAACTAGATTTGAACTCAGGAAGAGTAGTCCTGACTCCTGATAATTCACTTAACCCTTAGTGCCTCAGGTAGATGAGACTATAAGTTGCAAATTATTTGCTAGACTTCTACATTGGAATGAAATCACAGGTCCAGATTGTCACCAATGTGTGTGTGTATGTATGTGTATATGTATGTATATGTGTGTATACAAATACATATATATGTGTATATATAATTATTTAATAATATACTTATTGTGTGTGTGCTGTCTGCCCTGATGGATTTTAAGCTCGCTGGGGGAAGGAATTCTTTCCACTTTTTTTTCTTTTTCTCCCTATCATCTAGCACAGTGCTTGGCACGTAGTACATATTTAATAAATGCTGGGAGAGGCAATGTGGGATACAGTGGCAAATATGCTGGATGTGGAAACAAAGTTAAAATTCTGGATCTGCCCTGGATCTACCAGCTGTGTGACGTTGGGTTATTACTTGACCTCTCTGGCTTCAACTGCCTCATCTGTAAAATGAGGGATTGGACAAGTGGCCTCTGATAATAGAATGAGCTGGAAGGGAACTCAGAACCCACCTGGTTGAAGCCTCTTATTTTAGAGATGAGGGAGTTGAGGCTTAGAAATATTGAGTTTTTAGTTGATAGGACCATAGACTGAGACCTAGAAAAATTCCTACAGATCTTCTCCCATACGGAGGGGGGAATTAAGGCTCATAGAGGGAAAACCTATTAACAGAGTAGTCTTTTGAGGTCAGTTAGTGCCCTTGAGCTCTAAGTCTGCACTGGGGGTAGAAGGGGACCTATTTGTATCCAGGGAGGGAGCACCTGCATCCAGGACATTGTGAATTTCCTTTCTGGGCAGAAGAGGAGATTCCTCAGCTCCTCTTGTCTTCCTCTCTCTTTGTTGAAGAATGTCATAAAGAGAAAGATTCAGGCTGTGCTTGGGAGTCCAGCTTAAGCAAAGGAGTAGCGTGTTCCTAGTTATCCTCAGACTCTGACACCTTAAAACTAGACAGGAGAGAAAAGGAGAGAGGTATTGTCTGAAGGGGCCAGGCCAACAAAGAGCAGTTGATGGCCGGTCAGACAGTTCAGTGGGTGGCATAGAAGGACTGGGGTTGAGTGAGTCACATCCCTCTGGGGAGAGGAGGATGCTCAGTACACCCAGGAGCCTGGCACCTCAAGCCCCCACCATGGCAGAAGTGAGAGAGAAGAAGGAAGAAGACAGAGTGAGAACAGGAGACAGACAGCATGGTGGCTGTAACACGTTGGCTAATGTTCTGAGTGCAGGATGGCCGTGGTATAAACATACACATGAAACTGTGAGCATGCTGGGTATTTTTAGGCAAGGTTTCTGATGGTGTAGAAAGACTGCTGACTCTGCAGCCTGGAATCTGGGTCCAAATCCCACTTTCGGTGCTTTACTACTTCAGTGATGTTGGCCGAGGCACTCAGACTCCTAAACCGCAGTTTACTTACCTGTAAAATGGATAGGTCAGGCTAGAGAGTAGCTCGTGGTGTAGTGGATAGAGCACTGAACCTAGGGTCAGGAAGACCTGCGTGTAAATCCGGCCACAGGTGCTTACTAGCTATGTGACCTTGGGCAAGTCAGTCAACCTCTGTTGGCCTCAGTTTCCTCAACTATAAAATGGGGATAAAAATAGTACCTTCCTCGTGGGGTTGTTGAGAGGATTGAATGACGTTATATTTGTAAAGTGCTTACATAGTGCCTGGCACACAGTAGGTGTTACATAAATCCCTCTTCTTTTCTGCTTCCCTGAGGTCTCTTTCCTCCTTAGGTATATAACTCTGTGTCTCTGGGTAATAAAGGCCTCTTTCCTTTTCTAGGAATCTAGTTTGCTTTGAAGAGGTTAAAAACGTGGTGTCCTCAGCTCAGAAAATGATTGACTGAACCGATGAGCTGAAGAGGCCCCCCACATCATCTAGGTACCCCCTTCTCCATTCTATATGAATACAGAATGGGCCGGTGACAGAGCAGAAAGGACATCGCCTCTACAATCACAGGGCCTGGATTCAAATTCTCCCTTTGATGCCTGTTACAGCTGTGACTCTGGATGGGTCACAACCTCCTGGGCCTCAATTTCCATAAAATAAGAGGATTGGATTTGATGACCTGTGAGTTTGCTTCTAGTCCGATCCTGTCAGCATGGGTAACTCCCACAGGGGAAACTCTCTCCACAGAGGCAGATGGCAACCTACCTGTGACTAGAGGATGAATTACAGACAAGACTGCTCCACACTGCTTCTCCCGCCTCATCTTCCCTTTAGAGATGAGGAAACTAAGACAGATGGGTTAAATAAGCTTTCTGAGGTCATAGACCTCAGGGATAGATCTCTGGCCTCTCACACTTCATTATTCTTTCTACTTCTCCACCTTGTCCTGTCTGCCTCCTCAAGCAGCTTCCCAGCCTCTGGGAAAGTGTGGCCTTAAGAGACATCACCCAACCTGATCATGGTGATGCCTGGGTGTAATCCTGGGCACCAGGAAAGTGTGGCCTTAAAAGACATCAGTCAAATTAGAAGTTGTGGTACACACCTATCATGCCCACTAGCAAGAAGGCTGAGGCTGCTAGATGGCTTGAGCTCAAGCAGGTGGGTGTCCACAACAGGTCCAGCACCACTAAGGGGAGCCTCTGGGAGTGGGGACCAGGTGGAGCAGGTGCAGACCCCAGAGCTGATCAGTAATGGCCTCAACCCTTCGAGTGGTTGCTGTGCTTCCAGCCTGGGCCAGATGGGCAGACCTAATCCCCAACAACAAACAACAAAAATGAACGAATGAATAAAAATCAAAAGACCCAATCTGCAGTAACAACCACCAACTAAACAAACAAAAAATAAATAAATAAAAATAAAAGTAAAAGGAGTCTGGAAAGTCCTAGGAGCACGTGGGGGCTTGAATGATGGTGGCTTCCCCAGCTTGAAGCTCTGTGTTGCAAACACCACCTCCACAAGACCACAGCACTGGTAAACATCTTTGAATGGGTCCTGAGGCAAGACTGATGACACAAAGGGTGGTCTGCCGGACTTGGACTCAGAAAGACCCCAGTTCACATCCTGTCCCAGACACTTACAAGCTGCCTGACTATGAATTAACCTCTTTCACCCTCAGTTTGTTCATCTATTAAATGGAGAAGCACCTGCCTCAAAGGACTGCTGTGAGGATAAAATGAAACAATGTATGTAAAGCACTTTGCAAACATTAAAGCGCTATATAAATATGAGCTGTTATTAGTAACTTGTGGTACCTGGTCTGAGACTCCTGTAGAAGTGGTCTGTCTCAGTGTAGTCATCTTTAAAATGGGGATATTACCAGTCTCTACATCCCAGAATTGTTTAGAAGATCAATCAATCAATATTTATTAAGCACCTACTATGTGCCAGGCAGTGGGCTAAGATCAAATGAGATAATATTTGTTAAGTGCTTTCCGAATTCTAAAATGTTAGTTATTATCATTACTATATATAGAAAGAAATTTCGATATATAGATAAAGCTGGCTAAGTAATTGCATTTCGATATTATTGTTTTCCTTCTTTCCTATTGTTTTTCCATAATCCTATGGATTTTATTTTGTGCCCTTAAGCACATTAATCCGAGAACAGGTCCATAGGGTTTGCCATGCTGCCAAATAAAGACCAAGATCGCCTCATCTCTGCCTTACTCTGGAAGTCCAGGACAGTCACCTAAGGCTCTGAGACTAGTCACTTGTCCAGTCTCGTACAACTCAAAAACATCAGAAGCTGGTTTGAACCCCAGTCTTACTGACCTCAAGGCCAGCATAGTATCCATGGTGTCCTCCCTCTTCCTAAGCTTCATGTGTAACGCATCAGGATCTTGGTGATTCCCTACAATGAAAGCCTGTCAAAGCATTATCCTTAAGTGATGATTTTTCCCTGCCACCGACTGATTTGAATGTGTAAACAGTAGTTTGCATATTACACCTTCACATATACCCCCTGCTTCGAATTGGTTCCATTCCCACATATCTAGTTATTTATTTCCCACCGTGCCACTAAATTGACTACATGGAGATCTTTCTCGCTGAAGAGAGCCTCTTCTATTTGCTCATCTGGAATTTCTGCCACCTCAATCGATCACAGTCGCTGAAAGAAACTTACATTAAAATTGAACAGGATACGAAAACACTTATCTTTTGAAAAATCATTCCTTTTTGGTTTCCGCTATACCTGGCTAAATAAATATGTAACCAATTTACAAGTAACTGTGCGTATAGCCCAAGCTTCTGCCGGGGGCCCTCTTCCCTGGGTCTCTCTTGTTACTTTCCCATTTAGTGACCTCATTAGCTCCCGTAACCTTAATTCTCACCTTGATGCAGGTGACTCCTGTGTCTCTGTCACTGGCCTTGGTCTCTTCCCTTAGCCGTGGTTTCACATCTCCAACTCCCCATCAGACATTTCGAATTCTGTGTCCCACATCTAGAATAGAACCTATTGTCTTCCTGGCCCCTCCTCCAATTTACTCACTTCCCAACTTTTACACCATCCTTCCAGGCACCCACATTCTCAACCTTGATATTATGCTTAGCTAGTCGCTTTTCCTCTCCCCCCCAAAATATCCATCTCCTTCTCTCCACTCAGTCAGTCATCACCCTAGTAGTTCAAGCCTCCATCATCTCTTGTTTGTATAATCATAAGAGTCTCCTAATTTTTTCCCTGCTTCAAGTTTATTTCTTTTCATTCCATGCAGCTGCTAAAATGACCACAAGGCTGAATAAATAAACAATGAACAATAAAACAAGGCTGACCAGATTATTCCCCTATTAAATAAACTCTATTGGATTATAAGCTCTTTGAGGGCAGAGACTGTCTTTTGCTTCTTTTTGTATAGTGCTTAGCACAGTGCCACTTAATAAATACAATAGAGTTAACCCTAACTCTAACCCTAAAAATGCGTGTGTATTTAGAGTAATATAACATAATATAAATAAAAATATAATACTAGTAATAATAGTAATAAACATAGTAGGCACTTAATAAATGTTTATTGAATGAATGAATGAAGGAATGAAGGAATTAAGGAATGAATGAATGATGGCTCCTGATTATCTTTAGGATCCACTATAATCTCTTCTGCTCGGCTTCTAGAGCCCTTCAGAAGTTGGGCCTAAGCTAACTTCCCAATCGCATTAGACATCACCCTTCAGTCCAGTCAGAATGGCCTTTTTGCTCTTACTGACAACATAACACCACTTTTTCTGTCGACGTGTCTGTCTCTCATTGCTCACCTTTGCTTCCTGGAATATATTTTTTTCTCTAAACTTCAATTCAAAGCTTTCTTCTCAAAGAAGTCTTTCCTGGTTTCCCCTCTGCCCCCAAGTTACCGTGTATTCGTTTTATACATAATAATGTATAATATCTACATCTATATGTTAAAAAGGGAAAGTGAATCAGAGTAGAAAATACAGAGAAACTGAGTTTACAGAGCATAAAAACATTACCCTCATATGCCCCAAACCCAGCTTCTAAGTTAGTTGGCAGCTTTTTGCTTGGCAAACCCTCGGCCTCTCTCCCATGGAATTAGCATGTAGGGCAGGTAACTGTAGGAGGCCTGGGGCCTTAATTTCTTTAGAAAATAAAGCGCGGGCCCACTCTCTTGGCCACGGCAGTGTTGTGCTGCTATTTTAACGGTGCATTTGTTATTCCCAGGTACCAAAATAGTACATGCCAGCTTAGGAATCCATCTTTCTGCATATTACCTCATCGATCTATATATTTCTTCTGAATCCTTTCTTTTTTAATGGCAGATAAAATTATCTAGGAATATGGATGTCACTGCTGTTTTTCTGATGGAAATACGGGGGGAAATCTTAGAGCAAAGGACCAGAGTCTTATTGGTTTCTTGAAATGCTGTTCTTTGTTAATCAAACCGCCTGCTCAGCAGAACTATTCGGTAGACGTACGAGACCTGAGTTCACCTGTGGACTCAGGTACTAGCTGTGTGACCCTGGGCAAGCCGTTTTGCTTCTGTCCACCTCAGTTTCTTCAGCTGTAAAACAGAGATTCATAACAGTACTTACCTCCCAGGGCTGTTGTGAGGATAAAATGAGATGGTGTTGGCAAAGTACTCAGCACAGTACCTGGCACGCAGTAGGTGCTTAATAAATGCTTGTTCCCTTCTCTTCTCCTTCCTTGGATTGTTTTACTGTCTCTATATCTGCGTCTCTGGCCCTGATGGGTTGGTGAGAGTAAATGTGAATTTTTTTATTTCAGGGTCTCAGTTTTACTTTGGGGAATACTCCGAGGGTATAGCTACTTATCTTGTGAAGTGTCAGCAAATTGTTTATTTTAAAACTAATCGGAGAGTCGCCCTGGTGTATTGCATGGAAGAAGTTTTTTTTTTTCTTCTTTTAAATCATTTCAGTTGTGTCTAGCTCTTCATGACCCCATTGGGGGTTTTCTTGGCAAAGATAATACAAAGGTTTTCCATTTCCTTCTCCAGCTCATTTTACAGATGAGGAAACTGAGGCAAACAGGGTTAAGTGACTTGCCCAGGGTCATACAACTAGTAAGTGTTTGAGGTAGGATTTGAACTTGGGTCTTTCTGACCCCAGGCCTGGTGCTTTATCCATTATGGTACCACCTAAGATCTGGTTTCAAGTTACGCTTCTTCCACATGTTGGCTCTTGTGACCTTAGGGAAGTTATTTACAGTTTAAGACCCAGGCAACTCCCTAAGGTGATCAGTTATAAATAAGTCCCAAATCTGTATCCATGAAGGGAGTTTCCACCATGGGAGTTCCCTGTAGAAATGGAATTGTGGGTGTGGACAACTGAATTCATCTCAGGTCAACAATCATTTATTAAGCACTTGCTGGGTGTGAAACATTATGTTTGAACATTCATGTGAGAAAAATAGCACCTGCTACATTCTACTGGGGGAAAATCACATGTCCACAGATAAGCAGATTATCACATTCAGATAAAGTAAATGCACTCTGATTTGCAGAGGGAGAAGAGTGCTAGCAATGAGGAAGATCAGAAAAGGCCTCCCCTAAAAGTTGGCGCTTGAGCTCAGCTTTGAAGAGAGCTAAGGCCTACATGAGATAAAAGTGAGCAACGGTGTGCTCCAGGCAAGGGAGAGACCCTATGCAAAGGCAGAGAAAGATTATGTACAGCAAAAATAAAGAGGTCAGTTTGGAACGAAGTCAGAAAAGAAATCAGGCTGAAATCACACTGTTTAGATGTATAAATGTCAATGGGGGTGTACATTTTATTTTAGAGGTATGTATTATAAACTATTTTTATAATACTAAGACATTCTAATTTATAATATAGTAAATATTAGTAATACTATATCTAGTAAATGTATAGTAAATTATAGATTAGAATATAGTAAATATCAATAGATTAAACCAATATGCAGAAGCTTGTTTGGGGAGCCCCTGAAATCTCCCCAAACAAGTGACAGAAGCAGTCATTGTAGTTTCATGAGCAGTAACATAGTCAGTTACTAACACCTACTAATATCATGTAATATGCAGTAATATTAATTTGGTAATAATGAACAGGAGAAGAGGGACACTGGAGGGAAGGATACTGATTTTTAGGCAAAAATACACAAAACTCTACACTTTTGGTGATGGGGACAGTACTGTGAAATTAAATGAACCACTGAAAAGTATCCCATCCTCACAATGGTTAGAGATCTCACTCAGCCCTGAACTGGAAAGAATCTCCCTCCCTTCTATAATTTAACAGTCTTCGACCTCTGAGCTTTTGACGATGGCCAGTCTTTTCTTCATGTACAATAAAATAGAACAAGGATAGTTGAGTCAGGTCCCAGTACTCCATCGTCTCGGGTTGTCCTGGGGGTGGGTAGCCCTTGCACCTATGTAGATCGCTACCCCTATGTGATTGAAGAAATGTCCTCAGAACTTTCCTGTGACTAAGGATTCTTCTTCCTTTGACCACTCTGGTGGCTGCTCCTCAGGAAATAGAGACCCAATTCACTCTTGACAAGTATTGGAAGTCCTTCCAGCTTTTCTTGAGACTCCCAGCATACTTCTGTACTGCCAGAATTTTAGTGGAAAATGGATCCCAATAAAGGGGTCACAATTAGCACCGTGCATAAACACACAGTTTCTAGGCACATCAGGGTTTCACACTCTGTTCAATAAGCAACCGTTTATTGAGTCCCTCATGTATGCCAGTCATGGGCTAAGTTCTCTTTTGTTTGTTCTCTCAGGTTATGATGCTCAGCAGGTAGAGCGCTTGTTGGATTTCATGTTTTATGCCACCCTGAGACCAGTTTGTTGCTTAACTATTAATAAGGAAAGTCCAGTTCTCACAGTAGTGGGAGAACAGACAGAGGGGACACCAGATCACCCCTGTTGGAGTCTGGCCCTGTTCATTCTTAGCCTCTCTTGGCCTCAGTATCCTCATTTGTCATAAATGGGCATATCAGGTTTGCACATTGACATAAGGTGGGAGGGGCAGCCGACTTGCTAGATGCCGGAATCAGGATCCATAGAAGACCCCCATAGATAAGCAGTTCTCAAACTTTTTGGTCTCAGACTCTGTTTACAATCTTTGAAACTTTTGAGGATCTAACCCCAGAGTGCTTTTGTTTATATGGGTAATACCTGCTGATGTTTACTGTATCATCTATAAAACATCTATGAACCTATATAAACCACAAAACATCTTTGTGTCATTATAAAAATAATTTTGACCTCCTAGATATCCAGAAAAAGTCTTGGAGACCTGTAGGAGGCCCTGGATCACCCTTTGAGAACTGCTGCCATAGGCTGTAACATTGGATTGAATCTAATACTATAAAATTTGATAGGGATCAATAAAGGGTGTTAGGCTTGGGTTCAAAATAATAGGTTTCACAAGCACAAGATGGGGCAGGCCTGGCTGGAGAGCTGCTCATTTGGAAATGCTCTGGTGGGTTCAGTGGATTGGAAGTTCAGTTTGAGACAACTCTGGTAGAGCAGCCTAAATTGCTAATGGTGGGATCTCAGGATGCATGAAAAGAGTCTGTTCCCCATTCTCTCCTGGGAATGTTGCATTTCCCTTTAGGCACAGTGTTTGAGAAGTGTCTGGAGGAGGATAACCAACAGGGTTCAAGGCCTTGAGAACATTCCATATGAAGATCCATTCAACATTACCCTAGAAAAGAGAAGACTTGGAGGCGGATGTCAGGAGGTCAGGATGTCAGGGGACATGATAACTATCTCCAAATATTTGAAGGACTGTTCCAAGGAAGCTGGATTTAATTTAGTCTCTTTGGACAATAGAATGTAGGTTCCTTGAGGGAAGGTATAGCTTTTTGTCTGTATGCCTACTGCCCAGCATAGAACTTAGAACATAGTAGGCACTTAATAAATGCATGTTGATTGACTGGTCCCAAATAGGAGCACTAGGTCAAGGTTGCAAAGAGGCAGATTTGGGTTGGATGTAAGGGAAAATAAAACCCCAAACCAAAAAACCATCCTTTCCTCACAATTAACACTATCCATACATGATATGAGTGAATGTAGGAGGCTGTTGTTTCCTCTTCTCTGGAATCTCACAAGCAAAGGCCAGATGACTACTTGCCAGAGGTGGTGTTGAGGGAAAAGTTTGCAGGCCTGGGTCCAGATGGGCACTGAAGACCCTTCCGAGGCTGAGAAACCTCTGCGCATCCTTCATGGTTGCTCCACCTTTTCAAATCTTCATGTCGCTTCAGAAAAGAAAAATAAAAAGCATGACCTCAAGAAGCCTGCTTACCTGATTCCATCCTCCCAAGTTTTAACTTCCATTTCAGCTTCACTGTTAAATATCTTGCCAACTTTGAGTGAACTAGAAACATTAAAACAAAATTTATAGGGCTTGCAAGTGAGTCAGAAGTGTTGCCTGGGATGATTATATCCCTGGGCCTGCAATTATCACAGTTCAAAACTAATTCTCCTTCCTGGAGATCACCAAAAGCGTGAACACCAGAGTAATTCCTTTCTCCAGACTTTTTAAGCAAAAATTAAAGAGTTCCTTGCAAAGCTTTGCTCTTTAAAATACATTTGCCTAGAAAGGAATGGGAGTTTTTGTAAATGTGTGTGTGTGTGTGTGTGTGTGTGTGTGTGTGTGTGTGTGTGTGTGTTTGGTGAGAATCTCTTGATTTCCTTAAGAGCTTAGACAAGATTACTAGGATAAAAAAAATGAGGGAGAGATATTTCCAGCATGCTTGGTTTCCCCCAGCTCCCTGTGTGTGCAGGCCATGCTTTCGTACAGCACAGTGATTCATTAGCCACAATTTATATTTGTGGGTACATGGCACATAAAGAGAAGGATGATTGCCCCAGGAGGCCTGAAGGAGGCAGTGATTAACAACCGAAGTAGCACCTTGGATTTATACCGTACTTTTCCTACAAAGAGTTCAAACACATCCACAGGTGTTGAACTCGATATTGGAACACTCTAAAATCCCTGGAGCATTCTACATCTCATTCAGGCTGGTGTTGGAGAGGAATAATGTTGAGTCATTTCTAAGGATCTGAGCTAGAAGAGATTAGATGCTAGAGAAGATCTCATCTAGAATATTGTTTTTATTTTTTCATCAGTAAATCAATTAACAAGCACTAATTAATCACCATGTATCAGAGTAACTGAGGACCCAGGATGGAGCCAAGCCAAGATTCAAACCCAGGTCCTCAGACTCCAAATTCAGGGAGCTATGGAGGAGCAACTTACGCGAGAGGGATTACTAGGGGTTAAACATTTACCAGCATGCCACCGGACACAGCTGCTAAGGTCCCTTCTGACTCTGAAATTCTGTGATTCATTGAGCAGGCAAATCACTTTTTGAATAATATTTTATTTTTCCCCGATTACATGTAGAAACAACTTTTAACATTCTTTTTAAAAAAATCGAGTTGCAAATTCTCTCCCTCCTGTCCTCCTCTTCCCCCTTCCTGAGATGGTAAGCAATTTGATATGTTATGTGTGAGGCAAATCACTTTCTAACAATCCAAGCTGTACTACTGATTTTTTTCAAGCTCTTCTTCTTTTGACTGGTGGGAATCTTCCTACACTAGACAGCCACAGCGGAGGACAGCAGGCATATCTCTCATAGGGATGGGATTCACTCTTCTCTCAAGGTGAGACTGTCCCTGGCTTCTGGGTCATCTGACTTTTATTCTTCTTCAGATTCTACAAGTCTAGCTACTAGCTTAATAGTAGCTATTGCATGGTGGTTGCTTCCCACCCTGCTCTTATCCTGTTGCCAGGCAGCTAATTAGAGTATTCATTTCATTTTTCCACTCCATCTTCTGTTCAAGTCTAAGAGATTCTAGAACTTGAAGACATTTCCTCCTGAGACAATTTGTAAAGGATGTCAAAACCCGAAGCTATTGCTAGGGGCAACCTGAACTAAGTAATCTACATAGATTAAGGAATAGATGGCTTCCCCCTAAAGAAGTCAAAAAAGAGAATAGAATGTTCCATTCTCCTTTTGGAGGATGGAGTGCCAGAAAGTCAGGGACCTATTGGTGGGAGGAGAAATCATAAAGATAATAAAGATAGCAATAATTGTAACTGTCTATATAGTGACTTGTTTTACAAACAATTGTATATGTATGTGTACATACACACACACACACACACACACACATATATATATATACATATATAACTCATAGATGGTACATCTCTTTACTAATCTGCTTATGGGAAGAAAAGAGGAGAGATTTTTGAGTGTGAAGCTCGATATAGGTGGAGTTGGAGATGTAGGTGCTAGGTGTACCATGACAAATTCTTTTGTAAACTAATTTTTTAAATAAGCATTTCTTTTATTTCTATACCACCTCCCCATATATATTTGAAAACAAAAATAACCCTTGTAACAGACATGCTTGGTCAAACAAAACATATGACCATGTCCAAAAATGTGTGTTTCATTCTTCATCGAGTCTGTCACTTCTTTGTCTTGGCAAGTTCTTAAATGTAAGTAAGTCAGAGGGCAGGGCTGTTGTTTCATTTTTCTGCTTTATATGCTCAGTACAGAGTGTCTGGAGGCAACTAGATGGCTTAGTGGATAGACTGCTGGGCCTGGAGTCAGGAAGACCTGAGTTCTAGCTGTGTGACTCTGGGCAAGTCACTTAACCTCTGTTTGTCTTAATCCTCTGGAGAAGGAAATGGCAAGCCACTCCAGTACCTTTGCCAGGAAAACCCCATATGGGGTAACAAATTGTTGGAAATGGCTGAACGGCTGAACAGCAACAAACAGAATGCCTGGCACATAGTCCGTGTCTAATGTTTGTTGAATTAATTTTGTTGAATTCTTCCTCTCTTCATTGACCAAGGGAAAAACTAGGAAAGAAAAGGCCTTTTGCCATATCTCTGCTGATCTAAAATCTGAACAGATGATCTTAGATCCCAGGTGGGTCTTGACATCAAAATAAAGTTTCGGGTAAGTTGTGAGGACTGACATTTTAACAGGAATCTTGTACGGGTTCCAGGCACTAGGTCACCATACTGTTTTCATGGTACCAGGTATTTTCAGAGATAGCCTTCAAGGAGGTAGACTTTAGCTCTTTATATTCCTGTGTGTTAGGGAAACGCTAGAAGGTAGCATGTTTAGCCAGTAGCCTTGGGGAAAACTGGATAAAGTTAGGGTTACAGGTAGGGAAATATAGCCTTGATATAAGAGTATCTTTTCTAAGATACTTTAAATTATTTACTTTTATAATTTATAACAAATACTGTAACATGTTAAATTCCTTAAATTATTTTTTTAAAATACATTAAAATTGTAACAATTAGAACTTTCTGAAAATCGAAGGCAATGGGATCTCATTGATGGTCTTCAAGCGGTCACAAATCAGACAAAAGATGATGTGGGTGTGTTGTTGAAGAGGTTCCCTTTTTGGCGTATGTTGGATTAGCTATTCTCTGAGGTCCTTTCCAGCTCTGGAATTTTCTATTAAATTAAAAGATGAAGCTTCTAGGTTGGGCATTTTCTATCCTGAGAATAGAGGTGCGTGACGGGGTAGGAGGGGTAGGGTGAGGGTGTTGTGTAGACGTTGGCGCTATGAGAACTTTATCTCAAACCATTTTTCAACCTAAAAGTAGGGAAAGTCATGTTAAATGAGAGAGAACTGAGGTATGTTTTCAAAATAACAAAACATTTGTTAATATATTTTAAGTCCAATTTAAATCATTCACTAGTGGCTCATGATGTTGCTTTAGTCAATGTTAAATTTTAAAATCCTAAAACAGAGAGATTTATAGGCTCCAGGATTTGAGCGTTGCCTCTTAGATCAAAGTCATTCTTGAATACAGACAGAATCTCAGAGTTTGAAGGAGGCCAATTAGTCCAGCATATATCAGGAAAAGTGTCCTGCCTTCAACATCCCTGACATATGGTCGTCTGTCCTTTGCTGGAAGACCTGTAGTAAAAGGGCACCCATTACCTCTTGAGGCAGCCCTCTTCTCATGTTGGGACTGCTCTCATTTTTAGGAAGACTTTCCTGACCATAAGCTTCAATCCGCCTCTTTTTTCACTTCTGCCGATTGTGCCTAGTTTGGCTGCGTGGGCGCACCATCAATCAGTGGTCCCAGACTCTGAGTCCAGGGCCTGGACTTCAGGCCTATCCAGGAATGATCACTCAGTCACCCAGGCAGCATGCTGCCAACTTTAGATTGTGAAAATGAAGAGCTTGAATTATTTATTCACCTTTATGGATACAGCTGCTGTGTGTTGGTAAACTGGAGAGTTGATATGATTTAATTATTTCCATCTTGCTTTCAGTGAGATTTCAGGGTTTTAATAGAGGTAGTTAAGCCACAATTTCATAGGCAAGTGGTTTATTTCTCTGAGGGGTTCATAGTCTTGGATTATTATTGGATGGACCTTCTTGAATCGAGCTTTAATTCAGCTCAATTCGATGAACATTTAGTAAGCACCATCTGTGAGCTTGCCTCTGTGCTGTAGTGGGGATGCAAAGACAAATAAAAAGCAGTCCCTACCTTCAAGGATCTTACATTCTACTGTAAACATGTACAGAGATAAGGCAATAGAAAACAAGTCAAATTATGTAAATAACTTCAGGGAGCTGAACATTAACAGAAGAGGGAGGATGGAGGGGACTCTTCAATTTTTTTTCCCAATTACATGTAAAAATGATTTTTAATATTTATTTTTTTTAATTTTGAGTTCCAAATTCTCTTCCTTCCTCCTTCTCTGAGATGGCAGGCAATTTGAGATAAAGTATACATATGCAAAACATATTTCCATATTAAACATGTTGTAAAAGAAAACTGACAAAAAACCAACCATACATACAAAGCAAAGTAAGTAAAAAATAGTATGCTTCTATCTGCATTCAGACTCTACAGTCCTTTCTCTCGAGCTGGAGAGCATTTTTCATCATAAGTCCTTTGAAACTGTGTTGGATCTTTATATTGTTGAAAATAGCCATCTTTCAAAGTTGATACTCATCCAATATTGCTGTTACTGTGTACACTGTTCTCCTGGTTCTGTTTACTTCACCTTGTATCAATTCGTGTAAGTCCTTCTAGGTTTTTCTGAAATCATCTGGCTCATTTCTTATTGCACAGTAGTGTTCCATCGCAATCACATACCACAACTTGTTCAGCCATTCCCCAATTGATGGGCATCCCTTCGATTTCCAATTCTTTGCCACCACAAAAGGAGCTGTTATAAATATTTTTGTACGTATAGGTCCTTTTCCTTTCAAAAAAAATCTGTTTGGGATAAAAGCCTACTGGTGGTATTGCTGGGTCAAAAGATATGCACAGTTTTATAGCCCTTTGGTCATAGTTCCAAATTACTAAGAAGGGATTCTTGATAGATGATGGCCCTTAACCAGGGCCTTGAAGGGAAGTGGGCACTCCATGAGGCGGAGGTGAGTGGTGAGAACGCTCTAGATATGACAGACATACAGCTTGAGTAAAGGCATGGAGATGGGAGATAGAATAACATGTATGAGGAAAAAGCAAAATGATTAGTGTTACTGAAGTGTGAAGTGTATGAGAGGGAGTAATGCCTAGATAGATAGCTTGGAACCAGATTGTAAAGGGCTTTAAATGATTAAAAACAAAAACAAGAGCTTGTATTTTATCTTAAAGGCAGAAGGGTGTCTTTTTTGAGCAAGTGAATGACATGATTAGACCTATACTTTAGGGAAATCACTTTAACAGCTGCATGGAGGATGGGCTGGAGAGGCGAGAGACAGAGGACAAGAAGAGGAAAAATGAGAAGGTTGTTGCAGTTGTGTAGGTAAAATGAAATGAGGGCCTAGATTAAGACAGTGGCCATGGGAGTGGAGAAAAGGGGACAGGTATGAGAAAGGCTGTGTAGACTTAGCAACCAACTGGATGTGGGAACTGAAGGGGAGTGAAGAGTAAAGGGTGACTGAAACTGGATAACTAGAGGCATTTACTGAGTACCTGCTATATGCATGGTGTCTCAGAAAGGATACATTTCAAGAGAAGAAAGTACTTTCCACAATGATGGGCCCAAAGAATGTCCTTGGTCTGATCATGTGCCACAGCTTTTGATTATGAAGATATGGTCATCCTCACTATAATTATACAGATAATTTATGTAATATAAATATATAATAACATTGTTCATTTGAGTGTATTATGTCACCTAAAGTATAATATATAAAATAAAATATATCATATATGGCATTTTATTCACAGTTATATAGTGCAAATAGCATCTTCCATATTTTACAGAATAGAAAACTGAGGTGGGGACAGAGAAATGGCTTGCCCAAGATTGCACAGATAATAAGAGGTGAAGCTAGGATTCTTACTGCTTTACTGCATAGCCCCATAGCTAATAGGCACTGAAAGAAAACTGTCAGGGCTGCCCACCATGACCACTGCCTTCTGGAACTTTGAGAATTGCTGGAAAGATGAGATGTATATAGATGAAATAATTTGAGAACAATAGGAGGCCATGTAGAATAAAGGATGACACGCACAGTCTAGCATGGGGCTGAAATAGGTGGTCTTCTGTGCACTGGCATGCTGATTCAGACTTTCATACTGAATTGGCTTAAAAGACAGTGAGGTACATTGAGAGGAGCATTGGAATGGGACCCAGAAGAAGCTAGCTCAGGAGCTGCTAAGGACTTTGGAAGCCGTCCAGCACCTCATTGTATAGATGAGGAAACTGAGGCCTAAAAAGATTCAGTGATTTTATTAAAAAATTATTTCCTTCTGAACTTAAGAAATAAAACAAGCATTTCTGTAACATAGTAGAATAGCAAAAGATGGTTCTACATGAAACTGCAAATCTGTTACGTATAACTTGCTATTTCTTTTAAACATATAATAAAGTAATCATGTAACTTTTTCCCCCTTTTCTTCCACCCTCCTCTCACCTACCCCAGCCCTAGAGATGCCTACCATTAGACACAAATATGTATATATGTAAAAACCATTCTATACTTCTTTCTATTTATCAGTTCTTTCTCTGGATACAGAAAGTGTCTTCCCTCATATGTACTTTGCAGTTAATTCGGATATTTGTAACAGTCAAAATTACTTAGTCACTCAAAGTTGTTTTTAAGACTTTGCTCAAGGTCACAGAGTAAGTGGAATTGGGATGCAAACCCAGATCCTCTGAGCCCCAATCCAGTCTTATTGTGGCTTCAACTAATGTAATCTAGCTTACTCTCTTCCCCTTATTTGGTTTTTGTCCTGCCATTCTCTTCATGTGCCTCCCTAGGATATTTGGACTGATGGGCCAACTCCATGGGTAGCCCATCCTATCATACATCATAGTCTGGATAATAGTGATTCCCCAGCCATTTGGTTTTTCCTATGTGGATTGTTAGGATAATCTCTTTTGAGAGATCATGAATCACACAAATGAGACCCTCTCATGCTGGGGACTTTATAAAAATCAGTACTATTAATATTTACTCATTAATTGTATGACTACCATTCTGACTGGGCAAAGGATACAGAGAGTTCACAAAAAGTATTGCAAAACATCCACAACTTCATATAAAAATTTGTATCTATATGAATATACTTACTTATATTGTTGTTCAGTTGTTTCAGTTGTGTCTGACTCTTCATAGCCCCATCTTGGGTTTTCTTGGCAAAGACACTGGCTGGAGTGGTTTGCCATTTCCTTCTCCAGCTCATTGTACAGATGAGGAAACAGAGGCAGGCAGAGTTAAGTGACTTGACTAGGTCCACATAGCTTGTAAGTGTCTGAGGCTAGATTTGAACTCAGGAAGACGCATCTTTCGGACTCCAAATCAACCTGGACTCTATCCAATGCCCCACCTAGCAGCCTATATATAAATATATATGCATATATATATATATATGAATTTACATATATAACCTCACATATATGTGTGTGTTTGTTATATGTACATATGTAGTTTCACAAATAGTTATATATAGCTATGTATACATAGGAAAGAATATTCCAAATCAGTACAAATGAGAGAAATGCAAATCAAAACAACCCTGAGGTACCAGAAATGTCACCTGGGTGATGTAAATTAGCATAGACCCATAAACCATGAACAGAGCTTGTTCCTTTTCAGTTACTCAATCAACAGATATTAAGGAGGTGACCTTTCAGCTTGCGTCCCCAAATCGCTTTAACAACAAATTGTCACAGATGGCAAAAGATGAAAATGGTCAAGATATTAATAATTTTCAAAGCAAAACTATCATTTATTTGTGAATATAGGTTGCCTTAGGTGGTAATTCATTCCTCCATCTACTTCCCTGCCCTCCATCCCCGCATCCCCACCCCATCCCCAATTTGAGGTGTCTCCTCTATGACATACTTCACAGGTAGGCATATAGGCAGGATATTTGGTTAGATATGGGTTCAATTGGATGACATCTAGGTCTCCTCCTTTAATCCAGTGGTTCTACAATTCTGGAATAACTTGTCTAGAGGATTAAAGTTTATTTGCTTCCATTTTCTACCATGCTAGGTACTGCATAAGGCTGTTCTGGTGGAGTTATATTTTCACAGCTAACTCTCGGGGCTAAATTTAAGGGGATTATAATATGGTCATAAAAATTTGCTTCGGGCATGTTTTAGGCTGATCAGCCTAAAAGGCAATTTTTCATGCCTTTCTTTGGGACGTAATGATTTTTCCATTGTGGGTTGGTTTTTTTTTTTTTTTTGGTGCTCTATCAGGAAAGTGAAATCATTTCCTCCTGGCTATTTCTCCATGCTACAAGCCCATTGTATCTGCTTCGTGGGGATTTCTGCTAGAGTGTTTGAAACATTTTCTCTTCCACTTCAGAAATTCTCTCGCTGCTTGTTGATATTATTTCTGGAAAACCTCAGGTGAACGAAGTACATCATGATCATAAAAAGCGATGCTCCAGCCTGTAAGATGGCGATTCATACCGATGAATGATGAAAGCCGAGGCATGAATGGGCAGGGGATCTCCCAAGCAGCCAGGGGTAGCCTGTTGTACAAAATGTGCCCTTATTCCTGGCTGGCTTTCTTTCCCAACTCTACTGCTCTTCTACTTTGTATGTGCTTTTAATATATCTTCATATATACTCGTTGTCTTCCTTATAGCATGTAAGTTCCTTTAGGACAAGAAATGGTTCTCTTTTATCTTTCTCTCCCCAGCTTCTAGTAAAGTGCCTGGCACATATAGTTGGCCAACAAAAGCTGTTGATTGGTGGATTAAGACTCTTTTTGGTCTCTGTGTTTACCCTGTACTGCCGTTTTCTTTTTCATCAGTGAGAGTAAGAATATTCAATCCAGAAATGGCACTTTGGTGATTTAAATTAGCATCGACCCATAAACCATGAATAGAACTTGTTCCTTTTCAGTTATCCAATCAACAGATATTAAGGAGGTGACCTTTCAGCTTAGGTCCCCACATTACTGCAATTTTAAAACTTTTGTTTATTTATTCTGTACTTAACCAACCTCTCCTGCCCCTATCACCAGCAGGAGAATTTTCATATAGGAAGAGGAACACGGTAAGACTATATGTAAAACTATGATCCTTTTTTCCCAAGTACCTTTCCATAGTCTGGCATTCAAAGTCCTTCATAATTGTGTCCCTCCTGCCTTTCCAATCTTCATACATCTTACTCCTCGATACATACTCTTCTATTCCAGCAACACTGGCTTTTGATTGTTCCACAAGTAAGATTCTCTATCTCTTCAACTCTGGGCATTTTCTCTGGCTGTCCCCCATGTATGTAAGGCTCTCCTTCCTCAACTCTGCTTCCTGCCTTCCCTGGCTTCTTTCAAGTCCCAAATAAAATCCCATCTTCTACAGGAAGCCTTCCACAGCCCCTCTTAATTCTGGTGCCTTCACTCTGTTAGTTATTTCCTATTTTTCCTGCTTATGGCTTGTTCACACATATTTATTTGCTTGTTGTCTCCATGCTTGGATCGTGAACTCCTCCAGGGCAGGGACTGTATCCTGCCTTTTTGTATCTCCTGCACTTAGCCCAGTGCTTGGCACATGATAGGTGCTTCATAAATGCTTATTGAGTAACTAACTGCTTTTTTTTAAAAAAAAAAACACTACATTCAGCCTATTACTTTCAAACCTGTCCTGACTGTGAACTCCCTTCTATTCTTCTCTGGGTTGTTTTTACTGGTCTTCCCCTTTTTGTTTCTTTTCTTTCTTTATGACATCACACTGACAAACTTTCTCCCCTCCTCCCCTCAAAAAAAAAATCAGGAAAAGAATGTCTTGCAAATAAGCATAATAAAGCAAAATGAACAACTCCACAGAATGTGTTTGAAAGCATGCTTCCTTCCGTACCTTCAGTCCGCCACCTCTTTGTCAGGAGATGTGGAACATGCTTCATCATACATCCTCTGGAGATGTGTGTCATCATGGAAGTGATTACAGTTCTTAAGTCTTTTGCAGATAGTTTTCTCTGAATGCTGTTGGCCATGCATGTACACCTCTTTTTCTGACTTGGTTCCTGTTTCCCAGTAACCCTAGAAGTCAGCTTTTGTGATATTTCTTGTGACTCAATAGTATACATTCTCATTCCATAGTTCATCAACCATTTCCCGTTTTATGGAAACTCTCAAAGATCGTAGTTTTTTTTTTTTGTTTGGGTTTCTTCTTTTCTTCAATTTTAATTCCCCTTTCAGTATCAAAAAGTTTGCTTTTATTTTATTTCTTTTACTTGCAACTCTTTACTCCCTGGTATTGTCCTTACTCTTAATCTCTCCCCATCCTTGCCTGTTTACATGTTGTGTTTAATGTGTTTCTACACTAAATTCTTTGTTTTTATGAGTGTATTTCCAGTCCTCTATGTTCACATAAAAATGTGGTTCACCTGTTGCCTGCCCCTTCTACTTCTTCCTCAATGGTTATATATTCTTCTAACACCCTGAAATTATGAGAAATGTCAAGTCCCACCCCCTTTAGCCTCCTTCCTACAGTAGGGTATTCATTTTACAATCCCTTTTATTTCTCTTTTTTTAAGTTCTCAGAACATTCCTAAGCACTCTGTTTTTCTTATTCACCTCTCTTAATTCCTTTTGAAGACATTAAGGTTCTGAAGGGACAGTTGTTTCTTTTCTCCCATTAGAACATTAGCCCTTCATCACTGTATGTCTCCTTTGAATTGTGTGCATAAATATACCTTTCAAAGTTTCTCATGACCCTTCTGCTTGCATTTCAAAGCTTACTCAGCCATGGTCTTTTCATCAGGCAGGCTGGCTTGAAAGTCTTCTATTCCCATCAAGCTCCACAGTTTTTTTTTCCCTCCTGTAGGATTATACTCAGCTTTGCAATAAGTTATTCTTGGTTGCAAGCCTCTATCTTGTACCCTATGGATTATTGTATTCCAAACTCTGCCCTTACTTTTAATAGAAGCTGGCCTGTCTTATAGAATCCTTGCTGTGGTTCCTTGGAACTTACACTTTCTGGCTGCTTGCAATATTTTTTTT
>CM053624.1:359952636-360042691 GCA_028646595.1 Phalanger gymnotis
TGGTGTTTGTGGGTTGAGAAGTCTGGTAACTGCCACAGCTCACTGATTCAGGGCACTAGGGTCTGCTCCACCCGGCTCCTGGTCTGGTTGATCAGTGCCGCCCACATTGGGCTATGCTCTGCTCCCCTCCCCTCCCTGCTCTGTGTGGGATAGACCTTACCCAGAGACTATCCAGGCTGTCCTGGGCTAGTGTCCTGCTTCCCTCTGCTCTTTTGTGGGTTCTGCAGTTCTTCTCTGTTGTCTTTGGTGTTTGTGAGTTGAGAAGTCTGGCAACTGCCACAGCTCACTGATTCAGGGCGCTAGGGCACGATCCTGCCCAGCTCCTGGTCTGGTTGGTCCGCACTGCCCACACTGGGCTCTGCTCTGCTCTGCTCCAATCCACTCCGCTCCCAGCTCCGTGTGGGTTAGACCTTACCCAGAGACCATCCAGTCTATCCTGGGCTGGAGCCCTGCTTCCCTCTGCTATGTCGTGGGTTCTGCAGTTCTAGAACTGGTTCAGAGCCATTTTTTATAGGTTTTTGGAGGCATTTGGCAGGGAGCTCACGCTAGTCCCTGTTTCCCAGGCGCCATCTTGGCTCTGCTTCTCCTGTTTTCAGAGAATCCAAATATTCTTAAATTATATATTGGCCTATTTTCTAGGTTTGGTTTTTTTGGGGGGGGGGAGCAGGGGCGGAGAACAACAGAAACTTTGCCTTTTCCTCAATTGTTTCAGTTTTTGTGTTCAGATATTTTCTTCCTATTTGTTGTAGTGATAAACTTATTTGGTTTATTCTAATTTTCAGGGATTCTGTTACTTGGGTAAGTCTTTCCATTTTCTGTCTTAAGGTATATTTATTCTACCCCAATTCTGTCCTTTAGACCTTATTTCATTTAAAAATATTTTGGTTAATGTATTCTATTTATTCATGCAGTTCTTTTGGAAAACCCATTTTCTTCTCTTTGGGCCAGTGCTCACAGTTGTAGTATGACTCTTTCATTGAGGTTGGCTTTTTAGACATCTTTGGATCTATAATAATTCTTCTTTAAATGTATTTTTAATCTTTTTTCTATTGTTTGTGTTTCTTTTTGTCCCTTCTACTGAAGAGAGACAGAGAGAGAGAGCGAGAGAGAGAGAGCGAGAGAGAGAGAGAGAGAAGAAGGAGGAGAGAAGGAAAAGAAAGGAAGGAAGGAATAACAGAAAAGGGAAGAAAGAAGAGAAGAAAAAGAGAAGTAATACAAAGAAAAGAAAAAGGAAGAAAGGAACAGGGAAGGGAAGAAAGAAGGAAAAAATCCCTGTTTCACATAAGCACAGTAATATCTTTGGATATTGGATATCTTCAGATCTATAATACAAACTCTTTTGTCCATGTCCACAAATGCACTTTTCATTCTGTGTATTAGTCTATCATCTCTCTGTCATGAGAGGGGCGAGCCCTCTGGAATCATGGTTGCTCATTAAAGAGATCAGAATTGTTAGGTTTTTACAATATTGGCTTTATAGCATAGATTGAGCATCTTCTCTTTACTCCTCTCTCTTCAGCTTTGGTTCCTGAAATGAGTCTTTATGTCAGGGCTGGGCTCTGTACCCTGATGTACTTTTGGGTGGGTTTGCTTAACTTTGGGGCATCTGGTTTTCTGTGGTGACTTCCACCTCCTGGGTATATGTCCATGTTGTAGATTTCAGGTCCATCTGGGGCTTTGAGGTTCAGAATGTCGAGTCTTCAGGATGGAGCTCTCAGTTCCATTGGCCCAGGTTGTTCCATTGTGACAGCTACAATCCCATAGGTAACTGCTGCTCTTGTGTGCTTCCAAGGCCACACTGTGTGTTTTTAACCACCTCTAGGCTTTCCTGTGTGAGTGCTGAAGGTATTGCAGGCTACAAGTGTCTCTGACCTATCTTGGGTTGCATTCTGGGAGTGTCTTAGCTTGTTTGCCTGTGTAGACAGGTGCTGGGTTCTCTGGCAGTACCTCCTTCCTATTGCTTATGGACTTCTTGCTGGCCTTTTGTTTAGTACCAGGATGGCAGAAGTCACTGGCTGTAGTCTCTCATTAGATTTCTTGATCTTTATTTAATCTGCCGCTATTTTTAGGTTTCCCTGGCATCATAGATGTATGGGAGCTGTGTTACCTGCTTCCATGTAGGAAGTTGTATTGGGTAGAAATCTAGCACCAAATTACATTTTGGTTTTCTGTCTCTGTGAGTATGTATGCATTTAAAGTTCTATTGATTTTTGTTTTTTTGTATCACCTTCATTTCTGAATATGCCCACTTCCCTTCAATAGAAGTGAGGCTTCTAGGGTTAAAAACAATCAGGCCATCGAATCCACGTCTGACAGCAGATGTAATGATGCCTCACCCCAAGAGCCAGGCCCAATTCAGCAAAAGGAGGCATGTCTATTTCCTTATACTTTAAGCTTGGTCACTATGATTGCATAGTACTCAATTAAAATTTTTTTCTTGCATTTATCTTGCCGTTTTTCCTGATTCCCCTTATTTCACTTGGTCCAAGTTCATGTAAGACCTCTCATGTCATTCCAAATTCCTGATTTTTATAATTTCTTATAATATGATCTTATTTCCTTTTGTTTATGTTCCCTTTCTTTAGCCATTCCCCAACTAATAGACATTTATTAAGTTTATGATTTTTTTTGCTATCACAAGAAGTGATGCTGTGAATATTTTGTACTTAGGATGGTTTGGTATTTGATCTCCTTGGGAAATCTCTGGATCAAAGGGTATGAACATACCTTTGTTGCTTTTCTTCTACCATAATTCCAAATTATCTTCTAATACAATTAACCATTTCATAACCCCACTAATAGTGTTGTTGTCTTCCCGCAAAGCCTCTAATATGTATTGTTACATATATTATTTATTGTCTTTGGTCATCTTTGCCAATTTTCTCCCCACGAGATGAAATGTCCAAGTTGTTTTGATGGCATTTCTATCATTATCAGTATACTTGTCATTATCAGTGACTTGTAACATTTTTTTCATATAGTTAATAGTCATTCTGAGTACTGTTTATTAGTACCACATATCTTTTGGGGAACAGCTCTCAGCCTCTTATATCTGTGTTAATTTCCTCTCTTTCTCAGAATCACAAACCTATCAGAGATATTTAATATTTTTTCCATCCCTAGCAACATTTCCTTCATTATCTTAGCTACCATAATTTCATTCATTTAAAAGCTTTCAATGATCTGAAACCTTTTGGGGATCTCCTCTATCTCTTGTTTGGTTAAGAATTCTCTGCTTTACCGTAGTTATGAAATATACCTGATCATGACCTTTTCTGATGTTTATAACCTGTTATATTCTAATGTTCATGTGTTCATTTTGAGTTTATTTGGGTATATGATTTAAGGTGTTGCTCTAAACCTAATTAATCCCACACAACTTTCTCATTTTCCCTGTAATTCTTGTCATATGAGGAGGACATCCTCAAGGAGGTCATATTTTGGAATCTATTGAACATAGTTTTATTGGATTTCATTATCTGATTCACCCATTTCTCTGATTTACTTTGCTGTTTGACAGTTTGGCTTTGATGATTGTTGTTTTGTAATAGAGTTTGAGGTCTGGGAATCCTAGTGTAAAGGCAATCAGAAAATGAGAAGATCTTTCCCACCCATTTGAATAGGCTTGGGGAGGCGGGGCTCTCAGGGTCCTAGGGGGAGTGGCTAAGACCGGAGCCAATGGTAGGCGCCTGAGTTCTGGTGGTTTGCATGGCGTTCTAATCGATGTGATGACGTCTGGCAACCACATAAAAGGAGAGAACATAGCTTGGAGATTGAGACGTTAGTGGAAGGAGGAGAAGAAGAAGCAGCGGCGGTAGCGGAAGCGTTGGTGGTGGCAGGTGCTACTAAAAGCGGGACTGACCCTTGTGCAGACTAGACAGTGCTGAGCAAGGGCTTGAGGCCAGTGGGTAATCTTCTTACTGGAGGGCCCTAGCATTGGGGTCGAAGCACCAGCATGGCTTGACTTGCTGCTGTAATATTTTTCTGTAACCTCCTGGTCACTACTATGAGATGAGCATATTGGTTTTGGAAGGTTCTTGCCAGGATATCAAATTGGGGACACTAGTCCGTGGGTCTGCTATTTTGGAGCTTGAATAAATGCTTTAACTCCTCTGCCTTCTACTTAGAGAATTCCTTATATCCTGCCATTCTGGACCATTCAGGCATATTCATGATTTTCTTTGAAATCATGAATTCTATCTTAATGATATACCTAGTCTCCCTTCATTCCTACCATTTTTCATTATTTCCATGAATCTTCTAGATCTTTTGCTTCTTCAAATGAATTTTCTTATTATTTCTGACTCTATTTTAAAAAACCCCTGGGTAGTTTGATTACTAAAGCACTAAATCTATAAATTAATTTAGTTAGTATTGTCATTTTTATTATGTTGTCCTGGCCCAACCATGAACAATAAATATCATTCTAAATTATTTGCCATTATTTCCTTAAAGAAAGTTTTATAAGTATATTTGTATAATTCTTTGTAGATTGATTCCCAGAAACCTTATTAATTTTATAGATTTAATTTTTCAATTATTTCCTGTTATTTTTGTTATTTATTGGATCATTGATTTAGATCTGGATGGGACCTCTAGTATAACCACCTCATTTTACAGCTGAGGGTTTCCTCAGCCCCAGGAAGTTATGATTTCTCCAAAGTCACACTAGTAGTAAGCATCGGTGGTATAAGAAGTAAGTACCTGCACTCAATATAATGTATAATATTCACCTCAGTTCATGTGTCATTTTGAGTTTATCTGGGTATATGATTTAAGGTGTTGGTCTAAACCTAATTATTCTCAGAAAACTTTCTGGTTTTTCCCAGTAGTTATATACACAGCAAATATATAATTCCCCCTTTATAGACTATAAGCTCACTGAGGGCAGGTATTATTTTTATTTTTTGCCTTTGTATTCCCTCCAACCTCCATTCCCCCATAACTCCTGTTAATAGTTATAAAGAATGTTTATGAGCCCTTGCTGAATTGAAGCGGATTGAATTACGGATTTTAGCCCCTCAAAAAAGCAGATTTTTGCTCCAGGTTCTACTAGGTATAGGCTGGCTAAGTATGAAGGATGGCAGTTATTCAGTGACTTTGGGCAATGTAGATAATTTCTCCTTATATTATCATCTGAATTATGAGCGAAACTGCCTTAATTCTTCGTTCCATCTCCTATGTTGACCTGGCCTTAATGTAAGGAGCAGATAGAAAGCCAGCCAGCCTCCAGAGTTGAGAAGATCTGGATTTAGGACCCACCTCTGACTCATACTGGATACCATTTGGCAGGCAGCTTAATATCCTAATGCTTCTGGCCCCTGGGGCTTTAACTCACTGAACAGTTGTCAATCCACATTGGTAAGGGGGTTTCATTACTGGAAGTTCCATAAATGAATGCTATCACAGTGTCAAGATATTGGAAGATACTCTGTTTTCCGGAGCTAAGGTCCGGCAAGCAATGTGTGCCCTGAGCTTGGCCTAACAACAATCCTTTGTGCGCACTCTCTGGCCAAATCATCTAATTATTGTGTTGCTTTGACAGCAGCACCAGGCAGTCTCTGAGCTCAAACGAGCACAGGACAAGTACTCGTGTTCCAGTCACGAATCCCTACCACGAACCAAGTTTGCCTTATTGTTGCTGTTACTCCTCACTGTCACAGATACAGCTTACTTCTTGCCATTGGTATAAGTGTTGGGATCTCCTCACGCTGCCTTGGGTCTTCCCGCTAGGCATGGGGCCATGACACATGTGTCTAATCTGCCTCCTTGCTAGCTACTCCGAAGTTAAACTTGTGTTTGACTCCTGCCTCGTCTGTCTCTAGCCTGCTCTGCTTGGCTCTGGCCATCCCCAGGTCAGAGGCTGGTTTGGTCCAGCTGACAGCAGAAAGGCACTCTCAAAACAGTGAGAACGCTATGGTTTCCTAGAGCGGGTCAACACCTTCATCAGGCATCTCCTCCTTCTCACCACCACGCATTCAACCTCTGCTCTTCCTCGATGTCTCTGACAATAATGAGCCATTTCTTCCATGTTAGATAAAGAAATGAAATTGGTAAAGGAGGCTGTTGCTTCACACTGGATGACTCCACTTGCTCAGGGTGAGATGAGTGGGTAGCGTTACTGAGTTGTTAGGTTTAGAGGCGGAAAAGTGCTTGAAATTGTCGGAATTGACTTCTGGCAACGAAGCAGTTTTCAAAATGTCAAAACAAATCATCCAATCCCAGTAAGTGTCCTTTGTTCATTGCCTGCTACGGAATCCTAGAATGGCGTGACCAGCCTAGAATGCTGGATGCAAAGCAAATGAAGCAGGTTGGTACATATTATAACACAGCATTGAACAGTAGCAGTAGTCACAAGCAGCATGGGAAAATGAGAAGAATTTAACAAGAGAATCTGGGTTCAAATTCAAGCTTTGAACCTTATAACCTGGTGGTTCTTGGGAAAATTATTCAATCTGTTCAAATTTTAGGTTTCTCATCAAGAAAATGAGGGGGTTGAATGAGATGGTCTCTAACTCTAGAATCTACCTTTAATCATAATTATTATCACATCGTAATTATATATATATGTTTATATTAGATATAATAAAAATTATTATGATTATTAAAGGTTGCACCCTAGAAAGCCTTAGAGCCAGCTAGTGGTACAGTGGATACAACACTGGACCTGGGGTCAGGATGACCCGAGTCAGATCTCCCCTCAGACACTTACTGCTTTGTGACTCTGGGAAAGTCACTTAACCTCTCCAGTTTCTTCCTCTGTAAAATGTGGATAATATTTGCACCTGCACCCCCAGATAGTCGTGAGGATAAAATGATCTAATATTTGTAAAGTGTTTTGCAAACCTATAAATGCTAGCAATTATTGTAATAATAAGCCTTTGCCCGTTATACTAATTGGCAACGTAGACTAATAGAATGTTAGGATGAGATGGGACCTTGGAAATCATCAAGTCCTCTCTTTGACTTGTGCAGGTGAGGAGACTAAGACCTAGAGAAGAGACCCAACTTCCCCAGGTTTACCTAGCTAGTTTGTGGCAGGGCTAAAACTATGTCCCAATTTTCTAATTTCCATAAGGTTGCAAGCCAGCCTCTGTAAACTTATATTTGTTATTCCATTAATCATACTCAGCTGTAACAGGCCAGAGAGGAAGATGTGTAGGCATAGATTTTATTTAATTCTAGGACGCTTGTGAGGAATATTTAAGAGGATGTCACTCCCATAGTCTATTCCTCCACTCCAGAAATGCCCTTGTTGTGCCCTAGGGTACCCTCAAGGAGGATATAGTTCGGGGCAGTATCTTCTTCCTCTTTCCTACCCTCATCTTCATGGCTCAGTAAACTGAAAAAGAAATCCCAAGATGGAATACAATTGAGTATCTTTGATCAGGGCGGTGAGAGGCCATATTTCCCAAATAGCCAACCCACAATTCCTTTTTATCTCTGAACCATCCCATTTCCATGCGATTCCAAGGTTAGGCATTCATCTCTTCCTCCCAAATATGGCTTCTCTGCTTCTGTTCCTCTTTCTCGGCAGTGTACAAATGTAGCTGTCTGTTTAGTATCGTTGAGTAACAATATTAATCCCAGGAGCCAAATATAATGCATTACTTATTAAATGCCTTTGATATATACAGTTTAAATGCTTATTAGTGTTTGGTGCACAGAAGTGGAAAAGCAAAGACCCCAGCACAATTAGAAAGTAGGAAAAAAAAACTATATTGTGTAATAAACCCCTCATCTTTAAATGTATGCACACCAGCATAATCTCTGTATGTGTTTACTTGGGATCTTGGTAAATCTATCTTTTTTTAGTTTTATTGACGGTTTCTGTTCTTTAAACCACAGCTATTTCCAGATATATCACTTTCATTTTAACCTCTTGATTATAAAGGAAAAAAAATCAAACAATTAAGCAAAATCAACTGATTTTGAGACTGTGTCTGATAATATTTACAACATTTCAAACTCATACTCCTCCCCCTCTCCAAGATCATGAGTTGCCATTAATGTGACTCTGGCTTTCATTGAATGTTGTTTTAGCTTACGTTATTGTAGCCACCCTGAATCTTGTTTTCTTGGTTCTGCTTTCCTTGCTCTGTATCATGTCATGCAGGGCTTTCCACATTCCTTGAATTCTTCATGTTTGTCCTATCTGATGCTGCAACGATATTCCATTGAAACTGTAATAATATCTAACACTTCTAAATTTTCAACATACTTTTTGGTTATCACATTTGGTCTTCATTACAACACTGTCAGACTGGTTACATTATTATACCCCATATTACCAAAGAGAAGTTAAATTCCCAGGGATGCACCAGTAGTAAACATCAGAGATGACTCTGAATGGCCGTCTTCTTTGCTCTGAGTCCTTACTCCAAGATAGCATCTCCATCCACTGCCCCGGTCTTTACCTCTCAATCTATGTAGCATAATTTGTTCAGCTCCCTTCCCGTCTCTCTTCCCCCATTTCTCTTACCTTTTTTGGCTCCCATAAGAAATGCTCATAACTCTTATCTTTTCTTGTAAATGCCTTGGTAGGTTACTGCTGGTGATTCTGGGAATTGTGGACTTCACTCAGCATAGTTCCATATCTCTGTGGCCTCAGCCCACATCACAATTTATAGGGAAGCTCTTTAACGGAAGCTCTGCCCCTTTCCATTATTCCAGTCATCATTGTGTTTGATAGTGACACACCAAAGCCCGGATAAATGGGAACGTGTACTTGATGTGCAGAAAGCAAAAGCCATCCCCTCCTTCCCAGTGTTACCTGGAACCTGCCAAACAGGCTGAGAAATGAAGAAGGCTGTAGTTGAAATTGGGGCTTTGTTTCATTTTTAAGTACCTGGGATTGTGTCTGGCACAGAATAGCTGCTTGTTTATGGTCCAATATGACGAGAGTTAAATATTCAATATTTAGTATAATTAACAGCATGAGGTTTTGCTGTTCAGTTCTTTTTCAGTCATGTCTGACTCTCTGTGATCCCTTTTGGGGTTTCCTTGGCAAAGATTCTGGCATGGTTTGCCATTTCCTTCTCCAGCTCATTTCACAGGTGAGGAAACTGAAGCAGAGTTAAGTGACTTGCCCAGTGTCACAAAGCTAGTACGTGTCTGAGGCTGGATTTGAACTCAGGAAGATGAGTCTTCTTGACTCCAGGCTTGGGACTCTATCCACTTCACTGCCTAGCTGCCCTTAACACCATAAGTACAAGATGGTATAATGGATAAATTGTTGGCCAGCATGGGAGGAACTCATGCGATCTTCATGATAACCCCATGAGGTAAATGCCACTATTACTCTCCGGAGTATCATAGGTTTAGAGCCCGAATGGACCTCAGAAGCTAAGCAGCCCAGCCCCCTCATTTTACAGACAACAAAACTGAGGCCCAGAAAGATGAAATAATTTGCCCACTGTCATCCAAGTAGCAAGTGGCAATGATGAAGTGAGAATCGTCTGAAGCTGAACTCAGAACTCTTTTCTCCCAGCCCACTGCCTCCTGGGTAATTTTATAGCCACCGTTCAAGAAGGACACCATTAAGTTGGAGAGCATCCCTGCTGAGGCAGCCAGGACTGGGAAGGGCCTGGAGCTTAAGCCCGATGAGGATCAGTGGGAGGAACCGGGCATGGTTATTGAGGACTTGGGTACATGATGGCTGGGCTTGAGCATCTTTCAAGAGGACGTGGATTAGATTTATTCTGACACTCCAGAGGGTAAAGCCAGCAACAATGACTGGAACTTGCAAAAAAACCCGAAAAACAGTTTCAGTTTGATGTTGGGGAAAAAGCCAACCAAACAAACAATCTTCCCTTTCAATTAGAGGGGTACAAAGGTGGAAATAGACTGCCTTGACTGGAGGAAGGGGAAGGGAGGATGGAGGGAATAAACATATATTTAAGGGCCTACTATGTGCCAGGTACTGTCCTAAGTGCTTTTTACAAGTGTTATCTCAACTGATCGTCAAAGTAACTGTGGGAGGTAGGTACTATTATTGTCCCCATTTTACAGATGAGAAAACTGAGGCAGACAGAGGCTAAGTGACTTTCTAGTAAGTGACTCCAGACCCAGAGTTCTAACCACTGTACCACGGGCTACTTTCTCTAGTGGTGCTATGTTTTCCTTACTTTTTGGTTTTCAAGCAGGGACAAGGTGACCAGATTTCAGATATGTTCTAGTAAGGATTCCCTTTGTATAGGGATTGGTGGAGATCCTTTCTAAGTCTAAAATTCTGTGATTCTGGGACAGGCTAATTCTACCTTTATCTGAGAAGGGTCAGCTGTAACAGGAAAGAGGGTGTCCAGTTTGAGGAATAACGAACTCGGGAAGAGTTGCTTTCAGGTATTTGATAAGCTGTCACCGGGAAGAAATATTGGATATGTTCTGCTTGTCCCTACAGGGTGAAAGCAGCAGCAATGGAGGCAGATTTATACTTTGTAATTATCGGAGCTGTGCCCAAGTAGGATGGACCATCCCAGGAGGTAGTGGGCTCCCCATCACTGGAAGTCTTCAGGCCAACACTGGATAACCATTTGTAGGGTAGATTGCCAGGGGGTATTCTTATTCAGGTAGGGGATGTTAAAATCCATTCCAGTTCTGAAATTCCATGATTCACTGTTTTTCTGAAATCCTTGACATTTAGTGAATGGGGTCTAAGCAAGCTCAGCAAAAGATTATCCCAGGAAGTAATTAGGCAGTAAGGGTAGGAACCAAGGATGAGATATGGTGCTGGGCTGGAGGCTTTTACTATTTCATGTGTCTGAGCTCTATTTCCCCAGTTAGAGTTAACCCCTTGAAAACACTGACTATTTTGTCCCCTTTTGAATCTCCTACAGTGCTGTGCACGTGGTGCTTGCTCAGGGAAGATTTTTTTTTTTGATCAGTGGACAGCATCCAATAAGGCCATGTCACAGCAGAGGGCTAGCATCTATTCATTCCACATGTGGGTACTATTCACCAGCCAAAATTCCATTTAGTTGAAAAAACAATGCTCTCAAAAGACAGGAGGCCTTTGAGGGAGTGGAATAAGGCAGTGGTTAATAGAAATAATGACACCTTCCTCCTCACAGTAAATGTCCAATTAGAATAAAAATAACGCAGCAGCAGAGCTGGGGCACATTGACTTCTAATGAAGCCATCATCCGCTGCCTTGTCCTAGGTCAGTCCTGCTGTATGTGAAATGAGCTCTGTGGTGTGGATCGGGTGTGTATCACCACCAGATGCTGAGCCCGTTAAGCTAGCATCGAGCGTAGAATGAGTATGATTAAGGCGATTGTGCTCGCCTACAAACAGTATTCGATTTTCTGAAAAGGGTCTCATTTGAACAGCATTCTTTTTTTCTGAGAATACAGTAGCAGGTTTTATGGAGAAAGCTTCAGAAAGAACATCAGAACGTGTTGGGGGTGGAGATGGGCATGAAGGAGGTGTGACCTTGACATTCCTCGCTTACTGAAACTGAGCATTTTCATTACCTTCTGATTATGTCTTTGTCTTTGCCACTTAAGGTATGAATATTAGCTATTTCTTGGTGGTTTGGATCCTTCTTGGTCTTTCATAATCTGTGTTACTGTTGAGATGGTGTTTAGTGTCCCATTCTTCTCTTCAGAGTAGAAGAGCAGGGTCAAGGATTATTTCATCCAGAAAATCATCCATTCATCTCTTTCAGTCAATGTATAAAATAAATGTAACTTTTTTGAGCATTCAGTACTGCATAAAAGGGCTTTCCCATTTCTATGACTCCCTGCCACCCTCCTCACTGGCTAGTACGGTCTCATTCCCTAAATTACCTGGTATTCACTTATCTGTGTTTATGTTCATAGAATCCTTGAGTCAACCCTCCTCATTTGGTAGATGAGGAAAGTGAAACCTTTAGGAAGATGTCAGAGGACATGTCAGTGACCATGCAGAGAGTCACTAGAGTTGTGTTTGAAGGTCTGATTCTAAATCCTGTATCCTACCAGTGGAATGGAACCTTCCTGAGGGTTTACATTCTACTGGTAGGATATAGTAGGTAGGGTGTATACACACATACATGTATATACATACATGTGTGTACATATATATAACATACACACATACTATATATACACATACACAGATGACATATATACATATGTGCATATACATATATGTGTGTTTGTATACATTTATCTTTGGATCAACTTTGCCTATCACCTCAGAAAACATGTCATTTCATCAACATCAGGTAACTTTTTGCAGACGCTCCCTCCACTTTAGTTTGACATTTTCAAAATGTGTGTCTGCCCGTGTTACTGCCTCCTCCTCTCCATCTCAATAAATTCCTGTTATCTCTAGGATCAAATATGAAGTCCTTTGCTATTTAAAGATCTTCATAATCTGTCCTCTCCTTACTCCCCAGTCATTTACATTTTATTCTTCTCCAAGCATTCAATGATCAAGATATACTGACCTATTTGCTGTTATTTGCATATGCCATTCCATCTCATATCTCCCTGGCTAAAGTATTTTCCTTCCTCCTCTCCACCTCTTAGAATCTCTGTTTTCCTTTAATATTTAGCTGAAATACCACCTTACAGGAAGCTATGTTTCATCTGCTCTGTCTATTCCCTGAACAGCTGCTAGTACCTGCCCTTCAAAGGTTACCTAGCATATTGACTTGTTGGCATCCCCTGTTAGAAGGTAAGCTCTTTGAAGGCAGGGACTGCTTTTGCATTTCTTTGTATTCTCAGTGCTTAGCACATAGCAAGTGCTTCATAAATGTTTATTAATTGAATATTTATTTGTGTTGGAATAAATTTTATTTTATTCATTTGTTTATCCATCCATTGATCTCTCTCTCTCTCTCTCTCTCTCTCTCTCTCTCTCTCTTTGTTTTATTTAACCGAAAGTGCTATAAACAGGAAAGTTCTGTTATTGAGAGTCTGACTTAGTAAAGTCCTTGGGAGTGAGGTTAAGTGACTTGCCTAGCTAATATCAGAGAAGAGATGTGAGTTTAAGCCCTCCTGGTTCTATGTGTTACATCAAGCGGCCTCAGTCAAATATTAATCACACAGTAAATGTTTGTGTTTTGTTGTATTGTATTGTCGGTGTACAAACCTGTGTATACACACACATATTCGTACATACATACGCATACATATACATATATGTACACACACATATATACATATATCCACATGTGTATGGATAATTCCCCACGACCATTGATCCAACTCATTTCAACCACTCTTAAGGCTGGCTACATCTCAAAATCCTAAGATGAAGTACTGCCCATGGAAAGGCACAAAGAAACAATTATCGAGTATTTAATAAATGATAAATACTCTATGGATATGAATGGACAATTCTCAAGGGAAGAAACTGGGGTTATTGTTAATTGCATAAATGCAAATTAAGATAGTTCTGAGATTTCACTTTATACCCATCAAATTGATAAAATTCCAAAAATGGAAAACGGTAAGTGTTAGAGGGACTGTGGAGAAAGAGGTGCATGGATGCATTATTGGTGAATCTATGAATAGGTCCCACCATTCTGGAAAGCAATTTGGAATTATGTACAAAATTACTAAATAGCATGTGCCCTTTGCCCTAGTCAAACCACGTATAGGCCTGTACCCCAAAGAAATCAAAGAAAGAGGAAAAGGTTCTACATGCATATAAGACAAAAATATTTACAAGGTAGCAAGCTAACTAGAAACTAAGGGCACATCCATCAACTGAGAAATAGCTTACTATGTTGTGCTATATGTTTATGATGCAGCACTTTTTAATGTACTGTAAGAAATGAAGAAGTAGAAGATTTCACAAAGACAAAAAGTTGCATGAATTGATGCCAAGTGAAATGAGTGGAAGTGGACCAATTTATACTGTAACATCAGTATTATAAACATGTACAATTGTGAGCATAAACTGATGAAGAATGAAATGAATATAAGCAGGAGAAAAATTTATAAAAGGACAAAAATGTAAGAACAGCATTGAAAGCTGTCAAAATTACAATCGATAAAGTAACCATTCACATTCTGAAGACCAAAGAGAAAGCACATTATCCACCTCCTGGCAGAGAAGTGATAGATTTATATTACATGTATATGGAGCATGAGAAATACGTGTGTACATATGTATGTATATAGAGATAGTGTGTAATTATCTATCTAATCTGTATTCAGCCAATGAGAGACTTTGTTTTGCTTGACTATAAATATTTGTTACAAGGATTTTTTTTTCTTTTCTTTTTTTCATTATGGTGCAGGGATGAGAGGATGAGAAAATAGATTTCTGGTAATTAAAAAAATAATTAAAAATAATGAGGTGGCAATGCCACAGACGTGGAATGTTGCACTTGAAGAGGATATCACTGTATTACTAGTTTTAATATTTTGTCTTTCATTTGGTTTGCATTTGAACCTCTGGCATTTAGCCAAGTGCCTTGCACAAAGTAAATGCTTAATTAAATCCTCCCTCCCTTCTTTCCTTTTTTCTTTCCTTCCTTCCTTCCCCCATCCCTCCCTCCCTCCTTCCTTCCTTCTTTCCTTGCTTTTTCCCTCCCACATAACTGTTTTACTTTGATATAAGAGACCTCTCACAGAGTCAGAGTAATCTGGAAATCTTTATATTGTAGAAACAAAGCTTATTAATTAAAATTTTAAATAAATTACCTAAGAGTCAGGTTTATCAAATTTTATTGATATCTTTTGTTTTTATATTATTTACATTTTCTACTGTGTGGACGTTGCCATGTTCTTCTTCTTACATTCAATCCATGTAATTTTGGAGAGAGCATGGAGGGGATTTCTTTAAAAGAGGAATTGTAACTGGGACGAAATCCTTTATTCACTTCTACTCATTCTAAACTCTATGACTTGTACTGAAGGAGACACCCTGTGTGCCAAATCCCCAGCTTTCTAACTAGCACATCCTATGGGATCCATCTACAATAATTTTCTATAATATTTTTGAGACATTTGATTTTATTTATTTTGTAGAAGAACTTGATGGATTTTACTTACACGCCCTACACGTGCACACATAATTGTACACGTGCATCTGAAGGGCAGCTAAGCATATGTATGATCAATTTCAATCTCCAAAGACATATCTGAGAAGACCACCATTACTTGAAACTAGGTCCTGAGCAGCTGCCTGGAGCCCTGCTGTCCTGTGGCTGACTCTTTCCCCTTCCTCTCTCAGGTTAGCTCTCAGCTGCAAAGGCTTTCTTTAGCAGCAGCAGTAATGGGCTTACCCACTTTTCTCTACCACTCTATTTTTGGTGTGATTGCAAATGATCTTCAAAGCAAAAAGAAAAGACCCAAATTTTCATAAGCTAAGTTTATTTACCCTGTGGTCTCGATGGCAACAACAAATGTGACCTAGAAATTCAACAGTAAAACCATCTACTGATCATTGGTCTGTCGTGTTGACAAAGACCAATAGGTCTAACCCTCCCTAAAGGGTTTATTTCGAATTTGTCAACATGTAGATTCCTAAGTAATAGCTAAGGAAAATCATTTCCTAGTAACTGAGGTGGATCAAGGAAAAAAATTAGGCATGAAGAAAAATATTCTAGATAACACCACTTTAGCCCATGATACTTCCTCCCTGAAGGAAGGAAAATATTGAAGAGGGAATGATCAGTGACTTGCTCATTTGGGGGCCACGTGTTATATTAAGGGCAGTAGTGTGGAACAAAGTATTTTATTTTACATATTACATTTCTCATTCATCAAATCTTTGTCATCCTGTGGGGCTCATTAGGAGAACCATGCTGAAATGGATTTAAACAGTGGTTGATGGTAAAAATCGAATAAAACAACCATTCCTTTGTAACGGCAGAAAATTGTCCCCGTGTCCTATGCCCTCAGCTATTTTTCTTAAGCTAAGCCCAACCAACCAGCATTTATTAGGCACCTGCCCCATGCCAGGCATGGTGCTAAACACGGGGAATACAAAGAAAGACAGAAGCAGTGCCTGCCTAAGGAGCTCACGATCTAAAGGGGTAGACAACACATGGACAACTACATAAGACCCAATATAAAGGATAAGATGAGATGAATTTTTAAAAGCATTTTGCAAACTTTAAAGAACTATAGGAGTGCTATTATTATTCTAATAGGTTACTATGATGTAGACAGGATAAATGGGAGAAGCATTAAGGGGCATCAGGAAAGGTTTCTTGTAGAAGGTGAGATTTTAGCTGAAACTTAAAGGAAGCCAGGAAATCCATTTAAGCACACAAAGCAAGATTAGCGTCTTTTTGTATCCTGTACCTGAGTGGGAATAGGAAGAAAGTTGTCTGAGGGTGGTATTCACCCCTCCAGGTACTTCATGGGATGTTTTAATGTACGTTGACTTATCTGTATATTTGTAGATCATGTGGTCCTTGAAGACAAGGGCTTCCAATCTTCCCCAAGCAGAGCACAGTACCACATTCTTGGTAGGTCTTTAACAAGTCCTGTTGAATTGAATTGCGGCCATACAGGTATGTGGTGAAGCTGAGCCCTTGATGTGCTATAGCTGTTACTGAGAGGATTGATTTATTTCAGATTAAATCATGAAATTTAGTGGAGAGGTAGCTGGCTTTAGAGACAGCAAGAGCTGAGTTTGAGTCCCAGCTCTGACACTGGATGATGAGCAAGGAAGAGAACTTCTCAGTGCTCTAGACAACATTATAGAGAGGGTGGCAACCTGCATTGATAGAGGGAGTTCCCTCATCTGGGAGCTCTCGATGAGTGACATCACAGATCTAATCTTTATCCCTCTCCTTGACTCGTGATGTAACCCTTGCTATGGCAGTTGTCTGTGCAGTAGGTACCTATTTATCCTGCGGATTTCCAGATTTTTAGATGCCTAAGAGAGAGGAAAGTGAGGGGCTGAAGAGCCCTGTTGGGAGGGGAGAGGACTGCATTAAGAGATGTTTGCCAGAAGTCTTGCTGATGTCGCACTCCCTGGTGGCCCTTTTAAAAGGTCACATGTGGTGTTTTTACAACATTTACTTTTTCTGACTGGCTTATCCTCTTGGGGTGCTTCACAGACAGAAGGTACGAAGGAAGCATCTGACAGTGTAAGTGTGTGTGTGGGGAGAGCATTTTCCAGGGCCAGCAAATAGATTGGCTAGGTGGTCGCATTTTCTACAAGGGCAGGCATGTTGGTTGAGCTCCCCTTCCCTATTTTGACAATAAGGAGAGTAGTTCTTTCTGCCAAGGCCTTTGGGAACATCTGTACCTGGTATGAAATGGAGGGACCAAATACTAAAGATTGAGGTTGGGGATTTGAAAATTTAGCTTTATTGGGAGTGGTCCTGCTCAACCACATGATGTTTCCCACTGGACTTTACTTTTATTTTCAATATAATAAATGCATTAAGCTGATAAACCGAGTTCTTTCAGTGAGATGCTGATGAGAGAAGGAGATCCAAGGGGATGGTGTACAAGCCAAGAGAATTAAGATTTAAAAAAAAATTATACTTTTCCCCAGATGATAAGAGCGGATCCTAAGGGCACTGAGAAGGGGTAGCAACCTTTTGTATGTGATATTTAGTAGTGAGTTCGTAGCTCAAGGCCGAACAGCTCCATGAATTCACACAGGCTCCATTGAGTGAGCTGGCGTAGTGACTAGGACTCACAATGGACCCTAAGCAGCTGCTCAAAATCGCACCCTGTAAAACTAATAGACATTTTGTTTCCTGGGACCTAGACACTCCCTCAGAAGTATTTGAATAATAGTTGGTATTTAGGCTCCCAAACTCCAATAGGTCTGTGATCTCATTAATGTGGACACTCCCTTCCATAGTTCAGATTGCCACTCATTCATGTGCGCCCAACATTCTGTAGACCTCCTTTTCCTACTCTTGACATTGTATCAGATATCAGAGGAGGTCACAGATTGGCCATTGGCTCTGCCTTATACTCTCCACATGACAGCCCATCCAACATTCTCCTAGTGCTTTCGTTTGCAGAGGACACTCTCTATTTGTAATCACCTCTGAGCCTCACAGAAGTGCTGGGAAGTGGCCACTACAGGTATTTTCCTCATTTTACAAATGAGGAGAGTAAGAGTCAGAGTGATTAAGTGACGCATCAGCTACTAAGTTTCAGGAGTGAAATTTGAATCCAAACCTTCCTGACGTCAGGTCATAGCACTGGATCCATAGAGCCATGTTGATCACTGATAATGTTTGAATGACTCTAATACCATTTGAGAGTTCATAGACTAGAGGGGAGAGTGTGCTAGGCATGGAGTCAGTGGAGACATGGCCTTCTCGTCTCATTTGTGCAGCCATGGACAAGTAACTTAACCTGCTTTCTTCATCCATAAAATGGAGATAATAGCTGAGGTGCCATTTCACAGGGCTCTTGTGAGAATAAATGACTTAGCATGAGGTGCTCTGCAAACTGTTAAAGCATTTTGTAAATGCAAGTTGGTGGAGCATTGGCCTTGGGATCAGAAAAACTCTTCTTTCCAAGTTCAAATCTGGCCTCAGGCACTTATTAGGTGTGTGACCCTGGGCAAGTCACTTCACCTTGTTTGCCTCAGTTTCCTCATCTGTAAAATGAGCTGGAGAGGGAAATAAAAAACCATTCCATTATCTCTGACAAGAAAACCCAAAATGAGGTCCCAAAGAATTGGAAACAACCGATCAACAACAAAATGCAAGTTAGCATTTGTATTTCATAATAATGTTTAATGTTTGCCTGACTTTTAAAATTTTATCCTCTAGATGATAATCTTGTAAAGTCTGGACATCTGTCCTCACCTGCCACCTTTATGAATTCTGAAGGAGGGGAAAAGATTTAACGTAAAAGATTTTCTCTCTTGGGAAAAAAATAGTGGCGATTATTATTTAAAAAAATAGATTTCCACTTTTTCTTTCTTTCTTGGGTTTTGAAAATAAGATCTCCCCTCTCTTTCCTCCATCCCAAAATTGTTTCTTCCAAATCTCTACTTTCCTGGAAGTTGTTATTGACTATTTGGGGATCTCAGTAAAAACATGTGATTTTAGCTATAAAGGGTACTCTCGGCATGGAAACTCACTCCTTTGGTTCAAATCAACAACTTGTGTATGACATATGTAGTCTTACAGAGTTGCCTGGGGCACTGAGGTTAAGTAACTTAACAAACAGGACAAGACAAAAGTGAGGCTTAGACCCAAGGTCTTTGAGACTCTAAGAGCAACCCTCTATCTACCCTGTCCCCTGCTTCTTAAGATTGTGTGTTGGTTCTGGAAAATAAGAACACATTTGAAAAGTTTATGGACATGTTAGCTGAGCATCAATATGGGGGAAGGAATATTTCATCTTTTTTTCCAAAATTAATAATTCTGTCATGTGCCTTCCTTGGGCCTCTTCAGTAACCATGACTCACCTTAATTCTGCTTTTTGACATTAGATGTCTCTCCAGAGAGGGAGAAAATCATTCAGAAATGAGTTGGATAAAGGTTATTAAGCTAATACTTAAAATTCTAGTCCTGAACATTTTACTTTACCCCTAATTAAATGCCAAGAAAGAAATGTGGAATACTCAGTATATACAGAGGCCATATCCACCTTCTTCTGAAGGAATAAATGTCTTTAAGGAATTCCAATTTTACTTGCAACAGTTATACGCTCCTACTTAGAAAGAGTATGTCTGTCCCTGCCTCCCACTCCACTTTACTCCCACCCCACCCCCCGCCAAAGCTGAAATAACATGAATGAAATGAAGAAAGACTATTTTGTATTATTTCTGTTTTGTTTATTTTCCGAGAAGCAACATGGTCTAGTAGGGGATAGAGAGACTACCTTAGAGCCAGGAAAGCTAGGTTCACCACCTCTGACACATACTGACTTTGGGACCCTGAACAAGGTATTTAACCTGTTAATGCTCCAAGTAACTCTAGAAGGCCATAAGATACAGAGAAGGTGCCAGCCATAATTTTATCACTTAGAAGTTCGTAATACCAGTAAAATTACAAGTCTGTTCTTTAACTCACCCCTATTGTATTCAGTACTATGACCAATATTTATTAAAGGATTGTTGTTGTTAAGTCATTTAAATCTAGTTCTGACCCAATTTGGGGTTTTCTTGGCAAAGAGGCTTGAATGGTTTGCATTTCCTTTTCCAGCTCATTTTGCAGATGAGGAAACTGAGGCAAATGGGGTTAAATGACTTGCCCGTTGTCACACAGGTAGTAAGTTTCTTAGGCCAGATTTGAACTCATGAACATGAGTCTTCCAGACACCAGACCTGACGCTCTATCCATTGCTCCATCCAGCTGCCCTTATTAAGGGATTATTGTGTGCTGTGCAATTTTGGAAAAGCATCTTTTTGGTCTGCCATCATAGTGCTGACTGGCCAGCAGGGGTAAAGCCATAACCAGTTAGCTAAACAAGGTAAAGCTGGAGGAGTAACAGCACCATAGTAGTGGAGGCTCGGTGCCCAGGGAGGGGTGCAGGCAGCAAGAGACGTCAGAGCTGAGAAAACCAAGGCGTTTTGGAGGAGGCGTCTTTGATCTAGCTTCCTTCTCCCTCTCCAAAGCATATTTAAGTATAGGGAATAGACCCATGATTTCATTAGCATAGAGAACTCCCCGGGAAGGCCCGTTGGTGCCCGCCCTTAATTTATAGTCTGATGTTGAGACATGCCACATGAGGCCAACAGCGCTTCCAAGAGTGGCCCAAGCCAAATTAACTTGTGACTGGGAAATACTTAACAAAATAATTTAAAAACACAACAAAACACAAGTTATCTAAGTCAAAACGCAGGGATGCTTCTTATGATTAAGGAGCTCCTGTTTTCATTTGAGTTGAACACCATTGAGCTAGGCCTATGGTCACATAGCCAGTGTGTGTCAGAAACAGGAAATGAATTCAGTTTTTCCCAGATTCCTAGACTTGAGGACCATACATCAGCTTCAGTGTTTCCCTGGAACTCAGTGCCTGAGACTCCCTCTACCTGGAACATCCATCTGTCCCTACTTTCTTCTCATCACAGAAAATACCTTTATCATGGTGCCCCTTTCTCCCATTCCTGAGTCCAGTATTTGGGGAGGGGCCCAGGCCAGCTTACCTTCATTGCTCTCATGCCTCTCCTTCTGACTTTCCAGACTTCCACCTCCATGCCAAGACAAGGATAGCTTCTCCTCCTAACCCTCCACTTTTCAGCATCCTTTTATATGTGTTCATAAGCTCCTTGAGGGTAGGAGCTGTCTTTTTTTTTTCTTGTCTTTGTATCCTCAACACTTAGCACAATGCCTGGCACATGGTAGGTGATTAATAAAGGCAAGCTGCCTTGTTGACTTGCCTTCCTGGCTCTGAGGCCAATTCTCTATCTACTATACCATGATACTTCCTCACAGAGGATTTTCTGTCTAACATTAACAAAGTATGGCATCATCCCAGATCATAGACTGTACTTGAGAGTCAGGAAGAGCTGAGTTTGAATTTAACCTCAAACACCATGGGCAAACCATTTAGCTTCTTGGAGCTTTGTAGCCTTCATGTAAAAAGGGACAAAAATACCTAGAATATCTAGTCCACAGAGTTGGGAGGCTCAGTGAAATCGTTCAGTGCCTCCCCTTCTCTCTCCCTTCACTCCCCCGCCCCGCCCCGGCTCTCCTAGATTTGGAGGTCTTCACACAGAGGCTTCACAGTGACTTAGCAGGTTTGTTATAGGAGATTCTTTTGAGGTCTGGCTTGGACTGAAGCTTTTTCCAACACCTTCATATTCTGTACCCATGCTCCATACTAATAGAAAATCTCAGTTCCCATTATCAAACAGCAACAAGAATTCCTTCTAGGCAGTGAGATGCCACAGTGGCCTGAGCCCTGGGCCCAGACTCAGAAAGATGTAAGTTTGAATGTTGCTTCAGATATGCTTACTTGCTGTGTGACCCTGGGCAAGTCACTTAACCTCTATTTAACTCAATTTCCTCAACTGAAAAATAGAAGGTAATGATAACACCTACCTCCCAGGTTGGCTGTTAAGGATAAAAGTAGATGATATTTGCAAAGAGCTTTGCAAACCTTAAAGCTCTGTGTAAATGTTAGCTGCTATTCTATTTCCAGTAACCTGTTACAATTTGCCAAATGATCGAATGTCTAATGAAGAACAGATTCATTTGGCAATGACTTTAATGACAACCCCAAATGACTTTTGGTAACGACTGAACTCAATCCTTCAAAAGGGAAGGTCTACAGCTGGAAATTATTGGTGACTTTTCTGATCTTCCGCAACTGCAGAAAATTAAAATTGAAAATCACCCACAGGACAATGGAGAGAGAGGCTCATGGCAGAGGTGAGCAGACTGCAACGCAGAGCCCGTAGAGTTATGCAGAGCAGCTAAAGAAAAGTCTGTCAGAGAAATGGAGGAGAGGGAAAGTCAGCCAGCCTGAGTAACTGATGCATGGACCATTTGGTATCGCTGAGACAAAGCCAGCCAGGCTCCCACCTCATTGGATGGTGCCTCCTTGTGGTGATGCAGAGCATGAATGGGCAGCCTGAGAGAAGGATGAGATATTCATCCTTGAAAAGAAACACCCTCATCTGTGAGATGGCACATCCCTGGGACTATTGGAGTATTTCTATTTGGATGTCCTGGGCACTGTGTTCATAAAAGCAGCTCTATGACATGAAATCAGCAGGCTTTTAAAAATTCAATCCCATTTTTTAAAATTTCTTTTACAGGTAGAGAAAGTGTTTGTGTTAATGAAACAATGACAACATAGCATTCTGGCCTCTGGGAAATTACCCCATGTAGAGCTGGGTCATTTCAGTTAGCAGCCTAAGAATCTTTCACTTGAGCCCCTGGGGTGGAAGACTCTGGTAATGATTTACAAGCTGCTGTGTAGGTCTTTGTGTCATGGAGGTCTGGTTCTTTGGGCTAATAAAAAGCTGAAGTTTTTAATTCATAAAATCACTGTCCTCTCTAGCTTTGTTTCTCTCATCACATGCCTCTTCTCTTCCCTCTTCCTTCTTCTCTGTCCTCTTCTTTCCTCTCCTTTCTTTTCCTCTGTCTTCTTCTCTGGCTTCCTCTTCCCATTTCCATCTAAGCTTCTCCCAGTAGGTGAAGAAGCTGGTCATACTTCCCACCCCGGGTTGGTAATATTTTATTAAATGGTTTTCATCACTCTGGGTAATAAACAGGTGATTTGACTTAGCCTCGTACAGGTGCTATATTTAGTACTTAGTGCTTTCTGGAGGGATTCCAAATAATAATGGCTTCTTTAAAAGCTCTGGAATCCCTAAAGAGCCATAAAATTGTTCTGAGTGTTGTCCTCGATAAATAACACCATTTCCTTTCCCTTTCCTCCCCACCCCTCCTCCCTCACCCCATGCCTTCCTGAGAGAGCTCTGGATTACCTGACATTATCCCAGGCCCGATTTCTTAGTGAAGGTCATAGCTTGTTTGCTGCTATCTCTTTTCCCTCATGCTATTTCTTGTGTTAGTCTTCATGGAGAACACTACTGGAAAGATGAGAAAGTGATGTTGACTTTTTCCTTAGAGTAGAGACAAAGTTAAATACCCTACATGGAAGGGCCCGTTTTTTTCATTTTCATTTTATTTTTTCAATTTGACATGCATTTATTAAGCCCTTCCCTTCAGCCAAGTAATGGTGTAAAAGGCAAAACAAAAAAAAATAGGTCCTGCCTTCAAGGAGTTTACATTCTACTAATATTAAACATGTGCTGGTTTTGATTTTCTCTTCTGTTCATCTTCATTTCTTGAGAATCAAAAGAGATTGTCCATCCCCTGGGGAACTGAGGGGTTGCATGGTAGGTGAGAGTAGGCTGAAATGCATCACAGATGCTATGGGGCTTCTTGAGGCCCCAATTACCATGACCTTGAGATAACCTAGAACCTTCTAATCACCTGCCTTCCTCAGCAGGCCTCTTCTCATCCACTGCTGCTCTGCAGGGGACTTATTCCTCAGGAGTTAGCACATTCCTCTCTCTCTCTCTCTCTCTCTCTCTCTCTCTCTCTCTCTCTCTCTCTCTCTCTCTCTCTCTCTCTCTCTCTCTCTCTCTCTCTCTCTCCCCCTCTCATTTTCCCCATCCCAGTGATACTGACTGCCAAAGAACAAATGCTCCTCCCCAAGCTCAGCTATCTGCTCCTTCCTTCCCTCTTACTTTTATTGTATTCATCTGATGCCCCCTCCAGGTCTATCCAGCCCTTTCCACTGCCCTCTCAAATATCAACTCCATAATTAATAAAATTCCCCTAATCTTAAACATCCTCCTTGCTTGTTTCTTCCTGAGACCAGGCTTCCTCCTGATGGCATGGCATCACTGGCCACTCTTCCTAATCCTGATTGCAACTTCTCTCATCCCCCCTGACTCACCGGGCAGGGTAGCAGAGTTATATTGCCCTTTGCTCTCCACGGCCACTACCAAACTCTCCACCTTCGTCATTCATTTCAGATTCATCCAGTCCATGGTCATCATGAGATCAAGATCTTGGCGACCATTATATGCCAACCGCCCAGGCCATTCTCCATTTTTTTTCTCAATGAATTTAGTATTTGACCCCCAAATTTCCACTGTATCTGTCCTCATACTTGGTGATATTCCTCCAAATCTCCTGGATTTCTGGTCCCTCAGTCTATTGATCTACTCTTCTACTCCATCCCAACTACACACCAGGATGGTCAAACTCTGGATCTTGTCATCACCTACACGCATATCACATATATATGTGTATTTATATGTTCATCTGTATATTCAAGAACTCCAAAATTTTTTGTCTGATCATAATCTTTTATCATTCTATCTTTCTCTGGTCTTACAAGGCCCAACACTGTTCTTTGTCCTCAGTGTGATCTCCAAGCCTCCTACCCCACGATTCTGTCCCAAAGTAACACTCCTATCCTGATTACATGCTCTTCCCTTCCCAAAATCTTGACCCCTTGATGAACCAGTTCCATTCTTCTCTTAAATCTTCTATTGTTCTTTTGCCTAATAAACCTTGCAGCTTCTCCCTGAAACAAAGGCCAACTTTATTTACTTTTTTTCATTTTGGAGGCACTTGGAGTTACATGCCTTGCCCAGGGTCACACAGCTAGTAAATATCTGAGGTCAGATTTGAACTCAGTCCCTCCTGACTCTAGGGATGGTGCTCTATCATGCCACTTTGCTGCCCCACCAATTCAATTTAAAAAAAAATATTCTTTTAATGAAGCTATGTGGCTTTGATCCTTAAAGGATTAAGGTTTCAGGTAGCCAGTTGTCTGTGGAGAGGGAGCACAGGGATCGTGGGATCATGATTATTTGACTACGACACAAGACTGGGCATAACATTGACAGAAGTGACTCAAAGGTTTTTATAGGAGACTTATATTTGGACTGGATGAGGGCTGTTCGAATGCTGAGAATAAGGAATGACCCATGAAGAGTCCACTTGCTCCATTGGTAGCCCCACTGTGCAGAACATCATGAGGACGAGAGGAAGGATTCATGCATCCCATTGGGAAGGATTTCTGGTAGGGATGTGAACAACAGTCATACATAATCAGAGGGGATCAGTGGGTTGTGATTGGGAGTTTCCCAACTTCCCCAGTTGCTAGTGTCCTCATACGGAAATTTCCTTTTATTTCCTTTTGTATACATTTTCTCTTTGGTATAGGGGATAAAGATCCCACCTCAGAGTCAGAAAGACCTGGGTTCAAATCTTGCCTCTAACACACATTGGCTGAATGACCTTAGAAAAGTCAGTGCCCTGGACAACTCTTTAAAGACTTTAGTTTTCAGGGAAGGTACCACGTGCCAATATGCATAGGTAGAGGGATTCTCCTCATCTTGGATATCCTTCTACCAATGAACCATAGGTCTGGTCTCTATCCCTATAATTTGTAGTTACTTGACTATACGCATCCTTTCCTCTCTAATAGTCAGCCCTTTGAGATTATTTTATCCTTATATTTAAATTCCTGGTATCTAGCACAGTGTCTGACACGTTGTTGTTGTTGTTCAATTGTTTCAGTTGCATCCAACTCTTCCTGACCCCATTTGAGATTTTCTTGGCAAAGATACTACAGTAGTTTGCCATTTCCCTTTCCAGCTCATTTTATAGACTAGGAAAATGAGGCAAATAAGGTTAAGTGACTTGCCCAGAGTCACACTGGTGAGTGTCTGAGGCCATATTTGAACTCACAAAGATGACTCTAAGTGTGGCATTCTATTGACTTCGCCACCTAGTTGGCCGTGGCTGACACATAGTAGGAGTTTAATAATTGCTGGTCGATTGCGCTTTTTGATTGACTGCATCATTGGATGGAGAAGCCATTTGAGAATGGAGTCAGGGTTCGATAGAATCCTTGGAAATGTGTGAAGACCCAATTGAAGAGTCTGACTCGTGATTCCAAAGGTAATAGCTTATGTATGAGGAAGGTTATTTCAGCAATGGCAGATTGCATAGGCAAAAGCCCAGGTTGACCTTGAAAGATCTAATCTAACCAGAAGAGAGCCAATAACTCTGTCTGACTTGTTTGGATCAGAACAGAAAAAGTAAATCTGAGACTGTCTTATCCAGAGGCTTCTTTACTTTCATTTCAGCTGGCATTGATTGTGCCTCTGGTGCCAAATGGCTCCTTCCGAAGAAGACATCCTTCAAAGATGGCCATGATTTTGGAAGGAGAAGACAAGGTCCTGCTTCAAGATGGATCATTAAGTCTTTGTTAATTAATCTGTCAGAAGTTCGGGTCAGGAGTTGGGAGACATTAACCTCTTTTCGCTTTCTTTCTATCTCAGATATACATATTACTCTGAATTTATGCGCTGTTGTCTCCCACACTATTTAGGCCACCAAGATATCCATGATAAAGCACCATCAAGCCTGGAATTGCAGCAAAAACCATTCATATCATAGTGGCTTTTCATGAAAAAGGAAGACAATCTATCAAAAAAAGTCCAATTCCCTTGGATAAAAGAGACCCATGTCACCTTCAATAATTACTGAAGAACAAGCTTGGGCTATAAATAATACCACTTTTATTTCACTTTCAACTGATTTCATTTTAAAATTAATTTCTGTTAAACAGGCCCGAGAACTAGGGAGAACTGCCAAGATCCATTTCTTTAGACTTGAACATAAGTCTTAAAGGACATGTATATACTGTACTTCTAATAATTTCTCATAATTTTTAATATATGGATTTTATGTCTGTGAGCACAAACTTTGACCAGTTTTCTTTAGTCAGATGACATCTAGATCAGTATAGATGTCTTGCACAAATTCATTTGCACGTGGGAGGCTGTATGGTATATTGGGTTGGGGAATGGGGTATTATACCTGAATGAAAAATAATGATTCAGTAGTAGCAGTTTCCATGATGCTTTGCCTACATTATTTCATTTGAACTTTACAACATCTCTGTGAGGTCGGTGCTATTTTTATATTCATTTTACAGAAGAAAACATGGAGGATAATGACTCGTCCTGAGTCCCATAGCTAGAGAGTCAAAATTTACATTCCTTTGGGCAGAGTACCCACAGATAAAACCTTGCAAGATATCTTGGGATTTACAGGCTAGATTTCTTTCTTAAGGACCATGCCTTAACCAAACATTTTGGCTCTCTTTGATTGGCCAACAACACACACATACACATACACACATACACACACACACACATACATATATGTGTGTTTATATGTATGTATATATGCATATACATATATACATACATATAGACCTGCCTATATGTATATGTGTGTATATACATATAGATATATTTTTTTGACTAGGTAAAAAAGGCCATTTTTGCCTCATTTCTTACCTAGCCTTAATCACTGAACGGGTGTTACCCCACTCAAACTGAGACCTGGGAAAGACCTTAGCTTAAAAAGGCCATGGTTTCCCACTGCATCTGGGGCTATCTCTAGTCATTCTGATCTATATCTTGCTACTGGATTCAGATAGCTCTGGAGGAGAAAGCGAGGCTGGTGACTTTGCACAGCCTCCCTCACTTAAATCCAATTCACTTGCAAAGTCATGGCATCATCTTCCTGATGTCATGGTCCTCTTCAAGGATGAAGGAGAAACAACAGCTAGTGAGTTATAACTGTAAGGCAAGTGTCACCATATCGATAGTGACCATGAATATGCCTGTATAGTTCTGTATCGAAGAATATAAGAGACTCTGCATCTAGAAGGCAGAAGTAAAACATTTATTCAGACACCAGAGGATCAAATCCCAAAACCAAAAACTCCAATTCGACATAACAGCAATTATGTCCCAAAACCAATAAGTCCACTTCATTATAACAGCAAGGAAATTAAAACACAATATCACAGTAGCGAGCCAAGCCATCCTGCAACCTTTCCCTCTGCTGGTGCCTTCCCATAATCACTCACTCACAAATTCTAGTTATCTGTTTGCCTGCATCCTCTTTTCCTGCAGTTCTGAGCTTAATGGCTACCCTCTGAGTATATTTTTAGGGCCCAAGGGCTTCGCACCTCTGTGACCTAATTAGCAAAAGAGTGTGGGCCTTCCTAGAAACAAGCCTCCCCTAATCAAGCTTCCCTTAACTAGCTCTACCTGAGGCCTATTAAGGGGATTAATGGTAGGGGAAGGTCTTTAATCATATTAACACCACATGAGTGTCTTACATGGAATTATAACCCAGGGCTTTCTGCTTTCAAATCCAGCACTTAGCTGGGCATGATAGCCCCTGCTTATAATCTCAACTACCAGGAAGGTTGAGCTTGATGGACCGCTTGAGCTTAGGAGTTCTGAGCTGCTGTGGTTAAAGCCATTTGACTGTCCACATTGCGTTCGACATTAATGTGGTGACCAAGCGTGGAGCGGGAGGTGGTGCACTAAGGTGTCTAAGAAGGCACAAATCAGTCCAGAAACAGAGAACTCCCAGGCCAGGCCTGTTAGCAGCCCCCCATGTTTCCAGCCTAGATGAACTAGACAGACCCAGTCTTTAAAAAATAAAATAAAATCCAGCCCTCTGTCCATCATGCAGTATTACTAACAGAAAGCTTTCCTTACAGCTCTACCTCAGATAGCACCTAGCTGCTTGGTCCTGGGAAAATCATTTGGCTTGAGGCAAGTTCCAGCAGCTGGGTGGTCTAGTGGATAGAGTTTACTAGCTGAATGACCTGGGGCCAATCATTTAACTTGTTTTCCTAGGAGACAGCTGGGTTAGAATGCCTGACCTACAGTCAGGAGTTAAAATCCAGGCTCAGAAATTTCCTAGCTGTGTGATCTTGGGTAAGTCACTCAACCCTGCTTGCCTCAGTTGCCTCATCTGTAAAATGAGCTGGAGAAGGAAGTTTCAAACTGATCCAGTAGCTTTGCTGAGAAAACCCCAGAATGGGTCACAAAGAGTCGGACATGAATGAAAACAACCAAACAACAAGTTTCAAAAACTATAAGGTCTAAATGGGGATCCGGGAAATCTCTACACTGATGAAATTATAGAATCTTAGCTGCCTTGTGCCCTCTACACTTTGACCAAATTGCCTCTTGAAAAAGTTTCAACCTGAATAAAAAACTCAACGTGCAATAAAACTGTTCATTTGAACTTTAATAACTTGAAATTTACATTAATTTATGAATTGTAGACATAGTTCTTCCTGAGCAAAACGTTTCTGATAAGATTTGAAATAAAAGGAAATTAAATGCCATATTTGTGAATAAGAGTAAGCGAGTCTCAAATCAGTGCCTCCTTTGAGCCAAGGGCCAAAGCATTGGGGCATGTACAGCTGAGAGGCTGACAGGAGGCATAAGGGAAGATGTCCGACCATTCCTTGGGCGCCTAGCGTGGCAGAGAGCTGAGCAAAGTGCTGCCTCCCTTCTCATGTTCTCCCAGCACTTTGCCTCTTCTTTTCTCTTCTATTTATTCCTCTTCCCTTTGTATCAAAGTGATTTGTGTCTATGTCTTTCCAAGCTATTAGATTACTAACTCCTGAAGGACGACGTTAATGATGTGATACAGACATTTATGTATGTGTGCATATGTGTGTATACACATACATATATGTATATACTAATTTATGTATATACATGTAAAATATGTGTATATAAATACATGAACCTATACATGTCTATATGTATGCATACACATATGAATATATTTGACCCTATTTGGGGTTTTCTTGGCAAAGATACTGGAGTGGTTTGCCATTGCCTTCTCCAGCTCATTTTATAGATGAGTAAACTGGGGCAAATAGATTAAATGACTTGCCCAGGGTTACATCGCTAGTAAATATCTGACACCAGATTTGAACTCATTTCTTCCTGACTCTAGACCTGACACACTATCTATTGTGACATATAGCTGCCTTTATGTAAATGCATGCACACACACACATATACCCCTATACACAGCTGTGTACATTAAATGCATGTGTACACACACGCACATATATGTGTATATATACTTACATACATATATACATATAGGTTTATTAACTTTAAAAAAAGTTAAAGACATGTCATTGAATTGTATAGGATCTTTTTGTAACTTACTCTGGTGTTTAATGACCAGCATTGTAGAAGTTTTTCTCTATGTTTAACCTTGATCTGTCTAGTTATGTTGTTAAAGCCCAGCTCTTCCTTCTTGTATTTAGGTGGGCCCTGATAGTAGTATGGTAATAGTTGTTATCCTTCATTCTTAAGGAAGGGGACAAGGTATAGTGTGTCTGACTGTAGCTGATCAAACCAATATAAGCTCAAAATACTCTACCACAAGTCAGGCACCAGCAGTCCATGTGAACATTTGGGGTGAAGATGTTTCTAGATCTGTGCATCTCGTATTTCTTTTGACCTACGGAGTTGTGCTCCCCTCACAGAGCACAGTACCTTCTTTGATGTGGGCATGCCATTCTGGGCACACTATTGATTCCAAAGTTCTTCAGAGAGACCTTGAGAGTGTCCTTGTATCACTTCTTCTGACCACTATGTGAGCACCTTCCTGGTGTGAATTTTTCATTTTAGTATAATACTTTTTCAGTTGTTCTAGCCAATAGTCAACAAATATTTTTGGAGATGAGATAAGATGATTTCTGATATTTTTAGCTGTGAGTCTTTTCAATTCAATTTCACATACAGCTTGTCTGGTATAATTTTAAATAACTGGAATAACAAGTTTTTCTTTAGACTATTTGGAGACCACTTCAAAGTCTGATAGGTATTTGTTCATCATTTTTAAGCTAACATATTTTTCTGTCCTTCATTTATGTCCATTTGGTCAGGAAATGATCTTAAAAAGCTTCCAATTCCAATTGAATAATGCATTCTCAAAAGTAGCTGCCAAGTGTAAATATGGCTGATATACATTCATGCATATGATAGTACATAAATAATGGGGAGAAGCATAGCAAAGGTTAAGCAATTATGGATGGCTCGGGATGCATTCAATCTTGGATTGGGTCATTTTAGCAAATGATGTCATGTGTCCTTTGGAGTCTATTGTGAAATGTGGCTGGAGTCATTAGAGATTGGCTTCTTCTCTTGGTTACCCAAATGGGAGTGGTAATGTCGAATCAATAAATATGTTGGATCAGTTGCTACAGCAGATATACATGAATGCAGAGCAAAGGTTTGGAGACCTGGTTTGGGGAAGTCTTGGGAGGTGGGAAGGGCTCGCTCTCATCTTGGCACAGCTAGAAATGAGCCAGTATGATATTTAAGAAATTTGAAAAATGTTTATTTTCAGTAGTGTATGAATTGTGTTGCAGGTGACAACCTTCCCTTCTATACCCATTAGTGCAGTGGTTTTCCTGAGTTTCAGCTACATGTGCTACAAATTATATGTAATTTGACACAGGAAAATCACATGTATACTAGTTTCTCTTGAATTGGATGAATCTTACACTTGCTATTGTATTCACTGTTGTGAATTTTCCAACTTCCTGTACTGTACCACACTTCTTTGTGACAAAGAATAACACTATGCCATGAGCAAAATCTTGGTAAACCATTTGGTCTGATGACTTCATTTGCCATCCATATGTCTTGCTGGCTCATAGATGGTCTGGGTATTTTCGAGTGTTTGCGTTTCTCAGTGGAAATAAGATAACCTGGAGGAGAGTGTACCGCATATGTGCATGGAGTAATCATTTTTTGGTGTTTATTCTGCTGTTTGATTCAATACCTTTTTGCTTTCAATGAATGTCTACTCTTGCTAGCTCGTAAAGGGAAACACATTTGTGAGGGCTCATAAGTTATGGCCTGAGTGGGTGCTGACCCAAAGAGAACCTCAAACTGGCTGTATCTTGTCTGAAGGCCAGGGAGTGTGTGTGTGTGTGTGTGTGTGTGTGTGTGTGTGTGTGTGTTTCTTTCTTAGCTTCTCCTTTGGCTACCTAAGACTTTCTTCTGACTTTCACTAGACAAGAACCCAGTTGCTATTGCTTTGCCGAGCTAGAATGGGACTGAGAAGCCAGGGTATTGAATTACTTGCTTAGGACTGTGATCATTTTCTTTTGGCACGATGAAAGATGAAATCAGCTTGCAGACCAATTGGAGGAAGGCCTAGCCAAGTCAAGTCATTCCTGATTAATCTGAGCTTTGGAAGGTAAATGTTATTTGACAGTATTTACTGTGTGATGTCCCTCCATGCAGAATGTTTGTAAGTGTTGAAAGAAGTTGGTTGTTTATTTTTTTCTCCTTCTCCCTCCCTCTCTCCCTCTCTTCCTTCCTTCCCTCCTCCACCCTCCCTCCTTCCTTCCTTCCTTTCCTCCCTCCTTCCCTCCTTCCTTCCTTCCTTCCTTCCTTCCTTCCTTCCTTCCTTCCTTCCTTCCTTCCTTCCTTCCTTCCTTCCTTCCTTCCCTCTTTCCTCCCTCCTTCTTTCCAGCTTGAATGGAATTGAGGAATGACTTCCGAATAAAGTCCATGGGAGAAGGTCCCTGACTTCCTCTGTGGTTAGGGCACTGGGCTGCATATCTCTGCCCACCCTCCTTCTTCCCCCAGTTCTCTTCTGTAAATATTCACTTTGCATGGACCAGGATGATTCTAGAGAAAGCTTGTGAAAGTAGGAGAATGATTACAACTAGATGTAGAGCAATAATCCCAGAATCGGACGTTTCTGCCTTCTCCCCTATGGCTCTCTCATTTGGCTTTAGCATGTTTGGCCAGGGTAGCCAATGATTCGGGGCAATGGTGGGTGGTGTTCCCCAGGGAAGAAGACCAAAGAAGGATCGTTCTGCCCACTTTTTGATCCTTATGAGGCTGACCAGCTAGGCTGACTGATTTATTTTTCTGTTTTCACAATGAAGTAGAGCAGCTTTAGAACAACTGTTTTAGTGGCACATACATACAAGTATATTTCTCTCTATTCCTTCCCAAACAGGAGGCAGTGTGTTACAGTGGGGAGAGAGCCAGCCTTAGACCCGGGTAGACCTGGGTTCAATCCCTCCTTCTGATGTGTACTGGCTATGTAACCCTGAGCAAGTCACAACCTCTCGACACCTCCAGAATACTCTCTAAGAGCATAAATTGCAGAGAAGGTGCTGACCTGCATTATTAGAGAGTTTTCTATACCTATGAAAGCATAGGACCTTCCTCTTGCCCAGGTAAGATGGAATTTCCAGCTGTGGGAAGGATTTCTACTCTTTCCTTGTTGCAGTTTCTCAGACAGATTAGGAGCTAGGCATATTTGGAGTTTCTTTACCAATTACTGCTTGGTACAGGGTATAGATCTAATTGGATTGGCAGATAGCAGGAGGTCTGGTTCTATGACTTATTTTTGTTTGAGATATCATTCAAGGCATTGATCTCTGTGCCTCTGTTTAATTAAGGCAGAAAATGTTGGTTTGGCTCTCACCTAGGCCACTTAGTGAAGGGGAGTCAAACACGCATTGAGTTTGGGATCAGAGGACCTGGGTATGAATCTGTGCTCTGCCCTTTACTATCTTTATGACCTTGGGCAAGTCACTACCCCACACTCTAACTCGGTCTTCTCATCTGTGAAATGGAAGCTAGGGTTCAGTGATTTCTAAGGTCCATCTATCTGGATAATCCTCATCTTGTCAACTTCTCAAGGTTGTTACAGGGCTAAAAATGAACCTAATGCTCATGTAGGCCCTTTACAAAATATGAAAAATGATGGAAACACTTAAAAGGACATAAAGGAAATAAAAGCGAGCGGTAGAAAGAATGCTGCTGTTGGAATCAGCGGAACTGAGTTTGAACTCTTGCCCTCATTCTTGTGTCTTATTCTGTATTTTCCTTTCCTGTGCCTGCTATGTGGCTGAAAGTCTAGTGCTTCTTGCCTCACAAAGCCTATTGAGACTCACCTCAATTTTCCTTTTCATGGCTGCATCAGCACAAATTCCAGGGAATTCTGGAAGAAGAGACTATCCTCCTGAAAACATTGTAAGCCTCAGAATGCAAGGGAAACGACTGGTAAATTGTTTAGGTTCTTTGCCCACAATGCCATACCATCTATTCAGCATTGTCATTGGAATACTTGATAAAGTTATAGAAAAAAGGACTCTGTTGTTTTGGTCAGTCAAATTACATCTATCTATCTATCTATCTATCCATCTATGTGTGCATATATGTATATATACACATACATACATGCATACATATGTATATGTATATATGTGTGTGTATGTGTATATATGGCTGATCTAACAGCTTCCGTAAAGAAATGATCTCAGTATCCATCCATAAGTAGATCTAGGGATTTGTTGTTCAGTTTTTCAGTCGTGTCCAACTCTTCACTACCCCCTGAGCTATGCTGTCCATGGGATTTTCTTGGCAAAGATCTAGAGTGGTTTTCCTTCTCCAGTGGATTAAGGCCTAGCTTCCTCCTAGGTAAACAGAATTAAATGACTTGCCCAAGGTCACATAGCTAGTAAGTATCTGAGGCCAGATATTAATTTCTAGAATCTCTCCTTTCTCAAAATTTATTTTCACCTGGAAATTTGTTTCTTAGGTTAAAAAAAGGTTGTCAAATGTTAGTGTAAAAGGATTAGATTTCACAGGTTCACCTGGCAGTTTATACATTTGTGAGCTTTGAAACATGGGTGTGGAGATGGAGCTAAAATCGGAGTTTGAAGAGAAGTTTGGCTCTTGATGTGTTTATCACTTGAGGTTAGTAATAGATGCAATTCTGACACCTCTCCCAGTAATTTACACGTGTGGTGATTACCAATGACATTCCCTGAGTGTCAGCTCTCAGGTCAACAAAACTGAGTGTTGCTGTGCAAAAAGTTAGGGAACCTACTAAATTTATTACCTTTGGTTTTAAATGTCAAAATTTTTAACATGTACAAGAAAGCCTAATTTAAGAGCTTGCTGATGCTCTGTGACTACATAGCATCACACATGCTTGCTTTTTATTGTTGTAAAATATGATTAATTTTTATAGCAAGCTTTTTATGATGCCCTTTTTTACAATGTTAGGTATGAAAAGAGGTATGGAAACCAAAGGAATTTGGATATAAAGCATATCCCTCCTCACTTTTTAGTAAATCATTCATCACACTCCCTCACCTGCAGCATCTGTTATGCAGTAATGCTATCTAAGTCTTCAACCAATCTAATTTAACAAGAGATATATATATATATATATATGCATATATATGTATATATATATATATATAATGCACCTTTTAGGCATAAGATATTGTGCTAGATACCAAGGACACACAAACTCAAACTCACACTCACACAGAGATGAAATAGACGCAGAAACCAGTGCCTGCTCTCAGGAATGTAGGTTTTTCTGAGGATGATCATCTAGTCTGTAGACGGTCCAAGGCTCCCTGCTTCTCCCTTTGTTCTTCCTCCTGCCACCTGGGTTTTAGCAAGTCCATATTTTATGAATACTGCTGTCAGAGGGTATGTAGGAGCAGAAAGAGATGGTGGAAAATATATTTATCTGTTTGGCATCTCTGTTAATGTTCTTCCTACATGAAAATCACTTTTCTGGCTCACTGTCACTTGGGAACATGGACTTGAAGGGATCCATTCCCCCTCTCCCAGTTGGCCTCCTTTATTCCTGGTGGTATGCATTCACAAGATGACTACCTAAATAGCTCTTGGTCATGGATGGAACAAAATTAACTCTCATTGATAGAATAGCCTCAAAAACTTCCTGGTTCACAACAGTCTAACAGAATTCTTTTTAGGGACACCAGAAGAGTTAAAGCTACAATTGTATCCATTCAAGTCAGTATTTTTTTTTAAATTGGGAACCAGCAAAAATGCAGCAAAATCTTCCAAGGCCAAAGAGCAAACACAGCTTAGGAACTGACTATTAGTTAGGATAAGGCTGCTAGGGTTCAGAAATTCTAGGGAAGAGAGAGAAAAACACAGCTTTCTGCAATCGTTTATTGTCCTCAGGCTATAAAGGAGCATCAGGTGGTTTACCTGATGCTGGTTGTCAGAAAACGACCTGGTGAACAAATCGACCTAAGAATTTCTACCAGATTATGGAATAGTTATTGCATACCTATGGAACGTGGATGTAGAGTTCAATTATGAACACTGGAGTGATATGACTGTGTGGAAACTTTAGGAGTATGAGCTGTTGTTATAGGTCAGAAAATATATTTGTAAGAATTATTCCAGGGACCATCTCTGGGAAATCTGCAAGTCCAGATTCCTGCTAGTTTGTTGTTAATTCTTCTGTCTGGATTCCAGGTAGGATTGGCATTATACTTAGGGCTGGCCATGCTTTATAGACAGCATAGAAGTAATTTCCCTTCCCTTGGATTCTTGAGTTTGAGCCTGGATTCTGTTACTCACTAGCTAGGAAGTTTTAGGCAAATCATTCGATCCCTATGAACCTCAGTTCCCTTTTCTACAAAATGGGGATGATAATACTTCCCCTGACTACCCGAAGGATTTCTTGTGAGGATCAGATGAGATAACATTTGTTAAACTTTTTGTATTCCATAAAGTACTGTAGAAATATATGCTATTATTTTCTATTTATATTACCCTGACCCTAACAAACATTTATCAGAAATGTTGTCTCTCGTTTTATGCCCTGAGATTTAATGAAATTTTCCAAGTTATCTAAATTATTCACAGGGAGTAGCCTAAACCTAAGAAGAAAATCACCCAATCGATGACTAGATGCATCATTTTTCATAGAATAGAATCTTTGGCTTTTAGAAACTCATGGTTTAGGTAGTGTGATACACATAGATACTGACTATATATCATGGTTAGACTAACAGAAACTAGCTTGTCTGTTGAAATTGGCTTTTTTGGTGAATGCATCTATTAAGTGCTTCTATGTGCAAAACATTTTAAAATCCAAGACAAGTAAAAATCCGACATATTTATTAAGTGTATACATAATTTGATTTATTAGCAACCAAAGTAAAAAACTTCCCTTAAACAGATATTTCTAAGAAGATAAACGTAAGCAGAAGTACAATGAACAATTTGCTAATGGTTCTTCCTTGTTGTAGATATTATCCAGTATTCTCTCTCTAGTAAGACACAGGCAGGGGATCAAGGTGGTACAACAGCTATGCACATACTGTTCTAAGTGAAGACACCTTTGGAATAGTTGTTTGAGCCACTCATTTCTTTGGGAGCTATTTTCTCCACCATGTACATTACTGGAAAGCATGTATATTGCCGTTGTCTCAGAGCTGCGTGAAACATTGCCAAGAAAAGGACTGCTAAATTGATTTAGCCCTCTGCATATGAAAAAAAAAGTGTTGATAAAGATGTTATCAAATAACCCATGGATTAGTCATGTGTTTATTCTCTGCTACATTGTCTGCATAAAATAGTAGGAGCAGAAAATAACATCCACAGCAAGGAATGGGTCCAATTAAGAGGCCAGGGTAGCATTCACTAGTCGGTATTTTGAGAATTAAAGGGGAGAAAAAAGAGATGCTCACATCTCAAATTAGCAACATTGTAGTAATTATCACATACTTAAGTAATTACTTTCTTTGGATTTTTGTTCTATAAAACTGGCTTATTTTTCTTCAGACATATGCTAGTTAACATAAAACTTAACACGAATATGGTACACAGGAGATCATGATGATTGCCAGAGCAATTTTTTCCTCATCAAAACCTGGGCTGAACCATTTATTTTTAAACCAACATTTATTTTATGGTAGAAAGATAAAGTCGATTAAAGAAGCATCTAGCCGTGTAGAATCACTGAATCTTTATCCCATAGAAAATCTTTTAAATTGATCTGGTCATGGCAGCCGACCCTGTTCCTGTTAGGGGGTGATTCTGCTGTTTGCTTCCTAGGGCCATGTAATATAACCTATTATGTGTAAATTTCCCCTTTCATTGTGATTTGCAAAAATTTAGATGTGTTATCTGGTCCTGAAAAAGTAAAAAGTTCAAAGCGATTCTTCTGTAGTCAAGTTTCTGATCCTTGCTTCTAAATAGGGGGAATTTTGTTTAAAATTAGTTATTTTTCCCCCAGCCAAGAAATTAAAATTTCCTGGGCCCAAGAAATTTAAATTTCCTTTAATCTCTTCTTTCAACAACTAGTTCTTACATAGCAAAAGACTTATCTTTGTGTGTATTTTATATAATTTTAACCAACTAAATTCTAACATTTATTAATTTTGCTCAATTTAGCATCTTAGTACATAATTATGTTGTTGATTATAATATATTTATTACTCAACCATGTTATATTTCTTAATAATAGCTTATAATTCAGATTTTTAATTGGTGGATAAATGTAGCACTTTTTTTTACCTTTGCAAAAATGTGTAATTTTATTTAATCAGTTATTTTCATATTCTAGATTCTTGAGGGATAGAGCATCACTCGGATCCTGTGTCCAATGGCCTTGGCAGGAAGATTGCTTCTGAATTTAGCCCGAACCATTCCACTATTTCCATGAGCCCGAGTAACTTTTCCCCAGATAACGCTCGTTCTGTTTGGTTTCCCACCAGGAGTCACTGTGTTGTTCTTGGCTTTGTATACATAAGCACATCTCTTGCCCAAATAGAATTCAGTTTCATCCCGAGCATAGACTCCTTCAATTTTCAGAAGAGCTGTATGTTCCCTCTGGTTTCGTAGGCCTTGCTTGTAGCCAGCAAAAATGGCCTTGGACCACAGTCTTCCAGACATTTTGCTGTTCCAGAAGTCCTGTTTCCACCAGGCCCCTCAGACTCCAAGATGGAGGAAAAAAGGATGTAGCACTTTCTGAAGGCACATAAAATACAAGTGTCGATATGGGGCTGTTTTATATCATCATTATTATTAGCAAGCATTTATTAAGCTACTAGTATTTGTGAGTCACTGTATTAAGTCCTGGGGATACAAATAAAAATAAAAACACAGTCTCTGCCATCAAGCAGCTTCTGTCCTCTTGGGGGAAACAACATGCAAACAATTGTGTTTTACAGAATGGGGAGGTAGAGTCACGTGATGGAAAGAACACCGGGCTGGGAATGAGAACACCTGGATTCTAATCGTGGCTCTGCCTCTGCTTAGCTGGCCGTGTGACTCTGAGCGAGTCACTGTACCTAGCTCAGGTCCCTTCCTGATCAAACGCTTGAGATCTTTGAGGCCATTTTCAGCTGCTCAAGGAGGGTAACCTGTAAACCAGCTTCTTTGCTCACTTGTTCCTCTTGCTTCCAGCAAAAATGTGGCAGGCCAAGAGGATAGGAGGTTGCTTGCTACCGTTCCCTTTGGTGTTTCAATCATGTCTGACTCTCTGTGACCCCGTTTGGGTTTTCCTGGCAAAGATCCTGGAGCAGTTTGCTATTTCCTTCTCCAGCTCATTTTACAGATACATAAACTGAGGTAACCAACCAGGGTAACTTGCCCAGGGTCACCCTGCTACTAAATGTCTGAGACCAGATTTGAACTCTGGAAGAAGAGTCTTCCTGACTCCAGGCCTGGTGCTCTGTGCACTACGATGCCACCTAGCTGCCAATAATCGCCTTAGAATTGCCATAATTTTCCCTTCAAGCCTTTGCTTCAATGGTATTTATTTTTTCAGACCAAGAGTTACTCAATTTTGGAACAGACCTATATTGAGGGAGTAGAAGAGGTCTCTCGGGTCTACTCCTAGGGCAGGGGTCCTTCAAGGTCATGTGACCCTGATTGCCATTTTATGGGACTGATATGGGGCATCCAAAGCCTGATGGGTTTTGTTCTAATATCCCTTGAGGAACCAAACTGGTGAGTGATTGAAAAGGCAATGGAGAGGAGCATGGCAGGGATGAAGAGATTGTGGTATCTTAATGATGCTCTGTGAGTAAGAAGTAAAGAGCATTGTTGAAGAAATTGAGTTGATGCAGATATTTTGAAGGATGGGTCAGGACTTAGGATTTCATTGATGTTGGGGATTTCTAGTAAGGAAAGCCAACAACAATAACCACTGTGTAGCCTATGCCCTCTGTGTAGCCTATAGCTTCAAAGACTTGTGTGGGCCACTCAGAAATGAATTGACTTTCCTAGAGCAGGATCATGAGATGATAGTGTGATCATAGAATTCTAGAAGGACTTGAGAGGTCATCCACAACAATGCCCTCACGTTTCAGAAGAGGAAAACCAGACCCAATGAGTTTACATGACTAGTCTAAGGTCACACAGAGAGTAAATAGCTGAAGCAGGATTTGGTCCTCTACATTCAAAGTGCCATACTGTCATCAATGTCATGATAGGCGATGGCCAAGAGTTGACTTAGCTCTTCCTTACTTTGAGTCTGGCTTTCTATCCATTATTATATACTGTGAAGTGAGAGGGATGAAAACCGAAAACAGCCCTGGGATTTCATTGGTGTGACTGGTCAAGATCAGTATAAATAACGAATCCCCCTGAAGAGGTTGCATTATTCAGATTCACACTATTTCCAATGGGCTAGAGCCAGTTACCATGTGGTTTTCCAAGTCAGTGTGCTCCAGTGGGGATCCATATGTATATGTTGGTGGCTCCCATTTCTGTTTGAGTTTGATGCCGTTGGTTCCAAGCACTGAAATGTGATCTGATTGGTCTCGGGTTACACAGGCACTAGGTGTCAGAAGCAGGACTTGAATCCAGGTCTTCTGGCTTTGAGTCCAGCTCTGTATCCCCTAGATTCGCCTACCTCTGAAAGGAAAGCAATAAATCTATATGTGATAAGTTACAATTCAATATTTATCAAATTAAAAGCATGGGAGGCAGTATTGTACGTAGTAATTATGTACTATATGCTAATATTTACTATATGTAGTAATTACAAAATTATATATATTTTATACACACCTATATGTTTTGTATTTGTATTTTATATGTATAGTAAATAAAAAGCCAGCCAGGATGACCTACATTCATGTCCTATATGTAAAATATACTACTAGCTGTATACCCTTGGGCAAGTCATTGAATCTCATAGCGCTCATGTTGTAAATTACACAGGTGAGTGGCTAACTTACATCACTGGAAGAAGTTTCTAAACCATGATTTTACTACACTGATAAAGTCCCAGATCTGAACCCAAAACCAACCAAAGTAAACATATCAAAATGGAGTAAAGCAGAGGTATTTGGGGCATCTAACTGGCATCAGGCATGTTGGGTGTACAGCCCACATGTCTCCCTGGTGCATTAAAGAAAGTTTCCTGGCACTTTGGAAAATGGTCAAGAATAAGGTTAGATGAGCAAGCTGGGTAGATCATGAGGTCATTGCATCAAAGAGGTCTCATACCTTTGAATTCAGTAGGCACCATGAAATACAGGGTGTTCCCGAAGTCTGGACACATAGGCAAAAATGTATTCAAGAAATGAAATGATTGAAATTTTCAACAATATTTTATTTAATTGGAATATTAACAAATAATATCTTCAACTTCAAATAACATCATATGACTTCATATTCATATTCCAAGAATGAATATGCTAAAATTGACGGCAATGTGGAGTTATTGAGTTATTGCATCGAGTTCACGTGAATCTTGCAAAGTGCATCAACCTTTGCATCACAAATGATGGAAATCATATTGAAGATGTTATTTATTAATATTCCAATTAAGTAAAATGTTATTGAAAATTTCAATTGTTTCATTTCTTGAAAATATGCATCTTTGTCTGTGTGTCCAGACTTTAAGAACACTCTATAAAGAGGAAGACCATTTATTTTTGTTTGGGCATCCCATGAAACCAAGCACTGGGCTGTGTTAGCTTCTAGGGAGTAGGAAGTGGATTTTTCATTTCTCCCCCCACTCCGAATTCTTATTGCTTCTCTTCAAAATATCTTCTCACTGTATTTTGGTACAAATACTCTTAATGAACCTTAAAAATAATTTCTGTTTTATTTGATACATGAGTCAGAATGATCATGTCTCCATTAGAGTAAATGAAGAGCCCACTGAGTCTGACATTCTTCTGTGAAAGTGAAAATGTTTTCCCCTAGAGACATAAGTGGCTGGTCATGTCCAGCCTCAAATGAAAAAAAGTCTTTGGATTGAAAAAAAAGGAAAGCTTTCTTTCTTAGCTGTAAGCTCAGGGCCCTTGGAATGTAGATTTCCTTGGAAATATTTAAGAATTTCAGATTTTAGCCAATGAGATAAAATCTAAATTCAGGACACGTGTTTATCATTTTATTGGAAGGGAGAGTTACATTTATAAAAGTGCTCCCAGAGGATTGGCCAATGTGTTTATGAAACGGGAGGATTGAAAATACTACCGAAATTCGCTGAGTTTTGTTTGGCTCACCCTTTGCTTAGGGGGTCTAAGTGAAGTAACTGATTTCTTTTGTCAACTGGCTGTGTTTTAGCCTCTTCAACTGAATGCACCTTGATAATAACTTATGGGATAGAGTTAAGTTAAATAGCTTTTAATTTCTTTTTTACTTCATTTCTCCCTTTTTCCCATACCACCTCTATCTTTCAACCCAAAAGACACAATAAGAGAATTACATTATATATACCAATAACCATGCTGGGGAGAAAAGGGTCCAAATGAGATTGTAAGAATGTATATATCTATGTCGAGTGAGATCATCTTACAAAATTAACTGCTTGCCATCTGCCTCAAACAAGCGGGTTAATTTTAGAAAGTCATAGGTCAGCAGATGTGTCGGTCTTTGAACGGGAAGATTCATTTTCTAGGTAGGTAGTAATATATAGTTATAAAACAATTTAGGAGATCCTTGCACAGAAAGGGGAAAATAGATGTAGATCAATAATTTAATTTAGCTCTGACCTGGCTAAGTTCTATAGCATGGTTTGTAATTTTTCAATGAATAGACCCTTACATTTTACATATAGGTCTTTAGTTGCCTATTGATCTGGCTTAATGCATCCTTCATTGGGCAGAAAGGAACAAAGCAGGTGCCCCCAAGCCCTTACCAAACACACACACACACACACACACACACACACACACACACACGCTTTTCACCAGCACACATGTTAACCACACTATGCCACTGTACTAGAATTGTTTACCTTTCTACTCAGGACTATTTTTTCGTAGTTGAATAATTGAAGATTTCAGAAGAGAAATTGTAAATGAGTGAATAATGACTTGGAAGGTGAACTGATAGGTTCTTTCTTAGTTAATAGATTCTTGATCTTTCTCCATTACTTAATTGCTTATTAAAATCAGAACCCTTTCTTCAATAGCTATTCATTGGATAGAAAATTGTTTAATTTTTAATAGAGCTCAGTAGCTGCCATCAAAAGGGGTCCCAGCCTATTAATCACAAGACAGCTGATTGAGTGACTTTCATATTAATTAACTATTTGATAGAGTTCCATTATGAAGTGCACAAAGATAGTGATGAGTGTTTCAGAAGTTGGGTGATTCACCCCAACATGGATATGTGTATTTTGGTATTGAACGGACGATGCCCCGTTCTTCTCAATTCTCTAAGCATAGAGGAGATGGCTAATAGGTGTTTATTGATCGATTGGGAGAGTCAGCTCTGCTTACCTGTCCAATCCACTCTGCATTGAATGAATTTTTAGAAAACACTGGAAAATCTTTGGTAAGAGGTCTTCCAATGGAGTATTCTCATTCCAAAGAAGCCTGTTACTTCTGCTATGAAACACATCTCAACCCTCCTAACCCTCAAAAAAGACTTAAAAAAACCCTAGACCTTTAATTTCACTGATACAGGGAGCTCCCTGTGTAAAAAGATCCTCCACCAATGCAGATCTGGCACATAGTAGACTCCTAATGTTTGTTGATTGACCAATTGTATTAGAGAATCTAATTTGACCTAATGCCTCAATTGCTTCAACCATTCCTCCATGTAACATGATTTCTGTAGCTTTCACCTTTTAGGTTGCCTGCCCCTCAGTGTTAAAAATTTCTCCCTTTGGTGCAATGGATAGAGCATTGGCCCTGGAGTCAGGAAGACCTGAGTTCAAATCTGGCCTCAGACATTTACTAGTTATGTGACCCTGGGCAAGTCATTTAACTCCAATTTCTTTTAAAAAATTAAAATTAATTTCTCCCTTCATAGATCATTGATCATAGATTTTTTGCTGGAAGAACTTTAAAAAGATATCTAATGCAACATTCTCACTTTACAGATGAGGAGCATAAGACCCAAAGAAATTAGCCGATCTTCCCAAGGTTATAGAGGTAGAGAACAGGAACCAAGATCTTCTGGATCTGAGGTTAACACCCAGAACTGTCATGGTATCATTACAATGTCAAGAGGAAGTGAGAAAGACCCAGCACATTGAGTGAGACCCTCTTTGGAAAATTTGTGGGAAGCTACAGACAGGAGTTATGGAGGACAGAGAGGCATGGATAGATTGCAATCTCTGTCCCTCCAGGGTATACCCATATCAATGAAATTACAGTTTCATTTGAGCGTTTGAGTATTTAATACCTGGAACTGAAGATAATATGCCAGATGTGGAACAGACAATATAGTATGCAATGGAATTCTTAATCTTTTTTTTGTACACGCTGTGCTTTTAGTAATACAGTCTAAAACTGCATTCACTTTTATTTTAGTTGCCATGCCATGGTGTTGACTGTCTTTGAGCTTGAAGTAAACTAAAACCTGGAGTTATTGTTTGTTTTTTTAAAATATGGACTAATTTTTTTAATACAGGTGGCCTTTCCTTTTGTACTTTATATTGTTGATTTTTTCAAACTCACATGCAGAATTTTTATGTTATTACTACAGAATTTCACCTCTAGACCTATGATCCTATGTTATCATTGTTTAGTCTTTTTCAGTCATGTTGGACTCTTTGTGACCCCATTTGGGGTTTTCTTGGCGAAGATACTGGAGTAGTTTGCCATTTCCTTCTCACTTGAGGCAACTGAGGCAAACAGGGTTAAGGGACTTGCCCAGGGTCACATAGCTAGCATCTGAGGCTGGATTTGAACTCAAGTGTTCCTGACTCCAGGGCCAGCGCTCTGTGCACTATAGTGCCACCTCGCTGCCCCAGCTGTGATCCTATGATCTCTCTCTGTTCTTCTAGTCTTCTCATACACCTACCCATGACATTTCTCAGGAGCTCTTTATACTGTACGTAGCTTGCTTTGTATATATTTGTTTGCTGGTATCTCCCCCATTAGATTGTAAGCTCTTTAAGGGCAAGAGCATCTTTAACAACTCTTTTTGTAACCCCAGCGCTTAGCACAGTGCCTGGCACGTAGTAGGTGCTTAATACGTATCCAACTGAATTGAGTTCTTCCCTTCTTAAACATTGCAACCAGCATTTTTCCCCTCGGTTTATTGAAAGGCAGTGCAACATGAGAGCAAAAGGTCATAGACTTGTAGCAGAATGGATCTTAGAGGATATCTAGTCCACTCGTCTCATCTCTTTGTACTTTGTATTTTTAAAAGTATCTAGTTTTTACATCACCTTCATTTCCTCAATGTGTTCTTCCTCAAAGAGGGGGATAAAAGCATCTCAGCACAACTGACACAGCTGAATTGGACAATATATGCTTTGTTTCATCCCCGTAGTCTCCCCCTGCCACCGCCCCCACACAGAGGAAGGAGTATTCTCCTCTCTTCTTTGGGGCTGTGTTTGATCAGGACAGTTTATCATTTTTGTTCTGTTGTGGTTATTTTTTCCATTTCTATTCCAACCCCTTCATTTTACAAGGAAGGAGAATAAAGCTTAAGGAATGTATCTGACTCACTCATGGGCGCAGGGGTGGTAAGTGGCAGGGATGGAATTTATATGTGTGTGTATGTGTGTATATATATGTACATATATATATATACACATATACATTATGCATATGTTTACATGTATACACACATCCATGTAGACATATGTATATAGAAATATATATCTAGATACAATTATATGCACCATTATGTATAAGTATTTGTTTATATCTAAATATATATACACGCATCTGTTATGCAGGAAACTGGACCTGACTTTGAGTTTCTCTCTCTCATATGCTACACATTCTGGTGGCATTATCTGCGTGGAGGGATTGACTTCATCTTTTCTCTCCCAGTTTTAATGGGAGCCCTTTAGGTAGATTGCTGAAAGTGCTCCTTTCATTCTGGCCAAGACTTCTTGCTACATGCATTGCGCATTCCTGCATCTGCAATCAATGTTTGCAGTTGCATGACAAGTCGGAGATTAAGGCTTGTCACCCCTGAATATATATTTAATTAACCTCAAATTAGGCCATTGCTAGCCCTAATCCTTGCCCTTTCACAATCCTGGGAAAATAGTGAATGGAATCCCGATTTAGCCACCATTCTTTCTCTGTGACAGGTTAGACTGATTCAGCAATGGCACCGATAAATAAAATTATTTGAATCTTACGTAGTTGTCCAAAAGGAAAGGAAATGGGGAGGAGAATAGATTTTCATGTAAATATCAGAGAATCCCAAAGGGGGAAGGGAACTCAGAGGTTAAGGAGGCTAGCCTTTACCCAAACAAGAATCTCCTTTCTAGCATTACCAACAAATGGTCATCTATTGATATTAAAAAGATACCAATATCCAACAGATGTTGCTCTGTTTGCATGTCTCCCCCACTAGAGTGCAAGCACCTTGAGGGCAGGGATTATCTTTTGCCCCTTTTTGTATCCCTAGTACTGAGCTCAGTGTCTGGCACATATCAGGAAATTAACAATGTGAATTGATTGATTGCTCTGCTTGATTGCCTCTGGTAATGGGGAGCATGGTACCTCCTGAGGCAATTCATTACAGCTTTGGACAGTTCTTATTTTTTGGAGGTTTCCTCTTATGCTAAGCTAAAATCTACCTCTGTCATCTCCACACTTAGTAGGATAAGTCTAATTTGTCTCACACGTGACCCTTCCCTTTTCTCTCCCCCCACCCCACTCCCAAATCAAATCTTCTCTTCTCCAGGCTGAAGATCCCAATTATTTCAACCTATCCTCATAGTGATTGGTTTCAGGTCCCTTCACCAATGTGGCTGCTGTCCTCAGGATACTCTCCAGGTGATCCAGAGCCTTCACATCCCAGAAGTGAACACAGTATTGCAGATATACTCTGATGAGGTCAGAGCACAGCATGGCTGTCCCTTCCTGTGTTCTGAACATGATGTTTCTGAGAATTATTTATTAACTTAACCTAGTTTTTAGTCATCCTGAGTTTGTAGGCCATTCCCCCTCCTCCTACCAGGTCCTTTTTTCTGTATACACAGTGTTATGTATCTCAATTAGAAGAATGAATCCTGGGAAGTGGTCACATGTATTTGAGTTCATACTGTTTGAAATAATAATAATCTAAAAAATGCCCATTGGTTGTACCACAATGGAAAGATGCAGCATGAATGAATTCAAGTAATGTGACCACTTCAAGGGTGCTGCCTCCATCTTGTTCCTGTGTAGGTTATTTCATTATCCCAAGAGTATCTGATGAATTGCAAAGAAAGTGAGTCAGACGGCAAAAAAAAAATATTCCTTATGAATTTCATTGTTTTTTTATGTCCAGAATTATGTCTCAGTTTGATTTTGCCCCTCAATGAGGGCAGCGAGTGTCTTTTGCCTCTTTCTGTAGCTTTAAGGCTTAACACGATGCCTGACACAGTAGACAGGCAATAGATGTTTATTGATTGATTGAGGATTAAAACCTTAGAGATTAGTGGCTCTTATTTCAAGGTAGAGAATGCTGCAGACCCTCATAGAATCATAGGTCTGTGGACCAAAAGTAGACTTTACAGGTCATTTAGTCGAATATCTCCTCTCATTGTACAGATAAAGAAACTAAATCCCATGTAGAATAAGTGATTTGATCAGAGAAAAACAAGCAGCAGTGGTAGGCTTTGAACCCAGGTCATTCAGCTCAGAATCTTTCCACTTTACCAACCTGCCTCTGATAGGAGAATTCTTGAAGCCAGTGATTAAAATGGATCTTCAGGTAATGTATGCATTTGTTTCACTTGAGCATGCATATTTGTTACAAGGGTTTTTCTTTTTCTTTTTTTCCTTCTGAAGGGTAATGGGAGAGAGAGAAAATAGATTTTTACTAATTGAAAGAAATGAAATTACATTAAAAAAGGAAATTGTAAAAAAAAAAATGAGATAACAGAAGAGGAGGACCTATGGGGAGAAACACATGAGCACAAGTGGGGAGAGGATCACTGTCAAGTCAACAAGTCAGCAAGCATTTATTATGCACCTACTATGTGCCAGACCTACTATGTGCTAAAAGAGGCAAAAACGGTGCTTGACTTCAAGAAGCTTCTAGGCTAAGGGTAGTGGTTGGTTGTGGTGGTGGAGAGGGGAGAAGGAAAAGAAAACAACCATGTATAAATATATTTAGAATTAAAAGTAACTAAAAGGATGGCTAGCCCGACACCTTTGTTAGAGATGAGAAGCTGAGACTCAGTGAGGTGAAGTCAGCCAATGACCCCCTCAGTAGTAAATGATAGAAAGGGAATTCAAGCTCCAGTCCTTTTACTCCAGATCAAATTGTCTTCTCCGTACACCACATGAGGTACACCTGGTTGGGGAATGAATGGTTTGAAGATACTACTGGCTCAAGCGGATGGATGTGTCCATTTCCAGGGGTGTCCCATTAGATGAAGTCTTTTCAGACCTATCAATGGAGTGGGGGTGCCAGGGTAGAGAAAGGAGGGTGACTAACCTGCTGCTAATCCTTGACAACAAGATATTGAGACTTGCCACATTCCCACACACCCCGGCCTGGCTGCTGTTTGCTTTCTGGACTGTTGCAGATCAAGCTCCTTGGCTTCAGTAAAAACCCATAACATCTATCACATACCTAGATAATTAGGCCCCATGCTGCGAATGCTCCTTAAAAATAGTCATTTAAGTGTCCTTTTATTATTTTTTGCCATCCACAGGGAGATTGAAATAGCCCCCTCCAGCATGGTTGCTAAGTGCTTTAAAGAAATGCTGAAATTGAAAGAGTTTAATAGAATTGCTGGATCGTCAGCTTCTGCAGTGAAGTCCCTTGAGATGAACCTACAGTAGGAAACTACCCCACTCCCTGGAACTAGAAAACCTAAAAGAAGTGGGCATGAGTATCAACTATGCTCAGAGGGGGTCCCTGGACAGAGGGATGTTTAGTCCAGAGTTGGGAGTGCCGACTTGTGGCTTGGTGCCCAGTTTTGTGCCCAGAGGGAGATAACTTCTAGCCTTCATAGGTTCTCTTGCCCTTGACTGCCGCCGACCTGGCAGGTGGTAACTGCGGAGACGCTGAACCGGCCGACCACAGATCTAAACATTGATAAATGAATGGAAAGAAGAGAAAGCAATTTTCAGATGATTTTTTTCTCCCTGGTATAAAGTATATTTTGGGATTTTAAAGTAAATGATTGCAGCTGTACAGCTGGAAGAGAGAGCAGAGGCCATTTAGTCCAGCCCCTCTCTTTTTAAAGATGAGGAAATTGAGGTTCCATAAGGTAAAATGACTCTGCTGAGGTTGCCCAGGTATTAAAGGTCAGGCTTCCTCTGACTCCCAAAGCCAGGACTTTTTCTACTGTAACATGAAGAAAATGACATTTTGGTAGCACTTTTGTAAGGTTTGAAAAATTCTTTGTAAACATTGACTCATTTGATCTATGCAGTTACTATATGGAGTAATTGGCTATTGGTACTATTAACCCAATTTTAAAGACTGAAAAACTGAAACTGAGCCTCAGAGAGGTTAAGTCACTTGCCCATGGTCACACAGCAAGTGTCAGAGATAGGATGAGAAGTCCAAGTATCTCCTGATTCTGAATCCAGCACACTTTCCACCATGTCATGTATATGGAAAGCATCTTTAAGTGAACTTTGGACATTCTTCAAATATTAGAAATTTATAAGCAAGATAATTATTGAATACCGAACTTATCAAATGTCTGAATTTATTTCAGAGTGAATCTTTGAAATGTGGAATTTCATAAAAGATGCCCATGAAAATAAGGTCATGCTGTTCCTGAAGTAGGTTTATGTAAATATATATCTTATTTACAGATTATACAAATGTTATTTCATTTTAATTCAGCTCAGCAAATATTAATATTAATACTAGCATCTATATAGTGCTTCAAAAATTTTATCTCATTTGGTTCTCATAAAAACCCCGGGAGGTGTTGCTATTACTATTCCTATTGTTAACCCCTATTATTATCCCTACTAATCTCTATTATTAATAGGTATGCTATTATGATGATTTCATAGATGAGGGACCTGAGGCAGACTGGCCCTGGGTCTCACAGCTACTAACTATCTGAGGTTGCTTTTGAACTCAGATCTTGCTGACTCCAAGCCCAGGGCTCTGTGCACTCTGGTGCCTTCAACTTCTATTTCTTATTGCCTTTGTGACTTAGGCGAGTCATTTAGTCTCCTTGGATCTCAGTTTTGTCATATATAAAATGCGAGGGTTGGACTGTGTGGCCTTTGCTCCTCTAATGAGGAGGGCGCTTTGAAGATGTTGGGGATCTAGATACAAGAAACAGCCTTTGCCCTCAAGCGGCTTATTTTCTACTGGGGATGAGGTTGGAGGAGGGATGGGGCAACGTACAATACGTGCAGAGAAAAATAAAATTTGTTAATGGAAAACTCCATGGGAATTTTATGGTCAATAGAGGAAGATGTAGACAGGGTATTCACTTATGGCTAGTGATCTTCAGGTCTTTAATGACCCAATTTTATTCCAAGATGTGACTTTCTCCAGATCTCTGAGTGCTCAGAAAGTGTCTTTCATGGAACATTTATTGACTCCGAAGGGATGCAAAGTGCATTTCCCCAGGTTAATGAACCGTTTCCTCTGACGTTTCATTACTGGTTTAAAAAATGATCAAAGATGGCGTTGTGTTACCTGTCAGGATGCTCATCTCAAGAACCCACAATGGAGAAAAGTTACTGTTGTCTTGGTGTTACAAGCAGAGAGGAGGCGGTGAGGGAGGAAATTACTGTTAGCTTAACAAATTAGTAAAATGAACAGTCAAATAGAGCCTTAGTGGTTTGTGGGCAAAACTTCCCATTCTGAGCAGATAACAGTGAAATAGAAATGAAGGGAAATCTTTTCCTTCAAATATAATTAATTTCTTGCAAGTACAGTGATTTTTACTTAAAAGCAGCACCTTCTCACTCTTTGTACTCATCTTGTGTGAAGCTGTTTTCCAAGTTTTCTGGGATACAGAGAATACCAACCCTCAGAGCTCAGAGATAACCATTCCCTGTGAAACAGCAGACTGGATTGCTAAGCATCCAGAATACACACCCACACACTCCCGCCACATATCTATACATATATGTCTATATGATATGTATATGTGTGTATATATAGATATAAACATACATGTGTTTATACACGTACATAGGTACATGTTGTATATGTGTGCTTATATGTACATATATTTTGTTCCATGGCAAGAGCCATAGACAACTGGGCTCAGTTATGATAAAGTTTCTGTCCTTGGTACCATGCATAAGGAGATGAAGGTAGGGGCACTCATTTATACAGCCCATGTGCCTAGGTAAGAGGAGCTAATTACTTTTCTTGACACCTGATAAAAACTTCCACTTCGAATCCACGGATAGTGTATGGGCAGCTTTGCCGAACCATTTAAAATGTACTCAGCCTGGAAGTTGAATTTATTTTTTTCATTTTGAGTCCGTCACCTTTAGGGATTGCCTTCTGAGGCCTCCTTCCTGCATGATGAATAGGGATGAGTGGATCTCATTACCAGGTATCTCCCCATTGCAGGTAGCTCAGGGAGAATGTCCCCTCTGTTCAGAGTGGGAAACTCATTTATTTTCCTTTGCTTTCCACCGTGTGCAGAGCTTCAGTTGGCTACATTATTAAATTACCGTTATTACACTGAGATGTCTTGGTAGGATAAGGTGCCAGGTGAGCTAAGTTATTGTGGAGTCTGGACCACATTTTCCTTCCCAGGTTGCCATGGATGGGATTCCATTAGTTTCCTGGGCTGGCAGTCATTGACAGGAGGCTCTGAATCTGATCCAAGGAGAAGTAGGCCAAGAGCAAGTCTACAATAATGGGATATGGGCTTTCTCTTAAAATCCCCTAGATTTTGAGTAATTTTCACATGAAAATTTTCGCATGGCTATAGGACCTACTGAATCATCTCTATTGGATTTCTGCCACTTTCTCACACTTGGGTGTATTAAGAAAAATTATAAGACCTCTCATAAGTGGCTCAAATGTATATAATATTTAACAACATACTTTTCTTAGGACTAATTCACCTGTTGTTAACAATGGAGCTGAGATTTGAACTTGGGGATCATGTTTCTAGGTCCAATGTTCTTTTTATTGCCCCATAATTCATGTATGTTGGTCAATGAACAATTATTAAGCTCTTACTATATGCAAGGCATGTGATAAACACTGGGGATACAAAAAGAGGCAAAAGACAGTCCCTCCTCTCAAGGAGCTTACAGTCTAATGAGAGAGACAGCTTGCAAACAAGCTAGGTTCAGGATAAAAAGGACATAATTAGCAAAGAGAAAGCACTGGAATTAAGAGAGTCTGGGAAAGATTTCCTATAGAAGATGAGGTTTTAATTGGAACTTAAGGGAAGCCAGGGAAGGCAGGAGATAGAGATGAGGAGGGAGAGCATTGCAGGCATGGGGGCCAGCAGAGAAGTGCCCGGAGCTTAAAAACGGAGCCATGAAAGCACAGATCAGAGACTTTCAGAGGTGAAATAGAGCAGCCTGTAACTCAAGAATCTTGTCTCCCTACGGGGTCCCCCAGACTCTGCTGGAAGTGGATCTCACTTCCCAAGGAGTCGATTCTGCCTTTGGACAGCTGTAATTGATTTCATGAAGGTTCTTCTCAAACCACACTTAATTTTCCCCCTTGCAACTTCAGCTTATTTCTCCTCATTCTGTCCTGCCTGGACACCCTCGTGTCCCTCCAGTATTCCCTTTGACAGGCTAAACATCCTAGGTCCTTCAAATGATCTTATCCTCACATAGCCTCAACTCAGGACTTCTTTCATCTCACTTGCCCTCCTCTGGACATCCTCCAGTAAAAATTTCACTTCCAAAATCGGGCAAATTATTCCAGCCTAGGACTACCACCTCTCTGTAGCGCTTCTTCTCAGACAACTTTTAATTTCAGATAGTATTACCCTCCTCCCCCAAAAAGTGATGTCAACACAAAAAAGATCAGTAAAAAATTATTATCTTTCCTCCTTAAAGCTCTATTTTTCTACCATCTGCTCTTGCTTACCTACTCAAGATCATCGAAGTAGGTTCTTTCCCATGTTGTTCTTTCTCTGTTGGTAATGGGAAAGGAGACATTGAAACACCCGAACAACAAACAACATGATCAGGGGTAGCTGGGTGGCACAGTGAGTAGAGTATGGCCCTGGAGTCAGGAGGACCTGGGTTCAAATCCAGCCTCAGACCCTTGACACACTTACTAGCTGCGTGACCTTGGGCAAGTTACTCAACCCCAAACGCCCTGCCTTCCCCCCTCCAAAAAAACCCCCACAACAACAACAAAACTTCAAAAACAAACGAACGAACAGTATGATCTTATGGGCATGGGTCCCTGGGGTGGGGGGAGGGGGTGTGGCATGTCAGCGTGCTCTGTTGGAACCCTGACACTTATGAGGAATCACAGAGTTGAGTAGGTGTCATGTAGAAGAGTAGTATGAGGTCCAATGGAAAGGACATTGTGTTTGGAGCCAGAGGACACAGCTGTGGATCCCTGACTCTGCCCCCCACCATCTGTGGGGCCCGGGGATTTGAGTCTCAGTTTCCTCATCTCTAACTTGAACTTGATCAAACAATCAACAAGCTTATATTGAGCACCAGGCACTTTGCTAATCACACAAGATACAAGTGCAATGAATGAAACAATCCCCACTTTCAAGACGCTTCCGTTGTAATTCAGGAGACAATCGTATGTATACGTGGTATTACATAGACATTTGTCATATGCATGTACACACACGCATGTAGCATAAACATAAAACGAATAAATACAAACCTATGCACAGTAGTCAAATACAAGTAGACTGGGACAGAGGGTACTAATACTTGTGGAAAGCTTTTTGCAAAAGATGATTCTTGAGCTGGGTCTAAAAAAACAAGAGGTTCCCTAGATTAATAGCAGTTTATGGTCAGCTAGGAGAATGTCACAGTTTCTAATTAGGGAAGTGGACACTTTTATGGGTGTTGGTGAGATCTAGAATGTGACCATCCTATGATCTGAGGATGCAGGATTATAGTATCATAGATTCACACCTGGAAAGGACCTTATTATTGGCCATCTAGCCCAACTGTCATTTTACAGATAGGGAAACTGAGGGTCCTGGAGACTAAGGGACTTGCCCAAGGTCACATGGGTAGTTAGTATCAGTGACAAGACTTGAATTACTTTTCTGATTTCAAATCTCCTGCTTAGAAAGGACTGTAGATCCTTCTAATGCTAATCTTGTGTGGGTTAGGTTGTAGCTATGGGCTTCAGTCACATCTTGGATACATCACTCTGGCATAGTCTGTGATATTTGGTATTCCTGTTCATTCCTGTTAATCCTTATCTGTTTGCAGCCAGTAGGCATCTAGAGCATGACTGCTAACCCTATAGTAGGTATTCAACAAATATTTGTTTAGTTGAATTGCCTCGAAACCAGTGATGTGGGGCATTATTTTCTCAACTGCAATATTCCTGCCATCTATAAGAGAAGCATATCCTATGAGAAGGATTTGACCACAGGTGTAAATGGCTAATTAGTTTTAGTAACATGCCTTTTTAATTCATTCAGCACCTGTTACACTTAAAGTATACTCATTTTTCTTCCATACCTATTTATAGTCTATACTGTCAGTTAAGATTTAAGAATTTTGACAAAATCCTTAATTTACATTTTTGTGGATTTTAATATAATGATACATAATAAGATATTATTTAATAAAGATTAGTGGAAAGAATGTCTTTCTACGATAATCCATTTATAATATAAATTAATTCATTTTTCCTTACGTTCTTTGCATATTCATATAGAAATACGGTCATTCTTCCTCATGAACATGTAGGGATGAGGCAAGTTTCTTTTTTGATGTTGTTTGCATCCTGTCTTCTTCTCCTATACCACCTTAAAAATAAAAAAGTCCTCTCCTTGCCTTGCATTACCAACTTCATCAGAGTACCGCATGCTGTTTTAGCTGTCTTGACTGTAAGGGAGAAAATGACTAATTGAAGTCACTTATTGAAATAATGGATTGGGTTGTGACACATGGAGAGAACGCTCCAACGATGGTCTCCAGCTGATGTTATGTAAAAATATTCAGCCATGAAATATGCACTCATGGATTGCTTTCTGCAGATGTCTGCAGAATGCAGATAATCAGTGTGCTGACGAGGTCTGGAAATTAAAGATCTACTTGACCAGCTAGAATTATGGCTTGTAAGGACACTGTCACAGAGTAGTAATGAAAGAGCCTTTAATCTCTGGCAGTAGGAATTACAGTCTGCTGTGGGTTACCCCTGAAATTAGATGGTCCTCTCCTCTCTTCCCTATGTGTGTGGAGAGTGATCAGCTTAGGTGAAAATGAGTGCTTTCATACTTGGGTCTGATGAACATTTAGCCATGCTGGAAATCCCTTCAAAACAGCGTGGTACATCGATATCTTCTTTTGCCCTGACATGAAGATGTCTTTGGTCTACTTTAGAGTATATTGTTTCTGACTTTTGTTTAGAGAGTGTTTCTTGGAGATGGATTTTAGACCTTCTAATAGCACACATTTTATTGCAATATTATTGCTATGACATCTCTATTATTAAGGTGGTGACCCCACCTCCTTCCTTATTTCTTATCACGTCCCTACAGAATATAGTTACTCTGCCTGTATTGAATTTCCCTGTCTTTCCTGTCTCAGGTAACTATTTAGAAACTTGTTTAAATAAATGATAAAAACCTTGCTTAATGTGGAAGTTCCCTAGGCTCTGAATTTCTAATGACCATATTGTTTGAGAATACTGGAAAGCTTCTGGGCTCACCAACTGGATGCTTTATTAACAACAAATAGAAACTAAATACCACTAATGATGCTTATCGGGGACTGTGTTTTAAAAGGCAGGGCCCCAAGTGAAAGGAGTTTGTTGGCAACATATGGAAGAGAAATAGAATCTTCTAATACTATTATGTTCAGTTTCTGAAGCCCGGAGCAGCATTTAAAATTGTTTCCATCTCAGTTACAGGAGAAAATGATAAGTATTGTTCAGAAATACCTTGTACATTTCCTGTTTCTAGAAAAAAAAAATAAGAAAAGAGAATTGAATGGAGGAGGTAGAGATGTTCTTGGAAAAGTATTTTTAAATAGCAACTTGTAAATTCCATTCTCTGTTGTAGGAAAACCAACCCACTATACCTGAATGTGTAATAAAACAACTATTTGACAAGTTGAGATGCATGAACTATGTAGAGTAATCAGAGCTTATTTTTTAGCAGTGGAGATTGGAATTTACAAGTCACTGCTAAGATGAACCTTTCATTTTAGTTTTATTTTCTAAGGGAGAGTGAAATTTACAAGTTGCTGCTTAACAATACCTAGGGTGCCATTTCCTTTATAATGAATAGTGAAATTTACAATTCTCTATATTTCTGAATTTCTGAAAACCCTAAATTGGGTTTTTTGTGTTTGTGTGTGTGTATGTGTATGTATGCGTATGTGTTTGTTTGTATGTTTGTTCTTCCCCATAAGGGGAAGCAAAGTTTCTAAGGTTAGTCAAAATAATTTATTGTGAATACATTCTTGTTGACTATTGGGATGTATTGTGGAAGTACCTACCAGGAGAAGTAAAGGGTCACGAACGTTGTGGAATGAGGAAACTTTTGGGAGAGCGTTTTGATTTGTGTTCACCATTGAAAAACATACAGAGAGAGGACCCAGCTCCATGGGTCCTGAACAGCCTCATCCCATTTCTTAAAAGAGTAACTTCAGCATAAGATCTCTGACAAATGATCATTTGGAAGATTTTTTAGTAAGGGGAAAATCTCTAGCTCCTACAACAGCTCATTCAACTTATATAGATGCCTCTACTAGGCAAATTGCAACACCCACCTCTCTGGCCCTTTTTTTTTCCACACTTCTGTGATTAGGGTTATTGGACTAGATAAATTATAATCCCCCTCCAATGCTGTCATTGATTTCTTACAGAGAATTTTTGCATTGGCTGGAAGGTTGGGTTAGATTACCTCAAAAGTCCCTCTGTGATTCAAGAGTGTGACTGTATGGAGTACCCTCACCTGTCCTTTCTATCTATCAAAATGAAACCCATCTTAAGGGCCCTGCCGGAATTCCACATTCCAGCTAGACTTTCCCATCAGCATCATGACTTAAAGCATTCTCTCCTTTCCCTGAATTTTAATAGTGATTGCTATCAATTCAAAGACTACTTATTAAGCTACTTTCAGGTACCTACTTTAGGTACGAGGCACTGTGTTAGTCACTGGGGACATGAGTTTCCAAAAAAAAAAGGGAAAGATCCCTCTTCTATGATTCATTTGGTGAATAATCATGAATAATCCAATTGTATCACTTTTATTATTGCCTTGAATTGACTTTGTATTGTCCTAACTTTTCAGATTATTTAATATTTCAAGTATATATCTTGTCTCCCTAACCAGATTATAAACTTCTTGAGGGTAGAGACACTATCTTTTATCTCTTTGAAACTCCTACAGTTTAAGCAAATCAAAGAATTTCATATTTGGAAGGGAAATCAGAGGCTTTCTAGTTTGACCCCTGTCTGACCAAAAATCTCTTTTATAACAAGCACCCCCAACAAGGGGTCATGCAGCCAAGTCTAGATGGTCTCCTTGGCTCCTTTCAGGTCTAGATCTATGATCCCATGGTATAATGGAAAGTCTCTGGTAAGGAGAACCTCATCATCTGCCCCTCAAGCTGACTAGTCTATCTGGATCACTCTGATTCTTAGCAAAAGTTTTGTCTTTTTGAGTCTAATTCAGTCTCTTTGAACTTTCATCCCTTCTTCCTTGTTCTGCCTTAAGGGACAAAGCAGAGACAGTCTGGTTCTGCTTCCACAGAATAATCCTTTGTAGAAATATCCGAAGTCAGGCATGATATTCCTCCTAAGTCTTTTCTTTTCCAAGCTAACTGTCCCTCGTTGCTTCAATGGAGCCTTGTATCATGGGATCTCTAAGCTTCTCATCAATTTGGTCATCCTCTCCTAGATATGTTCCTCGTCATCAGTCTGTTTCCCAAAGTGTGGTATATAGATCCAGACACAATAATCTAGCTGCAGTTTGCCCAGGGTAGAGTGATTGCTATCAATTGCTATCAAGACAGTGTCAACAAGTGTTGTGACACTGTGTCTCATTGCGGTTTATTAAGGTCGCCTTTGGTTCTTCCTTCCTTCCTTTCTCCCTCCCTCTTTTCCTTCCTTCCTTCCTTCCTTCCTTCCTTCCTTCCTTCCTTCCTTCCTTCCTTCCTTCCTTCCTTCCTTCCTTCCTTCCTTCCTTCCTTCCTTCCTTCCTTTCTTCCTTCCTTCCTGTCTTTCTTTCTTTCTTTCTTTCTTTCTTTCTTTCTTTCTTTCTTTCTTTCTTTCTTTCTTTCTTTCCTTTCTTCCTTCCCTTTTTTCCTCCTTTCTCTCTCTCTTTCTCTCTCTCTCTCTCTTATAGCCTCTATATTTGATGAATATTCATCATCATTCCTTTCATTTAAGCACTGGCAAAAATGTTAAACAGCATAGGGCTATTCACAGGTTCTGTGGGGCACTTTGATGAAGGAAGGAAGGAAGGAAAGAAGGAAAGAAAGAGAAAGAAAGAAAGAAAGAAAGAAAGAAAGAAAGAAAGAAGGAAGGAAGGAAGGAAGGAAGGAAGGAAGGAAGGAAGGAAGGAAGGAAGGAAGGAAGGAAGGAAGGAAGGAAAGAAGGGAGGGAGGGAGGGAGGAAAGAAAGAAAGAAAGAAAGAAAGAAAGAAAGAAAGAAAGAAAGAAAGAAAGAAAGAAAGGAAGGAAGGAAGGAAGGAAGAAAGACAAAAGGCATTCATTAAGCATTTACTAAGCACCAGGCTCTTTACTAAGCACTGGGGAAACAACATTGCCTCATTTGTTGCCCTCAAGGAGCTTAGATTCTAATTGAGGAAGGGCACTGGGAGCAGGGAGTAGAGAGGTGTTGTGGTTCCAGAGAGTGGCACCATAACATAATTATTTGTCGAGTCTCTTCCAGGAATGATAAGTAATATTGATTCAGTTTCTGTGCACAGAAAGAGATAGAAAGTGGTGGTGCATGATTTAGTGTTACCCCTCTCCCATCTTGCACACAAGGATACAGGCATGTGACAGAAGTAACTTCCAGCTTTCCCCTGATCTGGTGTGACGACTGTGACAAAGAATCACTGGGTAAGCCTGTAATTGATGGAGTCAGAGCATCCTTTTGTGATTGTTGCTTCCTTTTCTAGGTGTCCACTGAGCATCTCTTTAATAATATATTTTAGCATTTTGCTGGGAACCAAAGGGAAGTTCACCAGTTCATAATCTGCAATCTTTATCTTACTTGAAACAAAACCAAAAATAGATATTTGTCCCTCTCCGTTCTCAAGGGGTCACCAAGCAGAATGCCTGATTCCACACGTCACATATAGTCAGGGCTTAATAAATGTTTAATTAAATTTAAGTGAAGTACCCTGGTATTTTACTAATAAAGTTAGGGTGGGTGGGAGAGTAGAGAAAAAAGAAAATCAGCCATTCTGATAGTGAAAGGAATACATTACCTGGAATATTTCAGCAGGAGTGAGTCTGTGACATTTGAAGAAAGTATCCTAAATTGGGCTAAGGGAAGTAGAGAAGGATATAAAAATAGATCACATTTATAGTACTTTAAGATGATTTTTAAAAGACATGTACTGAAGATGGAAGCAAGGGCAGGTAACAGAGGATCATTACAAAAGCATGGCATGGTACTCTTAGAATCATGCCCAGAGTCCTAAAAAGCTCAGAATGAGCTGAGGCTGGAAAGTAAAACTAGGGACGATGAAAAGAGGTTTTTGGGTTTTTTTAGGCTATTTGGAGGAAAAGACAAAGATCAAAGAAGGAATAGGACAGCTGCTCCGGGTGGACAGGACAATCTAACTAACATGGGAGAAGAGTCTAAGCTGCTCATTGCTTCTCTTTTCTCTGCCAAGGTGAATGACCTTTGGACTGGAAGGGACAGAACAAAAATGGCTAGTTGGGAGTTGATGCCTGAGATAAGTAAGGAAATAGTAAAATAGTCCCCACATGCCCTTGATGATTTTAAGTCACACGACCTGGGTGAACTATCTGCTTGGGTGGTGCAGGAAGAGAAGATGGTTGACAAGTCATCGAATGGGGCATTTGAAAAGTTATGACATATAGGAGAGGTAACAAAAGACCAGAAAATGACCGAATGAGTTTTCGGATTTTTTTTTAAAAGGGAGGCCAGGGAGCTGGACTTTGATTCCTAGCAAAACTCTGTGATATTATATCTGGGGACATTGGGAAGGTCACCTCACTCCTCTGGGCCCAGTCTCCTCAGCTGAGAGATGAAGACCTACAGGAGTCTTTCTGGAGTCTTTCCGGCTCTCAGTCTAAGGTTACCTTCTTTCTACTTTTTATGTATGTCTATGCTCCTCATTATTTCTGTGTCATCTCCATGTTGCCTCTGCCACTTCACGGATGTTCTGAGAGCAGAGACTTTCTTTTGCTCTCTTTGTATCCCCATCTCTTAGCGTGGCATCTGCCTCATTGCTGTGTCCATCTCATCATGATCCGGTAGACCATGCTATCTATGGAGTTTTCTTGGCAAAGATTCTAGAGCGGTTTGCTATTGCCTTCTGCACTCTGCACAAACAGAGGTCAAGTGACTTGCCCAGGGTCACACAGCTAGTAAGTGTCTGAGGCTGGATTTGAACTCGGTTCTGCCTGACTCCAAGGCCAGAACTCTGTCTGCTGAGCCATCTAGCTGCCTCCTGCCTGTCACATAGTAGGTGCTTTAATGAATGCTTGCTGATCGATTAATCTTCTGACCCTAGGGGGAGTCTTGATGTGTGGAGGTCATTCTGTTTTAAGATTTAGGTTGCTAGTGGTTAATCTTTGTCTAATCCATGTCTGTAGTACGCTTTGTGTGTCCTGAAGGTAAGTATCAAACACAGCCACCTCGGATGGTTACTCTTGTCTTGACTTGGGCAAATTACTTAGCCTCTGGGCCTCAGTTTCCTCATCTGTAAAATGTGTGGTTGGCTTAAATGGCCCAGGTAAGGTCTCTTTCAGCTCTAGGTCTAACCTTGAGCTTCTGAGACAGAGAAGCTGCTTCTCCTGTCCTGTTTGGTCTTTATTTCTCTAGTTTCATCAGAACTGCTTATCTGTGTCTTCTCACTCTCCTCACTGGAGCTTTATTAGAGGATCACCAAGTCTCTCCTAAGCTGACAAAAATGCCTGCCTGTGACATGGGGTTGGAGCCTCCTCCTCCCCCTATTAAAAGCAGAAAAGGAGATATTCTTTAAACCTGTTAGTTGGGGGATTTAATTTTTTTTCCTAGTGACATTAACATAATTATTGTCAGCATTTTGTGGTGGCATTTAAAGTGCTGATACGGAGAAAATCCTTCCCAGATCAAATCGTGATTCTCCTTTGAAAACTTCCAGCCTCCTGCCTTTCCCCTACTCGTTACCCATTACAGCTGAGTAGTTGAAGATCTTTGGTTTTTTTTTTCAGACTTTGTTTTTTCTTTCTTCAAACTGTGTCTTTGAGAGGAGCTGGGAACAGGGGCTCCCTGCATAGAGTCCAGCCAGGGCAACGTAAGATATTTCTTTGACAATATGTAAAAAGACAGTGACAGGAGGCAGCCTATCTGGAGATGAGGCCGCCAGGATGTGTGGTGTTTGAATGATTTGCTTTGATGCTTAGGGGGCTTGAAGAAAGAGACAGAGTCCAGGATGTGCTTCACTCTTTGGAGCCAGAAGCCAGGGAAATGTAGCGCCTCCTTTCTTCTTGTCTCATGGGTGACATCTGTCTAAATGAAGATGCTGGAGGGACCCCTGACTCTGAGGCTTTATTTAGATTCTCAGGTCCCCAGATCAGCTATTCTCCAGGCTTGACAATGGTGGCAGACTCATTTGATACAATTCCTTTTGATGGAACAGTGGGAAATGACCGGGCTTCAGGCAACAGGTCAGGTGTACAACTGCTCATCTCTGTCACACATGGTTTCTCAGTGGGCAGATTCTGAATTGAGTCTGACCAGTTGATGGGGCTTGGCTGCTATTTAATCTGTAGCTGAAGAGCAGTGTTGGGAATGGGCAGAGGGGTGCTGGTAGGTTTGGTGCAAGAAAAGATGTAGGGACAGAGGAAGAGAAGAAGGACATCATGGGCCTGAGGGCATCGATGGGAGAGGGCGCTTCAGTTTTCCCTGTCATTGGACCCATTTCCTGCCTTACTCACTGCTATCATTCAAAATGAGAGCTGGCTGAGGACCTGGAGACAAGAGAGGTCTTACATTGCTTCAGGATCATGTAGATTTAGGATTCTAAGGGTCCAGCCCCATTATTTTACAGATGGGGAAACTGAGACCAGGGAAGTTAAGTAACTTGCTTACTATCAATTTATTTAGAAATAAATTTCATAAGCAGAATTTGAATCCAGATCCCAGGGACTCTAGGACCATGTTCTTTCTCTTCTGATTTTGAAGTGGTCTGTGTACAATTTGGGAAAAGGCACCAGAAGATCATAAATGTAGGGAAAACCTCAGATGCCATTTAATGCAACGATTTTATTTTCTAGCTGAAAACAAAACAAACTCCAAGATCCAGAGAGAATGAGTCATTCGCCCTGGGTCACACAGCTACTATGTGCCTGAGGCAGGATTTGATTCCATCTCTCTGACCCCACATCCAGTGTTCTCTCCTCTATACCATATTGCCTAATGCATAATCTGGGGAGAAAGTCATTTTCTTTGTCCTTTTCCTTTCTCTCCCGAGTTTGAAATGGTCTTTGTCCAATTTTGGAAAAGGCATCAGAGAATCATAGGTCAAGAGACGACCTCAGAGTTCATCCAACCTCCTCATTTTCCAAATGAAGAAACGGAGGCTCAGGAGGGTTAAGTGAGTTATTCAAGGTCACATTGGTAATAAACATCACAGGCAGGATTTGAATACAGATAGAATCTAATGAAAAAAGCCTTGACTGAACTCTGCTAAGTGGTAGGGATACAGAAAGAAAGACTGTCTCTGCCTTCGAGGAGTTCAAGACAGTATGAAAAAGGAAGCTGAAATGTGGGGAAAGTAAGTTCCCAAAAAGGGGGCACAGTAGAGAAAGAAGTCCTGGAGTGGAGCCAAGAGAGGAAGGAAGGAATGAATGTATCTGGCCAGGGGTGGGTGGGTCCTCCTAGGAGGAAATGCCTAATCAGACAAAGAGGCTGCCAAGGTAGAAGGATCTTCTAGTATGGGAAGGCTTCAGGGGAAGAAAAAAGGGGTCTGCTGGAGCTAGCTCCGGAGAGCTGATTGTTAAATTTTAAAGGTGAGTATTTAGACTTCAGAAATTTGTAAGTACTATAAACTAGGACTGGATTTATTGTTTTCTTGACTGTCTGGACTTAAAAAGTAAAGAAGATGTTAATGGCACAGATTAAATTTGAAATTGTGTCCTGAGTACATGTTTCTTCCACAGTACTGTTCGTTAACATTTATCAACACATCTCTGGGCTGATAAGCTTTTGGGCTGAACACCCTGGGCCAGGGGTGGGGAACCTGCAGCCTTGAGGCCACACATGGCCCTCTAGGCCCTCAAGAGTGGCCCTTTGACGGAATCCAAACTTCAAGGGGTGCACATGAGGACCTAGAGGGCCACGTGGCCTTGAGGCTTCAGATTCTCCACTCCTGCCCAGAGCTGTTAAGGGAGAGCTCACTCCTCTGGCTGAGGGTAGCTGATGGCCTCAACCCTGTCACTGAGTTGTGGAGTGTCTACCCCAAGCGTATGAAGGTTTCCTCCAGTGGAACGGGCAGAAAAGAACAATTTATTCCATGGCCATAAAGGTAGCTGAAACAGGCCCTGAGGAGCGCTTCTCGGTCAGACATTAGAGATGCCAAGGTCATCCACTGCATCCCAGGCTATCGCCAATCATCTGGACCTTTGTTCTGCCGCTGGTCTTCAATTACTCTGGAAGAGAGAGTGAGGCTGACAACTTCGTGCAACTCTTCCTCCCTTAAACCCACTTCATGCAGAAGTCAAGACATCACCCTGTGATGTCTTTGGTCCTCTTAGAAAATGAACGATAAACAACACCCCCCTTCCCCTGCCTGGGCAAAGGAATCTTCCAGGATGAGAAGGCTAGCATAGCTTGGCAATAGAAGACCTCATTTTTTCCAAAGCTCACTATTTCTGCAGAGACCACACACAAGCAAACAAGTCAATGGCAATCTGCAGTCTTGTATTTAGCCATTGATACCTCCCATCTCTCTCTGCAGCCAGCCTCGACAGTAGCCTTGCACAGCCTCTCCCAGGAGGTCTTACTCCTGAGCTGCCTGGCACAGCTGAATGGCCATGCCAGTTCAGGCTGGTCACCTGTACCATGTTTCCCAACCTTTACTAGTCGGATTCCTATTGGGAAGATATTGTGAAAGATACTCAGCAAGACACATAATTTTCTCCTGTCATATTGGGGTGAGGGGGCAAGAGGGTGTAGTTAGTTCTTAGGGAGAAAGACATGGAGCAGACACACATCACACACTTAGAATTCAGAAGGACCTTAGAGGCCTTCATTTTGTAGAAGGAGAACCCAAGGCCCAGAGCTGAGGCTTTCAAACATCATTTGTTTTTCACATTCCTCTTTATGGCAGCATGAAATACATCTCATAATTCTAATGGTTCCTGAGTTAACTTCCTTATTCAGAGATCCTCCCAAAGCAGGGTTTTATAGGAATTTGACATTTCCAGCCAGGCTCTCCCCTACAGGTTTTGGAGAATCTCCTCTGATTTGCCTAAGGAGAGCTGCCAAGGTGAGAGATGGACCTGTGGGTGACTTGACACATTCCTCTGACAATGGAGATTCAGCAGCTGTCACAGGGCACCTGAAGGGGAGGAGTGTTTCAGGGGATTTGTAATACTGAATGTGTCTGTGCACATTAGGGAATGGACCAAGGGAGCTCTGTGTCTAGTAAGTTCATAGTGTCTAAGACAGTGACATTAAATTAGGACTGTCTGTAGAAAGTTATGAAATAGAATTGATTCTGGTACAAATGCACAACATAGTGGATGGGGGCCTCAATCCCCAGCTTCCTTCAAAACTCATCTCGACTGCTACCCCCTAGGTGAGGTCCACCCTGACCCCTAATTGCTAATGCCTTCTCCATCGCCTAAATCAATTTTTGTTTACTTTTTTGTGTGCATATGCTTTTTATTTATTTATTTTTGGATCTTTTTTTCCCTTGATAAAATGTGAGCTCCATCAGGGCACAAAGTTATTGTTGGTTGTGGTTTTTTTTAACATCTGGATCTTCAGAATTCCTAGCATATTGCCTGGCACATAGTAGTTAGGGATAGTTAGTAATACCTAGCATATGTACTATGTATACTCGCATATATGCACATTATATATATGGAAAGGATCCAAATCTCTTCTTTTTATAGAAGCAGAATTCAAGGCTCAAGATGTTGGGTAATTTGCCCAAGGTCACCCAGGGGCATGCACACACACGTACACACATATGTTTGTATACATAATTTCAACTATCATATTAATATGCATGATATATTTTTATTTTGCAATATATTATATAGATACACATATATTGTAATATATTAATTTATATATTTATATACTTATAAAATATGTCCATATAAAGCATATGCATATGTTTTAATGTTTACAAACCTGAAAAAGCTTTTTAGATATTATCTCCTTTTATAGGAGGCAGGTGCCAAATGGGAAAACTGCTAGATAGAAGTCAAGCGACTTGCCCAGGTTCACACAACTAGTAGGCATCTGAGGCTGTGGGCATGCCTTCTAGCACTTTTTGAAGGAATATAAGAAAGAAAGATGAGCTCAAGTTCTGATTCTGACATTTCCCATCTGGGTGACCACAGACACTTTTCTTAGTCTGCTTCTTCATCTAAAAAATGGGGCTGTTGGTAACTGGAGTAGCTGCCTTCGGGGTGATTGGGAGGCTCAACTGAGTGAGGTAGTGGCATTTTTACGGAGCTATAAGGCTGCAGAGAATGTTTCATTATCCCCATCACATAGATGAGGACGGCGAGGCCCAGAGAGGTTGTCATTTGTCTAGGGTCACAAAAATTGCAAAGTTTTCCTGATTCCAAGTCTGATACTTTATCTACTGTGTCCTCTAACTGCCCTCATTAACATATGCGAAAAGACTATCTAAGAACTTTGCAAACTTTAAGGTGCTTTGTAATATATTACAATCAGTTATCATACCTGAACAGTTCAAAAGATATGATTTACATTTTTTCAGGTTGTACGAAGATTTTGTGATCTTAAAATAGGCTTTAAATTTCATCTTAGGATTTGCCGTCAATCAGGGTGCTTAATACAAGGAAAAGTAAATGAAAAATATGAGTTAAAAAGAAAGCATTATTGTTCTTCACTGGAAAATCATTGAGGCAAGTGTGCAGGTTACAGCTGGGTAGTTGAACACCGTGTTTCTGTGCATCCCGCGCTGCCTTGTGACATTTCCTTCACCTCCTCAACCTCTTTCAGAGCTCAGAGCTTCTTGGTTCTTATCAATGACCTTGACTTTCCTTTCTGGGTAAGCGGTTGGCTAGAGGGGAATAGAGACCGTGCATTCAGATGTTCTAGGAGGCCAATGGCTAGCTGTTGGCCAGTTTTCCCAGAAGTTCCACAATTAAATTCAACAACAACATTATTAAGTTCCCATGATGCATAAAACCCTGCTAAGCCCCAGGAAGAGAAGACTCGGGAAACATGATAGCTGTCCACCAGTATTTGGAGAGCTGACATCTTTATCTCAAGCTAGACTTCCTATCAGAGCAGCTGTCTCCTAGTATTTGAAGGGTTGTCATAGAAAATCCTTGTCCTGCTTGGGCCCAAGAATGAGGTGTGGAACCTGCAAGGATACCAGTTTAGACTGGAGAGAGTGAAAAGTTACCTAACAGTTGGAGCTCTCCGGGGGTGCAATTGGATGCCTCAAGAGGGAGTAGACTTTCCCTCACGGGAGGGCTTCAGACAAAATTTGGGAGGCCACTTCTGGGGCATGTTGTAGAGGGCTAGATTGAACCTCAGAGTGAAGAACCAAGATGTGCTAGAAGAAGTCTCTACTGCCCCCTGGAGAGGAATGAAGCCCGGGAGATCACAGGTGCAGCCTCTATCCTTCTTCCTATATTTTATATCAACTTACCTTTGCACGTATTGTTTCCACGTATTGCCTAGGGCAATAGAGTGAAAAGTTAAGAGTTGGAAGAGACCTTAGAAGTAGATCGTAAGCACCTTGAGGCCAAAGGATGTTTACATTTTTCTTTTGTCTTCTCAGTTTTAAAGACAGAGTAAGTTTTTAATAAAACTTTTAATTGAATTGAACTGAATGGGAACCCTGTCAAAAATAGGTGAGATCATTTTAAAAATTTAATAATTAAGAGTGAGAAACTGCAAAATGAAGGTATTGGACCAGTCGCCTTGTTCTTTTTGTCTCTGAAATCATCCATGTCTATGAGTCGACGTCATCTTTGGAGCACTTACTATTAAATCTCTTCCCAGTCCTTTGCCTTTTGTTTTTCCGTCTTGGGCTCTGGCCATGTTTTGGGTCTGCTCCATGGGCTTCATTTTCCCGGATGAGAAATGTCTGTGCCCTTGCCTTTTTGATCCCGACCTTTTCTCTTGTGAGCTCTGCTCTCTGACATTTCTCTTCCCAGTGGTCTCTGGGTTTCAATCTAAGGTGGCACTCCTTTCGTCTGTCTCTCTTCCCCATGATTTTTTGTCCTCCCCCCCCCACTTTTGCCATTCTGTGGCTTCTTTTTTCTCCTCTCCCTCCCTTATTTTTTATTTATTTATTTTTTAAAGATATAATTTGTGGGCTGCGTACTCCACGGAATCAAAGAGGGCTCCCCACTGTGCCAACCTAGAATAAAGCTTATTAATTGGATAATGATGTCATTTCTACAATGTCGGTGGTCTGCCTGGGCTACCAAGCAAGCCAACAGACCACTTTAAAATGACATTTTAAGCATAATCCAGTCCTTCGATCATCTGGATCTTTTGGTTGCTGCGGTGTTTTATTTGTTCAACTTAGGAGAGATTAATATTGATTCTCCAGCTGTCGCTGTAGTTTTCTTTCCTCCCTTCAAATTACTCTCTATAACACCCAGTTTTTTTGGAGTGGTGTTTGCAGAGGATCCCTGAGCAAGTGCTATCCTTTCTTTGGGGGTCTAGTCATCATTGACTTGAGCTCGCAACACCATAGGAAGTAGCAATCACTGGCAACATGTAGGTCCCTTCCAGAAGCTTTTAGTCTACTCCCTAGAAAATGAAAGCATTTCATCTTTTATTTCAGACCGGGGCTTTGCTGCAGGGTGCCAAATTCTAGAGAGCACTGACTGTGTTTGCATTCTTTCAGCAGGTAGAAATGACTGACTTTAGAACCTCGTTAGCAAGAATAATTAGTTAAAACAGGGAGCTACCAGATGGCTGTGGCTTCCCAGCGCTGGTGTCCTGGGACTTTCCCACCCATAACTGAATTTGTCTTAAAACAAAACAAAAAACAAAAACAAAAAAAAAAAAAAAAAAAAAAACGTTGATCTGGAGATATGTTTCTTGCTACTTGCCCTGGGGGAAAAGGCGTCTTATACCTCGGTTTGGGCTTTTCTAGCTAATCTGGACACTTCCTTTCTCAGCTTATCTTTATATTCATTTTATCCATTTTATTTTTTAAGTAGACTATGTTGTTGTTTATTTGGGGACAGTTGGTATTCAGCATCTTCTCCCAGAGCTGTAGCAGGTTGGGGTAAACTAAGACAGAAGTTTGTCATTGAAACACTGATTTTGGTTGACACACCACAGATGTCAACTGTTTTGTTTTTCGATTTATGCTCTGTCATCATGGAAGCAAGCAATTGAATGAGAGGTGAAATATGGAATCAGACATCTGAATGTTTAGAAATACACTAAAACACCATTAAGAAACACTAGATTAAGGATGTTGTAGCATCTCAGAATTAGAAGGTTTATCTATACTCATCTTGTCCTACCCATCTCTCAATGAGCCCCTCTACAGGTTACAAGTTACTGTTGCTGGAGCTGTGAATTAATACAACCATTCCAGAAGGCAGTTTAGATTTTTGCAAATACTATGGCTAAAATGTCCATGCCCTTTGACATAGAGATTGAACTGCTAGGCATATATACCAAAGATGTCACTTTTTAAAATATATTCTTATTTGTTTTGTTAAATATTTCCCAATTACATGTAAAAATTTTACCAATTATTTAAAAATTTTTTTGAGTTCCAAATTCTCTTTGGAACCCATATTCCCTCCCACCAAATTCCCTCCTCCCCGTCCTTGAGAAGAGAAGAAATTTGATATTGCTTATACATTTGAAGTCATACAAAACATATTTCCATAGTACCCATGTTGCAAAAAAAAAAAGACAAAAAATAAAGTGAAAAAGTATACTTCAATCTGTATTCAGAATTCAACAATTCTCTCTGGAGATGGATAACATTTTTTATTATGGGTCCTTTGGAATTGTCTTGGATCATTGCTTTGATCAGAGTAGCTAGGTCTTTCACATCTGATCATCCTCATAATATTACTCTTACTGTGCACAATGTTCTCTTGTTTCTGCTCACTTCACTTTGCATAAGTTCATCTAAGTGTTCCAAGGTCTTTCTGAAACCATCTTGTTTGTCATTTTTAATAACACAATAGTATTCCATCACAATTGTAGGCAATAACTTGTTCAGCCATTCCGCAATTGATGGGCATCCTCTCGATATCCAATTCTTTGCTACCACAAAAAGAACTGCTATAAATATTTTTGCACAAATAGGGACTTTTCCCTTTTCTGGTCTCTTTGGATACAAACCTTGTAGTGGTATTGCTGAGTCAAAGGGTTCTCCAAGTATACCATAATATCGTTTGCAAAGAGTGATAGTTTTGTTTTCTCATTGCCTATTTTTATTCCTTCAATTTCTTTTTATTGTCTTATTGCTATAGCTAGCATTTCTAGCACAATATTAAATAATAGTGGTGACAGCAGACATCCATGCTTCACCCCGATCTTTTGGGGAAGGATTCAAGTTTATCCCCATTACAGATAATGCTTGCTCTTGATTTTAGATAAATACCGCTTATCATGTCAAGAAACGTTCTATTAGTTCTTATGCTTTCTATTGTTTTATTTTAAAATAAGAGTGGGTATTGTATTTTTCAAAGGCTTTTTCTGCACCTATCGATAGAGTCATATGATTTTTATTGTTTTTGTCATTGATACAGTCAGATAGTTTTCCTAATACTAAACTAGCCTTGCATTCCTGATATAAATCTCATCTGATCATAGAGTATGATCTTTGTGACATATTGCCATAATGTCCTTGCTAGCATTTTATTTAAAATTTTTGCATCTATAGTCACTAAGGAAATGGGGCTATAGTTTTTTTTTTCTTCTGTTTTTGCTCTCCCTAGTTTAGGTATCAAAGCCGTATTTGTGTCATAACAGGAATTTGATAGTATTCCTTTATCTATTTTTTAAAAATAATTTATGCAGTATTGTGATTAATTGTTCTTTAAATCATTTGCAGAATTCACGTATAAGTCCATCAGATCCTGGGTATTTTTTCTTAGGGAGCTCATTTAGGGCTTGTTCAATTTATTTTTCTAAGACAGGGTTTGTAAATAGTCATCCATTGCACGTAGCTTATCAGTTGGCATAGAATAGAGCAAAATCATTTCTAATAATTGCTTTAATTTCATCTTCATTGAGGATGCACTCACCCTTTTCATTTTTGATACTAATAATTTTGTTTTCTTATTTTTTAATAAAATCAAACAATAGTTTATATTTTTTCTTTATAAAACCAATTTCTAGTTTTATTTATTAGTTCAGTTTTTTAACATTTAATTTTATTAATCTATCCTTTGATTTTCAGGATTTCCATTTTGTTCTTTAATTGGGGATTTTAATTCTTCTTTTTCTAGTTTTTTTTTGCTTGCATGCCCAATTCATTGATCTGCTCTTTTTCTCTTTTATTGATATTAACACTGCGATATAGAAACTTTATACTTAGAATAAATTTTATATATAAAAAATGAATAATTATTAATAGTTAATCGATTAAAATAATTAATAATAATAAACGTTGTTTTGACTGCATCCTATATATTTTAGAATGTCTCATTGTTGACATTCTCTTTTAATGAAATTATTGTTTGTTTCTGCATTTTTTTCTTTGAGCCACTCATTCTTGAGGATTAGTTAGTTTCCAATTAATTTTTTAATCTATGCTTCTACAACTCTTCATTAAATGTATTTTTTCAATATGGGCTTAAAAGGATATATTTAATATTTCTGCTTTTCTGAAATTGGTTGTGAGGATTTTTATGTCCTAATATATGGCCAATTTTTGTGAATGTGTCATGTACAACTGGGAAAAGGTATACTCCTTTCTCTTCCCATTTAGTTTTCTCCAGAGATCTATCATATCTAACTTTTCTGAGATTATATTCATCTCCTTGACTTCTTTCTTATTTATTTTGTGGTTAGATTTGCCTAGCTTTGAGAGCAGGAAAGTTGAAATCCTCTGCTAGCATAGTTTTACTGTCTATTTCCTCCTGTAATTCATTAAACTTTTCCTTTAAGAATTTGGATATTAGGCATTTGGCACATGTATGTTTAGTATTGATATTATTTCATTGTCTATGGTTCCTTTTAACAAGATGTAGTTTGCCTGATTATCCCTTTTAATTAGGTTTTTTTTTGCCTTTGCTTTGTCTGAGATCATGATTGCTACCCATGCCTTTTTTTTAAACTTCAACTAAAGAATAATAGACCCTGTTACAACTCCTTATTTTAATTTTCTCTATGTCTGTCTCTTTCAAGTGTATTTCTGGTAAACAACATATTGTAGGATTCTGGTTTCTAATCCATTCTTGCTATCTGCTTCTCTTTTGTAGGTGAGTTTATCCCATTCACATTCACAATTATAACTACTATTGTACATTTCTCTCCATCCTGATTTCTTCTGTTTATCCCTCTCTCTTTTTTTAATGCTGTCCCTTCTTTAAAGTCTATTTTGCTTCTGACCACTGCCTTCTTTTTTCTGCCTTCCCTTTTATAACCATAATTTCCCTTATCCCCTTCCCCTCCTACTCCCCTGTTGGGTAAAATAGATCTCTGTTACCAAACTGAGTATGTATTTGTATTTTACCTCTTTGGACCAATTTAGATGTGAATGATGTTCAAGTATTGCCTCTCCCCATTTTCCCTTGAAGGATCATACTTAGTTTTTCTGGGTCAGTTTTTTTTTTTATTATACTCCCAGTTCTTTTGCCTTCTGGAAAAATCATATCCCAAACCCTCTGCTTCTTAAATGTGGAAGCCGCTAAATCTTGTGTGTTCCTGACTGTGGCTCCATGGTATTTGAATGGTTTCTTTTTTGGCTACTTAAAGTATTTTCTCTTTGATCTGGGAACTCTGGAATTTGGCTATAATATTCCTGGGAGTTTTCATTTTGGGATCTTAGGAAGTGAATGGTAGATTTTTTCAATTTCCATTTTACCCTCTCACTCTAAGATATCAGGACAGTTTTCCTTGATAATTTCTGAAAATACAATGTCTAGACTCTTTCTTTGATCATGGTTTTCAGGTCACTTATTTTTCCAGTGAGATGTTTCACAATTTATCCTATTTTTTCATTCTTTTGATTTTGTTTTATTGTTTCTTGATGTCTCATAAAGTCATTAGCTTCTACTTGCCCAATTCTAATTTTTAAGGAATTATTTTCTTCAGTGAGCTTTTGTACCTCTTTTCCCATTTGACTAGTTCTATTTTTAAAGTGTTGTTTCCTTCAGTATTTTGGGGGCTCTTTTACTAAACTGTTAATTTTTTCATAATTTTCTTCCTTTGCTTTCATTTCTTTACCTAGTTTTTCCTCTACTTATCTTATTGGGTTTTGAAAATAATTTGTTAGCTCTTTCAGGAATTCTTGTTGGACTCGTGTTCAACTCATATTTTTCTTTGAGGCTTTGTTTTCAGCTGTTTTGACTTCATTGTTTTCTTCTTCTCTCTGTCACCACAATAGCATTTTATGGTTAGGTTCTTTTTTGTTGTTGTTCATTCATTTTTCACCTCTATTTCTTGGTTTTAAACTTTGTTAATGTTGGACTCTGTTCCCAGTGTGAGGTGGAGAAAGCCACTACTTGAGGTTTCAGGCTTTTTTGCTCTGCTATTCTCAGAGCTAGTTCTGTGAATTTGGAAGTTTTCAATGCTTCCAGAGTTCTGTGATCTGAAGAGACATATGGGCACTGCCCTTCTTGTCTGCACTCTGGTCCTTATGCAGGAAAGGCCCTTTAACCTTTAAAATAGCAATTTTTTTCCCAAAGAGGTTGACAGAAAGATCGGATATAGATCACCCCATTTAGAGCAGGATTTTTATGGTAGCAAAGAAATAGAAACAAAGTAGACACTGATTGATTGGGGAATGACTAAACAAACTTGGGTAGGTAAATGTGATGGATTATTACTATGTTTTAAGAAGTGATGAACACGCTACTCTTATAAATGGGTGCAAAGTGAAGTTAGTAGGGCCAAAAAAAGACATATAGAGAGTGACTACAATAATGTAAGTGTAAAGAATAAGTAGGAAGTGGTTTAAAATGAATGTTGTGAAAAATGTGAAGAATAAACTTGGTCATATAGTGGAGATGTAAAGAAACATCTCTCCTCACTCCTTTGAAGAAGTATGTGTATGTGTATGGTGGGGGGTACTCCATGCATGTGGAAGATTGAATAAATCAGGACTTTTTTAAAAATGTGGCCAGTTTTGCTGAGCTTTTGCCTCTTCCTTGTTCTTTTAATTTTAAAAAATTCTTTGTTATATAAGAACCAGAGTTCTTAAAATTTGATGAGTCATAGATGACTTTGCCAGTCTGATGAAGCCTAAAGACCCATTGTCAGAATAATGTTTTGTGATCTACATGTATAATTGAAGGAAATGCTAGATTTTGTTTAGAGATTAATAAAAATTGATATCGTATGATTTTCTCATCCAAGTTCAGAGACCCCAGAAATTTATTTACTTTGGGGATCTACAAATTCCATGTTAAGAACACCTCTTTAAAAGAGATGCTGTTCTGTGTGGAGAAGGAAGAGGGATGGGGAAAGATATGTCAATAAAATGTGGGTTTTTTTAAAGAATCTCTTCCACAAACATGTTGACAAGTGATCATCTTACCTTTGCTTGAAGTCTTGTTATGAGAGGAAACCCATGACTTTCTAAAGCTCTGTAGTCTACTTTTTGGATAGCTTTTAATTTTTAGATGTTAGGAAAAACCAAGAGTACACAGAGGTAAGAATGTTACATTCTTGTCTATGCTATGTTTGTCAAGAATGAGATGTGTAATTATATTGCCACGAACCAAAAGATGTTATTTCATCTACTGTCTTTAAATTTCTTGCACTTCAGAGTCTTTCATGACTGAATTTTAATGTGCCTGATTGTTTAATGCATTCCAAGCACCCTTGTTTGAAGTAACTAGGGACCCCAAGGCAAAAGGTATTCAGGAGGGTTTAACAAGGTGAGAGTTTTTTCTAGAAAAGATGTTAGCTGAGGCAACTGATCATACTGGGGACATGTAGGTCTTTGACCTAAGTCTCTTCACTATGGAAGTTTGATGAGAAGTTATCCACATTATCTTCATGAGTTGAGTTTTAAATGATGTAAACACACAGACTTTGTAGGTGGAATGTCACCCAGTAAATGATGGAGGTACCCATAATGGACATGAGTAGACTGTAGCCACTTAGCACAAAACATTTCACAAGAGAAGTCATCACCAGGATGTCACCAAAGATGAATTATGAGGAAAGGTCGTGGACCATCATCATGTTGTACAACAAGGGACAATCAAAAGACAATTTATGTGTTCAGCCATTGGTATCCATTCAGTGTCAAGACATCTGCATCAGAGGTTCTTAAACTGGGGTTCACCAACCCTCAAGAGATCCATGGATGGATTCTAGGAGTCCTGTGAGCTTGTTTGGGGAAAATATGCATTTTTATTTCAATATAATTAATTTCCCTTATAATCCAGTGTATTTTATTCATTAAAAAGAACATTATTCAGGAAAAAGGCTTATAGATTACCTAGACTGCCTAGAGTACCATAGCACAAAAATGCTTAAGAACCCCTAGAAAGCACATTGTGTCCTTTTGGAAGATACATAAGAGGGCATAATCAAGTGTCATGAAGGTTGAAAACAGTTATCACAAGCTGTGATTGTCATCTATAATAATGTGACCACAGATCCACCAGTATTGACCCTTGAGAAGTGGAAGGTAAGAATGTTAGGAGATGAAGTGTACAAAAAGAGATCTTTGACCAAAATGAGCTTTTCTGAACCCCCAGGGACGGATCCAGTATTAAGCTATCCTAACCACCGGCTAGTTTGTTTCGGCATTTTTCAGCAGAACAAGTCAGGAGGACCCCGAAATAACAAAAGACAGACTATCCGAATTTCAGTGGACAAAGAGAATGAGAAAAATGTTCTAATAAATGTATGAGGTTGTGCCATGTTTGTATTTCTGCTCCAGGCAATCAACAAGTATTGTGTGAGTGCAAAATGGTTTGCTTCCTGGCAGAGAGAAAGGGACTGGAGAAATGTATCTTGGTTCTCTACTTTATCAGAAAGGATATAATACTTTATAGCAACCTCAAAAATAAAAACCCAGGAAGAAAAAAATGAAATAGATCCTGTGGAAAAAGGAAATTCTAAACCAGTGGCATAAAAGTTATAGGCTGCAAGGGGCAAAGATTGTGATGTGAGCCTGGAAGGGAAGAAAACACCTGTGAGCATTTTAGAGTTTCAAAACTGACACACTTTTCTAATCCCAGAAGACAGCTCTGGACTTTTAAAAAATGGAGTATCTTCTTATTCTCTATGTCAGGTTGAATGGTATTTCTTGAAATGATGTTATGAAGAAAGACTGAGTGGTATGTAAGCAGCATGTAACTAGCTTTCCCACATATTGTAAGATTTATTGTTTTCTTTTGAAATGTATTAGGGGTGTGATGGACACCTAAAACTAGCTAAATCTAAGTGTCAGTCATTGCCCGTGGTGATCTAGGGGGGAACAAATAAATGATAATGCAGGAAGGAATCTGGAAACAATCTCTAGCATTCATGACATTTCAAGCAGGACCCTGAAAGACTTAGTGGCACAGATTCCATTTTTATCATGGCGGTCAAGCGCTGTCCTTGGCCCTTTTCAGTTCAACATTTTTATTAGCAGCTTAAATGAAGATATAGACATCATACTTATCAGATTTGCAAATGAAACAAACCTCATAGAGCTAATTAGATGGCAGGATCAGTATGCAAAGTAATCCTGACAGTAGTCTGAAGCTAACATGATGAAATTTAGTAGGCATAAATGTAAAGACCAACACTTGGGTTCAAAAAACCCAGCTGAACAAGATTGGATGGCCAAGGCGTGACTAGAAAGCCCACTAAAGCCCAGTCAAAGTTGCCTATATCAAACAGATTTAAAAAAAAATTCTTTTCATTTACCAAAAATTTAACACATGCTTATTGAACTGAAAAGGAGAATATGACTTCTAGATCTGTAGAGAAAAACCTTCCACCCAGTAATTTCTTACTAAGACCTTGGGAAAATGAAGTTCATTGGAAATTGAGGTGGGTGGGCGTTTCTAGTGTAGAAAGATATGCCTGTTGAGAAGCAGGTTAGGAATGGGGAAGAGAGAAGCAGATTTCCTTCCATGTTTGCCATTGAAGTTGAGATAACATGGTCCCCTGGTGCCTGCAACAAATGGAGAGGGCTCCATTGTTGATTGATTCAGGTGCTCAGGCCATTATATGGTATATTCAGAAAGCCAGGTCAGTAACTGAGGAATGTGTTTTCTATGTAAGGCTGTACCTGGTAGGATCAGAGAATCATAGAGCTAAAGTTAGAAAGGGAATTCAGAGGCCAAAGTGTCCAAACCATATAAAAGAGTACACTGAGAAGTTAAGTGACTTGTCCAAAGTCATGCAAGTGGTTATGGTGGTCAGCGGCCCTCTGGGAGCAGGACTGGTGAAATGTTTGAATCCTTCCTCTACATGGCAGACAGGGCTCTATGGGATGAGTCATTCTTGGGGAAGTAGACATAAAAGTAATATTTGAGTTTCCATGCCTTCCCTAATATAGATTTCAGGTTATTGAAAGTTTAATAAGCAAGAGATCCTTGGATTGTCTTAGGCTCATGTAAGAATTCTCCTTCAGAGAGGTCAGCTTTCTAAAGGAGCACCATAATTTCAAAGTAGGAGAGGTAAATGGAAGCCCTCCTGTGGAAGGCCTTAGGTATGAAGGCTAAGGCATTTTTTTCCGAATGCAATAAGATGACATAGAAGATGTTTGAACAAGTGAGTTGTGTGATCAGACCTGTGTTTTGGGTTTATAAATTTGAACAATTGTGTGGATTCTGCATTGGGAAGTGGAGAAACTAGAAGCATGAGAATCAGCTGGGAGGTTATTGCTAGTCTAGATAAGAAGGGATGATGATGATGATGATGATGATGATAGCCAGTATTTTTACAGCATTTTTAAGCTTTGCAAAAAGCCTTAGATATAATAGCTTTATTATTCCTGTCTTACAAATGGGTAAACTGAGGCTGAAATGTCAAGTGGTTTACTCAGAGTCATGCAGAGTCATGGCAAATGTCCATCTGAGACAAAATTTAACCTGATCTTCCTGACTCTAAGGCCATTGCTCTATTTACTACTATCCATTCACTTAACCAATGTCTGCCTCAGTTTCCCCATCTCTAAAATTAGGGTAATAATAGCACCTACCTCTCAGGGTTGCCGTAAGGAGCAAATGAAATAATATTTTAAAGTGTTTTACAAACTTTAAAGTGCTATGTAAATGCTACATAAATTCTACCAATTATTATGACTATTGTTATACCACTATTATGGTGATACCTTTGTACTCCAGTTCCAGAAGATGGAAACCTGTTTTATCTCTTTATGTTGAATGCTTGTTCTCCAGTATCCATTTCCTTATGCGTGGACTTTTGTCTCATGCTCGCTGCCGGAACCCCCAATTGCTTCTTTTTTTCTTATGGTTTACCTTTCTTCTTCCTAAATTGCCTGTTTTCCTTATTCCAGCTTCTTGATCTTAGGAGCCCCTTCTTTATCTTCCCTTCTCCCTGCTCCCATCCTCCCTCCATCTCCATGAGGAATTCCAAAACTCTAGAACCTTGCTGAGTTTCTAATATCTGAGAAAGAGGTACCAAGGAGAGAAAGCGGTCTAATTATCATGAGTCGAGTTTTTCCAATGCAGTGTTTCTATGTTCTTTTGTACATAGTTCACCGTAGGATGTTTGCTGGTCATTGTGGGGGCTCCGCCATATTGTCTTATGTTCTATGGCCTTGCAAACAGATTCCTTTGGCTCTGGTATTCCCAGCTGTGTTTCTTGTATTCAGAGGGCTGACTACCCCCTTCTGCAATTTGCCTTTTGCAAGGCTGGCCTGTTCTGCAAAGGTTTATTAATCTTGATTTAATGTATTCATATTAGAAAAATGTAACAACAAAAGAATAAAGCTTATGTAGGCAACACAAGTCCCCCTGGGTGTTCAATCTATATTACTCATAGCAATGCAAAGCAAATATGGCAAGTTATATTAGCTAAGTTCGGAATACAAAAGGCAATATTAATTTCATAGGATGTGTAAAAAGATATGCAAATGTGAACAACTCCCAGGAAAACAGTACAATATAATACTCTAGGCTTTGAAATTATGCAGTTTCATAAGCACTTGCTAGGAAACATCACTTGTATAATATATATATATATATATATATGTACATATATATATATGTATACATATATATATTAAAAGCAAGTTGCTTTTTGTCATGCAGCCATTCTCATAAGCACTATTCTTTTCCTAAGCTTTATGCACCATGGGTAGGATGATTGGGGCTTGAAAAGCCATGGACCTGTTTCCAGATGTCCACTTGTTCTTTGGAAAACTGGGATAGCTTCACACAATTATTCCACTTTGCTGTTTTCCAATTAAAAGCATAATCCATTTCCTGTGATTTCATCCTATTTGGCTGAAATCTGAAGTTCAGAATTCTGAGGCTGAGTCTTCATCTAATTAACCAGTTATGAGACAGTGGTTTGGGCATGATGGTGACTTCATTTCCCTCCCAAGTTTATCTTGGCTCCCCTATTAAAATGGAAGGTCTTTGAAGACAAGGATTGTTCCCCATTTCTGTCTTTATAGCTTCAGTGTCTAACATAATACCCGGCACTATTAGCTGCTTATTAAATACAAGTGATTTACAGTAACAGCCCTGAAGTTTCAAAACTAATATCCCTCCCCACTCATTTAGCCCTCAAATGCTTGTGGGTTTCATTAATTTGAGTACTAAAGTAGAAGAATGAGTAGGGTCCCTCCTAGAGTTACCTCCAATACTTATAAGCTAGGTAACCATGGCACAAATCTTTTAGATCCTCAGTTTCCTCATCTGTAAAATGAAGATAAGATTACTTGTAGTACTCACATCGCAAGGTTGCTGTGAGAGTCTGATGAGATAGTAAGTGTAAAGTGCTGTTTAAACCTTAAACTGCTATGTAAATGTCAATTCTTAATATTATCCCCATCATCATCTCTTCTTTTATTGTTATTCATCTTATTTTTTACCATGGAATTCAGATAGAAATGGTCCTGAGACAAGTGGCTATTCTGCTATTATTATTTTATATTTTATGTACTGCAGACTATTGCATACGAAGTTGAAATAATTGTTTTTTGTAATTGAATAAAAATCACGGCATATAAGATCTTTCTTTTGCTTTGCTGAGCTTCTTCTAACTCTCAAATCCTGTGATTCTGTGATCATTATCACCTCCCTCCAAGGCTGCTGTCAGGAAAGTGAGAAAGAAATGAGTTATTTTTCAACCTTCTTTACCATGTGCTTTCTCTATGGGGACTCTGTTTTCATTTGACACTACAACTAAACATGGTAGCTAAGTGGAAGAGGATACCTATTTCAAAGCTAGTCTTCATTTCAGTTGTATAAAAATGGAATTTTTCAAAATGAGGGGAAAATGGTTAAGCCTTTTGGCAAATTGCAGGATGTCAGCACTAGAAGGGACCTTGGTGGCTGTCTAGACTCACCTGTACTTTATGAGGCTTTGCGTGATGATGTCCAGGGAAGAAGAGGCTTTGGAAGAACTCCAACCACCATGAAATTTTTCTTTACATTGAGTCACGGTCTACTTTTTGGTCAGTTCCACACATTGGGACTAGTTCTGCTCTCTGAGGCCAAGGAGACCACGTCCAAAACCTCTTCCCCAGAGCATTCTTTTAGGGTCTTGAAAATGGCTTCAATGTGTTTGCCTACATTTTTTCTACACCATGTTAAACAATTGGGAGTTCCTTTAGGTTAATCTGTTATATGCTAACGAGATATTATAAAATAGTTGAGCCAAAGCAGTGCTGGTTTATAATAATTTTAATAATGACAATAATGATAATAGCATTTGTATAGTGCTTTGAGATTGGTGAAGTATTTTATACATAATATGTCATTTGATCCTCACAACAACCCTGGGAGGCAGGTTGTTGTTATCCCCATTTTACAGATGAGGAAACAGAAAGAGGTTGAGTGCCTTGCCCATAGGCATGTGTCATAAACTGGATTGTGTCTGAAGCTGGATTTGAACTCAGGTCTTCTTGCCTACAAATCCAGAGCTCTTATCCATCATGCTTCCAATACAAACATGATATCTCCTAAGATAGACATTAAAGTTGAGTGGTTTAGTCTTAATCTGAAGATCCTTAATAAGAAGGACCTGGAGTACAGAGGACAGGTGGGCTGGGACCCTTAAAACTTAAACATGCTATGTAAGCCATTTAATTGTAGAGGTAATTCCTTTTGTTGTCTTTGAATTTCTAATACATAATAAATGCTTATTGTTATATATAATTATATATGCACGTATATAATATATCACAAAATATAAATGTATACACAGAGAGAGGGGGAGAGGGAGAGGAAGAGAGGAAGGAAGGGGGGCAAGGGAGGGGGAGAGGAGGGAGAGGGAAGGGAAGAGGGACAGAGAGAGAGAGGGAGGAAGGAGAGAGAGAGGGAGAGGGGGCAAGGGAGGAAGGGGAGAAGGATGGGGAGAGAGAATGTATTTAGTATATACTTATATGTGTAAACATAGTGTTCCCCTCCCCCCAGTAGAATATAAACTTCTTGAGGGCAGAGGGCATTTTGCTGTATGTCTTTGTATCTCCAACACTTAGAAGGATGCCTGACACACAGTAGACAGTAAATGCTTTTGACATTAACTTTATTAGCAATTGTAGGTGAACTATGATAAACCCTTTACTTTTATTTTTTTTCTTTTGTAGTTGAATTACCAAACTTCTCCATTTTCTGGTGACCATAGTGACTTTGGATATTAGCACTTCCAAGACCAGGTGAGTCTTCCTTTAAAAAAATCCAAATTGATTTCCCTATCCCAACTGTTTTCTGGAACTTGCTACATTATCTGCCCACTGGACAGCTACTCCCTGCTCTCTGGATGCAGCTTGAATACTGAGGGGTGGGACTGGTAATTGACAATCAGTCATTCTCCCACACTCATCCGGATTCACGTGGTCCAGTCCCCCTGCAGATGAACACATACTGCATTTGTGTACATAGAGCATGGTTGGCTGGTTTTGCTTGACAGAGAGGTAGGGCAGCTGCTTGAAGGAGATATGCTCTGCCCTTGGTGCTGAATGCCCTTTGATAGTTAGGTCTGAACAGGAACCTAAAGGAACTTAGCATATGCTAATGTTTGACTGTTATCCCAATACATCCCTTTTCAACCAGGTCTGTTACATGGGAGGAATGGCCAAATGTCAGCTTTTGCTGAATTTCCACTTCGCATACGAAGTATAAAGTCAAGCAAGCTGGTATGGTGGGGAACACAGTCAGCTGGGAAAGCAGGAGGTTTTCAAGATGGATTTGTTTGATTTCAGTGTATCCCTGCATTCCCAGGAGATAAGGGGAAGGGTTAGGATGCTTAGCGGGATGGGGCCATCATAATGGACAGCAGAGAGAAGGCTGGGCCACTCAGTTTTTATCTCAAATACCCACAGTATACCTAGCCCCTAGCTTAGATAATCTGCATCTTCAGAAGGAAGAGAGCATTTATTTAGTGCTTACTGTATGCCAGGTTCATGAAGGTACCCAGTGTGAGGACAGAATTTTGAACTGCAGAAGTCAGAATCATGGCTGGCTGGCCTGGACCCCTCTCCAAAACGGAATCTCCCATTAAGAACTCATCGATGAAGAAAGGGGTGAAGATGGCAGAGGGATATTTCAGGGAAAGAAGACCGCAGGGGTCTTTCTGGTTTCAGGGTGAGGAGGCTCCAGGCCTTCTCTTTCAGGGAAGTGCTAAGATGAGACAGTCATTGAGGCATAACTTCAAGTCTAGCAATTAGGATCAGAGCCAGGGTAGGGAGTGGGGGCTAATCGGTTGTACATGATCTCCCTTGAGGTCCCAAACAACTCTAAAATTCTGTGATTTGTGAAAAGACTAAATTTTCCTCCTTGGAGTATGGTTTCCTCTTAAAAGCTAACATTTACAGAGTGCTTACGTGTTTGTCATACACTTTATACATATTATTACATTTGATCCTCACTGTGAAGTGTTACTATTGTCCCCATTTTAGAGATGAAAGCTGAGAGAGTTTACGTGACCTCAAAAATTACATTTTTGCACTCATCACAAAACATGTCACAAAATATTTTAATGTTTTATTTTTGTTGCTAGTATCACAGAAGCTCAGAATTACAAAATGTGAATTTGAGACTTAGAAGGGACATAAGTGGCCATGTGGCCCAGCCTGATCCCCCAAAACCTACCCCACAAGTGGTCTCCCAGTCTCTGTTTGGGAGATGGAAGGCATCACTTCTCACGGTAGCCATTGAGAGGAAATTTTTCACTCTGGTGTGTGCTCCCTACCATTCCTCCCAATTCGAAGCTTGTACTTGTAGATGGGATCTGTGACTGTAGCTGGCTTGAGGAAGGACTTTACTGGAGCCAGTGTCTGCAGATGGGTCTGCTTAGAGCCAGACATGGAGTGAGATCAGTCCTGGGGTTGGTTCAGACACTGTGGTAGTTGCCTGATGACATTCAATAGGACTCTGAGAGAGGTGGCTGCCTAGCTTATCCAAATCTGCCCTGGCAAAGAGCGAAATGCCAAGTACCCTGTATTAGCAGCTTATTCATTCTCGGAGATGAAATGGAAGCTGCCAGTAAAAACCATGGGGCATGTAGTTAACAGCCAACCAACATGTTGAATAATGAGTGAATGAATGAATGAATGAGTGGGTTCTGCTATATTTTTAACATGTCGTTATTTGAAATGAATATATATAATGTATATAACACACATATGATACACATACATGCACACACCTATATATACACATACATATGTGCATATTTATATATATACATGTTTAGGTATATACATAATATACATATGCATACGTATAAATATATGTGTGTACACATACATATATGCATGTATATGTGTGTGTGTGTAATATACATACGTTGTGTGGCAGAGATGGGGAACCAATATTTCCCAGTGGGGAAAGCATTGAACGGAAGGTGTTATGAGCTGCAGCCACACTCCCACATACCAGTCAGTCATCTTGTCTGTCTGTGGCGCCCTCTGTTTTCTGCCACCCTTCTCTTCCTTGCCCCATCTCCTTCAAGGCCCAGCTCTTATGCCACCCCCTCCATGGTATCTTTATCCCTCATTTAGAATGAGGAGAACTCACATGACCTGAGTTCTGGTGCTACCTTTGTGACCTACCTAATTCCTTTCTCTTTTCAGCCTCATTTTTCTTGTCTATAAAATGGAAAATGAGGTAGCTGACTTCTGAGGACCCTTCCAGTTCTCTGTCTAGGATCCTCTGATCCTTCCCCACCTTTTGATCCCACACTCCTCAGGGCTCATCTTATGCTGTCATTAATGAGGCAGTGGGGACATCACATGATATGAGCATGAGGAATACTTCAACATCCTGGTTGCCCTCCTGTGGACATTCTCAAGCATATCCTTGTCCATCTTAAACCATAGTTCCCAGGACTGAAGAGAGTACTCAAGAGGCACTTAACATTTCAGTGCCCCAGGCAACATTTGAAGAATATGAATTGCACAGTTGGTGTTGCCCTGCATTAGCAGAAAAATTCTACCCAGGGACCTTCCTATAACAAGAAAATCACTAATCTTTTCCCAAAAAACTATGTATTATATTCATCTGAGTACTTATGGTATCTTGCCATTCTGATTGTAAGCTTCTTAGAGACATTCCATAAATCTAGTGGAAAGGGCACTGGATTTGATGTACTCGAACTAAGGAAGATGAGTCAGGAGGATTCATCTTCCTTAGTTCGAGTCTGGCCTCAGTCATTTACTAGCTGTGTGACCCTGGGCAAGTCACTTCACCCTGTTTGCCTCAGTTTCCTCTCCTGTAAATTGAGCTAGAGAAGGACACAGCTGACCATTCCAGTATCTTTGCCAAGAAAACCCCAAATGGGGTCAGGAAGAATTGGACACAACCAAAACATCTGAACAACAGCAACAAACCAGATTCCTACACTAGCTCCTCCAAGTATTACCTGCGTGAGCTTGGCACATCTGCGTACAAATTAAGTAAACACAGGCTAATTTGGGAGGGAGCCAAGGACTAAATTAGGAAACAGGTCATATAGAAAGTAGTTGAACTATGTCTGCTTCTAGAATGTGAAGGGGTGGGGGAAGAAATCTCAGGCCCAAGAGCTTGCCAGTGCAAAGACAGAGAGGAGCAGAGAGAAAGCCAATTGATCTGGACTGCAGAGTGTGGGAGAAACAATGATGTCCACAAAGGCTAGAACAGGTTGGGATTGGGTTGTGTTCGACTTTAAAAACCAAACAGAGGAGTTTATATTTGATCTTGTCTGCAACTGGGGGCCACCGGAGTTGAGTGAGTAAAGGAGTAACTTGGTCAGGACTGTGTTTAAGGAAGGTCGCTTTAGCAGCACTGTGCGGGATGGGCTAGAATGGGGAGAAATGGGAGGCAGAGAGACCAGTTAGTGGACTGCTACAGTATCTAAGTAAAACGTGACACGGGCTTGAACAAAGGTGATTGTTGTTTGAATGGAAAGAAGGAGTTAGAGGTGAGAGCTGTTATAGAGGAAATAGTAAATCACAACAACAACCACAACAATAATGATAGCATTTGGGTGGCACCGTATGGTACCTCCTTTGCGCAGGCGACCTAATTCTAATCTAATTTAAGCTAGATGTCAAGAGAAACTTCCCACCAATGACAGCTGTCCCCTGATAATCCTGTGAGGTTGGTACTATTATTCTCCCATTTTACAAATGGGGAAACTGAGGCTGAGAAGTTACATTTCTTGGCCAGGATCCCATGGCAATTAAATATCAGCGACCCAATTCAAATTCAGGACTTCCTGGCTTGATATCCAATAATTTATCAGTGGCTGATTAGAATGGCAAGATTTGATAGTTGCTTAGCTCTGTGGAATGAAGAGTTGAGGATTGTGCCATGATTTTAAGCCTGTGTTGCCCAATTGATAGTGGAATGAAGTAATGAAGTTTAAAAGAGGACAGGATTTGAGGGAAAAGATAATGAATTTAATTTGGGACATGTTGAGTTTGAGATGTCTCTTGGACTTCCAGTTTGAAATGTCCAATAGGCAACTGGTGATGGAGACTGACGCACAGGGGAGAGACTGCAACTGGATGTATCAATCTGTGGATCATTTACATAGAGATGATATAAAAAACCCATGCAATGGGTGATGAGTTGGCAGGAGAAAGATTTGGGGGGAGAAGAGGGCATAGGACAGAATTTTGAGGTATATCCCTGGTCAGAGGGTGTGGTATAGATGATGAGCCAGAAAAGGACACTGAGAGCAGTCAGATAGGTAAGGAATACAAACAAGGAAGAATAATGCTAGGAAAACCCAGAAAGGAGAGAGGAAGGGTGGAGAGGAAGGAAGATAGTGTGGCTGATGGTGATAATGAAGATGATGATGATGATGATGATGACAGCAATAATGATGACCTTTAACATTTATGTAGCACTTTAAAAGTTTGCAAAGTTCTATTTTGTAATCTGTTCCTATTTGCTAGTTTTTCCTATTAGCCATTGGTGTCAGATACAGAAGATAGATTAAGAAGAATGATGATTCATAAAAGACCATCAGATTTGACGATTAAGAGATCATTAGTAACTTTAGAGACAATGCTTTCAGTGATTGTCAGGAGTCAATGCCAAGGAAAGGAGTTGGGAAATTGAATAACATATGAGGAGCTTGTAAGAAGGCCAGTTTGGCTAGATGGTAGTGTATATGGAAGGGAATAATGTATAATGAGACAGGGAATGGATGGGATTAGGCTGTGAAAGGCTTCAAATGCTAACACTGGGATTTAATCCCAACGGTAATAGGGAGCCACCATAGTGCATTGAATAGGGGAGTGTCATGGTCATATCCACACTGTAGAAAATCTACTTTTGTAGCTATGTAGTGGGGGCAGGTGGACCAATTAGAAAGGGAAATATTCAAATAGTCTAGGCTCGAGGTGATTAAGGTTCTAAATTAAGATGATAGTTGTAGGAGTGGAGAAAAAGAGGTCTGATAAGAGAGATGTTGTGGAGGTAAAAAAAACTTCAAGATTTGGCAGTTGATTGGCTTTGTGGAATGAATGAGAAGGGATGATGGGGGGTTTCCATACTGGGTGACTAGGATGTGCCCTGCAAGGAATGGGGAAGCTCAGAAAAGGGCTGATTTTGGGGGCAGAAGGGTAAGTTATTTTTTGGACATGTCAAGTTTCAGATGTTTGAGAAACCAGTATTCCTTTGTATGGAAAGGAAGGTGGCAAGTGTTAAAAAACAGTTAAAACTTTTCCCTCTGTGGTGCAGTAGAGAGGGCATTGGGTTGGTAGTCAAATTACCTGGGTTAAAATTTAGCTTTGGCTGTTCAAGTGTGTGCTCTCAGGCAAATTACATGGTTTCTCTGGGCCTCTGTTTCCTTCTCTGTAAAATGGAGAAATTAGACTAGGTCATTCCAAGTTCCCTTCCTACTCTCAATCTCTGATCCCATGAATCTGTCTTCTCCAGCAGAGTTAAAGGAATTGATTTAAAACCAGGAGATATTTGCAAAGTAGGGAGCTGACCCAATCACTTTCTACTGGGAACAAATGTTCAGTGATTTGTCTATCAGAGATCATGGGATCATAACTCATCAATCTAGAGCTATAAGGGTCCTCAGAGGTCAATCTATTCCAACACCCTCATCTCACAAATGAGGAAACTGAGGCCCAGAGAGACCAAGGTCACACATCACTCCTGGGGGGGCAGAGCCAGCATTTGAACTCAAGTCCTGTGATTCTCAAGTTCAAGATTCTCTCTGTGTTCCCTTTAGAAAATGGAAAATATCCAGGGCAGTTCTTTCAACATGTTAAACACCTACTACGTACAATTCAACTTAACCAGCATTTTAAAAGTGCCTACTATGTGCCCAGCATTGTTCTAGGCCTCAGGGATACAGAAATAGGCCTTACCTTCATGGATCTGTTCAATCTTCCCAAAGACTAAGGTACCAAGTCAGGCATGTGAACTTTTGGTTTTCCCTGTTTAAAAAAACAATCATTTTTTTCACTCTAATTCAAATATGTATTTTTTTTTATTTTGAAAGGACTTTTGCAGCTTGAGATCATGCATTATTTCTCTTGATCAGAATCCATGGTGATATTTTTCTTAAGACCATTGTCTGCATGTGTATTCATCTCAGAAATATTACTTGCTCCTGCTTTGTGTTTCTCACCCTTGTGTTTGTAATGACATAATAATTATGGGAAATATCAGAGGATTTCAGGGATAAACAGTGGCTTTTCAAGTCCTTTTCATGAATATTGGATTCATTTTCTTATTAATATTAGCCCTCATCGAGACTTCTGAACATTGGTAATTTATACAGCAAGTGTCCTGGGGAGGGAGGGTGCTTGATTCAATACTTTATGTGGCATGAAGCCCACTGCTGGTAATCTATGGCTATAAATATCTTTTGCCTCCCAGTAGTGGGTTAGATGCTTGCTGTAGGTGCACTGATACCATTTTCAACTTTAAGAATAACTATAGCCTTCTGCCACTAGTCCTATGTATTATCATTTTTTTCATTCTGTGTATCTTATGATAAAAAACTTCATCCCCTATCCTTTTTGATGATCTTAGAATCATGTACTTTTTAAAATCATTACTCAGCACTCAACACTTATCTGTTCTGAGCCATCCCTAAATTGAAATCTCTACTACCACATGGAACAGATGGTCATCCCTCATTTAGACACCTCCAGTGAAGAGCCCACCACCTACCACAATATCCCACTTCACTCTGAGATAGCTTTAAGATTCCAAAAGATTTCCTGACCTCCAAACTCCATTTGTCTCTTTTGTTGATCATAGTTATCAACTGCAATTAATGCTGGCATGCGCCAAAGTCTCACCATCTATAGTCATAGTGCTTCACCTGCTTGCAGGAGGTTTGACTTTTAATTTTCTCTTCTACCTTCCAGTTTAGAGGTGACAAGGCACAGCATGCAGAGGAATGACAAGGCACAGCATGCACCTGGAAAGGCCTGGCTTCCCATTTTGTCTGTGACCCAGATCTTACTGCTATAAATGCCATAGAGAAAAACAATCCATTTGCACCGCAGGACATTTCCCCACACCAAAGCAAGAGGGTGTTTGGATGCCCACTAGCTGCCTTCTCCCTAAATTTTTGAAAGCTAACCTTATGTTGCAAGAAGGCTATTAAATTATAACAGCAATAAAAATGTGCTATGTAGATCTAATGTCACAATGGAGGACAACAGGGTTTTCAGGAGGAAGCTTGGACTTACCCTGACCAAACCAAGAAGACCATCCCAACATCCCACTGTTCTTTAACCAAGAGAAATTGCCATACTTTATCCAGTAAGAGAGAAGCTCGTGGGACAATGGACACAATGGCTTGTTTTTTGTCCTCCTTTACCAACATTGTACTTGTCTCCTTCCTTCCTCCTTTTGTTGGTGACTCCGGCCCTTTTTCAAGTACCAACTTTCACTGCCTGGTTGAGCAAGAACATTGCCTCACTCTTGTTTACATTTGATAAATGGAGGTGTCTATGGACTAAACCAACCAAAGCATGTTTTTGTTTGTCTTAGAAGATCTTTCAGGGAAACGTGCATTCTGATTTAATTCACAAGAATCACAGGCATGGATTACTTTAGGTTTATCCAAATAAAAGCCTATGACTCATGACCACAAGGATAAAGGGTCAACATTAGGCATAGAACAATGGATAAACAAACAAACATAGGAGTCCAGGCAGAAGGCTGTAGATTTTCCTTTCTCAAAATTGAAAATGCATTATGACAATTGAAAGGGATACACATAGACTGTGAATGTCTGTATAAAATAACTGATATAAGGATAAAAAACATAATTAAGAAATGTAAAGGGAGGGCTTTGAGAGAGGAGGTAAGGAGGTAGTAGAAAAGGGTAAATTACA
>CM053624.1:360043191-360084572 GCA_028646595.1 Phalanger gymnotis
TCTGGTAGGTCCGCGTCTGGTCTGTTCGCACTGTGCGGGCTGGGCTCAGCTCCGCTCCCCTCGGCTGGGGGCTGGGAGGTCCGTGTGGGACCTACCTTACCCAGAGACCATCCAGGCTGTCCTGGGGTGGGGCCCTGCTTCCCTCTGCCACTTTGTGGGTTCTGCAGCTCTAGAATTGGTTCAGAGCCATTTTTTATAGGTATTTGGAGGGATTTGGTGGGGAGCTCACGCCAGTTACTGCTTTCTGGTCGCCATCTTGGCTCCGCCCCGAGATCATATTTTTAATGTGTTCTGCAAACCACAGAGTGCCACAGAAATGCAAGTTATAATAATGATAATGATGGTAATGATACTGATTATAATTATTAATTATAAAATGAGGGAGTTGATCTAGATCACCTCCAAAGCTCCTTTAAATCTCTGATACTTTCTCACTGAGTGATCATGGACAAGTCATTCCATTTCTCCACGGCTTGGTTTCCTCGGTTTGAAAATGGTCATAATAATATTTTTAGTACTTGCTTCCCTCACAGGGTTATTGTAATATGCTGAGTGTTTTAAAATCCTTTTAAAAACTCCTCTTTTCTTATTATATGTTTGATCTGGAAAGAAATAGAGGAAAAAAGGAAAGGGACAAACATGTGTACTGTACCTACTATGTGCCAGTAGCTATGTAAAGCACTTTCTGATCTTCACAGCAGCAGTGAGAGGTGGAGATTATTATCGTCTTCATTTTACAGTTGTAGAAACTGAGACAGAGGTTAAGTGACTTGCCCAGGGTCCCAAAGCTAGGAAGCATCTGAGGCTGGATTTGAACTCAGGCCTTCCTGATTCCAGGACCAGCACTCTGTGCTCTTAGAGAGCATCTAATGCAATGTACTTACTTTGTAGATGAGAAAACTGAAGCCCAGAGCACGTAGTGACTCGCCCGAGGTTGTGTTCGTATTACGGCTTCTCAACTAATTAATAATGAAATACAGCAAATTTTTGTTAATTGAAATAATTTAATTTTATTCAGAATGTTAAAACAACAGTAGCTGCAGCAGCGACCAAGTTCCACCTCCTTTGCAGATTCAAGTGAAAAATGCTGCCCATCCTGTCATACCCCATGGATGCTGGGTTTAGTTTTGCTAAAACTCTTCTTTCCTCCTTTATTTTTTAATTTTTTCCCAAGGGATGGCTTTGAGAAGGTATATTGTAAGCGTGTGTGTATAAACATATGTGTGTTTGTGTTTATGTGTGTGTATCTATGTATATATCCTTAAAAGTGCATATTTGTGTGTACATGTTCATGTGTACATGTGAATGTATATAAACATATGTGTTACATATATGTACACATGCATGTACACGTATACATGCATGTATAGGATCTATATTGTTTCTCCTGATAGAAGATAAGCTGCCTAAGAACAGAAGCCATTTCATTTCTGTAATCGCAATGGGGAGTAGCAGAGTGATGTCTATACCCTGGAAGTCGTGGGACTGACTGTTGTGTCCGGCTGCGTGACTCCCCAGGTCAAGCCACTTAACCTCTCACTGGATTAGACAGCTCTCCAAGACCATTAGCTGCAGAAAAGCTGCTGGTCTCCATCAGCAGCAGGCATTCCCTTCACCAGTAGCATGGCAGATTCGCTCTCCATCCCCATCCATTTAACCCTAATGCATGCCATGTAGTAATAGATGTTAACAGATATTTGTTCCTCAAGGGCAGGAACTGTGTTGTTTCTTCTTTGTACTTCCAGAGTCAAGCACGGGGACATATAGTAGGCACTTCATATCAGCTAGTTTGATGTTGGGCAAGTCATTTAATATCTTGGTGCTCTAGACAACTCTCTCAGGCTGTAGGTCACACGAAGAGCACTGACCAGTGTTGTTAGAGGGAGTTTCTTCATCTGGAAGTTCCCTCTGTCAGTGACATCCCTATCATCAGAAACTTACTAGCTATGTGATCCTGGGCAAGTCTCTTAACCAAGACGTACATCAGTTTCCTCATCTTTAAAAAGGTGGAGGGGGAGGCGGGGAAGACTCCATGCTTTCTAAGATACCTTGAAATCCAGATTCCTGTTATTCCCTCACCATTCTATCCCCAGTAACTAGCACACTTGGTTGTCGTTCAGTCATTTCTCAGTTATGTTTAACTCTTCATGACCCCATTTGAGGTTTTCTTGACAGAGATACTGGAGCAGTTTGCCTTTTCCTTCTCCAGCTCATTTTACAGATGAGGAAACTGAGGCAAACAGGGCGAAGTGACTGGCCCGGGGTCACACAGCTAGTAAATGTCCGAGGCTGAATTTTAACTCACAAGAGGAGTCTTCCTGACTCCAAGCCTGGCACTTTGTCCACTGTACCACCTGGCTGTCCATACCTAGCACATAGTAGGCACTTAATAGATGCTTTTTGATTGATTGGGTGTCGAGTAAATGAACACAGCCATCCAATATGAAGGCCCCATGGACCTGACTCAGAGCTGGTATTTATGAGGAAGGTTTAAAGTATTTTAAAACTGCAAAGCACTTTCCGAAATGGGAAGTATAAGCGATGGGCTAGTCTTATTTCTTCCCCTATTAGCATATTATAATATCACTATTGAGCATTTTAAACAGTACTTTTCTGCTTCAGAGAACTTTACAGCCATCCATTAATTAATCTTCATAATACTCTGGTGGGGTCAGTAAATATTAATTTCATCATTAATAATGGGCAGCATTATTGGGACACAGTGTCTGCTGAAAGCATCCAAGACACAGCCTTGGGGATTCTGGGCTTCTTGGTGCACAGGCTCCAGGAAGAGAAGCAATTCCAAAGTCCTGGGGAAAACTGTCGTTTTGTGCAAAGAACCCAGGAGATAGCAAAAGGGCCTGATGGAAGGACAACGCTGGAAAGGAGATCCATGACTCCCCAGGGCAGCTCTGTGTATGTTCATTTGCAAAGTCATTATTAAATATTCCCCAGCAGGAAAGAACTTGCCCAACTCAAGATGAGTTTGTATGCCAAGAGCCATAGGTCATTCCCAGGAAAAAAAAAAAAGCATGCAGGCGCATTGCACATTTTTCTTCCTTCTCCCTGGTAAGAGTGTCTTGAGGGCAGAATTCTATCCTATGTAAATGTGAGTCATCTATTCTTTCTGAACCTAATGGGGAAAGAGGTTGATATCATTTTTTATACACCCCACCCATTCCAAGAATGAAGAAAAAAAAGTGATTCACGTGGGTCTAGACTTTTCCAAATATTGAGAGACCTTGAGGCAAAACACTGAGAACAAAAATGGAAGAAATATAGGCATGTGGCAAGAGCGTCCCTTGCTTAGGAAGGTAAACAATAAATTATCTTTTATTTTTGCAGGAGGGAACAATTGAAGCATTTTTGCAGATACCCTCTGAGGCAAAACTGCCTAGGACTTGTGTGAGTTCTTGCTAGTCCTTGGTAGTGTTACTGCCCTATAATTCACAGATTCCTGAAAGGAGTTAAACAATTTTAGAACCATCATAAATTTTATTATTATTTCCTGAGATGGATTATACTTGCTCTCAGGGTGATCATTAAGGCAGTGTTCTCTTCCAATCTCTCAGAGTTCAGGTTTGCCTCCCCAAATAGCCACTCCCCATTTTTTATGCCTCTGAAAAGGAAGTTAGTTATTGGCTCCAGTGATCAAATTACAGGAGGATTAAAATTTGGATTGTTTTTGAGCAACAGTATTTAACACTCGCTTCATTCAGGCAAAGTTGTTCCCTTCCCTCCTCTCCTTTCCCTCCCCTCCCTTCCTCCTTCCTTCCTCCCTTCTTCTTTCCTTCCTTTCTTTCTTTCTTTCTTTCTTTCTTTCTTTCTTTCTTTCTTTCTTTCTTTCTTTCTTTCTTTCTTTCTTTCTTTCTTCCTTGCTAGGGGAGGGGCAGAGACAGAGAGACAAAGAGAGACAGAAGTGTAGAGACACAGAGAGATGGGAATGGAGGGGATGGGGGAGAGAGGGGAAGGGAAGAGGAGAGAAAAAGACAGGGAGAGGAAGAGGTGAGATACAGACAAAGAGAGAGAAAAAGGGGAGGGGAGGGGAGGGGAGGGGAGAAAGGAGACAGAGACCGACAAATACAGAAATGGGGGAGGGGAGGGGAGAGGAGAGGAGAAAGGAGAGAGATACAGAGAGAAGGGGAGGGGAGAAAACAAAGAGACAGAGTAGAACAAAAGAGAGCTACATGGAGATAGAGAGAAGGCGGGGGAGGGGAGAGAGAGAGAGAGAGAGAGAGAGAGAGAGAGAGAGAGAGAGAGAAATTGAGAGACAGAGATCCAAACCTGTGACCTATCTATGTAAATTGTTTCTAACTGCCCTAATGATGATAAAGTTCTTAGGAATTATATGTATCATCACATAATAATGTAACTTTAACTTTACTGAGTTCCTTATGATTTCTCTTTTGTGTTTACCTTTGTTATGCTTCCCTTGAGTCCTGTTTGAACTTCAGATTTTCTGTTTACTCTGGTTTTTTCATGACAAATGCTTGAGAAAGCTCTATTTCATTAAATCTCCATTTTTCTCCCTGAAGGATTATACTCAGTTTTGCTGGGTTGGTTATTCTTGGTTGTGAGGCTAACTCTGGAATATCATATTCCAAGCTCTCTGCTCCTTTACTGTGGAAGCTGATAAATCTTATGTGATCCTGACTGCAGTTGCATGATATTTGAATTGTTTCTTTCTGCCTTCTTGCAATATTTTCTCCTTGACCTAGAAGCCCTAGAATTTGGCTATAATATTCGTGGGAATTTTCATTTTGGGATCTCTTTCAGAAAATGATTGGTGGATTCTTTCCATTTGTATTTTACTCTCTGGATCTGAGATTTCAAGGCAGTTTTTCCTGATAATTTATTGAAATACTAGGTCTAGGCTATTTCTTGATCATGGTTTTCAGGTAATCCACAAATTATTAAATTATCTCTCCTTGATCTATTTTCCAGATCAATTGTTTTCCAATGAGATAGTTGATATTTTCTACTATTTTTTTCATTCTTTTGACTTTCCTTTATTGTTTGTTGATATCTCATGGAGTAATTAGTTTCCAGTTGTCCAATTCTACTTTTTGTTAAAAAATTATGTCCCTTTATGTTTGAGAAAGGTCAAACATTTTAAGGATCCTTGAAAAGGAAAGGTATATTCTTATGTAGACTAAGCATGCCCATGAAATCTTATACATAATGTTCATTTATTTCCATACTGTTTTTCATAAATAATAAAAATTTATAAATCTTGTGAAGTCAGCCTAGTCATTTTTCAAATGGCCATATTTTGAACTCATGGGATCTAAATTTATGACATTTTACTATATATATTTTTAAAAATCCTTATTTTATTACTTAAATATAACTGTTATAAATCTTTCAAAAACAAATGAGTAAAAATACATTGTATATGGCCTTTTGCCTGGGATTGTCCTTTTATAAGAGTTAATATAGTAATACAAAAATCTTGGCATTCACTACACATATCTGTACTGTTTATGTTAAAATTATACCTAGAAATTCCTTGAAAGAAATGACCCACAGCAAATCCTTGACAATTTAGCACAGTAATCATGGATTAATGATCAGCTTGAAAGAACCTGAGGTCATTTTTCTTTTTTTTCTTTTTTTCAAAACTTTATTTTAGACTCAAACACCAGAACACAAATATAGAAATAGAGAAAAGAAACAAAAACATACCATAAACCTAAATATTGGTACTTAAATACAAAGTAAGAAAGGGGAAAAAACATGTCATGTGCATAGCAGAACATGAGAGGATTCAAAATACGTAACAATAAATTTTCATTTCAAGAAAGCCTGTGTGATAAAGGCTACACATTGTGTTGAGACCTGTCTATCTTTTCTTTGCTTCCTTGTAAGTTTTCATTTGTTCTCTGCTGTGCACTTTTTCGCTTTGTTCCACTTCCCCCCCAAAGGCTGCAATTAAGTGTGGGTATATTTCTCTGTAGCTATATATATACATATACATATATATACATATATATATATATACACATACATATATAGACATATACTTTCTTAAACACATTCTACTCTTGATCTTTGTTTTTATGTTTGTGCATATCTCTTGTTTCCTATCCATCCTGCCTCCTGTACTTTACTTCTACCCACTACCTTACCTTTCTGTTACTTGCCTACCCCTCTCCAAGGATCCCTCCCCTATCCTTCCATTCCCATAAATCTTAACACCTTTCTATAGACCCATATAACCTATTCTCTCACCCTCCCCTCTAGAGATTGCTCCCTTATCCTCCCATTCCCATTGATCTAAACACTGTTCTATACCCTACCTTTTACCTATTCCCTTGCCTTCCCCTCTAAAGAACCCTCCCTTGTCCTCTCTCCTTTTCCTATCCCCTTCCATTTTATTTCTTCTAAATTTAGAAGACTGTTATACTCTTCTAAATATATACATATCGTTGCCTCTTAAATCCATTCCTGGTGAAAGTAGGTTACCAGATCTACCAACCCTCCTCCCCCATCTAATTCCTCTGTATTGATTCTTCCTCTTGCACCTCATTTGTATAAAATAATTACTCTTTTTAGCTGTTTCTAAATGGTTTTACTTTTTAAATTCATATCATACTCAGTAGTCTTTCTTATGAGCTATCCAATTTTTAATAAGGACCTTAGACATATGTTTTGCATTTTACATACATAAAAAATAAATGGTTTGTCCTTATTGAATCCCTTGCAACCAATCTTTGGTATGTACTTTATATTTCTCTTGTCTCTTGTATGTCAAATCTTCTATTAAGTTCAAGTTTTCTTTTAACAAAGTCTTGAAAGTCTGACAGTTGATTAAATGTCCATTTTTTCCATTCAGGATTATGTTTAACTTTGCTGGGTGTGATATTTTCAGCCAGAGCCCCAGTTCTTTTGCTCTTCAATATATATAATGTTCCAATGACAAACCATTTAATTTCTCTGCTGCTAGGTCTTGTGTGATTCTAATTGTGACACCATCAGATTTAAATTGTTTTATTCTCGTTGTTCTTAATATTTTATCCTCGAGCTGAGAATTTCAGAATTTGACTATAATATTTCTATGAGTTTTCCTTATAGGATCTCTTTTAAGTGGTGATCAATGGATTTTTTTCTATTTCTACTTTCCCCTCTTATTCTAATGCTTCAGGACAATTTTCTTTAACTGTTTCTTGTATTTTATTGTATCAGAGTTATTTTTTTGATCATACCTGTCGGTCCAATTATTTTTATGTTTTCTGTTCTCGATCTATTCTCCAGATCTGTTGTTTTTCTTATAAGATGTTTCACTCTCTTCTATTTTTTCATTACTCATATTTTGTAAAATAAGTTTTGAAACAATACATTATTTCTTGATCTCTTTGATTTCATTGGCTTCACCTTGCCCAGTTCTAATTTTCAAGGTGTCATTTTCTTCCTTAATATTCTGGATCTCTTTTTCTGATTGGTTGACTTTCCTTTCATAATCTCTTTGTTTTCCTTGATTATTCTTATGTTTTTTTAGTTTTTCCTCCATCTCTGTCATTTGATTGTTAAAGTCTTTTTTAAGACCTTCTAGGAATTCTTTTTGAGTAGGTGACCATTTGACATTACTCTTTAGGGTAGGAGGGGGTTTCTTTGTTTCAACATCCTCCTATGAAGATGAGCCCTAGTCTTCTCTGTTTCCATAATAGCTTCCCATGGTTGGATTATTTCTCCTTTCCCTGTGCATTTTTTGTGGTAATAGCTTAGTTTTTGTAATCACCTCTAGCCCTGGGGTGTGGGGACGGTGCCTCTTGCCCCAGATCTTCGGTTTTCCCCTGTAGCCTGGAACCAAAGCCAGAACTCTACCCTCCTATAAGTACCCACAGCCAAGGGTTTTCTGCCTCACTGCCTCTACACCCACCAGGCATGTGCTTTTTCCTTCTTGCCGCTGCCCTTGTCAGGAGAGGTTCCCTTGATATTCCCTAGCTCAGACACCCAACTCCCTACACTATCCGGGGGTAAAAGTTCCTGTGCTGGGGCAGATGCAGCCTCCCAAATCAACTAACCTCAGGGCTTGCTGCTTGTTCTTGAAGCAGACCCTAGCCGGAAGCTAGTTACTCTTCACAGGTTTTCTTATGATCTTCTCAAATTGTCCCAGGAAGACCCCTGTTGTGCCCCTATTCTTATTTATTTTTACCTTTATTTTGTTCAACCTAATGTGCTATTTTATCTCTGTTGTGAAAGAAAATCTTGAGAGCTTGGAATTTTCTGACTGACTGCCATATTCCCAGAATCCTCTCCAATTCTGCTTTTTAAGGGGTTCTTTTCTTCAGTGAATTTTTGTGCCTCTTTTACCATGAGGCCAATTGCTTTTCAAGGAATTATTTTCTTCAGTATTTTTGTGCCTTTTTTTTTTTACCAAACTATTCATTCTATTTTCATAACTTTCTTGAATAATTCTCTTTTCCTAATTTTACCCCTACTATTCTTATCACTTTCTTTAACTCTTCTAGTAATTCTTGTTGGGTTTGTATCCAATTAGCATTTCTCTTTGAGGCTCTGGTTGTATCTGTTTTCACACTGTTATCTTCTCCTGGGTTTGTGTCTTGCTCTTCCCTGTCACCATAGAAGATTTTTACGGTCAAATTCTTTTTCTTTCCCCCAGCCTAATTCTTGATGTTGAATTTTATGTTAAAGTCGACCTATGCTCGCCTGAGGTGGGGAGGCACTATCCCAAGCTTCAGGCTTTTTCATGTTGCTGTTTTCAGAGCTAGTTGTAGGAGTCTGCAAGGTTTTTGGTGATTCCAAAGGGGTGTGATTAAGGGAGAGGCTTGGTTATTATTCTCCTAGTCTATGTTCTAGTCTTTCCCCAGGAAGGGTCTCTGCTCTCCTGCAGCTGTGAGCACTATCATTCCTCTTGGCCCTGGAACTATGACCAGGGCCCCTACTTCCTTGTGACTGACCACAGGCATTCTTCTCCACCCTGGAACTGTCACTGTCTCTGGGCTAAGAGCCTCTGAAACTGCCACTGCTTCTGTCTTGGCTACCTCCAAGGCCTGCCACTGGTGGTAGTGCTGCTGTTGTTGTGGATGCTCCAAGCTGGCCCCCACCCCAGTGTCATAGACCTATCCTACTGACCTCCTCAGTTTTTTAGGCTGGAAAAATGTCTCACACTGATGTTTTGTTGACTTTGCCATTCCAGGAATTGATTTGAGGTGTTATTTTTATTTCGTTTGAAGGAGAGGGTTGGGAGAGTTCAGCTGGGTTACTGTCTGCACTCTGCCATCTTGGCTCTGCCCCCACCACTGACTACTTTGTCTGGCAGTCCATTGTCCATTTTTGAACAAACCCAATTGTTAGGAAGTTTTTCCTTCACTGCATTTCTCTTCCTTCTCTCTAACTTTCATTCATCTTCGCTATGTTTTCTGGGGCAAAAAAAGAGATATTTTTTCTTCTGAATGATGGCCATTCAGGTATTTGAAAATGGCAAAACAGCTTTCATGTCCCTTCCCCCCTGAATTCCCCTCTGAGATCGACATCTTAGTTTCTTCAACAGATTTGCACATGTTTTATAGTCTCTCACTGCCTCTGGATAGAGTCAAGCTTGTCAGTGTGGTGTCTACACTTGAGTGTGATACTCCAGACATGGTATGAACCATGGGAGAACCAAAAGAGAAGAATGATCACCTCCTTCATTGGAAACACTTTGCTTCTCTACTGCAGCCTAAATTAAAATGATCCTCTTGGCTGCCATATTACAATATTGACTTATGTTGAATCTGTTATGAACATTAAGCTGCAAGTACTCAAGTTGTGATACACAAGGAATTTGAGTCCAATATCAAAGAGAGAGGACAGATGTTGATATGACAACATCATGCTAGATGGACTATGATGAACTATTTCTAGATATACCTACCATTTACCACATATCCTTGAGAGAGGAAAGTAAAAAGGGCAAGTGTAATGATAAAACAAGGTAGCCATATGTCAACCTTTATTCTTTTATGAGAAACATTGGACCTTTGTTTAAAAGCTCAGGTTGTGTGATAAAACAAGAAATTCTCTGGACTTTCTAGTGCATATTTAGCCAATGATTCTTGACTTCTAGGCAGATTTGCTGGAGTCCTATTAGTTTCTTCTTCCTGCCCCCCTTCTCTGCATGGGGTTTCTTGTATTGTGTCTGTACCCATGATCAAACATGATGGCAAGACAGTGCCTCTGAATTGTTTTTTTTCCCAACAAAAGTGTAACAGTACTTAGATTTCCTCATCTAATTTTTTTTGTCAAATCAGAAATGAAATGCTGTAAGGTATTCCTAATTGGAATGAGGGTCCTTAGCAGTCTCCCCAAATGCATGAAACCATTCAGAAAGCTGCTGATGGCTTGATGGGCCTTTGAATTTTTATGGGATGTTTTTATGCATATCATAAGATTAGTGGTCCCAGGCTTTTCTTTGAGCATAATAGGTAGGAATGACTGTTTGATTGTCTCAGGTAGGAGAGACTGTTAAATCCTATTTGCAAATCAATTTCAAAGAGATTTGATTTGAGGAGGTAACAGGGGAGTTAGACTCTGTCTGAAAAGGTTCAGTGGAATTCATTGCCAGGCCCTTGACTGAGACCATTTGCCAGCCATTCAGAAACAGGGCTCCACAAAGAAAGCCAATTGTCAGTGAAGCCTAGCCATGATTTGATTTGAAAAGCTCTCATTTATCCCCAGAATAAAGGAGCCTCTAATTGTAGGAGGAAGGAAGAGCTTTCTGGAGCCCAAGGCCTCTTATTGGCTGGTACCAAGTGTGGGTATTAAATGAGACACAAACAAGTGAAGGGAGGATAAAAAAAGTGACAAGAATATGGCAATAAATCGAATATGTGGCTGTGAAAGGAAATCCATCAGAGGAAGGGTGCTTGTGATGGAAAGCTCTAACCAGTGCCTCCACAGGGATCCCTTCAAAGGAATCCCAAGGCTATTTTTGGCCATGCAGCTGATGGTTAGAGGTTTCATAGGGCTGGCATTGTGGGTGGTGTTGAAACTATTTTCAGAATTGGAGTAGACTTCTTATAATCCCGAAGGAAAAGATATCTGAGGAAAGAGAAAATGATGCTTGCTCAGGCCCTCGGGGGTCTCATAGCTACTGATACCTTTAATGGTTACAAGAACCCAACATCCCTTTGCTTATAGCTTGTTCCATAGATAGTGGTATGAATAGATTTGCAAAGTGCCTTACATGAATAATCTCATTTGATCCTCATAACAACCCTGTGCTATTATTATCCCCACTTTAAAGATGAGGAAACTGAAGCTTGAAGGTGTTACGACTTGCCCAAAATAATAATATGATGATGATGATGATGATGGTAATGATGATAGCTAGCATTTCTATAAGTGCTTATATGTGCCAGGCACTGTGAAAAGCACTTTACATTTATTATATCATATAGCTAGCAAACATCTAAGGCAGGATTTGAATTCAAGTCTTCTTGATTCCATGTCTAGCATTCTATTTACCATGGCACTTGTATGAACACTGGATTTGGAAACAAGACCTAGGTTGTTGTTTTTTAACCATTGTAACCTTGGGGGCTGAGTTCAAATACCGCCTCTGTAGCTTATGACCTCTGTGACATTGGACATACCACTTACCCTCTGAGTCCTCAATTGCCTCATTTTTAAAATGAAGGGTTTGGACCAGAGGGCCAGTAAGACCTTTTTCCAACTGTAAATCTCCCTTCCTATGGCCAGAAATGCCATCGATAATTTACCCAAAAGAGCCCACAGATACAGTAATTGTCAGAGTAGTAAGTGTTAGAGCTAGGGCTCCAGACTCCAAATCTAAGGTGCCTTCTACTACACCACACTGCCTAGCTCTGAGCAGCTTCTCTTTTGTTGATTGTATTACTTCCTTTGAAAACTCGTCACAGCTTGATCACTTATCTATTGGGGAATAGCTCTTGGTTTAACACAGCTATGTCACTTTCAATGACAAATGTCATCTTTTAATTAATTAAATTAGTTTAGCCTGTACATCTTTTTATTAATCTTCTATTGAAGCTTTTTGTTTTATGTCACAGGCATTTCAAACACCTACCCCTTGGTTTACTCTTAGAAGGTTGCTCTTCGCTGTCACTCAGATCATCTCACATTTCACCAAGTTCCCTGGTTCTGATGTGCCTCCTGCAATGGACATGCCAGTGGTTGTAGAGTTGATAATGGTTGGAAATCTGAAACAGCCAGAAGATGGCCATATGGAGGCATTGGGAGCCTCATCTTCTTGCTACCTTTTGCTGTTCCTTGGTCCTTTATTTCTCTATCATGTCATGCCTTCTCAGCCTTTGCCTTCTCATCAATCTTAGGTGTCTCTTTCCTGAAACAAAGTCTTCTACCTCTCTGAATATTTCTTAGAAAGATCTTCAGAGCTCCTAGGTTTCTTCCCCTTATGATCTTCATCACATATCTGCACAAAGGCAGTAGAAGCAGGCATCTTGCCTTTAAGTTTCTTGGGGTTTGCCTTTAGCTATTTTGAACTCTGTAGTATGTGCTAGTCTCCACTTAATTACTTTTAACTTGTCTTAATAATAATTTTATTCTTCAGAAGGTGAACAAACCTTTTGATGGGGAGGAGAACACAAGAGAAAGCTGTCTTTTGGGTTTAATTCTTACTAATAGTAAGGAGATGACAGTTATGGTAGACATTAGAAGAATCGTGGAAAGAAGTGACCCTTGCCTCCTATAGTTTGCAATAGAGAATACAGGCTGGTGATTCTATAATCTTAGGTGATAGAACCACTTTTTGGGCACATGGGGTGACAATTACAGACAATAGAATTGTATGGTTCTTTTGTATGGTTCTCCCATGACCATGGAAATGACCTTTGCACTGAAGGTAGGAGAACAAAGATGGCTAACAGGGAGCTAACACACTGGATAAGTAAGGAGGTAGTAAGGGAACATGATGAATTCCAGTCATGAGACTTAAACTGCCTTCTTGGGGATGGGAAGCATTAATTAATCAATCAAGCATTTATTAAGTACGTACTATATGCCAAGCACTGTGCTAGCCTTTGGGGGTACAAAGACAAAAAATGAAATAATCCATTCTCTCAAAGAGCTTATTACTATTGCAGACATATACATATGTAAATCAATGCAGATTAAATATATGGAGAGTGAGTACATACAAGGGAGTAGGGGAGAATACTGGCAATTAGAAGAATCAGAAAAGGCCTGGTATAGGTAGTGATTGAGCTGTTTGTTTAAGAAAGTTCAAGATTCTCTGGGGAGGAAAGGAGGAGGGAGTATACTCTAGGCATGGGAGACAGTGCAAAGCTTAGCAGTGGAGTCCAGTGTGTGAGGAGAAGAAATAAGACCCATTCATCTGGACCATGGAATGAAGAAAGTAGGGATAGGTAATGGGGCTAAAAAAAAGTTAAGGCCAAGTTGTGATGGTCTCACGATGCCAAACAGAGGAGTTTCTACTGGATCCTAAAATTAAGTGGGAGCCATTGGTGTTTATTCATTAGGAGAGGGACATGATTTGACCTATATTTAAGTTCAATCAGTTTGACAGCTTTTTGGAGGATGATATTAGAGTGCTGAGAGACCCAAGGCATGGAGACCAATCAGCAGGCAATTGCAAAGTCAAGGTGAGAGGTGAACTAAGGGTGTGGCTGTGTGACCAGAGAGAAGGAGATGCTGTGGAAGAAAAAAAAAGGCAAGATTAATCGATTTATTGGATCTGTGGAGCAAAGACTCAAGGATAATGCTAACAAAGCTGGGAGGAGGGAAGGATGAGGATGCCACTGAGTGAAATCAAGAAATTCACTAATGGGAGAGGAGTAGAAGAAAGGTAATGTTTTAGACATAAGTGTGGAATATCTCTAGAGCAGAATTTCTTAACCCCTTTGGCAGTCTGATGAAACCTATGGACCCCTTCACAGGATAATATATTTCAATACATGAAATAAAACATAAAAGATTACAAAGAAAAACAATCATATTGGACCACAATTATCAAAATACTAAAAACAAAACAAAAAACAACCAAACAACCACAACAATGAAGATGTTCATTGTCCTTACCTTAAGAACTCTTGGTCTAGAGCATATAGTTTCTAACGTCCAATTTGGCAATGGGCCACTGACAGTCACGAGAGAGGCTTGAGCTAGATACATAGATCTGTGAGTTATTTATGCAGAGATGATAATTAAAGCCATAGGAACTAATGATCTGGCAGATGTTTTTGCTGAACCACCATCAGTGATATTTGAAAGACTGTGGAGAGGGAAAAAGTTACTCTAGGACTTGAGAAGGGTAAATAGCCCAATTTATGAAAAAGAAGGCAATAAACAAACTATAGGCCGACGACTTTGACTTCAATTCCTTTGAAACTTCTAGAATAGATCATTAAAGAGATAATGCATGACCATGTAGAAGAGTTAGCTCTATTTACCAAGAGCCACTTTGACTTCAGCAAGATCAGGTCATGCCAGATTAATCTTATTTCATTTTTGCGACAAAATAGGAAGGATGTTATTAAGCTAAAGGGTATCCAGAGGTGGTCAAGCAGACTGATAAAAGACCTTGAGTCCATCCTATATGAGAACTGGTCAAAGTAACTGGAGATGGTGAGCTTTGAATAGACAAGATTCAGGAGACAGAATCGTTCAGATGTTTGAAGAACTGTCACGAGGAGGAGGGATTAAATGAGAACTGTTTGGTCCCTAAGGACAGAACCAGGAGTAAGGAATAACAATGGCAAAGAAGCAAATTTAGGCTCCATATGAGAGAAAACTTCCTAACAATTAAAGCTGTCCAAAAGTCACAAGAAAAGTCAAAAAGCATTTGTTAAGTGCCTTCTGTGTACCACGCATTGTAGAATGGGCTGCCTTGGGAGGTAACTAGTTCTGCCTCATTGAAGATTTTCAGTAGGAGGCTGGATGACCACGTGCTAGTCACGTTATGGTAAAGATCTTTTCTTTGGTCTTACTTACCTTGTTTGCTATTATTTCTCTTATATGTTATTTGTTGAGATCCTTCTAGCTCCAAAATTCTGCCATGTTGGTTGATTAATTGATTTTCTAGGCTCATGATTTCACTGGTGTAGAGAAATGTTCACTGAGATTTCCTCAACAATCTCTGCAGTGTGTAGTTTTAGAGTCACTTGGGGGCACTTACAAGTTAAATGGCTTGTCCAAAGTCGTACAGCCTCCATGAGGCAGAGGTGGGTCTTGAAGTCTCTTGACTCCAAGCTTGGCTTTCTGTCTACTACCCCAACCTGCCTCATGGCACTCAGTCAATAAGCATTTATTAAGCTCATACTAGTTCCAGGAACTATGTTTGTGGGCATCCTTGAGACTACTTTTAAATTAGGAAGTCCTCCAGGACTCCTGCCTTCTTTAGTCTTCTGAACACCCAGAATCCTAGAAGATGCTCAACAAATGCTCTTTTATGCTACTCTGTTGGGAAGATCGGTTGTGTTGTCTTTTCTTTTATTTCTTAAACTGTAACTTCAGACTTTGACAGAAACGTTCTTCAAACATTTCAGGGTCATTTTTGCCATGTTCGATTCAACACAGTTGAATCGTTGGAGTTCTGTTCCCAGGAGGCTGCCATTGTCTCATGACTTCGACATTGATTGTGTGTAGAAACATGGCCAAATTCATGACCTCTCTGAGCCTCAGTTTCCTTAGCAGTAAAATGATGATAATAATAACCTTGTGTTCTTGTGGAGATCAAGTGAGATTATGTAGGTTGAAGTACTTTGCAAATCTTGCTTTTTAATATTAGCTATTAGTATTGCTGGGACTTGAAATTCCATTTGAGCTTCACCTTACTTAGTTTTTCCTTGAAGCTACTGAGGTGGCATCTTTGCCCATCCCTGGCTTCACTTTTTTATTCTTTGTCGTGGTGGAAAAAAACACAGCATTTAGAGTTAGAGGCCTGGTATTCAAGCCCAGGGTTTGCTATTTCCTGCCTTATAGCAACTCCCTGGATTATATGACCTTGCATAAAATCACTTACCTTCTCTGAGACTCAATTTCTTATCTGTAAAAAGACAGAGTTGAACTGGAAAGCAGCTGAAGTCCTTTCCAGCTGGGAATTTATGTTCCTACAATCCTGGTTTTCTAAAGCACTTACCTTCTTTGCTTTTGGATACCTTTTACTTCATTTCTCCTAATCCTCAATAGATAAATGTCCTAGAAATATTCACTCATTCAGTCAACAAGTACTTATTAGGTACTTGCTGTGTCCCCGGCACTATGCTAAGAAGATGCAAAAAGAAAGGCAAAAAAGATGGTCACTGTCCTCAAGAAGGTTCCATTCTAATTAAAGATATGCAGATAATCATACACATCTGAGATAGACACCGTGTGAATTGAAGGTAACTGCAGAAGTAAGAGACTCTCGGGCTGGGGAGTGCAACCAAGAAAGACTTCCTGTACAAGATGAGATTTGAGCTAAGAGTTAAAAGAAGCCCAGGAGGCCAAGAGGCAGAGATGAGGAGGGAGAGTATTCCAGGCAAGGAAGACAGCAGGTGAAAATACCCAGAGCCTTGTGCCACATTGGCACACCCAGGATGGCTGGTAGTGCAGGTTCTTTTATCTACTTTACTAGGAAAGACAGCTGTTTCAGGGGTCAACAATCTTCTTTAACTGAACAGAAAAAATACAGAGAAGAGAAATAAAGACCAACAGACAGGGCCCTATGGCCTGAATCAAAGCAAAACTTCTATATATACTTTACTGGATCAAGAGAGCCTTTACCTCTGAGCAGTCAGGAAGCTCTGAACAGACAGCCACTCAGAGTCTCAACCAGGGAATCACAACATCCTTGTCATAAGCGAGCCCCAGAGCAAAAGTTCACCTCTTAGAACACATATTCTTTCAGCTAGTAGGCTCAGTGCCTAATTAGAAATTAACAAAAGGCAAGCAAGCTTCCCTTAAGGGGCTCCACATGAGGGCTATTGATGGGTGGGGAAGATCTTATTCCCCATTAACCTTACATGTGTGTGAGGAACAGCTGGGAAGCTAATTCGGTTGTATGATAGAGTATAGGGAAGTATAAGATTAGAAAAGATTGGAAATAGAAATAGGAAAGACAGGAAGGGCCTAGGTTGTGTAGGTCTTTGATGCCAAACAGATGATTTCATATTTAATCTTGGCAGCAATGGGATGTAGCTGGAGTTTTCTTTAGGAAGATTGTTTAATGGCAGCTGAGTAGAGAATGGGCTGGAGTGGGGAGAGACTTGAGAGACAAAGCCCAATCAGAAGGCTATTGCCATGATACAGAGGAGAGGTGAAGAGCCAGGATGTCCACCGAGTAAGTCGAGAGATGTGGAAATCTAAGAGGGACTTTTCAAATATAGAAAGGAAGAGATCTGACAACATATTGAAGATGTGGGTGAGTTTAAATGAGGAGTCAAAGATGAAACACAAAGTAGGTGCTTTGTGAATGCTTCATTCATCCACTTATTTTCCTTCAATAGAATTTAAGTTTGTTGAAGACAAGCGTTGATAAATTTTGTTCTTATGGTGGTTTGTATCCATTGGACAGTGCCTGCCACATACAGGGTATCCTGAAAATTTCTGCATCAAGATTTTCGGGACACTCTGCATCAAGATTTTCAGGACACTTAATAAATGCTTATTGATTGATTACTTCCCCAATATATGGCAAGCTCCTTAAAATCAGATACTATATTTTTTTCCTTAGTTCCTAGCACAATGCTTGGAATATAGTAGGTGCTCAGTAACTGCTTATTAAGTGATTAGTTGGCACATAGTAGATACTTAGGGTTTGTTGAATCAAATTGGAGAGCCTATCCCCACATCCCACAAAGTCTGTCTTTGAGACTCCAAATCTCATTTTAAAATTCTTCTGGAAGAACTAAAGTCTCTTCTTGGGAACTATCAATATACAGATTGCTCTCAAAGTTCTGTACTGGGTCACAAATTAATACACTTGCGGAAATGAATATCATGAGTGAAAGCTACCATGGTACCTTTAAATCATCTTGTTGCTCATGGGCATCGCTGCTGCTCATGATTATATATGTTTCAAATAAGCCTTCAGTTGTCTAGAGGGACCGCTGAGCAGAGGTAATGAGCACTGCTTTGAGTCTTGACAGCCAGCCTGAAATAGCCCGAATGGCACATTGTTTCAAAGAAAATGTGGCTTTCTTTAAGGGAAGGACTATTTTTTCATGGATGGGAAATGCATTAGTGATCCTTAGTCTTGATGCCACATCAAGGTGTAATTTACCAAAGCCTCCTATTAGGGCTGGGGGTAGGGGGTTCTCCCTTGTCCTCAGGGAGGGAGGCAGCGATGAGTGAGGAAATCCCCACTGGACAAGGGCCAGCCTGGGAGACAAAGCAGTGGGAACAGTGATGAACTTCAGATGGTACCTTTAGGGATGAAGGCATCACCACCTACTGCACATGGGCTGAAGGCTGTCGATGCCTCTAAGAATTCTCAGTGTTGCCCCCACCAGTTTGCTGCTCCCTTTGACCATGTCACAGAAAGTCAAAAGTCTCTAGTAGCTCTCCATCCTCCATTAAATCTAAACTTCTAAATTTATTACCCAGAAACCATCAAGCAACCTGTCTTTTCTTGTAAATTACATTATCTATTGACCCTGAGGCCCTTTCTGTTTTCTTATGAGATTATCATTTATAATATTATGTGAAAGGTTTGTGACTCACTCAGTGTGGGGTATCTTCCAGTGTGGGGAGTCCCTTTACCAATGCAGATAACCCATCTCTGACTTGTTAGGCAAGTTCTAGGCAGTTGCCTTAGTCTCTCAGAGGCTAAGTGATTTTTTTCCACAGTCACGTAACTAATAAAAATTGATGGCAGAATTCAACCCAGATCTTCCTGAATCTACGTCCAGTACTCTATCCATTATTCCATGTTGCCTCTTAATGATGGTGAAGGAAAGAGAGAAGATGAAGGAGAAGAAAAAGAAAAAGTGAAGGAGAAAAAGGAGGAAGAAAGAGAAGAAAAAGAAATAGAGGTTGGAAAAGAGGGAAAAGGAGAAATAAAGAGGATGAAGCAAAGAAAAAAAAACAAAGATGGAAAAGGAGAAAGAAAGAGGATGACGGAAAGAAAAATTAAGAAACAAAGGAGGAAAAGAAGAAGAAAAAGGAAGGAAGAAAAGGAAGGGGAGGAAAAAAGAAGGAAAGGAGGAAGGAATGGAATAAAAAGGAAAGGAGGATGAAATAAGATGAAGGAAAGGGAAAAGAACAAATGAAGGAGAAAAAGGAGGAAGGAGAGAATGAAGAGGAGGAATAAGAAGGCAATAACAGTAACACAACGCACTAGACAGAGAGCTGCAATTAAAGTCAGAAAATCAGGATGTGGCTCCTGTGTCTGTTGCTTATTAGCTAAATGACCTTTTAGGAAATCACTTAAGCATTTCACTTCTCACCAGCGGTGCTCCTTGGAACTGGACCCCGCCATGCCTCTGCTCTGGCTGCTTTTCCTCGTCTCTCTCTTCCCAATTTCCTTTTGGACATTGTCTTCCCCCATTAGATTATAAGCTCCTTGAAGGCAGAGACTGTCTTTCTTTTACATGTTTGTATCCCTACTGCTTAACATAATGCCCGGCACACAGTAGGTGTTTAATAAATGTTTATCAATCGACTGACTCCAAAACTCAGTTTCTTTATTTCTTTATTCTTGTTCTTCCTACCACCACTAATCACTGGCATTTACATAGAGCTTTAAGGTTTGCCAAGCACCTTGCAACTATTATCTCACCCTCACAATAATCCTGTCTGTTATTGTTCCAGTTTGGCAGATGAGGAAACTGAGCTAGAGCTTGTGACTTGCTCAGGTAATAAGTGTCTGAGGTTGAATTTGAACTCATATCTTCCTGACTCCAAGTTCAAGGAACAGCAGAGAGGCCAGTGTCACTGGATCCAGTATGTCCAGTACTCTATCCATTATTCCATGTTGCCTTTTAATGATGGTAAAGGAAAGAGAGAAGATGAAGGGTGCTGGAAGGAGTAAGAGGACTGGAAAGCTAGAGGGGGCCCAGGTTACAAAGAGCATTGAACACCAAACAGATGATTTTATACTTGACCCTAGGGGTCATAGGGAGCCACTGGAATTTATTGAGAAAGGGTGGGATATGGTCAGACCTGCACTTAGGGAAGACAGCAAATTCTGACGGCTAAGTGAAGGGTGGACCAGATACTCAAGACAAGGAGACTAAGCAGAAGGTTATAGCGATAGTCAGGTGAGAAGAGATGGGGACCTACACCAGGGTGGTGACAGCCTCAGAGGAGAGAAGGGGGCACATATGAGAGATGTTATGAAGATAGAATCCATCAGACCTGGCAACAGATTGGTTTTGGAGGGCAGGGTGAGAGAGGGGAGGGTCCAGGACGGCTCCTAGTTCCCCAGATCTTTTGGTTTATTGGTTTTCTTCTACCTTGTATAATCTTTCTGTCACCACCCATGTTAATGGAATTGTCCTTCATCAGGTAAAGGAGGGCATTTGGCATTTGGCCAGCAAGGTCACCCTCCAGTTCTCCCTCTTGGCAAGCGGGATGAGCCCCCCTCCACCTGAGGTTCCTGAGCTCAGTAACCATGGCCCTTAGTCATTCTGCTCTGTGCATCAACTTGTTGACCTGTGACTACCCAACTAAGCCTTTCTCCATGTTATGGCCTGGGGACAAATTTGCTTCTTGACCCTCTGGATTTTGGTTTGCCTGGTGGTCCTATGTATAGAAATCTTAGTCTGGTACTGTTGGCAGGCTTCTGCTCAGAGGTGGATGATGCTTTTTGTCTCTTTTTACTTCCTTGGCCATTTCAGGGGCTGGAAAGAAACAATTTCTTTCTTTCATCAAAATATAATCAATCAACACACATTTTATTAAACTCCTACATGGCGGTTACTGTAGGAGGTGCCAGGGATACAAAAAAAAAATGAATGTGATATAATCTTTCCCACAAGTTGCCTGCACCTTTCCTGAACTTCAGAGTTTGAATCAGAATGTGTCCATCTAAGCAGAGTAGAGCTCAGATCTACACTTAACAAGTAATAATACTTTAACCACACCTAGTGACAAAACGTGTATATTTATTTAAACTTTTTTTAAGGTGGAAGGGCAAAAGGAGAGGGATCCTAGATAAAGAGAGCTCTGGGCATCTCATCCAATTTTACAAAGAGAAGGGCCAGGGAAATGAAATGCCCCGGGTCATTCTCTGATTCTAGAAACACCACGCAGCCTTTATAATCTTCTCTGCCTTTGCTTTAAGGTTCCTTGAAGACAGGGTCTGCCCATGAAGTGACAAATGTGTAGCACCAGTCTCAGTTCACTGACCTGGAGTCAGGAGGCAATGGAGCATCCTCTCTGAGGGGAGGGATGTAACTTTCCAGAGACCGAGTTCATTCGCAAGGATTGGCAGAGGGTGGAAATTGGGTGTCAGGACCGTGGTGTTTCCCCAGAAAGATGATAGTAGGAGGTTTGGAGCCCCCGAAAGAATCCCGTATTTAAATGGCTGCCCCGCTCGGTCTCTGGTCTTGAGGCGTTTGTGACCTGCTGAAGGCATCCTGTACTGTACTTAATCATGACTCCATCTTCTTTTCAAAAGAGTAGTTTTCCTTTCAAGATTTCACCCTGTGCTCCTAGAAGTATGGAACAAAAGGTTTGGGAATTCTGTCCGTGCTAGGAAAATCAGAATTTCTACAGCAGAATCATTAGGAGAAGCAGCACAATTAGACAGGGTTGTAAATGAAAAGTCACCTACTTAATGCTTTCAATGCACTGGCACTCTGCTAGGGGACAAGTATATGTGAACATGCCCTTCTTTTAAAGAGGTTATATTCTAATTTAGGGGAAAAACACAAAAAGAATGATGATAGCCAGGGAAGAGAGTTTTGATCTGGGCAGTCTCGGGAATGGCAGATTAAGCTATCAGACAGTTGATTGATGTCCATTTTCCAGATGCAAAGATTGTATTCATGTGAGTACTATGCCTAAAACAAGGGTAGCTAGATGATGCAGTGGATAGAATGCTGGGCCCAGAGTCAGGAAGACCTGAGTTCAAATCCAGCCTCAGACACTTACTATCTGTATGACCCTGAGCAAGTCACGTAACTATTTGCTTCAGTTTCCTCACCTGTAAAATGAACTGGAGAAGGAAATAGCAAACCATTCCAGTGCCAAGAAATCCCCCAAAGAGTTGGACATGATTGAAATGACTAAACGACAATACCTAAAACAAGAAGGAGAAGAGGTGAAGGGTATGTGCTTAGCTAGCAAGATGACAAAACGACCTCAGGGACCACCTGGATGGGAAAGGAAGCAGAGTCTTATCTAAATTTTGAGTTTTTCTGACAACTTGACTTTTTTATTCCTTTTGATTATAGAAGGAAAGGTATGATAAAAAATTACAGATGTGGAAAGGACGTTGGGCTATGAGTTTGAAGATTATGGCTCTAATCCTAGCACTAACACTAACCTGCTGTATGGCTTCGGACATTTCTCTTGGCTGCCATGTTTCTTTATGTGAAGACTGAAAAGGGTGGTCTAGGTGATTATGACGTGTGTAACCAAGTGGTCTTTTCCACTTATTGCATGGCAGTTATAATTAAGTCCAGAGTCGTGGTTTGGGGAAACCATTGTTAGGAGATTGACCACTTAGTTTAGTTTGACATTATATGCAACCCTGCCACATGGTTGCTAACAAAACAATGGGCTGTGTAAAATGGGTGGCGCTGGGTCATGTAACTGGATTGAGGGGGTAAATTTTCCTGATTCAGAACTGACCTGTGCCTTTAAAAGTGGTGTGCCCCCAAATGGCCATTAGATCCAACCTAGAGGTTTTAAGGTAGAAGAGTTTTATTTTGTATCTAACCTTCAAGGGTTGCTGATGAGCAGGCTAGAGCATTTCTAGCAAGGAAAGTAATTACTTTTGACTTGATGAGAATAGAAGTAGTATGGGAACTGTAGGGAGGGTCTGTGCCTTTGACTCTCTCTTTTTACTCCTCTCTTCTCAGATGAGAAAAGTTTAAACACGATTCTCTACTCTTTCTTCCTGGCTCCACACCGAAGGCCAGAACTCTCTTCTGGATTGCTGTCATTAGGGAACTCTTCTCTCCATTCTGGTGGAATATCAGTGTGTTCAAGGCTGCTATTCCCACCTCCTCCCTTTTCTCTCTCCTTTTTTTTCCTTTTTCTCCCCCCTTCCTCCCCTTTCTTCTTCTCTCCCTCTCCCTCTTTCCTTCTCTTTCTCCTCCTCCTCTCTTCCTTACTTCTCTTTCTTTCTCTCTCTTTCTCTTTCTTTTCTCTGTCCCTCTATGGAATTTGTAATCCTCAAGACCTCTTGTCACGTAAGTGAGTAAAACAAGATCCTAGGAGAAGTTCTGACTTGTAATCTAACTTCCATCTTCTTTGTAAGAATCCTTGTGTGCCTGAGTCTTTAGGGTTATTATTAAGAAATATGCACTCAATTTATAGAATCTGTTTCTGATAGATTTACATGTTTGTATTGTAAGAAAATTTCCCCAAAGAGCTTCCTTACCGGCACTCATTAAATATTCCCCCATCTTAAGAAATGTTCATAGCAAATGCACGTCTGTTTTACTGAGTGAGTTTTCTTCAGCTCAGTATTCCTCTGCTTACTTGCTAAAAATTCTTGAGAGTTGCAGGCTGGGAAGGAGGGGATAATTTGTACCCCGAAATCCTTTCCCAGAGTAGCATTTGTAATAGTCTAGTGATGAATGTGAGCATAGAATTTTAAAAGACTGACATATTGGTAATGCTACCCCTGAATGTAAATTACAGTCGTGTTAATTCCCCAGTGATAGCATTGTGTTCATTTGTGGAAGATCAGCTATACCATACCAGGCTGAATCTACAGGACATAGCCTCACCATAAGGATCCCCTCTAAAATGTATTCTTTGTCCTGACTCCAGAGGAGCTCAGGGACCCCTATTACAGGACACTCAGAGAAGCGTAGTGATCATGCACACACAAACACACACACACACACACACACATACACCCTGACTGCCTTCCCAGGAGGTATGCATTCAAGGCCATGCCCAGCCATGCCCTCTCTAGAGGGAGCTTCACTCTAGTGAAGCTGCTACTAGTTTCTCAGAGCCTTGAGGGTCATCAGCTTCCTCTCTCTCCCACAATGGTACCCTCTTTTCTTTCACAAAGAATGATTGATCTGTCTATAAAAACAGTGGAGTTAGCTTAACATACTTGCCATTTTCCAGACTAAAATAAAATAAAGGAACAACAAAAAGGCTATGTAACTGTAATTACTAAAGGGGGAAGAGTTGAGCAAATGTACCCTGCCCCCCCTTTCCAAAGGTGGAGGGAGGGTTATGGCTATGGAACATTGTATGTGCTGTTTAACCTGGTGATATGTTTGCTTTGCTGAACTGCCTTTTTCTTCCTCTTTTTAAAAATTCTTTGTCACAAGAGATGGGTCATTGAGGAGATGAGTGGGGAGGATATATTCAGAGACTGCCCAAGCCCAGCTAGAATGCTTCCTGGCTTCCTTCAAGTCCCAGTTAAAGCTCACCTTCTACTAAAAGTTTTTCAAGATCTCCTTTAATTCTAGTCCCACCCCTGCCATTAATGATCTCCAACTTATCCTGTCTATAGCTTGTTTGGCCATGTTGAGTTACATATTGTCTCCCCCCTCTATAATGATAATGCCTGACATATTAAGCACATTATATTCATTATCTCATTTAATACTCACAGTAAGCCTGGGAGGTAGGTGATAGTAATATTCTCATTTTACAGAGTAGGAAACAGCATGGACCAGTTAAGTAAGTTCCCTGAGTCTTACACTGCTGAGTGTTTGAGGTAGAATTTGAACACAGATCTTTCCAATTTGATGTCCCGTACCTATGTTCATTACAGCATACTGATTCACATTGATAGAAAATATAGAGTGGAATTTGAACTATCGGTTAATACACCAATTGTCAGGAAAGCAGTATGTGTCATCATATGCACAGGCAGACTGCAGGTGTGGTCAATGGAGAATCCAGTGGTTTGGGAGGCCTTTGGAGTATGGCCTTGTACCTAGATTTGTGGGAAAATGAAATATGGGACTAGCGGGACCAGGTGGAATCTGGAGCTCTGCTGGTGACTTGGCCCTTGAGATTGGATGCATTTTGGGGTCTCAATGATATCAGCCTCTGAGGAGCAGTGAGAAGTGAGAAGAGAACTTTTGCAGATATAAATAGGTAACTGACATTTCAAACCCCCACTAATCTCTACGTGGGAAAGAAGCACCTAAGAAGATGTGAATGAATACACCAACTGAATGTGTTCATAGTTGGTGGGAAGTGTTTGTGAGAAATAGGAGTGAGACAGGAAGAGAAGAGGAGAAATTGGGGAGGGAGGGAAAAAGAAGAGAGAGGGGAGAGGGGAGAGGGGAAAGGGAAGGAGACCAACTCTTCATTTTGTTCCTATTGCTAATACTTACATGCTGATGCGAATAGTGATTTTTTTTTCATTTTTTTCTCTCCAATAAGTCTTACTTTTTTTTTCCTCTTAAGGCTCCTATATGTTATCTTTGCTTTTGTTTCTGTGTTTATGGTTTTTCACAGTGAGATAATTAGGCACCCATTTAAGTCTTACATTAAAACATCTTTGCTATGCTATTAAAAACACCAAAGAAACATGTTAAGCAAATTTTGGAGAAAAGTCAGATGTTTCTCTATGGAGCATTGGGTATATTCATCACAGGTGAAAATTAATGTAAAACTGGGACTTCAGCTGTGGCAGTTCTGACATTATTGTAGGCATTTCTAATTTACTGGTGTGTATCAATGTGGATACATGAATTAATGGGCATAGGTCCTCCTCCTCCTGGCATGGCTCATCACGTTCTGTTCACAGAATCACTGACTCTCAGATTGAACAGAGTCCTCACCTAAGCCAAGCCCCACCTGACCCTCGGTCCCTTTCACAATATCCCCCGCAGGAATCTGTCTTCACTGGAAGATGTACCATGAAAGAGCACCTCTGGCCTCCGGAGGCTCCAGACCCATTGGACTTTTGGACATCTCTAATTCCTGGGCATTTTCTTGACATTCGGCCTCAGTCTGTATCTTGGCAACTTCTAACCATCATTCCTAGTATTGACTTTCGGAACCAAAAAGAAAAAGTGGGATTTTTCTTGTACATGAAGGATTCCATGGATTCTTCTAAAATGTGATGATGATAAATATTATTTCCTAAGCCCTCTGCACCAAGGCAACTTAGGCCTGGCAGACAGAGCACTAAAGTCAAGAAGACCTGAGTTCGAAAGTGACCTCAGACCCTCACTAGTTGTGTGACCCAGGGCACAACCTGTCTGCCTCAGTTTCTTCAACTATAAAATGGGGATAATAAAAGTACCTACCTCCAAGAGCGGTTGTGAAGATCCAATGAGACGTTTGTAAAGTGCTGTGGCACACAGTATGTGCAGAATAAATGCCTGTTCCCTTCACCCAATTCCCTTTCACCTTTTCCAGAGTAAACACCATTTCCTCCAACTAGTCCTCTGGTGGCAAGGTTTCAAAGCTTGACGCCTCTTTCTGGGTGCTCTGCAGCTTATTTCTATTCTAGTGTGGGGCAAACAAAATGGAACACACCATACACAACTCTGGATTCCTTGCAGTGGGGACAAATTGAATTATCCACTGGATAGACTTCCAATGATGAGCTTCTCTCCACTAAGCCACACTCCTCCTGGAACTTCCTTCTACTCCCTTGTAACTTTCTCAGGCTGGAATATTCTTCTGGAAGGCCTACTCTCTGGTCTCATTGGGGAGTTCCACTAAGCGCTCCATTTTGTGGAGTCTCTCCTTTATTCTCCTTCTAACGCATTTCCTGGCTTCTGTATTTTAAAACAATGCCATACCCCGACTTTTTAGTTCCTTTTTTGTTATCTTTGTTGAATGCAGCTGACTGTGAACTGACCTTGGTTGATTCTGGAGCTATGAATGGCCTAAGGGCAGTCGAAACTAGTGAAAAGCAGGGCTATTGAAAACCAATTGAAAAAAGAAAGGAGTCCCCTTTCCGACTATTTTGTAAAACAAACTTCACTTGAACTTCGCTATTGCTGCCGCTTCAAGTCTCCTCAAATCTTCTCAATGGAGTTTCCCAGGAGACCCGCTCTTGGGCACTCCAGTACTCTGGTGCTGCTTGGTGGTCCAGGATTGCTGTCCCCTTACCTCTATTAAATATCCTAGTTTTTGCTGCTTTGGTGTATTCATTATTTCAGGCTGACATCTTCCTTCATTGGAACATTAAAATATAAACTTCATGGGGGCAGGGATTGTCTTTTTTTGTTGTTTGTATTTGTATTCTCAGTATTTACCACAGTTACCAGTAGATAGTGAGTATTTAATAGAACCTTAATTCTTTCCTTCCTTCATTCTTGGATGATATACATGGACACACCAGATTAATTCCCAATCCCTGTTTGAAATCCTTCTAGTTGGGAAACTAGAACATTGTGACAGCTTTTGAGGTTATCTTTATGTTCTATCGACCACTGGAAGTGAAATTTGGGGTGACCATTATCATGATGGTAGAACATCTTAAAGTACTGTGTTTCAACGTGCCAAATTTTGGTCTAACCTTGTGGACTCTCTCTTGTGTAATCAGAATCAGAGGCAAAGAAATGTAGCTCCTACCATCTTTGCAGTTAAGCCTCTCTGCATTCCCCCCCCCCTTCACTACTCTGAATTTTAACACAGTATGCAAAATTTGAGATGTTTTATGAGAGCTATGAAGTGAGTGAGAGACTTTAGCTTGTGAACAAGATGTTACAGTTCAGAAATAGATACTTTTAAGGCACTCAGAGTAAATGCGCAAAGTTGAAGGACCAGATGTGATGAGGTGAGAACGTTACTCCTGGAATTGGTTGGGAAATTCATCACTAAAATAGTTGTGTTCTTTTGTTTACAATAGTAGCAATAACAATAATAAATCTTCTCAAAACTTGAGTTCAAACTATTATTCCCATTCTACAGAAATGAGACCAAGTCTTTGAAGAAAGTATTTGCTTGTGGTGACATAAGTGTTTGAGGTGAATTTAGACCTAGGGCTCCTGACTCTAGGTCTAGCACTCAGTCCTTTATTCAAGGGGTCTTGTCATGGATCCCTTTGGAAACCAGAGATTATTTCTTTTAATGCATAAAGTAAAATAGGGCTACAAAGGAATATGATTAGAATGAAATAGTTATGGATAAATTATATATAGATGAACATATACATTACTTGTATATGTATATAGTATGTATATGTGCATATATGTTTAAGTTCATTAGAACTCTGTTCTATATCATAATGTTTTTCAGTACTCTGCCCATTCAATGAACCATATCAATCAATCAATCAACATATTCTACAGAAGCATAGTAGATAGAAAGCTGACCTTGAAGCCAGGCGGCCCACAGATCAAGTTCTGCTTCTGGCTATTTTTTTCTGGGCAAGTTGCTTAAACTCTCAGGGTTTCAGGTGGCTCTTTAAGGCTATAAGTTATAGAAGGGATGCTGACCTCCTTCAGTTGTCATCTGAGAGTTCCTTAATATCACTTGTAATACCATAGGTCCAGTCTCTGTCTCTTTCCTCACTTAAAAGGAAGTCACTTAGCTCCTAAAGCGTTTCCTTTACTCATCTGGCTAGATTTGGTCCACCCCACTTCAAGGCTATAGTCAGAGATTTAGATACCAAAGTACTCATTCAAGGGATTTCTCTGTTCTAGTCAATAATCATCCAACTGTTGATATGCTCCTTTTGGGGTGAATTTTAAGATCTCTGTGCCTTTGTGGACACATTCCATGAGGTGCTGCTGTGGCCAAAAATCATCCCGACCTGGTGGCCAAACTTCTAGCTCTGGGATCAGCCAATACGCAGTTCCTCGCCAGACTTTCCCCAAATCATAGGGCTTACTAGACCTTTCCCTCTGCTGGTTTAGCATTTGAGTCCCCAACACAATTCTCTCCCTGTTTTCTGTGCAGCCTAAAAAATGACGTTGATCTTTTCATGACCTGGTTATCCTGGCCCATATTGGTATTCGGAGGAGAAAGGGGGAAATGCCACGCGTTAAGAGATGTTCAGAACAAACCTCTATCCATTTGCCAAAGCAGAACTAGTCTTTCCAATGAGTTTCTTCTTTCTTTTCTTCTTCCCCTTTCTTTTGCCTCTCTAGATATCCTTGGACAACCCTTCCAGGAGACAGCTTTGCAGCTCCGGAGTTAAAAATATTCTGTCTCCCTGGGTAACTATAGTAAATATATTTGAAAAATGCTCTGCTTTCTGAGAATACCCTTAACAATGTGTCCAAGCACAGGAGAAAGTCTATGCTACTGTTTCCTATAGAACATGGGAGTTTGAGGTAGGGAGCCCGGGGTTCAAATTGAGCCTTAAATAGTTACTAGCTGTGTGACCCTGGGCAGGATATTCAGTTGCTCTGTACTTATGTTTCCTCATTTGCAAATGAGGGTCTTGCACTCCGCGGCATCGAAGATCCCTGCTGGTTTGAAGTTTAATGCATCTTGTTGTCCGGTTACCCGGTGAGTTTTGCTGAGCGGGAGAGAAATTCGTAGGGTAAAAGCAAGCCATGGGCTGGATCCTCCTGCCACTCTACATTTTCTCTCCTGATGCAAAGATCCAGCCTCCCCATGCTAGTGATGGCTCTGTATCCTGCTTTGGGAAATTGAGCTCCATGTGTCATGTCAGCTTACAAATTGCCCCAAACAAAACAAAACAAAACTCATCAGTGCAGAGAAATTAAAATGTTTGCATATTTGGGAAAATTAAAACACTTTTCAATGTGTTGAGTTAAAATCTTTGGGGGCTTGAAGGTTCCTATCATGTGGGATTTTGGTCATGGATAAAAATAGTATTTTTCAAATTGGCTGAACTGTTAACAGCAAAGATCTGAGACCAAGAGCAGTGTATGTAGTGAGAGCTGACAGTCTGTAGTTGGACGGCCACAGTTCTGCTCTTAGTTATCATTTCCAATCATTATCTGCAAGAGTCAGTTTCATAGTAAAGTTCACAAATTTTTAAATTCAGCTGTATAAGCCTCAGTCAACGTACAGAAATTGTACTAAAGTCCAGGAAGGCTTAGAAATGAGAAGAAGAAATTTTTTAAAAGAGATTTACCTTAGTAAAAAAATGAAAGCTTAAATATCTTATGAAAGTCATCAAAAGGAGATATCAGTAAGGAAGAATAGAAAATAGACTGATGCCAATGGGGACCCAAAGACAATGATATCTGGATTATATCATTTAGAAAGTACCTAGGGGAGATAGCCATAAGCCCCATATAAATTTACAATGATGGCAGCAGTGGTGTGCAGTATTAATTTGGAAGTACAAAGTAGGAACAAAAAAGTCAAAGTGTACCTTTGTTACCTGGCATCATAAATCCACCATGAAAGTATTTTGTCTTCATGTGACAGGGGAAAAATTGTGCCTGGAGTTCTAGATTTAATTTGGCCTACTTTATTCCCATAACAGTGTGCCCTGAAGGGAGTTCAGATAAGGCCCCCAAATGAGTGCATCTTTGGAAATGTCGACTAATATAAAACCTTATTTGACATTTTTTTTTGCTGTTTTTTATTGTAAGGGTACAAATCCATCATCTTCACCCTAGATTTCTTGGGTAGTGCATTGGCTAATTTTGGTGCAAGTGACATAGGGATGAATTCTACTAGATAGGTATTCACAGATTCCTTCAGTTTGCCTCTCTTGCCAATGTAGCTGAAAGAGATTCCTTTTGGAAGGAGATTTTCTTTTTCTCATTTAGAAATCTCCTTGTCACCTAGAGGAGAAAAGACTTGTTTTTCATGGCCATGGAAGATGGATGAATGGAGCAAAGAGCCAAGTTTAGTTTAGCTTTATCTAAAGAGAGACTTCATATTGAGAACTCTCCAAATGAAGGATGGGCTGCTTATGGAGGCAGTGAGGTCCCTCTCCTTAAAGTAGGGATTCCCTACCTTTTTCAGTTTCAACACCTCTTAGCTCTCAATAATAATCCTTTCAGAAGCTCTATTCAATATGAAAGGAAATAAATTTTAGAGTTTGCTCTAAAGAGTTTGAGGTCCTTCTCAACTCTTGAAATTTTACATTACTTGGTCTCATTGGGCTGCTCAGCAACCAGAATCTGTGACTGGAAATATCAGCCTCAGCATGGAATTCAGATTGATCAACAAACAAAAAAGTGGGAAGTCTGTATAATTCACTAATTTCCTATTATCCTTTATACTTTTGAAATAGCTTTGAATCTTCTCTCACAGTATCCATAATCTTTTTTGCAAAACTCTTTTCACACTGTCCCTTATTTTATTGAGCAGAAATTTATGTTGTCCATAATTTTTAAATCATTGTTATTTATTTCATTAAATATTTGTCCAATTACATGTAAAAAATTTGAACACTCATTTTTTAAACTTTTGTGTTCCAAATTCTCTTCCTTTCTCCACCCCCCCCCACCTCAAGAAGGCAAGCATCATACAACATTGCTGTTACTGTGTACAATGTTCTACTGGTTCTGTTCACTTTGCATCGGTTCATATATATCTTCTCATGCTTTTCTAAAATGATTCTGCTCATAATTTCTAATATTACAATAGTATTCCATCATAATAAAATACTGCAACTTATTCATCCATTCCCCAATTGATGGGCATTCCTTTGATTTCCAGTTCTTTGCCACCACAAAAAGTTGCTATAAAATTTTTGCACAAATACATTTTCTTTCCTCTCTTTGATCTGTTTGGGATATGGACCTAGCTAGCACTGATATTATTGGGTCAAAGTGTATGCACAGTTTTATAGCCCTTTGGGCATAGTTCCAAATTGCTCTTCAGAATATTTGGATAAGTTCACAACTCCACTGATAGTGAATTAGTGTCTCATTTTTTCAACATCCCCTCCTGCATTTGTCATTTTCCTTTTCTGTCATGTTAGCCAATCTGATAGGAATGAGGTCATATCTCAGAGTTGTTTTGATATGCATTTGTATAAGTAGTGGATAATTTTTCATGTGACTATCAATAGTGTCGATTTCTTCTTCTGAAAACTGCCTGTTCATATCCTTTGACCATTTAAAGGCAGGTAAATGGCTCTTATTTTTATAAATATGACTCAGTTCCTTATATATTTGAGAAACAAGGCCTTTATCAGAGAAACTTGTCGCAAAAAAAAAAAAACTTTCCCCAGTTTATTGTTTTTCTTCTAATTTTGGCTAAATTAGTTTTGTTTGTGCAAAGCTTTTTAAATTTCATGTAATCAAAATTATGTTTTATTTCCTTTAATCAACTCTATCTCTTCTTTGATCATAAACTCTCCCTTTATCCGTAGATCTGACAGGTATGTTTTCCCATACTCTGCTAATTTACTTATAATATTGTCCTTCATGTCTAGATCATTTATCCATTTTGACCTTATCTTGACATATGATGTGAGGTGTCCATCTATGCCTAATTTCTGCCAAACTGTCTTCTAGTTTTCCCAGCAATTTTTGTCAAAAGTTGAATACCTACTCCAAAAGCTTGGATCTTTGGTTCTATCAAACACTAGAATATTATAGTCATTTACCACTATGTATTGTGTACCTAATCTACTCCATTGATCCACCAGTCTATTTCTTACTCAATAGCAAATTGTTTTGATGATTGCCACTTTGTAATTTAATTTGAAATCTGGAATTTCTAAGCAGCCTTTCTTCACTTTTTTTTTCATTGATTCCCTTGATGTTCTTGACCTTTTGTTCTTCCAGATGAATTTTATTAGTATTTTTTCTAGCTCTACAAAAGAATTCTTTGGTAGTTCTATTGGTATGGTACTGAATAAGTAAATTAACTTAGGTGGAATTTTCATTTTTATTATATTAACTCAAGCCTACCCATGAGCAATTAATATTTCTCCAGTTTTTAAGATCTGTCTTTATTTATTTTTGTAATTGTGTTCATATAATCCCTGGGTTTGTCTTGGCAAGTAGAGTCCCAAGTATATTATGTTGTCTGCAGTTATTTTAAATAGGATTTTTCTTTCTATCTCTTGCCATTGGATTTTGTTGGTGGTATATAGAAATGCTGATGACTTATGTGGGTTTATTTTATATCCTGCAACTTTGCTGAAGTTGTTAATTATTTTGACTAGTTTTTTTTAGTTGATTCTCTAAGTATACCATCATATCATCTGCAAAGAGTGATAATTTTGTTTCCTTGTTGCCTATTTTTATTCCTTCAATTTCTTTTTCTTGTCCTTCTACTACAGCTAGCATTTCTACTACAATGCTGAATAATAGTGGTGATAATAGACATCCTTGCTTCACTCCAATCTTATTGGAAAAGTTTCACGTTTGTCCCTGTTATAGATAATGCTTGCTCTTGGTTTTAGATAGATACTACTTATCATTTTAAGAAAGGCTCCATTCTTCCTCTTCCTTCTCCTCTTTCTTCTCCTTCTCTGCCTCACTATCACCATCATCATCTTCCTCCTCCTCTTCCTCCTGCTCCTTCCTGCTCCTGCCACTGATGCTTCTCCCCTGTTCTCTTGGAGTGGACCATCCTGGTGCTTCTTTTTGTGAAGCAGCAGCTGAGGACCCTCCCTGGACTCACCAAGGCCAACGAAAACCAGAGGGAGGGAGTCAAAACTGAAAACGATGACCACGTTCATTTGAAGGTGGCAAGGCAAGATGGTTTGCTGGTACAATTTAAAATTAAGAGGTGCACCCCACTTAGGAAAATAATGAAAGCCCCTTGTGAACAATGGGGTTTGTCAATGAGGCAGATCAAATTAACATTTGATTGGCAACCAATCAATGAAACGGACACACCTGCACAGTTGGAAATGGAGGCTGAACATCCCATTGATGTATTCCAGCAGCAGACAGGAGGCATTTACTAAAAAGAGAACCTGCAACTCTACTCCAGAACTGTGCTCCCAAGGAAAACAATATGTTCACAATTAGAAAACCAAGATTTGGTTCATCCACATCCTGCCTACTACAGTACAGTTTTCTCCCTTCTTTGATTCCATTCCCCCATTCCTTTATTATGCATAAAGCAGCTAGTATATGTGCACAGGCATAATGCATATTTTTTTAACTAAATGGCCAATGGTATGTTTTGATGAAATCCAATGGAGATGGGGAGGGGAAAAAAAAAAAACGGTTCTGTGAAAATACCTCCTTTCTCCACTGGTGGCATGCTCATTCAACTTTTAGCCTTATATTCTAGTAAGTTATTTTGCTCTTACTGTTTAACAACAACAAACCCACAAAAAATCCTTGTGTGCCTTGTTTGATTGGATAATTTCAGTGTTTTTCTTTATCATTGCAAAACCAATGATGTTTTTATGACTTTTTTTGTATGTAGCTGTTACATGTAGGGCAATCTCTGTTTCCCAGTAGGGGTAAATTACAATAAAAAAATTGGCCCTAGATAGTTTTTCCTTCAAGTCAAACATCTTGTTGTTTAAATACATTTCTTGTTTAAAATAAGCTGTTTTCATTAATTATTCTCAAGGAACTTAAGAAATGGTGATGTAGAGAAACATAGCTTAATTAACATGTTAAGGGAGAAAGGTTAAATGATTAAAAATATTTTCTTAAAAAATTAGCAATCAGAGTGATATGACACTTCTGTTGGCATTAATGATTAAAAGTTAGTAAATGATCTTTATAAATATATTTTCTTGTATACTCAGTTTTGTGTTGATTTCAGAAATTCAAAGAATATGTAAAGATTAAAAGAAGAAAATAAACCATCGATTCCTGTACTTTCTAGTGTTTTTAATAGGAATGGGAGTTATATTTTTTCAAAGCTTTTTCTGGATCTATTGATGTATCATCCAATTTTTTGTTATTGATGTGGTCAATTATGCTATTTTCCTAATGCTGAAACAGCCCTGCATTCCTTGTCCAAATTCTACCCGATCATAGTGTGGGATCTTTATGATATATTGCTGTAATCTCTTTACTAATATTTTATTTAAAATTCAACTGGGATTTCAGAATTCAATTTGAAGTGTTATTTTAAGTTGTTTGGAGGGGAATGTGGGGAGATCTTGGCTGAGTGCTTCTCTACTTTTCCGTTTTGGTTCTGCTCCCAGAAGTACCACAGTATTCACAATATTAATAGGTTTAGTACAATAATCATAATAAATAATAATAATAATAACTAATATTTATATAGTATTTGCTATGTGCCAGGCACTGTGCCTGAAATGTAGGAGAATTATATCTGAAATCTGTAATTAAATTCATCTAATTTACAGCTGACACCAAGGGGTGGTAGAGGCTATGGTAGATTGGGCAGCCTGGAGAAGGGAAGGGAAGGAGAAGAAATGATATTTTCCTTTGACAATGAACTCCTCTCGACTAAATTCTAGAGTACTTATTTTGTACCTTTCTTATTACATTGTCACATCTTGTCTTTTTTTTTACTTTTTGGAACAAAATAAGCATTTCCATAACATAGTACAATAAAAAAGATGATTGCACGTGAAACTGCAAGTCAACTATGCAGAAATTGCTATTCCTTTTAAATATATAGCAAAATTATCATGCAGTTTTTTTGCTTTTTTTTCTTCTTCTCTGCCACCCTAGAAATGGCTACCATTAGATGCAAATATACATATATATACATATATGTTTAGATAATATATGTATATGTATTTTTAAATATAAAACTATTCTATACATACTTTTATCAGTTCTTTCTTTGGATGCAGATAATGTTTTTCATAGTTAATTTGGGAATTTCTAATAGTTAAAATAACTCATATAAATATATATATATCTACATATATATACACACACATATATATTATATATACATATATGCACAATACATATACCTATTTGTGTATATATATGTGTGTGTATATATGTATGTTTGTATACATACACATATAGTCTATCAGTTCTTTCTCTGGATACAAATAGTATCTTTCTTCATAGGTCCTTTATAGTTAATTTTAGTATTTATAATAGTCAAAATGACTTAGGCACTCAGAGTTGTTCTTAAAACAATATTGTTGTTACTGTATACAACCTTCTCTTGGTTCTTCTCCTTTCACTCTTAATTATGTCATGTTTTTCTAAGATCATTGAGCTCATCATTTTTTATGGCACAGTAGTATTCTGTCACAATCATATAGCCCAACTTGTTCAGCCATTCTCCAACTGATGGGCATCCCTCCAATTTCTAAGAGAGAGCTTCTGTAAACATTTTAGAACATAGAGGTTCTTTTCCTTTTTCCCTAACTATCTTTGTCAACAGGCCAAGTAGTAGTATTGCTCCATCAAAGGGTGTAATAACTCAAATACCAGATTCCTTTCCAAAATGGTTGGATTGGTTCACAATTCCACCAACAATGACTCTGTCTCTCAATTTTTCCACATTCCCTCCAACATTATCACTTTCCCCTTCTATCATTTTAACCAATCTAAAATGATATCTCAAGGTCTATCTTATAATACCTTTGGTCTCCCAATTTCTAGTCTCTTTTTTACCCAACCATATCCACACATAGAGGGGAACATTAGTTTCTTAAGGCACAAACTTGACCATTTCATCCTCCCCTAACTTTAAGTTTTATTGTCTCAAATGAGATATTTGTAAAATCCTTAACACAGTGGCTGGCACATAGTAGATACTTAATAAATGGTTTTTTTTTTATTCCATCCCCATCTCGGGTGGTTTTCTCTTGCCTCTAGGATAAAATTTAAATGTCTCATCTGGCCTAGAGAGTGCCCCCAAATTGGCTATAACCCCCCCACTCATGTGCACACACATATGCTACAAATTGGCTATAACACCCCTACTCATGTGCACACATATATGCTACAAGCTAATTAACTAATTAGTAATTCTGTGATTTCTGATATTCTATCATCTTTCTTCTCTGCATCTTCTCAGGCTAGAAGACATCCCATGCCTACAATGTTTTCCCTCATCCTTGCCATCCAGAATGCTTTTTTAATGCTTCCTTTAACTCAGATGTCACTTCCTCTGTGAAATCCTTTCTGATCTCCCTCCCCTCTGCATCCCAACATTTGTTCGGGCTTTCTGCCTCCTCAGATTCTCTTGATATGTATTTATCTGTATATGGACATATTCTGTCTTCCCCAGGGGAATGCAAAAGGGCAGAGATGATTTTGCATTTGTATGCTAATAACCTGCCCATAGCCAGTATGTAATACATGTTTATTTGTTGAGATGAAAACCCAGTTTTAAAGAATAAAAGCCTTATTAAATGGCCTCCTCTAGAATTATTTAAAGATAGAATAGATTCCCTGAATTGGTTTGATGGTAAAGGTAGTAGCAATGAAGACTAGATGACTCCAAGGTGTTTTTTTTTAGTGCTAAGAATCTTTAATATATACAATATTATCTAGAGTGTATTTATATATGTATGTGTGTAAGGGTCTATAAGTCTAATAAATATGTAATATGTAAGTCTAACAAATGTTATACAATTTATTAGACTTATAAAGGCCTCTATGTTATATATAATATATTTATTAGACTTATGGACCCTTATATGCACATAAATGCACAATATATAAATATACATGCACATACTATTATATAACAATACATTTATTAGACATGTTTAATATGATATATTAATTATGTATTAATAACATATTTATTAGACTTATAGACCCTGATATACACATATATGCATAAATACAATAATAATCAATACCATTTACATGACCCTTTAATATTTTTAAAGCACTTTATATGTGTTATCTTAGCACCTCATTTTATAGAGGAAACTGAGATTCCTAGAAGTTATATAACTTCCGTAGGTGGAGATAGAGTGACAAACCTTCCTTATGTTTGTAAGATATTTATGCTTGGGGCCACATTTTTATGAAAAAAAAATTGCTTCCTCTGTAGAAATCTTCCTCAATCAGAAGTAGTTTCTTGCTTTTAAATAACTTCCCATCTTTTTAAACACATACCCGAATTTCATTTTCTATCCTTATTTCCATTTCTGTGTACTGAGGAGGACACATCCATATTTTGCTGGCTCAGAGCTCTGTACAGCCAACATGACCTCAAAGCTAAATATATCGTGTGACAATATGACATGCTGGCTGCCTCTACTCCCAGACCTTCCTATTGCTACCGTTGGGGGAGGAGGAGAAAAAGGAGGAGGAAGAGGAGGAGGAGGAGGCAAAGACATGAGTAATATGTCATTCTCTGGCTCCTTTCATTAGCACAGAAGAAGAAGAATTCATGATTGGTTTCCTTTTGCTTCCTTTCAGACAAATGTAGGATTTTACTAAGCTTGCAATAAATTAAAGGCATCTCATTTGGAGAAGTGCCCAATGTTATCTGTAGATAAGGTTTCTAGTTAATCCAGGTGTCATTCCTGTTAGAATTTCACATTTCTGTGTGAATAGAAGGCTTGCCTGGCTCTAAATCAATGATGGAGAGAACCCATAGACCCAAGGAACTGACTGTTTGCTCTGAGGCAGCAATATTTTAAGGAGTTTTGAGAAGATATGGGTTAAAAGCACAAGATGGTAATCTTGCACTTCAGGTGGCATTTCGAGGGTGCTATTTATGTTGGTGGGAACCATCCTTGGGCTATGTTTTTCTTTCTACTTTCTTCAACAAGATAGATTTTTTTTACCTTGGATACTTTTTCAACATAACAAGATGTTTGTTTCTTTTTATTTGAATAAGAAAAACTATCTTCCTTTGAGACTTTGCTTTCTAGAAGCCTCTGTCTGTTTTAATGTATCAGGCTTCATTTTGGCCACAGCATCAGAGGAGATGAAGATAGGAAGGGCAGAAACCAAAGGAACTGCTCTGCTTTGGTAGGAATTAAGTAAACTTGTGACATCACATCATACCTCCTCCCTCCCTGTGTGTCTTCTTTCTTTTCTTCCTTTCTTCCTTCCTCCTTCCCACCTTCCCTTTCTTCCTTCCTTTCTCCCTCCCTCCTTCCCTTCCTTCCTTCTGTCTTTCTATCCTTCTCTTCCTTCCATCCTTCCTTTCTTCCTTCTTCTCCTTCCTTCCTTCCTTCCTTCCTTCCTTCCTTCCTTCCTTCCTTCCTTCCTTCCTTCCTTCCTACCTCCAAGTACTTGTTATTAAACATTCAAAGTCCTTATTTATACTGAGGAGAAGGATCTATTCTAGAACTACCTGAAAAAAATGCCCTTGGGAAAAGAAAGCATTTTCAGTACTTAGGAAAGACCCTGGTTTGGGTGTCATTTGGACACAGAGAAAGGAAGCAATACTTTGAGTCTGTTTGTGGTATCAGATCAATACCGTCTAGACATTTTCTCATTAGGCCTTTACATTGCAGGAGCTGGGCCCGGGCTATGTCACTTAAGCAGAAGGGGATGAGATTTCATTTAAGAGCAGGGTGGCACAGGCATGTGCACTGGGTAGCTAAGAGCCAGCAGGAAATGCCAGGTTCATAGTAGCTTAGAATTCGTGCTGGTAGGGACTGTAAAGGTGATTCCGTTCAGCTCAGACCAGCTCAGATGAGGACAATGAGGCCCAGAGATGGTAAGTAACTTTCCCTAAGGTCACACAATTAGTAAGTGGCAGATCCAAGACTTGAACCCAGGTCCAATGACTCCCAAACTAGCATTCTTCGCGTCATCCCACACTGTGTCTTTCACCATTCTCTTGTCATAGTTGCAACTTAATCAGGAACACATAGATATTAGGTGGCATTGTGGATGGTGCTGGACCTGGAGTCGGGAAGACTTGAATCCAAATTGAGAATCATACACTTATTAGCTGTGTAACCCCTGGCAAGCCACTTAACCTATCTGTGTCTCAGTTTCCTCATCTATCAAGTAGGGCTAATAATAATAGCACCTATCTTCCAGAATTGTTATGAAAATAAAAATAAGATAATATTTATAAAGGGTTATGTAAATCTTAAAGAGCTATATAAATACCAGCTATCATCATCACCATCATCATCATCATCATCATTATCACCATCAGTATCACCACCACCATCACCATCGGTAGTACCACCATCATCATCACCATCAATCATTATTATAGTCATCACCATTGTCATCATCATGTTGGGGAAAGGTGGCATCCAGTCCCCTGATATTTGTCACATAGTCAAGTCACCCCCTGTATGTGTCTGGAAATTGTCATGTACTCGCTACCTTGGGAAGAAACTGAAATGGGAGGGCCCAACCCTTTTTGCTGACCTTGACCTATCTGAATTGTCTTTATCTCTCTTCAAAAGATTTCAAAGAAATTCCAAAGGCCCCACTTTGCTTCAATGGCTGATCTCCAGTGATCAGCCATCATCTGTGGCTATGTTAATGTACTTATAACAAACTCCTTTTCATTCTCTTTCTTTTTACTTTTGCATTGTTAATCAGGGTAAAAGCCCAAATGAAGAATTTTCCTTTCAACAGCTAACCGAATGCCTGATATTTGTTGAATTGAATTTGACCAAAATGCCCCAATGACAGTTACCATTCCTTTCTTTTCTTTAACGTGATCCCAATGGAAATAACATCTACTATCTCTCAATAATATTGATAACGTCTCCAATTTCGGTTACACAGTAAGTGCTTAATAAATGCTTGTAGATGAACTGATCATCCTTCTCATATGTGGACATTTCAGTACTGTGTTTCTTTAAAATCCCATCTAGAATAAGGTGTCCCGTTTCTTCCCATTTTCTGCTCAGTGTTCTCCATCTCATTTGCAATCACCCCTTATCAATTTGAAGACCTTTTTGACCCTCTTCCAGGATCAGAACCCAGAACTTGTTTGATCTCATACACCCACATTTGGCTCCTCCTCAGGGTCTCTTGAGTCCTTTTGCTTCCTGTTACTCATTTGCATTTTCTATTGAAGTGATACCACCAGCATCCGAGCCCCAGAAAGGCAAAGGTGGACTAGCCTTCAGATGATCTTGACACTTGAACAAATGCCCATCATTTATCCTAAACCTTCACTTTTCAACTTAGTAGAAGATGAACACAGACGCTGAGGAATAACACTGATGAGCAGAGAAGCCTCGCCCATGATAAAATATCTCTTTCTGGGAATTTAAATGTTCTGGAGATTAGCATTATTGATCACGCTCTCTTCACATCATCTGTAGATGATCTTAGAATCCTGAAACTATTATTCTCTCCTGTCTAGTGTAATTACCAGAACAAGCAATAATCTAATTAGAAGACAGCAAGGATGCATTCTAACTGTTCTAATAAATTATGGTAATACTCTATGTGTGCAGTTAGTTTTTAGTAGAAATTTATTTAACAGATTGACAGCTTGTCTTTTATTGCTAGAAACACAACTTCCATCTCTTCCAGCTGAGAGAACCTTTAACATGATAGTTAAACTTTCAGAATATCTGTTAAGAGATCCTGAGGTCCCATATAATGTAGTAAGGTGTGGATAAAGAA
>CM053624.1:360085072-360115897 GCA_028646595.1 Phalanger gymnotis
ATGGAGATCTACCGTGCCCTACAAGAAAGTAAGGGAAAGGGGGATGGGAGGGGAATGGGGGGACGGAGGGGAGGGCAAACTGGGGAACAGGGCAAACTGGAGAACAGGGCAACCAGAGTGTACACCATCTTGGAGTGGGGGGGGTGGAAATGGGGAGAAAATCTGTAATTCAAACACATGTGAAAATCAATGCTGAAAACTAAACATATTAAAAATAAATTAAAAAAAAAAAGAATTGTGAATGACTTAGGTATTCTCAGCAATACAGTGATCCAAGACAATCCCAAAAGAATGATGGTAAAGCACACCATCCATCTCCAGAGAAAGAACTGATATTATTTGAATACAGACTGAAGAATGCTATTTTTCACTTTCTTTCCTTTCCTTTTATATAAATCTTCTTGTACAAAATAAATGATACAGAAATGTTTTCATGATTGCACATGTATAGCCTATATCTGATTGCTTACTGTCTCAGGGAGGTAGGAAGGGAAGGAGGGAGGAAAGGATAGAATTTGGAACTCAAAACTAAAAAATGTTAAAAAAAAATGTTTTAACATGTAGTATTTAATTTAACATGTAATGTGTTGTTTTAACGTGTAAATTCATGTAAACATGAACTCAAAACTTAAAACTTGTAACAATTTGTTTAACATGTAATTGTAAACATATACATTGTTTAACATGTAAAATGTAATATATGTGTGTATATATGTATATGTAATTTTTAAAATTACATATAATGTTAAAATATATATGATTTTATAATTTTAAATATAAATATATAATTTTATGTATAATATACTCTTATTTATATATAATTTTATATTTTATAATTTACATATAATTTTAAATATATAATACATATTTTAACATATCCATAGTATAATTTTAATATAGTTATATACATAATTTTAAATATATATAGAATTTTATAAATATATATACATATATATACATACATATATTTATCCCTAGAGGATCATAGACTTATGGAGGACCACTGTTCCAATTCCGTGATTTTACACATGACCAAACTGAGGCCCAGGAAGCCTTATTGTTGATGTTATTGTTTTGGGTCCATCTCTTCAAAAAGTTTTTTCATCTTGTAACAAGTTTACACTTCACTTCTCTTCCCCTAAGGTCCTCTGATGCCACTTCATTGTGGACCCTTAGGTTTTTAAGTATCAAGGCCAGCAGAACACAAACTCGCTTAGGTCTTAGGATCCTAGGAACATTAAATCAGTGCTAAAAGGAAATACTCCCGAGCTGTATAAATTTCAAGTATGGGCCTGGCGATGAACTAGGTGTCTGTCGTCCACAGTCTAGCCCAACTAATCCCCTTGAGTGTCATTACCAAATTTTCTGCAGAGTGATAATTATCTTGGCCACAGAAATTCTGAAGGACTGCCTAATAATTTATATAGGGGTCATGATTCACATTGGTAAAGGAAATGCCTAACCTTCCAAAATTTCAGAGGGTTGAATTATTAAAATCTTGGATTTTGCCATTGCTTGACCATATATATAGTCCCACAGGGACTGCTGTAATCTGAGGATGAGTATCCTATGAAAAGAGCTCTTTTATTCAATTAACTTATTCAGTGGCCCACTTTCTCAAGACAATAAGGTTTAGTCATTAGCATAAGGCATCTCTTTACTAGAGAGACATAAAGATGATAATACATACAGTGGTTGGTTGGAGCCAAGGCTGGCTGTGCCAATAACAGCATGTTCAGAGTCATTTAGAGAGAGTTAACCCAAGAGGTGATTTTGAAAGGACATTTTATCACCTGTGTCTATATTCAGCTCATGAATCTCACTAAACTATTCTTTAAACTAAATTTTTATTTACCTTTTTTTTCCTTTTCTTACCCTTCCCCCCCGCCCCATACTTGGCTACAATTGTGGCAGTATATGAAAGGAATCATGTGGTAGAGCGCATATAGGCTTGGACTTGGTGTCACTTTGACCTGCATTCCAGACTCACTTCTGATGCCTCCCACCTGAGTGATCCTGGGGAAGACCAACCTCTCTGGTCCTCAGTTTCATCATCTGTAAAATGAGGACAATATTCAGCACCCTATCTGCACAGATGTTTGCAAGACTCAAATGAAATAATCTCAGTGTAGTAGTTTGCAGAGATAAAACAGTATAGAAATTTCATCTAATATTATTGTTATCCATTCTGCTCTCAAGAAGCAAAACTCAATATTGTCTGAGAGGTCAAAAGGTCAAAAGACAGTAAAAGTCACCAGAGAGAAGTGAATTTGAAAGCACCTGTACTCTTAAAAATAGCCAAGTCAAAATTATCCTATTTCCATATAATCAGTATTATCCTTTCCAACATTAGTTGGATAGTGACTTATTGGAGAGAATAGGAAGTTTGTGGAGTCAAAAGACATTGGTGACCATGTCTACATTAATACTTCCAGTGACTCCATAAAATCATCAGTGTAGACATTCTTGGCACTCATAACCCCAAGAGCAAATAACTTAAGGGGGAGGGAGATTGCTGTAGATTAAATAATTTTATCTCTGTGCCTTAAGACATAGTCCTAAGTTATATACACTTGGAATACAATTTGCATCAGTGGATTGAGTTTCAATGCCAGAAATTACCCACAGAAACAAAAATCACAGATCCTTCATGTATACATATATGTTAGTAAGGGTCTGAATTCAACACTCAAGTTTGTGATCCAGTTAACAGAGCTACATTTGGGTCAAAATAACCATGGGGATTCTTTGAAGACTGTTCCGTTCCCCTTTCCCTCAGGTACCCTGACAGAATACTGTGATGGCCAGTCATCCTAGAGATGAAGTCTGTGTGAAACAGATTTTGAACTCCACCCAAGAGGATTTAGTGACTGAAGTATCCAAAAGATCTTATTATTAGGTAGTTTCATCTATAAGTGGGTCCTGCGGTATGAATGTCAAGGCCAGAGCTATAACGAGGCTCTGGCATTTGGGGAAATAGGGCCATTTCCAAATACAAGTTCTGTATATTGGGAGGCTGTTCAAATATGAAGAATTTTTTGATAGTTTCGCTTTGGGGTTTTCTTTTAATAAAGAGAAGCCACAGAGCTCCCTGCCTCAAAGACTTGCTGGGTAGAAGGTGCCCTTCACCACCTTCCCCACAGTCAGCCATGCTTGTAGACATCTGCAGTTATAAGTTGTTCAAGCAGACAAACAAGGGTCTTTTTCAGGAGCCCTCCTGCCTTGCTTAGCCTAGGAGCAAGTTATGAAAGAAGCTTTTTTGCCTTAACTACTTTCCGGGGTTATACTTTCAGATAATCTATGATGAATCAAAATGGAGCTGGTGAGTGGTGAGCCATCCAAGGGTGGCAATTAGTTGCATGTGTTTGGTGGGGTGCCAGCCCTTGGGGAGCTGGGCCTCAGTGCTGAGCCACTGTTTGTCATGAATTAGTCTTTAAATAAAAGCAAGTTTTAAAAATGGAGCATGCTAATTTGGGTTTTGCTAACCCACTCGGAAGAAGGCATGGCCTGTTCGTTGCCAGCTGTCCGAGCTGGCACTCAGCACAAAACTGGTTTTCTACCAAAATCTCATTGCCCCTTTTGGAAACAAAGATGATTTTTGAGGGGCTGGCTGGCATCATCGAACAAGGTGAAGTTTCTGTGATATGAAGGGTAAACTTGCTGAGTCCAGGGGGCTGGTGGGCTCGTGTGTTCTCCCCACACCTTGTCTAAAGGTCTGTCTCTCCGGCTTTCTTTCCTTGCTCTTCTTTTGACGGCCCATTCACCGATTTGTGGTATAAAAGACTCCCTCATCCAGTTGCTTATACACTGTACCTTTTATACTCTTCCAAGTCATCCTTAAGGGATTATCACTGCAGCTTTCAACTTCCCCTAAAAAGAGCTGAATGAATGTGAATGGAGCGGAAGCGTCTTCCCTGAGAAAATGTCCCCTACCCCCCGAATGTTCACAAAACCACCAATGACTATGTAAGAATGCCATAGTGTTTGGGGGTATCTGCTGACAACCAATGTGCTAATTAACAATTACTGTACATACAGACAGTTGGTATCATGAGACAGATTACACCCGCCATTTGCCCTAATACAACGCTTGACAGTCGTGACCCTCGCTTCATCGTCCTCCTTCCTTTGCTGATCGTGAGTAATGAAACTGCTCTGAGTTCTGATGCTTGAAAATGGATGCTTTTACCAGACTATTGCTCATTAAGGAGTTTACTTTCTTCCACTTTTTACATAGATAATCTGATTATTAGGAAGAGCAAATATAATCAGGTATAGAAACCATCCATGGCTTTTTAAGAATTCCATCCATTCCAATGAATATTTGTATGCTGTACCCTGGAGAGACAATGGGAAGAAAGGAAACAGCCCCTGCCCTCCAGGGGCTTACTTGTTCCTTGGTGGAAACTACATGTACATAGGTAAACAAATGCATAATATTTACCCATCGATCAATCAGTAAGCGTTGATTAAGCCAGGATGCCAGGTCCCTGGAATGCAAAGACAAAAATGAAACAATCCATATTCTTCTGATTGGAAAAAAAAAGCAAAATACTAATGCAGTAAATTTGGGGGACAAAAAGGACTCCCAGGGATAGGTATCCCAATGTATTCTCTCCTTGTGTGACTTTATACTGAATGTTTGAACTCATTCTCCCCAGAGCCAAGTGTACACATAGAGGGGAGGGTTCTGTGGTTTAGGGGATGATTTTGCATCCATTGTTCCTGCTATAATAAATATCTCCTTGTAAAAGGTAGTTTAAATATGCATTCATCCAAATGGGAGGCAGCTCAATGAATGAGGGCTCATAAGTAATAATGCCAGGAGCCTTTCAGCTTTGGGCTTGTCCAGTAATATCACCCTGTAGGGAGAAGTATTCAGCTCCTCCTCCGGGGGAGCCCGACTCTCTAGTGTTACTGAGCATAGGGAAAGTGAGCCCAGAAGGGGTTATAAAAGTGATTTCAGGAAGCAGGGAGAGAGATTAGCAAAGGCTTCCGGTCAGTCAGTTGGTCAATTTGCATTCATTAAGCATCTGCTTTGGGCAAAGTCCTGGGATACAAAGAAGGGCAAAAAACCGAGTCAGTATGCAAATAACTGATCGACAAAGGGAAGACCCCAAAATTGAAGGAGATCAAGAGAGACTTCCAGAAGAAGGTAAGATTTTACCTGGGACTTGAAGGAAGCCAGGAAAACTGTGAGGTGAGAAAACATTACAGGCATGGGGAAAGCCAGGGAAAATGCCCACTAGGGAAAAAAGCATCTGTTCAAAGAGCAGTCAAGAGATAAGTGACCCTTGATTGAAGATTGTGGGAGGCAGTGGGAGGTGTAAGAAGACTGGAAAGATTAGGGAAGATGGATGGGGTTGCAGATCAGCTTATGAATGGCTTTGAACCCTAAACCAAAGATGTCATATTTTATCTCAGAAGGGATAGGGAAAGCATTGGAGTATATTGAAGGGGGAAGGGCAACATGGTTAGACCTATGAGAGAAAGCCCTTCAGATGAATGCTAAAAGGACCTTAGGCCAGGATTCCTTATTGTTGCAAAAAGGAAATTAGTGGACATCCACTCTAGCCTCTTTTCTACAGTGTAGTGGACAAAGGGCTACCTTTGGATTCTGAAGAAACTACTAGCTATATGACCCTTGTCACTTCATTTCTTTGGGGCATCAGCCTCCTGATCTGTACTGTGGGCTACTAATACCTATAGTACTTTGTGACATGTTTTTTTTGTGAGGCTCAAATGAGATTATATATATATATATATATATATATATTTATATATTTATATATATATATATTTTATTATATATAAATTTTATTTATATCATATTATATATAAAATTCTTCTAGTCTAGACAAGGGAAGAACCCGATATATATATATAATATTATATATAAAAATATATAATATATATATTTTGCAAATTTTAGTGTACCACATAGAAGCCAGCTCCTCCTCCTTCTCCTTCTCCTCCACCTCTTCCTCCTTCTTTGTTATTTTTATTTTTATCATTAATTATTATAACTGAGGCCTAGAGAGGTAAAGAGGTAAAAAGACAGTTGAAAGTCATACTTGTAGCTAATTAATAAACTATGACTAGGACCCTGGTCCCTTGTCTGTTGGCTTCCTAATCCTCCTACTTTTTGGCCACTTCTCCCCCCGCCCCATTTACTTTTTTTTTTTCCCTCTTCTCTCTAAAATCTAAAACTGAAGTCTTCCCATGTAAACTCTTCTCTCTCTTCTCAGGGCAAGATCTCCCATGGGTATGGAGAAGAGAGGAGGCATCTAGGGGATATTAGTGTGTCCTGTCCCTGAAACCATATTTATTGGTCTTTAAATAGAATATTTGAATTAAAGGGTAATTTAAGGATTAGGTCGTGAAATGACTTTTCATACTGCATGATTCAGAGATGGAAGAGATAGTTCCCCTCCTCCTTTTATATATAAAGAATACTGAGACCCAGAGAATGTAAACGACACATCAGAAATCACACAGATAATTAATGCTGGGATTCAGACCCAAGTCCCTGACTCCCAATACAGCACACATCTTGCCACATCATTCCCCTCATTTTATAGGTGAGGAATCAATCACTCTATCAGTCCACAAGTGTTTAATTGTCACCTGCTATGTTCCAGGGGCTGTGTTAGGTATTAGGACCACCAAGGCAAAAGTGAAAGCCCTAGCCCTCATGAAGCTTCCATTCTATTATAGCAAAACCCCCAATACATACATAAAAATATATGGAATATACAGCTAATAACAATAGCTAACATTTATATAGTGTTTATTATGTGCCAGGCACTGTGCTAATAATTTTATAATTATTAATTATCTCCAACAATTAAGTGATTTCTCCAGGTTGGGGAGTGGCACTATCAGCTGTGGGTCTCAAGGGATGCCTCACGTAGGAGTTGGTACTTGAGCTGAACTTTGAAAGGAACTCTAGATTCTCCAAGGCAAAATGTGAGGATTGAGTGCATTTCAGGCACAGGATGTGCAGAGGTCAAAGGTGGGCAATGGATTGCCATGTATAAAGAATAGTGGACTTTTTCCCCCAAGATGGCGCCAAAGGTGAAGAAGGAAATTCTTGTCCACACCGCACCCCCCCTCCACCCCAGTCAGAACCCAAGTCCAAGGCCTTGAAGGCCAAGGAGGTAGTGTTGAGGGGTGTCCATAGCCATAAAAAGAAGAAGATTTGAACATCCCCCAAGACACTAAGACTTTAAAGGTGACCCTAAAACCCTTGGAAAAATGTCCTGGGAGAAACAAGCTTGATCACTATGCCATCATTAAGTTTCCCTTGACCACTGAGTCTGCTCTGAAGAAGACTGAGGACCACAACACCCTAGTCCTCATTGTGGTTGTCAAGGCCAACAAGCACCAGATTAAGCCGGCGGTAAAGAAGCTGTATGACATTGATGTGACCAAGGTCAACACGCTCATCTAGCCTGATGGAGAGAAGAAGGCCTGTGTCTGACTTGCTCCAGACTATGATGCTTTAGATGTTGCCAGCAAAATTGGAATCATCTAAACTATGTCCAGCCATCCCACTCCACCTACAATAAAAATTTTTCCAGTAAGAAAAAAAAAATAGCTGGTAGACCAGTTTCACTGCTGAGCTATAAACTCTGTGAAGGGTAGTAATGTCTAGGAAGCCTAGAAAGGTAGGCCAAAGCCAGACTGTGAGGGGCTTTACATTTCTAACTGAGCAATTTGTACTGGACCCTAGAGACAAGTATGTGAGTGACATGGAAAATCCACGTTTATCCCTGGAAAATGAGGTCTCCCAAAATTTATGTTAGAGACCAAGATTCCATAGGCAGTTGGTGGTAGCACCTACGTCTCCTGATTTCCAGTCCAGAGTGGCTGGTATACCATGTTGCTTCTGGAGAGCCCATCTAGAGGATAGTAATGCATAGGAGAGAGACAAAGAGAGCATTTACGTTGATTTTGTATTTGTTTCAAAGACACAAGGAAGATAGAAGTCTTTCTTTCTAAGGCTGCACTGTACAGCAGATTGCTGGGACTTTGGAGTTGTCCTAGTTACTGATGCAATATGCTTTAAATTTCTCGAAGTGAGGTGTTTTATTTTTTAACCTGTTTATTTCATGCTGATGACTCTATCTTTTTGAATGCAGTGTATTAAATTTACTAATAAGCTGACATACTGTTCTTAGGAGATGCAGCCTTGAAAGCTTTCCTGACAGGACAGGAGTTTGTTTTTACAAATACTATAACAAAATTGACTATGAAGAACATTTCAAATCGCTGGGTGTTCTAGTTTTCTGGGGAATTTCTTTTTTTTTTTCTTCCCAAGGCAACACATTTTGTGTGGCTATTTTGCAAGTTCTTTAAATGCTCATTTAATATTTTGTGTCTCGGCAGGACAATGTGTTACTTTTAAGAATAAGAGCTGATAACGAGCCCTGGGAGCTTTTAATTTATGATGTCTCTGACAGCGTTGTGGTGAATCTGATAGGAGATGTGTGTGATTATGTCTCTGAGCTGGAATAAAGCAGCTGGTATTTGTTATGAAAATATTCAGAAGACCCCCTCCCGTTAATAGCCCATGGCTCCATCTAGCATCTGGCAAACAAATACATTGTCATCTTTACAGGGAAAGTCAGCAAAAATCGATGCCAGGCTTCCAACAACCACTCGGGTTCTTCCCTTGTCTAGACTAGAAGAGCCTTGTCAGATTCTTCCCTTGACTTCCTTTGTCTAGAACAATTACTATAAAATTATTCCCATTAGTGACTTTCTTCCTGTTATCCCTCCAAGGTAGAATATAAGCCCTTTGAGGTCAGGGACTTTTTCATTTTCAGTTTTGTATGTCTAGCACCCAGTTGGCACAGAGTAGTTACCTGTTGAATAGAATTGAATGGAGTCTCAGTATTTGTCTGATGCTAATCAGTCGACTGATTAAGTATTACTTGGTTCCAACCATTCAAAAATAGTCTCTATTGATTAGTACATCTATTTCAGCTGCTCTGGTGCCTTATAGATATTTTTTAGCCCACAGAGCTTTCATTTCAATAAAATGTATTTTTTAAAATGAATCTCTTTTTTCTTGTTGAAAAAGTACTTGAGGACAGTGTTGCAGATGTTGACATTTCGAGAGTCATTGTTTAATATATAGAATGTGTCAGTGTCATGATTATGTCAACTCTCAGGTCTATAAAAAATGAAATAACCTACATATTGTCGTTAGAAATCATAGCAGCAGCCGCTCGCATTTCTATTGTGTTTATTGTTGCGAAACACTATACATACCTTATCTTGATATCAGAATAATAATATTGATGTTAAAACCTCAACTCTTGAGAGGCTCTGTGACGTTGTTGCTGCCCGGAACATTAGGATCTCTGACACAACATGGCGGTGTGACCCGTGGACAATTGAGCTCATCTCTCAGCTCCTCAGGCAGCTCTCTAAAGCAGTTATGGGTAAACTGTTGATCTTTAACAGTGTAGATGTTTCCCAAGCCAGTAGTCACAAGTCCAGACACCCTTAACCACCCACCCCTTCCAAAAAAAAAGATGAAGAAAGGAGGAAAGAATTTTTCATAGCGAACTGTGTATGTGAAATGTCTAGGGAAATACACCATCAAGAAAAGATGTTCCTCCATATTCAATTGGCATTTCAATTTCATCTCCCCTTCTTTATATGAGAGCTCTGACTTGGGAGTAAGAGAAGCTTTGATTTGAATACCAGTTTTGCCAATGACTGCTCGTATGACCTCGGCCAAATCATTTGACCTCTCTCGGCTTCCATTTTCTCATCTGTAAAATGAGGGGATTGGACTAGATGATGTCAAGATCAGTGAACCTCTCATGCCTGCTGACTAGTGGACCAGGGTGTTGGCCAAGGTGGAAACGAGACAAGAGAGACAGTGAAGGAATCAGTTGGAATTGTTGTTGGGGTGGGTGGAGGGGAGGGAAGTGCCCTCAGTGGCACAAGCTTTCAGACAAGGATAGGGCTGGGGAGGGGCTGGTGGAGTGCAATCCATGCCATAGCGAACACATTTTTAAAGACACTCGGGGATTTGTTTTTAAGATATTGGGAAGAAGGGAAGATTTCAAAAGGGTGGAAACATGCGAAAAGAAAAGGGATTGAGGAGAGAGTGGCAGGCCTTCTTTCTCATTGCTGTAAAGTCTTTATGAGGAAAATCTTTGCATACATTTTGGATATTCTTGCTGAGAACGTGAGGAGGGAATGGACAGGCTTTTGCAGGCAGTTTTTCTACAGTGGACCACGTCTTTGTGATTTCACAACTGGGAAGGGGAAATAGGGAACGTGAGATTTTGTTGGGCTTCTTATTGACTTTTTAAAAAAGCCTTTCTGAGGAAAATAATGCAGCCTTGATGGGTCTGCTCAAAAAAGGCACTCTCCCTATCCACACATGCATGAGCACATGTGCTGTCTTCAGAAGAATACGTGACTCCCAAGACAGATTGACAACGGGGACAACTTTGTTCAAAGATTCACTGAGTATTGACATCAAGGGAAATATTAAACAGACATATAAATTGACTGACCCTGTCTGCCAGGATCATGGCAGCGGATGTCTGGCATAAATACCAAACAAAAGAATTCCCTGACTCACTGGCTATTCTTGAAACACACGAGTTCATCTCCTACCTCTTTGCCTTTGTGTACATACTCTCCTTTTCTGGAATGCATTCCTTCACTTTTAGAATCTCTAGCTTGCTTTAAAAAACATAGCCAGGTGCCACTTCTTCTATTATTCTTTCCTCAATCTGCCTGTTTTAATTAGAATTATACTGTGGGATTATAATATCATATTATGCTATGTTACATCATTATTAGATTAAATTACATATTATTAGCAGTTTTTCCCTCTTGACATTACTTTTAATTGTTTCATATTTATTTATTACTATGTTGGATCCCTCCCATGCAGTGGAATGTAAGTCTCAGGAGTGAGATGATTGTTCATTATTGTCTTCCTAACTCCAAAACTATGCATGCAGTAGGCACTTAATAATTTCCTCTTGCTAGTGAAGATCTCCAAATGTTCCCATTTGCATATGAAATTGTTTTAATTCCCCTGAGCCCAGAAGAGGGCTATTCAGAACTGATTAAAGATAGACATTGCTATGGAGAGAATGCACAACAACAATCCAGGAAGGTGAATTCCACTGGTTTCTATTTGAAGCCATTCTAGGGTGTAAATACTTGTCAGTGGTGCCTGGGTTTGAATGGAACTGATTGAAAGAACTCTGCATCAAGCTCAATTGTCTGTGACGTCCCTTTTTGCCAGCCTCCTGGGGCCTGACCGCAGGCCCTTGCTTCTCTTTGATATATTTTAATCCTATTTTTGAACCCTAGTTCCACTCCAGACAATACCTTTCACCTTTGGCCCTTTTGCTCTGCCGATCAACTAAGGCAAGTATAGAGGAAGGTAGCCAGAGTTGATGAAGAGCCTCCAGCTCACGTCCTTTAAGGATTGGCTCCAGGAACTGGGGAGGTTTAGCCTACCAATGAGCAAGCATTTTTAAGGTATTGAGGTTGCAAAGACAAAAGTAAAATAATCCCCGCTTTCAAGGACCTCACGTTCTAGCCAGTGAAGACAACATGTAGTTGTGTAATTAGATATGACTGATATACAAGGTCATTTTGAATGAGGGCATCAGCGGCTCTGGAAGGTAATGACTGAGCTGGGCCTTGAGGAGATTCGGAGAGAAGGGAAGACTCAGGAGTGGGGATAAGGGAAGAATTGTAGCTGTCTTCAGGGCTCTGGAGGATCATCATACAGAGGAAGGATTAGGCTTGTCCAGAGAGCACATCTAAGAAGAATGGGCAGAAGTTGAAATTAATGCTTTATGTCAGGAAGAATCTTGTAAGCGTTAGAGCTATCCTTCAGTGGAGTTGGAGGGCCTCAGTAAGGAGGGAGCTCCCCATCACTGCAAACATTCAAGACTGAAGAGGAAAGAGAGTGGCCAAAACAAGCCAGAGGTAACTGAGATCATGGGCAGAAACACAACAGTGGCACAGTTTGATGTGCTGATAGAGAAGTATCCACAGGCAGTTAGCTCAGACAGGGATCATGGGGGCACAGAGATGCTTCAAAAAGTTTACCTGCTCCCCCGTGCCCCATTCCTCTCTGGGTCTTTAAGGTCAGACTGTACACCTCTGTACCCAATCAATTGATCTTAAGCACCCACTATATGTGCTTACCACACTGTGCTAAGCTGTAGTCATAGATTTAGAGTGTGGAGGGTATATAGAGGCCATCAAGATCAACCTCCTAAGTTCACAGATGAGGAAACTGAGGTACAGATAGGTTAAGTGATTTGCCCAGATAGGTAGTAAGTCTTTGAGGAGGGATCTGAAACCAGGCCTTTTTGAATCCAAATAGAGCATTCTATCAACTATACCATTGTGCCTCACTTGCTGGTGGTCAGGATGAACTGCTGAAATCTTATTGCATATAGCTATGTTAGCTGAGAATTTATTCCTACTGTTTATTTTTAAGTATAACTTGCTATCTTTACCCTGTATGTGTGCCTACATTTAGAATCATAAGTTCCTTTTGATTTGAGAGACTTTCAACAGCCTGGTTATAATTGGGATCTTGTGTATGTACATGTGCATGAGCGTGTGTGTGTGTGTAATATACACATCCATGTACATGAATATTTATTCATAAGGCCCCACAAATAGAGTAATTTATAGCATAAAACATTGAAAAGCTAAAAAAGTGACTGTTAGAACATGACGTCTTCCTTTTATTATGATTCTGAGTGTTAGGAAGATAGAGGGTAACAGATGTTGGTACCCATAGTGGTAGACTGCAATTGTCTGTGGTAGGCATCCTGATGGGAGGCACTTTACCTGGGGTGGGGGGAGGTCTATGGAGGAGGTAATATAACCATTATTATCCCCATTTTACAGGTGACCCTCTGGGTGTTGAAATAAGGTGTCTGTGTTTGCTAAGTTAATGTCAGATCTAAGAATCAAATCGAGGCTTCCTGACTGTGTATCCCTCGTTGTATGTGCTGAATTCTAGCCACATAGCAGTGCTCAGGAAGTATTCTCTGATAGAAGTGCCTCAGCTCTGGCTGATAAACTGGTTCCAAATCCTGGGATCATAGGTTTAGAGCTGAAAGGGACCTCAGAAGGCATAAGCTCATAAGGTCATGGATTTAGAGCAGGATGGGACCTCAAAGGTCATAGGCTAATAGGATCATATATTCAGAAATGGAAAGGATCTCAGAGGTCATTTATTCCAATTCTATCATTTTGTAGATCAGGAAAGTAGGGACCAGAGAGGTCAAGTGATTTGCCCAAAGTCAATTAGGTAATAAATGGCAGAGCCAGGATTTGAACCCAATTAAATTCTATGACTCCAAATTCAGAACTCTTTCCACTATGTGATATGGCCTTCCCAATCATCTGGTGGCTGGCTTGAGAATTTCCTATTTTAGTACAGCAAGGACTGCTCAATTCCACTCACACTGGAGAAAGCAGAGGAATAGAGTGGAACTCTTTACCACATTTCTAATCCTAACTATTCATCCTGAGAATGTGTGCCTGCTGTCAACTGGACAATAGAGCATGAGTGCTGGGAGTTCAATATGACTGTGCTGTACTGCCCTGCACTGGGTATTGTCCTTGCCTGGCATGCTCTCCATCTTCACCTCTGCCACCCATCTTCCTTGACTTCCTTCAAGCCCCAATTGATTTGAAGTGAAGCATAATGAACTTTACTCTAGCCCTGTATTTTATCTCTGTGCAAGCTTTTGTGTTTCAATTATGTTTCTTGTAATTAGCATGTTATTGGATTCTGTATTCTAAACTATTATTTTATCATCTTCCATTTTATGGGTAAGTACATGCCATTCACATTCATCTTGCAAGGGGGCTTTCTCTGTCTTCCTCCCCTTCCCCTGTTGGGACTTTCTTCTCTCAGATTACATCCTTTCTATTATATATAAACATATATTATATATAATACATTTTACAGAATGTGTTATATATCTCTCTATATAGGTAAAAATATAGAGATATATTGTAAGTACTTGGTTATTTACATGTTGTCTAACCAATTGGAATATATCATCTTTGAATGCAAGGACTTGTTTGTCTTTTTTATATCCCCAGTGCTTAGTACAGGGCTTGGCACTTAGTAAGCATTGCCACAATGGATAGAGTGCTGGACCTAGAGTCAGAAAGACTCATCTTCTTGAGCTCAAATCTGGCCTCAGATATTTACTAACTGTGTGACCCTGGGTAAGTCACTTCACCCTGTTTGCCTCGGTTTCCTCATCTATAAAACAAGGTGGAGAAGGGAATGCAAACCATTCCAGTATCTTTGCCAAGAAAACCCCAAATGGAGTCATGAAGAGTCAGACACAGCTGAGAACAACTTATCAACAACAACAAAGCACTTACTGACTGATTGTGGAAATTGTTTGGGAAATAGCACAATAGAATAGGATGATTATTGGTTTGGGAATAAAAAGACGGGTTCATATCCAGTTTTTCCCACTTACTTCCCACATCATCTTGGTCAATGAAGCTCTCTTGGCCTTCACGTTCTCATCTGTAAAATAAAGACCTTGGTCCAGATGACTAGGAAGTCTCCTTTTGGCTCTAAATCTATGTCACTACAATCTTAGGAACCCATCACCACCTTTGTTGACTGGAAAACCATCTTTCAGAGAGGAGCATGGACATCATTGTAGTCATTACTCTCAGCTAATTCCATAAACCACCTCAGAGCTGTGTAGCAGCAATGGGGAATTAGTACAGCTAAGTGCTGGGCCCCGTTTCTCTTTAAAGATGTCGTATTTGTTTATAAAGTGTTGTGATAGATTTGATTCTAACGTGTAGTGATGTGGATACAAAGGTTAATTCTGACTGTTTTCGTCTCCAGGATGCCAGATCCATCTCCCTAGGTGGTGAATGGCGAAGCCTGCTATCCCTTACCCCAGAAGCTTACTTTCAACTTTGGTTTATTAGTGATTATACATGCGTTTCTTTGGACAGCATTGACAATGAATGCAAAATATTAATAAACCAACAAGACAAGCAGTTTTTTAAAAATCACATTATGTATACTTAATGCCTAACTGACCTTTTCTGCAGTTATTTAAATCTTTTAAAAATTCATTTAATTTCCAAGCCTGAGTATTAGCCTATTTATATGTAAATTGTCTTTAATTCATGCATTGATTTAAAAGACTAATCCAAAAGATCTTTTACCACAAGTGACCTTTTTGACTCTGGACTTCTGGGAAAGCTGTAAAGTGTTTTTTTTTTTTTTGTGACCTCCTATTCACCTGTAGTTGAACATATGCCAATTTTAGAATGGATAAATCACTCACGATTCTACCATTTTCCACCAACACCAAATTTTTATTAACAATATAATTATCTTGGTTTTTTTCAGGGCCATTTAAATGGATGTTTTTGTTTTTTCTATAAAATTTCTTTTTCTTTCTTAGTCTTTTTTCTTTCAATAAGCTTAATTAAGGACTTCACCAAAGGGTATAATTTATATTTCAAGAGACACAGAGATAGTTGCTTAATAGAAACTATCTCCAAAGTACATAGGTTTAAAGGAAGCCTAAATACAGATTTATGACTTGGCCTCCAGATACGAGCCCTGTAACCAGGGAAGTGTTAGGAAATCAAATTTGACAAAGAAAAGTGTAATCTGCTCTTGCTTTCCTTTGCCTGTATTACATTAACACTGATGCAATTTTCTTTTTTTCTATTTGTTTATTATTTCCTGGATATGGCAGGTACCAAAAAATATCACAAAGACTAAATTTGACTACATTTAAACAGAGAAGAAAAAATTTTGTCATGGGTATGAGTTATTCCTGAGTCAAATGTTTGTTCACAGACAGACCATTGTATCATCAGAGCTAAGATCAAATTTTATAGGAAGCAAGCAGGAATATTAGTAATAAAAAATATTCTGTACATTTAAGAGTTTAACCTTAGCTTGTTCAAAGAAACGACTGAATTTTTTTTAAAATGAGAAATGAACAACAGAAACGATATTGACACTGACTAATAATTTCATCCAGATCTTAAAGAATTGTAAATTAGTTGATACAAGGAGACTGAAATAATCTGGAGCCTTTGTCAGTAAGCATTTGATTTGCTGAACACAGAAATAACTAACAAAAGGAGCACCATGATATAAAGTCATCTGTAAAAATCTGAAAAAGGTGATGGACAAGGAGTATCATCTCACAAAACAGAGAGACTCATTGGAGGGTAAGACCAGTCCAAAGTTCTCTTGGTAATGTAGTCATCCTAACAAAGTCATTCCAAGGAGTATTTAAGGATGAAAACAAAGAAGAAGACTATGAACAGAAGAAAAATGTATAAATTGCAAAAATTATTACAACAAACTGTTTTCTCTATAATGGATAGTGGAACCATCACACATGAATCATAATACCATAGTCAAGGAAATGCTTACAGAAGGAGCAGAAATGATACCAAAGAAAGCAAAGATAAGAAAAGCAAATATAAAGGATGAACTATAGAGAAAGAATATCCATGCTGGATGTGGTGCAATCACAAAGGCATCAAGGGACCAATTTATGAGATATCTAAAGAAATTGATGGTGATGGGGAAATCAAATCATGGAGAAACCTCAGACATTATTAAAATCAAAGGTAACTGAGAAAACATCACCAACTAATGAGCTCTATTTCTACTTTCTCATCTACACAAAATCTTTACGTAAGTCATCTATACACAAATTAATGGCAGCCTCGCTGAGGATATTAATAGAGAATAAGAAGGTTTTCACTAATTATATTCAACAATAGACCACATTTTTTACAGTCTCACAATTGACTGAAAGATAAAGAGAACATAAAATCCTGTCATTCTTGTTTCTTCATAGGGGGGAAAACATTCAACCTGGCAGAATAAAATTCCACCTTACAGACTTATTTACACAAGAGCATCTCCTATCCAAGATTATCCGAGAAAGATTATACAAGATTAACTGGAAAATATAATAACAGAGGTAACCCTGTTCAACACTCTTCTGATAACAGCATTAGGAAAAGCACAAAATGGCTGTATGTACTTGCCAAAAGGATTCACCTTCTGTGGGAAGAGCTTCATGGCAGAGTCCAGGTCAAGTAAGGGATACTCTGTGGATGGTGAAGTCCTCCAGATGCTTCTATTTGCTCATGAAATTGTGTTGATTGCATTTTTGGGGCTCCCTGTGCCTTGGAAATATTATTGTTTGGTATCCATCTATATTTATGTAAACTGGCACAGTGTTATTTCATCATAATTTTGGCCAACATAAGTGATATTTTAGATTCAGTTTGGTTGTTTTAATAAAAAAAAACCTGTCATCTTATGGATTAGTAAAAAAAAAAACTATGATATTTTAAAAATTCTCCTTAAATAGTACAATAACATTATGAAACCCTTAAAATAAGGAATCTTCAGTAGATACTCAATATATGTACAATGAATGAATAAATTCATTTCAGTTTAAAAAACATTTCTTAAGTGATAATCATGTCCAAAGGACTGTAGTAGGCCCAGGGATCCAAAGATTTCTTTAAAAATAAATAAATAAAATCTCTAACCTCAAGAAGTTTACATTCTCTTGGAGTAATTTTCTCACGTTCACAACTGAATAAATACAAACTATAGACTGTTAATTCCTGGAAGAACAGGAGAAGCCTTACATGAGCTGTTGTTTGAACTGCGATGTTAGGAGGTGGAGGCAAGGATGGCTTATATTCCAGACATGGGAGGACTTAGGGTGGTGGGGTGAGAGTAGGGTTGGGGGGGGGTAAGAAAAAAAAGAATTTTACACAATAACTTTATTATATATTTAAAAGAAATAGCAAGATGTAAATGATAGATTTGCAGTTTCATGCGCAATCATCTTTTTTTATTATATTGTGTTACAGAAATACTTATTTTACTCCATAAATAAAAAATAAAATAAATAAATGTGAAAAATAAAGGTGGAAACAAAGAAACAAAAAAACACGAGGATAGGAAATAAAATGGTATGAGTGGGGAAAAGCTAGCAGGCCAGTATGACTGCACCAGGGAATATGGAAATGGAAATTCTGTGCAATAAAACTGTCAAGATAGGTGGTTCTCAGGTTGTGATGGGCTTTCAATGCCAGGTAGAAGGGTTTATATTTAGATGTAATAGATAATGAAACAGTTTTTTTGGAGAGAGGATAGCTTTGTACACATCTACAACTTAAGAATATAAATTTAGCAGCTGAGTGGAGAATGGGAGGGCAGGGGAGAGACAGAAAGCATGGACCCCACAGTTAGGGGGTTGTTACAATGGTCTAGGCATGAGATGATGCGGGTTTCCAATAGAGTGGATGTCTTCTATAAGTATTAGGTAACATTTATATGGCAGTTTAAGGTTTACAAAGTGCTTTACAAATATAATTTCATTTTATCCTCACAACAACCCTATTTTATTTTATTCCCATTTTGAGGCAAACAGGGGGTCTATAAGCTTGGGTAACTGAGTGTTGGTGAGCATACATCACCGTGGAACTTATTCCTGAGGGAAGGTTTGTTAGAGAAAAGCCTTTATGGTGATAGTTTTGCTCTACTGAGCCAAATGTGTTTTGTTGTCATCATCAGTAAGCCCAGTGGAATCTTGTATGTGCTGTGCCTTTCAATCAGTTGAGTGGCTTGTTGTTTTTGTTCAATCGTGTCTGGTTCTTCATAACCCCATTTGGAGTTTTCTTGGTAAAGATACTGGAGTGGTTTGCTATTTCCTTCTCCAGCTCATTTTACAGATGAGGAAACTGAGGCAAACAGGGTTAAATGACTTGCCCAGGGTCACACAACTAGCGTCTGAGGCCAGATTTGAACTCAGGAAGAGGAGTCTTCCTTATTCCAAGCTGGACACTCGACACATTATCTTTCTGTAGAAAACTTGGGAGTCAATTCAACTAATCCAGATAATCCCAAGAACATTGGTAGATGAAACTAGAAGGAGGTTAATAAGTAGACAAAAAGGAGGGGGGAGGGATGGATTTTTCCCTGTTTGAGCTGTTTTCATTATTGATGACTGTAACACCACTGCATTTATACTATGGGACCTCAGACTTGAAGATGAAGCACCATCTCAGTCCCAGGTGTGGTGCCAAGTGCTGGGGACACAAAAAGAGGCAAAAGACATTCCTGAAGGACGCAGTCTAATAAGGGAGACAACAAGCAAACAAATACATACAAACAAATTACATACACGACCCCTAGTAAATGATGGAGAGTGAAGACACTAGAATTAAGAAGGGGTGGAGAGGTTCCACTTCTGGAAGGCAAAGACAATTAGAACAATCCCTGCCTTCACAGTGCTCATTTTTTTTTTTGACGGGGAAGGGATAAAGGAAGAGGTGGTAGTTGTGACATATGTACAGATAAATAAGCACAAGACAATCTTAGGAAGGCATATTTCCATATTTCAAAAGATCTCCTCTGTCGCCTTTGCTGGCTCGTCCATCCTTTGTGTCATACTCCTTAACCACAGGTGCTTCCAACACTCTCTCTTGGTCCCATTTCTTTCTTTCCTCCTGCCCTGTCCCTCGATAACCCCTTAAGCTCACTTGGGTTTTATTACCATCCCTCTCATAGCTACAGTATATATCCCACCCTACTCTCTCTCCTGAGCCCAGGTCCTGAATCCAATCTTCCAGTCTTGCCCCAATCACCTCCATTTTAGTCCCAAATCATCAACTGCCTATTGGATATTTGGAACTGGATGACCTGTAGGCATTTCAAAATGAACAAGTCCAAGATACAGTCCATTATCATTTCCCGCAAAACCTACTCATCTTTCAGACTTCTATTTCTAGAACTGTTCTCTGCAGAAAACTATAGTGGCCCTATAGTATCTCTAGGGTCAATAATAAACTCCTGTTTGGCATCACGCGGCCTCAAACAACCTTCCCTACTCTGCCTTGAATCATTCAATGGTCCAGCCAAACTGACCTTCCTACTGTAACTCATGCATGATATTCTATCTGCTTTCTCAGTGAGTTTTCACTGACTGTCTCCCATACCTGGGGAGTCACTCTCTTACTTTCGACTCACAGAATGCCTAGGTTCTTTCATGCTTCATCTCAAGTGCCACTTTACATCAGAAGCCACTTCTAACCGTTTGTGTCCCCCCACGCCCTATCACATTACCTTGTATGTATCATGCATATGCTTATGTAAGTATATGTTTGTCTCCTCCAAGGGCAGAAACTATTTTATTTTTGTCCACTACCACAACAGTAACTGCTACTATTACTACCACCAACACCACTACTGCTACTGCTGCTGCTGTCTTTTACATAATATTCCTTAATATTTATCCTTCATATTTATATTAACATAACATTTATATAAAGTTTTAAGATTTGCTCAGCACCTCACAAATTTGACCACATTTGAGCCTCAGAACAGCTTTGGGAAGTAGGTACTCTTATACCCATTTCCATATAGAGAAACCGAGGCTATGAAAGATTAAGTAACTTGTCCAGTTTCATATAAGAAGAAATAGCTGAAAAATTCAAACTGGGGTCTTCCTGACTTTATTTCCAGCACTCTATTTACTGTATTATCTAGCTAGCACATAGTAGATGCTTTAATAAATGCTTGCTTGAGTAATCAAACGAGTAATCTTCCATCCTCTAAAGTGCTCAGACACTGACATCATCCATCCACGTAAATCTCTTTCTATTCCAGACTTGTGTATGGTTTGCTGTCTCTTTCACTCCTTTGGTACTTAGCCTACCTGTGGTCTTGCACTAATTTTGCACTTGTTTTGGCTCATGTATTCGCCTCAGTTCACCGAATAGAATGTGATCTTACCATGCTGTGTGCTTTTGCCTCTCCTACAAAATCCAGTACCTTATGTTTCAGTAATGGCACAAAATGAATGGATTAGACAAGAAACAACATTTTTATTAATATTTTAAGTTGGCAGTATTTAATCATTTTGGTTCTTTTGGTACATTAATGAGGCATTAAACAATGAGCAGGTTTGAAAATAAAATTCACCTTTAATAAAATACAAACACCCAATTCCTGTTTAATGGGAAAGATATTCCAGGCAGTGCCTTTCTCGGAAATTATATAGTAACTACAATTTATCTATACTGTCCTTCACAGGTGGCATCATAAAGCACTTTAGAGAGAATACTAATAGTAAAAGTGCATTATGAAGTAGGGGGTAGCAATTTTCCTATAGACAGAAAAGTGAAATTATGTTCGAGAATGGATTAAAGTACCTTTAGTTTTAAAAAAAAAAGTGATTTAGATGGACCCAAAACTTACAAACTAAAAGAGAATTAAAAGAATATTTTTATGTTGGAAGAAGAAGCTATACCTGGGGATTTGGTTTCAAGCTAAAGCTAAAATCAGAAAGGTCTATAAGTGTTATATCAGTGATCATTGGTCTTGGCTGATTAGGGCATATAAAGGTAAGCTAATGGACAAGATATCCACCCTATGTAGAGACTGATATCTATATTACAATACCCATATTATATATACCTTATCCTGACCACCTGTTTCATAAATGTGTTTATTCACCTCAAGGAGAATCAAGTTGGGGCATGTGGATGCTCTAGAGCCCCATCCATCAGCACTATTGAAACAAAACACAACCCAGCTCATGCTCTGTGGGTGAAGGGTTGGTGGGACCTCCTTTACATAAAGATGGCACATCAAGTACAAATCCTGTGTGATAGGCAGGGTGAATACTATCATCTCATTTTTTCCAGTTCGGAGACCAAGTCTCTTAGCATTTCACTGACTTGGTCAGAGGCATAGCTGTAATTAGCTCCCTGTTCTGTCAACTTCCCAGGCACTGTAATTTCCACTATACTACAAAGCATGTTGAGTGAAGGAAGGAAGAATATTGCTTTCAATGTCGTCTTGGAAAACTACATTTTATTCCATTGGCTGCATTAGGTTGATGAGCATCCAATCTGGTCCAAAAAGCATTTATTAAGCAACAATTCTAGAAAGGCTTTGTACTGGGTGCTGAGGATGTAAGGGCAGAAAAAAAGAGCTTAAATTATATAGAAAATCTTCAATCTGTCAGATAATCAACAAGCATCTATTAAGCACCTGCTGTATGTGCCAGGTGCTGTGATAGGAAATTGGGATGGGGGAGGAAACAAATATAAAGTCCCAGCTCTCACAGCATTTATGTTCTCTTAGGAAATAGATGTGTGTATCTATTGTATATGGAAAACATATAGAATAAAGTTTGGGGGACTAAGCAGGAATAATACAGGGATCAGGCAATGCTTCATATAGCAAGGAGGTAGGAACTGAGTCCATATTGGATGTTCCCAATATCAATGAATACCTGCTTCCCTTTCTACATGAAAGCCTGAGTTCAAGCTGAAACCCCCAATCCAAGGGAAAAAATACTGCAAACGAGTAACGTTTTGGTTAAAATGCTTTAAAACATAAAGGAAGCTGAGTTAAGGAACAGTGGGGAAAATATTAATCGAGACAGGTTGCTTAGGGAAAGTAGAGGAAGCTGATATGTGAGAAGAGCAGATATGAAGCAAAACCTTAGGCTCACATCACTTAGTGTTAATTAAACTGGTAACAAATGGCAATAATATCATGGCTTCTCTCTTCTACAAGGCTATAATCCAGTTCCCAAGTGAATAAACTGCAAGGCCAAAGGCCAAATGGTTTAACAAAAGGGAATAAGATTATTACCTTGTAAACCAGAGGAGCAATGATCTTGTGGCTTAATTAGAGAGCCTGGTAGGAAGTTCCAGTCATATCTGGAGTCTTAAAAGCCAATTTTCAATACCCTTTGATTACTAGGCTGGATGGTCAGATTTATGAGAAAATGGAAAAGAAATGTATACAATGTCTTAACTTGACAATTAAGGGCAAAAACATGCTAATGGTTTACAAATGATTGCAGGGAAGAAAACTCAGAGAAAATGATTTAATATATTGATTAGAAAGAATAATGGAAAACAATAAAGAGTAAGGAACGTTCGATTGCAGATTAAAATAAGAATTGTACTAAGTGGTATGAGATACTAAAATAATCTCTAAAGCAATGTCTAGGGAGACTTTTTAAATGTTGATGTGTTGTTGATCTCCATGATGGTGTGCTCCCTATAATAATTCAGATTGTAATCTATTGGTCCTGGCCATTCTGTAGGAATCTTGTTTTTCTCCTCTAAATCTATTGATCTACTCAATACATGAAGCGCCTTCCTCGAGCTATTTTGACCTGACATGGATACCAATGATGCATACAAACTTTTCACTGGTTGTTGATTTAATTGGTTACTAATTCATTCGATTGTATACATAGATCTTATCCTATATGGTAGATAACTGAAAGTTACCAATCAGGGTATGACTATTTCCAAATTTTCTTCGGTTTAATTTATTACAATTTATGTCATAGGATGTCAGTGGGGGGAAATAGTCACTCAAGGTGACAGAAGAAAATTAGTTATTGATGGTTAAATGTTATAGGTAACCTATTTGGACAAAATTGGAGCTCTGGGTTACTGAAAACTGTAAAGTAGCTATATCAAATTTGAAATTCCATTAAGAGGAAGCCTAGAAAGTGACAACACACATATTTTCTATAAAACAGGTCTGTTTTGGGAACACCATGCACTTTTTTTCTGAAGCGTGGTTCTAGACGTTTAATCAGCCGTTAGCAGGGACCTGCTGCCCTGGGGTGGGATGTGAACTTGTATTCCTTTTCTTGGTAGTGGTGATGAATTAGTGTTGAACTAGTTGTAATATCTTAATCCAATGAAAGGACACTTGGTTTGGAATGAGAGGATAAGGCTTCCAATCCCATATCTGCCAATATAACTCACTACCTGTGTAATTTTGGGCAGCTGTTTAACCTTAGAGGCAGGTACATGGGGCAGTAGAGCAAACACTAAGCCAGAAGTCAGGAAAATCTGTGTTCAAATCTGACCTCAAGACTCCATCTAAGTGACTGCTGGCAATTCACTTAACCTTTGTCTCAGTTTCCTCAACTGTAAAATGATGTGATACATGGATCAATGGAGACAATATTTGTCAAGTGCTAGCACAGTGCCTGGCACATAGTAGGTTCTTGATAAATGCTTCTTCCATTTCCCTTCCCTTCCTTTCACCTCTCTCAGTATCACCGCCTCATCTATAACATTGTAGATGATACCGAAAACCCTTCCAGCTATACATCATTGATCCTATGAACCAGTATTCTGTAAATAAGAGCAAGCATTCATTCATTCTGCTCTTCAAACCGTTATTCTTCTTAGCATTTCTGCCAGGATTGTTTGCTTGAAGTATGGCTTGTACCTTGAGATGCTCTCAGTCATGAGATTTTTGGAAAATAATTTTAAAATGAACTGGGTTTCTACTTCATTTTCATTTGAACTACCGACTTGGATTCCCATTGTGTCCACATAGGAGTCCTAACAAAGAAACATGGAAAAATGCAGTCAATCCTTAACATTTTGTTTACAATACCCCCAAAGGCTGGCTCTTTCCAAATATCCAGATTATTGGTAGAAACTCTCTCTTACTTTCCCAGTGGCAAAATAATTACAGCTAACTCCTTGACAAAAGGTCCGATCATATGCTTCTGGGCCTGTGGCACTCATGCCGCAGTCTATTCGGGCTGTAGGTGATTGATTCCACCTTTCATTATGATCAGAGTGGATCTAAGTACTGACAGAGCCTTTGTTTTTCACTTTATAATAGTTTGTTGCAAATCTGTCAGGGTGGCTGTTCTGAGTCATCCACTGTTGCTCCATTTTAGCCCCATCTCTCAGTTTCCCACTGAACAAAACCAAAAACTTGCCTTGAGAATTTCAGCTTGTTGAAACTTTGGCTTCTTGAAATTCTTTGATGAAGAAAATGTCATTTTCTTCTATTCTGGAGTGACAAAAAAATGAATAATCTTGCATAAGAAATAAATCCGTAGCATTAAGATGAATTAAAAGCACCAGTGATGTGAAACTAAGTTTCCCTTTCAATAGATAAGAGAGCTAAGCAGGATTCTACTGGAATTCTCAAACTGGATCTAAATCTCATTTTAATTAGTGCATCAGGAAATATTGAAGGTTTTTTTTACATAAGATGGCAGCATAAATACTTTTAATAAATCACTTTTTAAGAAAACTTCAGTGAAGTTTGGAGGAAACTTCTTCAGAAGTAAACTGGAAACCTGTGGGGCAGCTACGATGGGGGTAAAATGTAAACTCACCATCCAAAATCCCATTCTAGGAAGGTTTATGAGCCCCTGAACATTTGCACAAGTTTTATGAATCACAGACAAAGCCAGGAACAGAAAACCATTTCTGCCCATTGTAACAAGAAGACCGTTCAACTCATTTTTGAAATTACCTTGACAGATTTCTTAACACTTTGGAGTTGTTTGCTGAAAGGCAATATTCCTTTTTTTATGTAATAAAAACCTAAAAAGAAGACCAGATGTCAGATGGAGGAATAGGAAAGATAGAGAGCTAAATGTTGATGCATTTGTAGCATGGGTGACTCTAGTGGCAATTTTATAGAGTTACATGAGGAAGAGATGAAGGATTTGACTTCTCTAAACATGTTTCCTGGTTGACTGATGGAAAATTATTTTGTCCAAAAATATACTAGCTTTAGACTAAGAAAGAAGGGTGAATGGAATTGGAAAGAGAATGCAAATGATGCAGCCCTTCCCCTCCTCTCCTTCCAAAAACAATACAAATGTTCGGTTTGGGGTATCCCACTTTGGGAAGAATATTGATAAGTTGGAGTGTCTCTTACTTAGAAAGGGTGAACACCTGTGAGATCACTCCACATGAGGACCAGGCGAAGGAGCCTGAGGTGTTTGGTCTGGAGGAGAGAAGAGAAGATTTTGAGTGAAGTGTTGGGACAAGGTGAGTCTGGTAGCTGACTTCAGATAGTTGGAGGGCTGTTATGGGGAAGAAGGCTAGGCTTCTTACTTGGTCACAGAGAGCAGAACCAGTAGTGAAGAAGTTGAAAGTGACAAGAGACGAATTTGGTTCTGTTGTAACAATTAGGTCAATCCAGAAGCAGCATAAGCTACCTGTTGGGGTCATGGGACCCCCCTCCCCTCCAGTGGAAGTCTTTAAGACAAGGTTGTAGAGGCAATGCTTTTTTAGGTTTGGGTCAGACTAAATGGTGGCTAAGGCCCTCTCCTACTCAAATTCTGTGATTTTGAAATGGGATTCTGACTATTATCAAGGCTAATATATAGCATCCAGTTTGGAGAAAATGGGTACGTTGGTATATCCATAGAACAAGATTGCAGCATTAAGGAATCCAGAGAAGGACCGTTTGGTTGATATTTCAAAGGGGCTAGTTGTAGGTTTGGGTGGAAGAGAGGAAGATTGCTAACCAAAGAGTCCATTCAAATAATAATAGGACCAAATACCTAGGCAATATCAGAGTCATGTCATTCCCAAAATTAAATTGAATTCTGTCTGATTATGAGCATAATTTTTGGTTCATCCATAAATGTGGTTGGAAAGAGAGAACCCTGATTTCATGAATGTAAATTTATAGAATATAACATATGATTTGTAAATTCTCCCTAAACCTGGGCATAGAGATTGTGTCTGGCTCTGACTTCAGTGGAAGCTAGATGTTGATGGTATGGGAGATCCTTGTCTAGGTTAAACATTATTAAGTGCCTGCTATGTGCCATGCACTGTTCTGTGTGCTTTATAAATATTATGTCGTTTGATGCTGAGGTTTAGGATGGGGAGCTGTTATGGGCTCAAACCCCAGTGGCTTTTATCCTCCGTTAAATTATAGTACCACCAGAGACATAAAATGTGAGTCTTGATGGTTGGGGTTGTGGGGGGTAGGGTTAGAAAAGACGTAGAAGAATTAGGGAAAATTTAAATACAGCTTAACAATAACAATGCTAGTAAAATAATCACCACTATCATCTCATTTCACATAGTACTTAAATCCCCGTCGTTGTAAGTGTAATTTTTTTGGAGACAGATTTTTTTGTAAAGCAGCATTGAACCCTAGGCTACTGTTTTATTCAGTGAAACAGTAATTTGCAATATAAACCACAGAACAATTTCATGACAAAACATGAATTAGAAGAGGCAGCTTGGTATGATAGAGGGTTAGATATGAAATCAGGATTCCCTGGGTTCGAATCTCACCTCTCACCCTTATAGGAGCTGAGTAACTATGGACAAATCACTTGGCTTTGCTGTGATACAGTAAAAAAAAAAAAAAGCTGAGGTTTTGGAGTCAGAAGATCTGGGTTTAAATCCCTTTTCTGATTATTACTACCTCTGGGACCTTGAGTAAGCGTCTTAGCCTCACCAGGCCTCTCTTTCCTCACCTGTTAAATAACAAATATGGAACACATGGTCCCTATGGTACTTCCTAGCTCTAGATTTCTGGTCCCTGGATTCACATACAAACTTGTAGAAGTTGCTTTCGGGTTATGGTGAGGGAGCCCTCAGCCATAGTAAAAGAGATTGTGAATTCTTCATGTATTGGCAGGAATTAAAATGGTGAACGAAGATCAAGGATCTGTAGTTGCTAGCTTGTATTAAAAAAGTTCCTGTGAAATATAATGATATCAACTGGTATGAGTCATAGTCATTTCTGGCAGGTAGGTACTAAGAAATTCCAAAGGTTTTTCAGAGATCCCTTTTCTGGAATTGTCCAGTGAATATAGATTATAGAGAATTCTTTAAGAGCTTTCTCCTACTTTAAAAAAAACCCTCTTATCTTCTATTTACCTTTGAGGTAGAAGCTTATTTGAGTTATCTTTTCTTGGCTTGATTTTTGTCTAGGCCCCTGTGGCCTCATATCTTTATTTCTGATGTGAACTGCATTTATATTCTAGAAAATGAGATTCATTTTTGTTTGAAAATAAGCCACCTCCTTTGGATATGTTAAAATCAGATAAGCTGTCCTGATAGTGTCAACCACAGAGATGACTTTGTTCAATGATCCTTTGAATAGTAATTGGAATTGAGGTAGCAAACTGGAGGTATGTGCTTGCCAAAGAAGATGTCATATTCTGAGAAACATGGGAAGAGTTATATGAACTGATACAGATTGACATAGGCAAGGCCTAAGTAACCATGTAAAAAATGACCAAAAGAATAAGTGAAAAGAATGTTAAAAGGAAGCTAACCTCTGAATAATTATAACCAGTACCAATCTTAGGAAACCAATAATAAAACACACATAATTCCATTTGGTAGAAAGGTGGGGGACTATAGGAACAAAATGTCGCATATGGCAACAGTCGGTTGAAGTCTGTCAGTTAACAAGTATTTATCAAGCACTTACTATGGGCTAGATGGATAGTTAGGCAGTACAGTAGATAGAGTGCCAGGCCTGAAGTCAGAAAGACCTGAGTTCAAATCTGGCCTCAAACACTTAATAACAGTGTGACCCTGGGAAAGTCACATCACCCTGTTTGCCTCAGTTTCCTCATCTGTAAAATGAGCTGTAGAAGGAAATGGCAAACCAATATCTCTGCCAAGAAAACCCCAAATAGGGCCATGAAGAGTCAAACATGACTCAAAAGATTGAACGTGTGACAGCATTGGGCTAAGTTCTGGGTGCAGACAAAGACAAACATCTGCCCTGCCCTCAAGGAGCTCACATCCTAATGGACCTGGACAGCATGGAAATAACTGATATCCAGAAAAAATGGAATGTAATATTACAGAGGAGGGAAGACACTAGAACCTGGGGGAATGGGAAATGCTGCTTTTATAAAATGGGATGTGAATTGAATCTTCAAAGATAGGAATTTGATAGGTAGAGGAGAGGAGGGAAGGCATTACAGGCAAGGGAGGTAGCCATACAAATGCATGGAGTTGGGAGATTTGCTGTGTGAGCAACTGCAGGAAGGCTAGTGTAGCTGCATTGTAGAGTGTGTGGAGGAAAGGAAATTGTAAGACTAGAAAGGTAGAAAGGGGTCCAGTGATGAAGGCCTTTGAATGTCAGACCACACTATATATTTAGTCAATATGAACTCCTGGAATTTATTCAGTAAAGGAATGACGTTGGTAGACTATGCTTTGGGGATATCACTTTGGCAATTAAGGTGACTTGACGCCTGAACACCAATGTTCTCTGAGTGCTATTGGATATCATAAAACTGCAGAATTGCATGATTTAAGAAGAATCAACATTTCACATTACCCAGAAGACAACAAAAAGGTGTATGGGAGGTTGTAGCAAATTACCTATGATGAGGTCATTGTGAGTCTTAGAGAAGAGATTTTAGGGTGAGGGTTAGAGTGAGAAGGGACCTCTGAGACCATCTAGTCCACTTACCTCATTTTACAAATAGAGAAACTGAGGCCTAGTGAGATGCAGAGGTTTAGAGATCTAGAGCTAGAAAGCAGATTAAAGGTCATTTGTTCTAACTCTTTTATTTTATGGATGAGGAAACTGAGGTGGAGGGCAGCTGTAAGTTACCCATGGTCACAAAGTCACAAAGAGTTTGAACCCAGTTCCTCTGACTCCATAATCAGTGCCCCTTCCTCTACTCCATGTTCTGTATCATCAAAGACGCTTATGGCCACAGAATGAAGTGGAGTAGTCATGTATTGCTAGAGAGGCAAACACATGCATGGCTCAATATTCCATTGGTGTCCACAAAGTACTGAAAGAAGACCTGTAGATTGTTGACTAGATTCCTTCTAGAGAATATATGGAAGGACCTGGGTAAAAACCATGGATTCCAATCCATGCCAGTAGAAGGAATTCATATGCATTCATTTAAACAAATTTAATTTAACAAATATTTATCGGTCCCTTATTATAGGACTGATATAGAAGGCATCTAGTACAAGGTCCCTAATTCATCAAAATATCAAAGTTACAAATCTGTGTAGTATTAGCTTTGCCACCCAAAAACTGGACCCAACTGAAATGACTCAGCGACAAGATTCTCTGGGTCTCTTTAATTTTTTATTTTATTTTATGGTGAACTTAACAATTATCAACAAACAAAAACATGGCAATATATAAAGAACAAAAAGAGCAGAGTGGGTGAGCCTATGTCCTTAGGTTATGTACAGTATGGTTTCCCCTCAGCTTTTTTTTTTTTCTTCACACAAACTGTTTTCTCAGGAGCAATATCTTCTCCTACTTGGTAGAGGGAATCAGGCACAAGATTTGAGTTGAATATTACTTTAGGCGTTTACTGGCTTTGTGACTGTGGGGAAATCATTTAACCCCTCTTAATTTGTTTCCTTATCTATAAAAAAGCATGATAATAGCATTGAGCTCCCAGGTTTATTGTAAGGATCAGATATATAATGTATATTGTAGATAATGTTTCTAAAATGCTTTGTGAAGCTCAGGGCCCTAATTCAAATGCCAACTATCATTATTATCATCATTATATCTGTGACATGAAATTTAATCTAATTTGACTCAACCCGTTGTTCTAGAGTCTTGGGATATTTTTGGATCCTGGATCTGTCACCTAGTTTGTTAGTTCTCCTTCCCAGCTTCATGGCATCCATAAAGTTGATGAGAATGGTAACTATGTCTTCATCTGAGTCATCAGTAAAAGTGTTGAACAAAATAGGAATGACAGTACTCCCAAAATTGATTTATAGATTTGGTGTTATCCCATGCAAACTACATTATACAGCTATACGAAATCATAAGCTTGTTATTTTGGTGGAAAAGAAGCAAAGGTTTAATATATCAAGATAAATAATGGAGAGAATTCTGGGAAGATGGTAGAGTAGGTCAGAAAATTCCAAGCTCTCCAGATTCCCCCCACAAATAAGACAAAATAAAACATC
>CM053624.1:360116397-360148163 GCA_028646595.1 Phalanger gymnotis
CCAATATACTCTGCACTAGAATTTCCCCAATCCTGATATTCCCCTGATTATAGACAACTTGGGGGTATTGCTTCCAGCATGTATTTTCCCAGGGAAAAACTTCATAGCAAAACATTATTATAGATTAATTTCTCATGTGAATCTATACCTATTACCTCATTAAACACAGGGCTTTAGGGAATGGGACTCAGGACAGAGAAGGTTTGATTGGAGAAGAGACTATAACAAACCACATACTTTACACTATCACACCTCTTGTATTAATGGGAGCATTTGTTCTTTAGCCCTGAGGGGCCCAGTTAAAAGGGCCGTGTTGCCTTAGCTGGAAAGCAGGTCTTGGCATGAAAGGGAAAATGCCTCTTTCCAATGAGGATGACTTTTCATTCTCTTAAGAAAGGTTGGTGTATGTGTGCCTTTATTAGATTCTCTCCACGTCATCTTCCAGCGAGCCTCTGTCGATCCATTCAGGAACTTCACGTCCTTGAAACTATGTTTCCCAAGAGGGGAAAATAGTGCTGAACTCTTTTGTAAAAGGAGAATCAAAAATGATCAAATCTCTTGACAAAAATGTGTAAGGTTTGTAAGGAGTAGAAAAATATTCCTCCTTAGCTTCTCATTTCCCTAATGGTTTTATCAGCATCCAGGGGTCCGTAAGAGGTACTTTAGACTTCATTCAATCTTGCAGTGCCTGGAGAAAACGGCAAGTGCTGTATTGGGATAAAATTAGCTGGAAGAATCCAGAAATTAATTTCCTTCAAGAGATCAGTGTGCCTGACCAAATACAACAGAATATTGCTTGATGTTATGAAGTTGGGGAACAGCCTTTTTCCTCAAGCAGTAGGAAATATGATTGAATTCTTTTTATCGTTGTTATTCGGTCTTTTTGGTTGGGTCTGACTCTTCATGACTCCATTTGAGGTTTTCTTGGCAGAGATACTGGGATTTTTGCCATTTTCTTCTCTAGGAAACTGAGGCAAGCAGGGTGAAGCGACGTGCCCAGGGTCACATGCTAGTGTCTGGTGCTGAATTTGAACTCGGGTCTTCCTGACTCCAGGCTTGGCATTCTATCCACTGCACCACCTTGCTACCCCAATTGAAATTCTTAGTCTCATATTATTTAGATTTATTTATTTATTTAGATTATATTATTTAGAATTTAGAATTATTAGCATTATTTAGCAGGGGCCTAGCCTCTCCAGGATCCTGACCCAGAGCCATTTCTAGTCCTTTTCTGAAATGAACCATTGATGTTGGATGTCAGTGCCCCAACGTCTGGGAGTTAGTCAGATTGAAGGAGGGAAATATAAGGATGAATGAATAGGAACTTAATTCCTGACTACCTAATTCCTCAGCCATAACTTTAAATAGTTCATAAAATTCTTATTTTCCCTTTTAGCTTAGATTTCTTTGGCAATAAAGGAAAGATTTGCTGTCCTTTGGCACTGACTCATATAAACTTTTAAAAGGACAATACCAAGCTGTGCAGATGCCCGTAATTCACCCTACTATAATATTCTAGAACCGTCCCAGGAATTTGTGGTAGCCCCCCCACCTTTGTGTTGAAATTTGTGCTAATAAAAAGCCCCGTAGGGTAAATGAATCAGCTCTTTCCAGTCAGATTAAGTTTTACATTCTCATGGCTTGTGAGACGTTTCCTTGAGCTGTCAAAAGGAATGTTCCTGGGATAGGATAGCTGCCTCAACAGAACACAAAGGCACTCCATATTTGTGGCATAGTAGGGTTTATGATTTTTTCCCCAAATAATAATATAAATTAAGTGTCTGTGTTTCAGAATAAAAGAATCTCTCTAGGCTCTGTTTTCCACATTTGAGGCTTCTTCTGGTTGATAGAATTCAAAGAGAAATCACTGGTTCATTTCTCCCAGAGCTAGGTTTTTGAGAAACATATTTGATAGGTCATATTTAAAGTTAAACAAAGCTTTCTTTCTGCAAGTAGGAAGGAATAGAATCCTGAAGATGGAGCCTTCCTGTCGGTGAAAGTGAAGGCTCAGAGAAAAAGAATCTTCCATAGAATTGTATTTGCTTTCCCAGTAGCTAGTCCAGTGCCTAGTACATAGTAGGCACTTATTAAATACTTGTTGACTGACTGACCCACAAGCTCTCAATCTATGATTATATCAAAGAACAGAAATGTTGTTGGTAAAACAAAAGTTGGGACGTACCTCTACCTAAGTCGATCATTGATAATCGTGCTATTTAGTGGGGATTGATTGGCCTAATTAGGGACTATCTTTCTTCAAGACACTTCTGAAGTCTAGAGGGTAGGCGTAAAATATATGCCTGATCTCACAATTATTTCAGTGGGAAGCCAAGCATAGCTATCTAAGATTTCCTTTGCAGATGTCCCAACATAGTATCTCAGAGTTGGAAGGACTCTTAGGGGTCATCTAGGCCAAACCCTTCCTGATGAGATAAAATATCCCTGACAGGAAGTCGCTCAGCCTCTCCCTGGATACCTCTTGTGGTAGGGAGCTCACTACTACATGAAAAATCCCTTCCCACTTTTAGACAGCTATAATTTTTTAAATAGCATGTTATTTTTTCCAATTATCTGTAAAGATATGCAATTTTAATATTCATTTTTTTAAAAGTTTTGAGTTCCAGATTTTCTCTCCTCTTCCCTCACCAACCCCTCCCTAAAATGGTAAGCAATTTGATACAGGTTGTATATGTATAATCATATAAAATATATTTCCATCTTAATCATGTTGCCAAAGGAGACACAGGCCAAAAGAAAAGAACCATGAAAAAAACAAGGAAAGTGAAAGCAGTCTTTAAGTACTTAGGAATTGTCTTAGATGCTTGTGTCGCTGAGGAAAGTTAAGTTGTTCATAGTTGATCATTGCACAATGTTGCTGTCACTATGTACAATTTTTTCCTGCTTCTGTTCAATTCACTCAGTATCAATTCATATAAGTCTTTTCAGGTTGTTTCTGAAATCCACCTGCTTATCATTCCTAATTGTACAATAATATTCCATTATGTTCATATACCACAACTTGTTCAGCCATTCCTCAATTGATGGGCGTCCCTCAACTTCGAATTCTTGGCCACCACAAAAAGAACTGCTATAAATATTTTTGTACATGTAGGTTGGACAGCTCTAATTGTAAGAAATTTTTTCATTCTCTTCAGTTTAAATCTTCCTGTTTGTAACTTCTGGAGACAATTAAAAAATCTAGCTCTCTGTAGTCCTTCTGATGCTTAAAGACAACCCTCATTCCTCTTCCCTCCCCCTCCAATATTTTCCTTTTCAAGTTAAACATTTCCCGGTACTTCAACAAGCCCTCATGCGGAATGGTTTTGATTCCCCTCATAAACTTCATCATTTTCCCCTAGATGAGTTCCATCTCAACCGTATCCTTAAAATGAGATACCCAGAAAGGAAAGCAATACTCTAGATATGGTCCACCCACATCTGGGAGGAGAACTGGGGGCCTCTGTCATTTTGTACATCACTCTTCTTTCAGATTGTATTAGCATCCTTGAATGTCTTACTGTTGGTCACCCGCCATGCCTCACTGTTGACTCATTGAGTTTGCAGTCCAGTAAAACTCCAAGACTTTTGTCCAGCCAGTCTGCCCCAAACATCACAGAAACACAAAATTTGAGAGTGGGAAAAATTGTCGCAAGGTTTTATTACTTCAACTGTCATTGGCAATATCATGGTTAACAATTGTTATCTCCTGGTTTTATGAATTGGAATGAAGGAAGAATAAAGGAAAAACCCACCTCTTCCTTATTTGTTTTCTCTCAATAAAGTTGTCACCCATAAAATGTGGATTAAGAAGGTAACTTTCCATGGAAATGGGGCAGGAAACCCTTGATTTAAAAACTGTGATCAGTGATGGTTGGGCTAGGTTGAGGAAGTGGCTTTCTGTCCATTGATGGGTTAGGACCTCCTTGAATCAGAAGTGACTCATTTCCCATCAGAGTTCATTATCTAGAAGGCAAAAAGCATTTTCCCATATATGGGAGAGGACCCAAAGATTATTTGCTTTCTGTTGAAAAGTCACATGATTAGGTGTATATATCTTGACTTGACTGGAGTAATAGGCAGGCATTCAAAACCCAGATCTGAATTTTTTTTCTCTTGGTCTTTGGTTCTAATCTTCTAGCTACAAATATAGGAATTTCTCCTAGTTTGTGCTCTCCCTCTACTTTTTTATTTTCCCCTCTGATTGGGCAAAAAACCAGAATTCCTACTCTCTCTCTCTCTCTCTCTCTCTCTCTCTCTCTCTCTCTCTCTCTCTCTCTCTCTTTCTCTCTCTCTTTCTCTTTCTCTCCCTCCCTCCCTCCCTCTTTATCTCTCTCTCTTTTTTTCTTTCTATTTCTTACCCTGTCTTTCTTTTCTTCTGGAGGATAGAGACATAGCAACATAATGGGTACTCTACTTCTCTGTGGGCATACTTACCTAAAAAGCTATTCTGGTGGGGGGAGGAGCCCCTAGCAGCCTTTTCCCTTTCTTTCCTCTTTTTTCTTTTTTGTCTGCTAGGACCTAGAAAGTATATGTGGCTTTATGTCCAAGGAGGCCCCACTGGACCTAAGACAGATATTGATTGTTAATCCTTGGCCATGCTTTTTCCAAGTATAATTGCATTCCTCATATTTTTAGGATTATTGTTAAGGATTCCATTTTCATTATATAGGAATCATTTTTTGATAGAGTTGTATGTTTTTACTGAGCTAGGAATTAGCCTTTATCTTATAGTCTATGTACTCGATAGGTTTCAACTGACACTGGATTTGTGTGTTCCTCATTGAGCTACAAATTCTTGTTAAGGTTCATGGGCTCTGTGGCAAATATAGGCTTTTATTTGTGGGGTTCAGTTTCCAGGTGTTGGCACTGCTGACTCGTAAAAGATTCCAAGAGTTCTGGCCCCCAACAGATTTGGGGCACAAGGAGGCTTGAACCTAGATCTATTAGTTAGTGAATTATTTATTTAGTGCCCACTATGTCACGAGCACTGTGCTAAGTGTTGAGGAAGCAAAAAGAGGTAAAAGACAGTCCTTGCCTTTGAGGAGTTTCCAATTTAATGGATCTGATCCAAAACCCCGTCTACCACGCTGCCAACTAGGGGTCATCCAGCCTTCTCCTGAAGACATCTGATGGGAAGCACTCACTGATACCAAGGTAGGCCAGTCTCCAGGAGATAGATTTAATTGTTAATAAGTTTTTTCTTTTGTTACTCATTTGATTCAGTCGTGTCCAACTCTTTGTGACCCCATTTGGGGTTTACTTGGCAGAGGTACTGGAGTGGTTTGCCATTTCCTTCTTCAGCTTATTTTACAGATGAGGAAACTGAGGCAAACAGGGTTGAGAGACTTGCTTAGGCTCACACAGCTAGTAAGTGTGTGAGGAGAAATTTAAACTCAGGTCTTCCTGACTCCCGGCCTGTTGCTCTATCCACTACATCTACCTAGTTGCCCTAAAAAAAAATAAATAGGTAAATAAATAAAAGCTTTTCTTTGGTCAGAGCCTAAATCTGCCATCTACAACTTTCACCCATTGTTCTTTGTTCTTCCTCCTGGGGTCAAGCAGAATGAGCCTAATTCTTTTATGTACATCACAGCACTTCAAATATTTGAAGACAAGTGAGTCTTCAAGTCAGTCATTCAACAAGCATTTATCAAGCATCTACAATACACCACTGTACCTGTTAAGCATTGGGGATGCAAAGAAAGGAAAATGAAGTCCCTGCTCTCAGGGGGCTCACATTCTAATGGAAGAGAACACATGGAAACAACTATGTACATCCAAGATATAGAAGGGTCAACTGGGAGTGATCTCAGGAGATGGGAGGAGGGAGGAGCCCCCAAAAGCTTTGGCAGAAGGTAGGATTTGAGATGAGTCTTAAAGGGGGCCAGAGAAGCCAGGAGGTGGAAGGGAGGAAAGCGTTCCAGGCATGGGGGGCAGTGGAAAATGGAGCGTGGTCGGTGGAACAGCAAGGAAACCAGTGTAGCTGGAAAGTGGACTATTTGTAAGAAAGTAAAATGTAGGAGGATCCCTCTTTTGGATCGTCATCTGGCTTGATCTTGAGATCCCTTGACGTATGCGTTGCAGTAGGGTCAGCCCAGCAGCTCAACCTAGCCCTGTCTTTATATGCTGACCACAGGAAGCCTCTGAGAGAGAGAGAAGTTGGTGCCTTGGGCAGAATGACATCTAACCCATGGCCCGAGGCCCAGGTCTTTATCGAGAAATATTTCTTAAATGAATGAATGAGTGACTAATTCTAGGGCAAGAGAAGGATGGAAGACAATCTTGTACAATGAACAGATTGTTGGACTTGGATTTAGGAAGACCTGGATTCTAATCTTGCTGTACATTCTTTTTTTATTATTTTTAGTTTACAACATTCGGTTCTACATAATTTTGAGTTCCAGATTTTCTTCCCTCCCTCCCCGCCCCCTCCCCAAGATGGCATGGAATCCCATATAACTTCCACGTATAGCTTCGCATTGAATTAATTTACACACTAGTCAAGTTGTGGAGAAGAATTATGACCAATGGAATGAATCATGAGAAAGAAGAAACAGAACCATAAAAAACAACCCCAAAACAGAAACAAAAAAGAGGAAAAAAAGGGAGGGAAGGCAAGCATGAAGGGTCCCTCAATCTGCATTCTTACTTCATAATTCTTTCTTTGAATGTAGGTAGTATTCTCCATCGTGAGTCCTTTGGAGTTGTCTTTGCACCTTGTGTTGCTGAGATGAGCAAAGTCTGTCAGGGTTAGTCCTCACAGAATCCATATATCTGTGGTTGGGTATAATGTTCTCCTGATTCTGCTCTGCTCACTCAGCATTATATCATGTAGGTTTTTCCAGGTTGTTATGAAGTCCGTATCATCCCCATTTCTTACACAATAGTATTCCATTACCTTCATATACCACAGCTTGTTCAGCCATTCCCCGATAGATGGGCGTCCCTTTGACTTCCAATTCTTAGCTACCACAAAAAGAGCTGCTATAAATATTTTTGTACATATGGATCCTTTTCCCACTTGTGTGATCTCTTTGGGATACACCCCTAGGAGTAGTATTGCTGGGTCAAAGGGTATGAACATTTTTATAGCCCTTTGGGCATAGTTCCAAATTGCTCTCCAGAATGGCTGGATCAGTTCACAACTCCACCACTTGCTGTACATTCTTAATGGCTATATGACTCTGAGCCAGCCCCTTAACCTTTCGCTGTCTCAGTTTCCTCATCTGTAAAATCAGATTAGTAATAACACCTATCTCCCAGGGTTCTGAAAATCAGATGATTTAATGTATGGAAAGTGCTTTGCAAATCTTAAAGCACTTTTAAATGTTATTTGTTATTACTACCTTTTTTTTCCCCAAAGAACTCTGTTAAGAGTTTGCATTCTCTTTGCAAACTCTAACTTGCTTTTTCCTCAGTAATCCATAAAGAAACCAGTTCGGTGAGGTTTGAGTGTTTTTTCTCGTCTCTCTCTTCCCCTCCCCTCCCTGCCTACAGACCTTGGATTCTGAACTTCGGGAAAGCTTTGTGAATAATTTATAACCTTTTATTACCCATTGCTCCACTCCCTTGGGGGGAAATGAAAAGAAACATTTGTCTTTCACAGTTTACTCTCCCATGAACTGAGACCCAGTTGGCTTCAGGCATAAGCGAAGATTTACAGTCATGGAAGACGTCCTTTTGGGAATGGTTGATTGACCCATAGTTTTGATTAGCCAAAATAATGTTTCCCCCCAAAAAAGCCAGTACACTTTTAGTTAATCATGGTGCAGTGAGAATGTGGCTTTTCACCGGCTCTAAGCAGAGTCCTGCCCTTCCCAGCCTTTCTCTTGGATGCTTTATGGGAGCGATTTTCTTCTTTGTAGTAGTTAAGTTTTCTTGTTTGGTGACAGATTTTTGTTTCTATTTTAGACTTTTGGGGTGGAAGAGAAGGCAGAGAATGTTGATCCATGACTGTATAGTTTCATACAGTGTCCATCTAAGGACTGCGGTCATCTGATGGGACTTGCATTTTGGCAGGGAGTCTACTGGTCATGATCATTTTTAATTGGTCAGCTGGGCAGTGAGCATCTAGGAATTGTGACTCCTCTACCTTGCTTTGACTGATTCCAGGTCAATGGATCATGTGATTATGCACTCAGAACTACCGGGGACCTAAAAGGCCATCCTGTCTATCCTCTTCCCACATACTGTTTTTTTCTTTTCTTTTTGAAAATATTTTGAGAGGCCTTTCTATCTTTTTTATAATTTTTAATTAAAAATATTTATTTTATTCTGAACTTAAAGCATAAAACAAGCATTTCCATAACATAATAGAATAGAAAAAGATGATTGCACATGTAACTGCAAATCTATTATGTACAACTTGCTTTTCCTTTTAAATACATAATAAAGTTATCAGATAACTTTCTTTTTCTTCTTCACTCCCTCCCACCCCATCCTAGAGATGGCTACCATTAGACACAAATATGTGTGTGCTTATATAGATATACATAAATGTATATCATGTCTGTATAAAAATATATATGTAAAACCATTCTCTCTGTATTTCTATGTCTCAGTTCTTTCTCTAGATGCACATAGCGTCTTCCTTCATTTATCTTTTGTAGCTAATTTGAGTATTTACAATAGTCAAAATGACTAGTCACACAAAGTTTTTCTTAAAACAATATTGCTGTTACTATATACAACGTTCTCTTGGTTCTGCTCATTTCACTCTTCATTATTTCGTGCAAATCTATCCATGTTTTTCTAAGATCACCAAGCTCATCGTTTCTTACATCACAGTAGTATTCCATCATGATCATATGCCATGCTTTGTTCAGCCATTCCCCAATTGATGAGTGTCCCGTCAATTTCCATTTCTTTGCCGTCACAAAGAGCTGCTATGAATAGTTTAGAATATTCAAGAATGTCATTCTCACATTCCCACTTCACCTTATCCCCTACCAACAGGACCCTCATTTATCACCAAATGAAAGTATATAAGTGAAATAAATCAACATTTTGTCTATGTTTAAAAAATATGCCCCATTTTCCTCCTCTAGTCTTTCTGCTCTCTATCTAGAAGAAGGATGCGTGCTTCTCCGTCAGACACTATTGGAGGTGTCTCAGTCACTGCACCGATTAAAGCTCTCAAGTCTTTCATTGTTGACTGCCTGTAAATTGTCGTGATCATCATGTACAGAGCATCTGGGTAGTGGAACAGATAGAACATTGAGCCTGGAGTCAAGAAGACCGGAGTTCAAATCCAGCCTCAGACACTAATTAGCTGTATGACTCTGGGCAGGTAACTTAAATATGTTTGTCTCCATTTCTTCATCTGTAAAATAGAGATAATAAAAAGCAACTATTTCTCGGGGTTGTTGGGAGGATTAAGTGAGAAAATATTTCTAAAATGCTTCGCAAATCTTAAAATGTTGCATTAATACTAGCTACCATGATTATAGTTGTTTTCCAGAACAGTTGGACCGGTTCTTTTTTGTTGTTGTTCGGCCGTTTCAATCATGTCCAACTCTCTGTGGCCCTATTTGGGGTTTCTTGACAGAGATACTGGAGAAGTTCGCCATTTCCTTCTCGGGCTCATTTAACAGATGAGGAAACAGGCAAACAGGGTTAAGTGACTTGCCCAGGGTCACACACTAATGTCTGAGGCTGGATTTGAACTCAGGTCCTCCTGACTCCAGGTCCCGTGCTCTAACCACTGTGCCACCTAGCTGCCTCTTAGGTATATCTTTACACAGTTCCATGTTGTCTGCCTTGGTAGAATGCTTGAGAACAGAGATAGGGTTTTTGGTCCTCATAGTCTTAGCATTCACACAGTGTCTGGCTTCTAGTAGACCCCTAATAAGTGCTTGTTGAGTGACTAAATGATCAAATTCACATCACCCATTTTACTATTGAGAATCATTCAGTAGTTGACTGAGAGCTGAAGGGACCTTTGAGGTCATCTCATTTAACCCCTTCATTCATAGCTGAGGAAAGTGAGAACCATGGGAGTTAAGTGACTTCTCCAAGGTCACTTTATTTGGATGTAAGGATTTGCCAGCTTAGTAAGAATTCCAAAAGCTTATTATTTTCTCCTCTGGGGTCTACATGTCTCAGCCCCCATGCCATCCCTGACGGGGGCCTGTCCTGATCCCTCTCTTCTCTCTCTGCTCCCACCCTAGCACTGTGCTAGGCAAAAAGTAGGTGCTTAATAAATGCCTGTTGAATGAATAAACAAATGAGTGGATAAATGAAACACATTTCTTTTTTTTTCATTCTGGGAAGTTCATTAGCAGACACTCATTAACAATCAGTCTAAAACACCCTTCCTTTGTGAGAAGGAGCTGTCCCAAGGAGGCCAAGCCACCTGCCATAATCTTGTTTTCTTGGGAAATCTGAAATACATAAGTTTTTGTGGGAAAGGGACAAGAGGTTCTCTCTTTGTCTGCCTGGAGTTAGTCTGAACCTCCTTCTCCATTTGTAAAGTCAATGGATTGAACACATTTTCCCAGCAGAGAAAACAATGTTTTCTTCCTATCTAAGCATCTAGAGAGCCCAGAGAGGGGGATTTTACCTAGCAGTGAAGTCATAGGTTTCCTAGTCGCAAGTCAGAACATCTGTCTGTATCTCAGGGCAGATTTTCTTTAAGGCCAAAACAAATAGATGAGAAAAAAAAAGTCCAGTCCTCCAGTGTCTGACCTCAGGGTGAACAGAAACTAAGCAAAATCAAACTACAACCTCTAGGAAGTCATTGGTCTCACTCTTCTTCTGGGATCCCCAAATAATTAGCTTTGCAAGGAGCAAGTACAAATCCAAACTCCCCTCCAGGGGTTTTCGTTGTCCAAACAAACAAGCCACTGGACAGAAAAGAATCAGCTCTGCAGGGAGTGCCAAGTTTTTCTTTGATTCTGGGTCCTTAACTTCAGGCTTCTTCCTCCAAAGCTGACCCCTGCTCCCTTGGGAATCCTTACCGCTCATAGCAGGAGGCCATTTTCTCCTGATTAGAAAATGGAGTATTTTTAAATTTCTCTAAGTATTTGTCTGTTTCTTTTAAGTTACCAGTTTTGTTATCATATAATTTTCCAAAATTGCTTCTAGCGATTTCATCTTCATCTATCAGGATTTCTGTTTTTTTTTTTCTCTCTCTCTCTTTTACATTAGTGATTGTTTTTCCTCTTTTTTATACCAAGGTAGCTAATAGTTTGTTGATTCTTATTAGTCTTCAAATAAAGTAACTCCTAGGGGCAGCTAGGTGGTGCAGTGAGTAGAGCACCAGCCCTGGAGTCAGGAGGACCCGAGTTCACATCTGGCCTCAGACACTTGACACATGTACTAGCTGTGTAACCTTGGGCAAGTCACTTAACCCCAATTGCCTGGCCAAAAAAACAAAACAAAACAAATTTTAAAAAATAAATAAAGTAACTCCTAATCTTATTTATTAATTCAGCGGGTCTTTTTATTTTGTTTTCAGTTTTGTCTATCTCTTCTTTTATCTTCAAAATTTCTATTTATATATTTGGCCATTTTAAATTTGCATGCTGGTTGATTCATCCCTTGCTTCTCCCTTACTTAGAGATTATTTCCCCCCTGAGCACTGCTTTGACTTCATTTGATAGGTTTTAGTTTGTTGTCTTATTGCTATAATTGTCTTGAATAAAAGTACAAGTGTTTTTAATAATTTTAGCGCCACATATTAGTTAGAATTATTTTGTTTAGTATCTATTAAATATAAATACTTTCATTTAATAACAGCTATTGATTGTAATTTTTATTATGCTTTCATCAATGAAAGATGAATGACTCTGCTTTTCTCCATAAGTTTACAAGTGTTTATATCCTAGTAAATGATCAATTTTTTTTTTTATACACCCTTGTTGACTGGTTGATAAAAGTGTTGTGTGCAGATGAGAAGTATATAAATTTCTTAAGATTCCCTTTTCGTAATTTTCAGAGATCTGGAATATCTCACCTTTCAAAACTTCTATTCAGCTCTTTAATTTCTTTCTTGCTTGTCTTTTGATTAAATGTGTCTAACTCTAAAGCGAGCAATTCAGGTCCCCTACGAGTATCATTTTGTCATGTCTATTACTTTTTGTAGTTCAATTACCTTTTCCTTTCAGTATTTATTTACAATATGGCTCAGTGGATAGAGAGCTGCCCTTGGACCTAGAAAGATATAGGTTCAAATCCCTCTAAAAATATATATTAGTAGAGACATCTAGGTGCCTCTGGTGGGTAGAGCATTGGACTTGGACTCTGGAGGACCTGGATTCAAATTCTGGCTTATGCTTACTATCTGTGTGATCCTGGGCAAGTCATTTAGCTTTTTTCAGATAGTTTCCTCATATGTAAAATAAAAAGATTAACAGCTATTGCCTCCCAAGATTATTGTGAGGATCGAATGAGATAACATGTGAAAAGTTCTATGTAAATTAGAGATAAAACATATTAACTATATGTTAAGTAAGCTGACAAGTGGCAGAGAAGTTGCCCACTTGTGTTAGCAAAGGTAGTTCCCTGTGGCAATGAAATCATAAGCCCAGCCCAAATCCCTATGCCTATTATATTGGCGCTTGGTGAATAGTCAGTTCATGATAAATGGTTATAGAACTTAATTATTAGTCAGCCCCCTGTAGACAAGTCAGTCTTCTGGGCCTTAATTAATGGGTGTCAAAACGTCTATTAGAATATAAGCTCCTGTGGTCATAGACAATTTTTTGTATTTGATCCTATTCTTCAGTACTTAGCACAGTGCCTGGGACATAGAAAGCTCTTAAAAAGTAAATGCTTGTTTACTGACTTACTGACTGATATAATGTCATTCTCTTTGGTGCCCTGAAGCATAATTTTTCCTTGCTTTTGCCACATTTGTTTTTACTGTTAACTTTTTATGAGATCATGATTGCCTGGTTTTTGGATTCAACTAAAGCCTACTAGATTTCATCCCTAGCACTCATCTGAATTCTGTGTGAATCTTATCTTTGATTGCGAATGGAGTTTTTGGATGCTCTATTCCCCTAGAGTTTGGTTGTTTGGGGAAATGAGCCATGAAGCCTTTGAAGGGGTGGAGACTAAGGCAGGTGGCAATTATACTTGACAGTGTTTGGATAGACAAATGTTTACTGCTATTTTTGGTGTTTGGTTTGGTTTGGTTTTGTATTGCTGTGGGTAAAGAAAAAGCCCCCACCAGAATGTGCCTGGGAAAAGGAACAGACATGCAAGTTGAAACAGATGAAGTTCTATTTACCCTGGCCTACTAAAGGTGGAACTATTACAAAATGGTCTTGTCCTCTATTCTCCCAATCTCAAATACATACCTTGCTTCATTGAGAAGGCTTTTTTTACATTAGAACTTCTACCAGAATCTGAAGGAGGAGATACAGTGAGAGTGAAATCTCTTCAGAACGTCCTTTCCCATTTTAAGGTATGAAATATGTACTCTCTCTATGAAGCCTGGTTCCAAGTGACTTGTATGAGACAGAGCCATAATGAGAGAGAGAGACTATGGCTTTGTCGAGGGCCCCCAGATTTAGAGAACTCAGGCTGCTCATGCACCTCTTCAGCAATAAATTGAACTTACCAACCTACTTAGCAAGAATAATTAGTTAAAATGGGAAGCTAACAGATGACTCCCCCTTCTCCAACCTGGCCTCTGACTGCTTCTCCACTTCTTCCTGGGGAACAGTGGCCTCAAAGTATCCCAGGATCTACATTGACGGGAATTTATGTCCTTTCTCTCCCCTTCCAATGGGGTTTATCTGAAAAAGCTGATTTTACAGTGTTTCGTGCTACATTCCCCAGGTGTCAGTAACTACACTGACAGAAACCAAAACTGATTTCTTATCAAGAGCTAAAAAAGACTTCAGAGTTCATCTAATCCAAACCTTTCATTTTCTAGATGAAGAAAATGGAACCAGAGAAGGGAAAGTGAGAGATAATGAGACAGGACTTGAACCCAGAGCCTCTGATTCCAATCCAGTGTTCACTTCAGGAACATTCACAGGATCAGGCACATTCTGAAACTTAGAATTCACAGCCCTGAATGTCTCGTATGTACAATGACTTCTCCTCATCGGGAGATGTGGGCATTACTGGACACAGTGATGCATTTTCTCTGTTGCTGTGTCCTTCCAGAAGGCATTATTCTGAGAGACAGTGTGATATAACGGATAGAGTGCTCACCTTAGAATCAGAAAGACCAGGGTTCAAATCCCACCTTCAGTCCTAACTAGAAGCATGGCCTTCATCACATTTGCTTAACCTCAGTTTCTGTATCTGTAAAATGGAACTGGTGCCATCTGTGCTGCCTATCCTGAAGTGCTGTTGTGAGGTTCAAATGAGATAAAAGAGACTTTGCCAACCTTCAAGTGACATCTAAATGACTTAGAAATGATTATTAAAGTAGAGGGCAGGGACTATTTTTATTTTTATCTTTCTAGTCCCAGCACCTAGCCATCACTCAATAGATATTGATTAAGTGCTCACTATATTCCAGAATCCAGATTTTAGGCTAATGCTGGAATACAAAGTTAAAAGCAAAATAATCCCTGGCCTTCAGGGCCTTACATTTTCTCAAGCTCAGTGGCCGTTCATAGTCAGTACTTGATGAATATCCAGAGAATCAAATTATTATTCAGACCTTTGTGGCCCAGTCAGTCTTATGCGTCTTTAATTTGGGGTTCACAGTACAAGCCCAACCTCTGAGATTGCCTTCCATTTATTGTGTATATATCTTGTTTGTACAGAATTGTTTGCATGTTGTCTCCCCATTAGATTGTGAGGTCCTTGAAGGCAGACCCTGTTTTTATCTTCCACCATATTCTCAGTGCTTGGCACAGAACAAGGCACACAGTAGGCACTTAATAAGTGCTTCTTGGTTTGATTTGTCTTGACCAAGGGCCTCTATAGATAATGAGTGTTTCTGCTTTCTGCCCTTCCTCTGGAGTTTTTCAGCAGAATATAGCTTGGTCAGGAAGAGGGTCCTTCATTTTTATTTTTACACTGTAATATTTGAGGTTTACATAAGGCCCTTTGGAATTTCTACTTGGCTTAGGGCTCGTCAATTGCCTTGTGCTCCAGGACCATCAGTGTGCCCTTGGCCTCTGTCGGATATGCTTCCCAGGCAGTAGCATCCATTCACCTGGGGCTTTGCTAAGTTTCATTCATCCTTGGTTTCATTTCGACTGAGCTCTGCCAGGTGCTGACCCCAAAGTTATTGTAAAGTAAGCTGGGGACAGGCTTTCTCAATCCTCCTGTGACCTACGTTTCCCTGGCATCAGGCACCGCCTGATCCCAGCCTCCCTGAGACATTCATCCTTCACCTTGTTCTCTGGGTGAGAGTAGTGACTTATCCCCCTGGTCCAGCATTAAGCTCCTGGCTCCTCAAGGCGGAGCTGTGGGCTCCAGCCTTGCTGATCACAAAAGGCAGCTCTCCCCCACACCCCTTTTTTGAGGTGGAAAGCATGGTGTTCCATCAGTTTCAACTGTTAAAGCATTATTCCAGGAGAGACACAAAAGGCTAATTTTACAAAGCACAATAGCCTGGGATGTTATAGCGAACATTTGATGGACTTGGGCTTGCTAATGGCTTCAGCTGCAGGGGGAAATCCTTTTAATCAGGAAGAATAGACCGGAATGAAGAGAACAACTTACCACTTTGAAAAGGGGAAAATGCAATCTAATGGGCCTTCTTTGCTCTGTGCCCCCCGAGAAGGCTCAGGGCCCCTTTTTATTTCTGCCTCCTAGCACCCTGTCATGTGGCAATATGGGCTTAGTAGTTCTATTTTATTGCAACATTTTTTGCTTCTGGAAGGGGCGAGCCCCTAGTACTCTGTACTGAGAGTGCTGGGAGGTAGGGAAGGGCTTTTAACAGTGGGAAAGAAGGGGTGCCGAGCCAGAGGAGTCTGGGTGGATTCCAGATTCAATCTGGACAATATTCTGATGCCCCAGTTGTGCTTTTAGAATATCTTAGTAGTAGCTGGCATCTGTGTAAACTTTTTAAAGCTTTTGCCAAGCAATACTAATATTAATATATACAATATAAATTGTATGCACACATATATATGTATATTCTATAGACCAATACTATATGTATATGTACATGTAATTATGTATTTGTATGTTTATGTATATTATATATATGTGTGTATTTGTGTATAGTTACCTGCTTCTATGACTGACTTTTTAGGATTATCTTGATTATATACACATATACACACTATACATACATATATGTATTATATACATGTGTGTATGTCTGTATCTAGATATCTATATAAAAATTTATAAAGTAGTTTACAAATATCCCATTTGATCCTTGCAACTATTCTGAGAGGGAAGTGCTGTTATTGCCTTTATTTTGCAGATGTAGAAACAGGCACACAGAGTCCGTGACCTGCCCAGGGTCACAGAGCTCATAAATGTCTAAAGTGAGATTGGAGCGCGTCTTCCTGACTCTACATCAATAAACACTTAAGTACCTACTACCTGCCAGCTTGCTAAGCCTGGAGATACAAAGAAAGGCAAAAGCCAGTCCCTGCCCTCAGGAGGCTCCCAGTCTGATGGCAGAGACAACATGCAGATATCTATGTACAGAGAAGACAGATACAGCACGAGTGAGAGAAAGTCAACAGAGGGAAGGTACTAGGATAGAGAGAGATCAGCTCTAGTGCATTCTCCACTATGTAATGTGCATCTTTAAGTGTGCATATAAGTACATTGCATGTGCATATACATTTTGTATGCAGATATGTACAATATAAATATGTATATACATGTGGTAATGTGTGCACATGTACACATACCTACATATGTGTTGTGTGGATGCATACTTGAGCATATATACATACATAAACATATGAATATGCATTATACTTCTATGAATATGTGTGCGTTTTTTCATACATACAAGTACTATGGAAAGATCGAAGGATAACTGGTAGAAGCCCTCTTTCGCATCTGATAGCTATGCAGCATCAGTACATGCATGTCTATACACATGTATGTCAATAGATAAATCTAGAGAAAGGACTCCAGCTTGTTGAGAAGGCATCTGAGCCATTGGAAAGGATTCATGGGAGAATATGGACAAGTATCTACTGTCCACTATGAAGCAGTAGAAGTATCCACATTAAGGAGGTCATGGCTCCATCAGAGCCAGAAATCCAATCTCAGTGGATCTGTTCATTTCTTTCTAGTTTTTCATTCATGTTTCAGCTGCATGAAAGTGTTTGATTAAACACCAGTCACACACACACACGCACACACACACACACACACACACACACACACACACACACACGAGGCTCTATGTAGTTGACAGCAGTTACAGTGACACCAAGCATTTATTAAGTACTTATCCTGTACCAGACACTATTCTAACCTCTAGAGATATGAATTCAAGGAAAATAGAAACACAGCCCCTGCCCTCAAGGATCTTACATTCTAGTGGGGGAAGACAGCATAAAAAAGGGGAGCCAAACAGGGCATGGTTGAAAGAGGAGGTATCTGTGGGAGCACAGGTGTGAAGCCTAGAGAGAGAGGAATGTTTGGTCTAAGCCCTTCCCCCAAGTGGAGGTTCTAGGAAGAATTCACCAATAGAAGAAGGGGACACAGAAGTAGATAAAGAAGCCAGCTAAGACGTGGAAGGAAGCTCCAGAGAGCATTAAAGATGCTTGCTCTGGGCCCTTCCTCCAATGGGAATCTCTTAGATGGAATAAGAACAGAATAATTTCCTCAATAGCTAAGGTCAGCTCTGAATTCTGAAGGCTTCTCAGGGTGACTTCCTTCTAAAGTATTCCTATAGCAGAGATGCAACAAAGCAATCGAGAACATTGTCTTCTCAGAGGTTCCTGAGGTCATAGATTTAGCTTTGGTCCAACCGCCCCATTAAACTGAGACCTAGGAAGGATACCTGACTTTGCTAGGTGAGGGCTGTGGAAAAGCGAGAAGTGTGGGCAAGAGAGTTGTCTTTCTGGTCAGTAAAGTGGGCAGTGGAGCCCCATCATTTCCTGTCATTGGCGGATTTTCATTTTTATAGACGCATCGGATCATCAATCTAGAACTTGAAAGGGAAATTGGAAGAGAGAAAGTTAGAGCTGGAAAAGACCCCCTAGGTCATCTACTCCGACACTTTTATTTTCCAGAAGAGAAAAGTGAGGCTCAGAGGGGTTCATTTACTTGTCCATGATCACAAAGGTAGTGAGTAAGTAGTAAAGCAGAGATTTTCCTCTTTCCAAAACACAGAGCTCTTTCCACTGAGGAATTCTGGGTGCTGCCCCTTCCTAGAGACTCTGGATTTTGTCTTCACTGGGCAGGAAGTCATTAATCTCAGTCCTATTACCTTATCTGTAGTGGAGAGAGAGAGATGTTAAATAGATGTTGAAAAATTAGGGTTGAAAATCCTTTATTTTGGTCAAGAGATGGAGGCTGTGGTTGTGGAATGTCACATGTGCAGCTACTGTGGCTTTGTTTTTATTTCATTCTTGAAGGCTCTGATTTCTGGAACAGCTGCTCATCTGAACTGGTAGGGGGAGTCTCCTCTCCTGGAGTTCCACGCATAGATGTAATCATAGATCTAACCTCCCTCTCTCCCCCCGAGTTACCTAGTTGGGGTATGATATATAAAGAGAAATATATATAATATGCATACATATACATAGAGATACAGGTATGAATATAGATACAAGTATCTATATATCAATATATGAACAACACGAAAGGCATAATATATGTATATATGTGGGTATATAGTATTTATATATATAATATACATATATTAAATAGTATATAAATATATAAACATGCATTAATAACATAAAACAAAAGGCATGTATGTGTATATATACACATTCATACATATATGCCTTTTTATATAACACTTATTCGTATAGCAATATGGATTTTGATATATACATATGCATACATATGCACACACACACATACACACATACACACACAAACACACACATACACACACATGCACACACACATACACGCACATACACGCATACACACATACACACATACACATACATACACATACACACACAAACACACACATACACACATGCATACATACACACACATACACATACACACATATGCACGCATACACACATACACATACACATACACACATACACATACACACATACATACACACATACATACACACATACACACCCACATACACACATGCACACACACATACACACATACACATACACACACACATACACACACATATACACACATACACAATACACAAACACACACACGCATACACACATACACACACATACACAAATACACATGCACACACATGCACACACATACACAATACACAAACACACACACACATACACACATACACACACATACACACATAGACATACACACATACACAAATACACACACATGCACACACACATACACACACATGCACACACACATACACACATACACAATACACAAACACACACATACACACATGCACACACACACATACACATACACACATACACATACACATATACACACATACACAAATACACATGCACACACATACACATACACACATGCACACACATGCACACACACATACACACACATACACAATACACAAACATACACATATACACACACATACATACACATACACACGTACACACATACACACACATACACATACACAAATACACACACAGACACACACATGCACACACATACACATACACATACACACATACACACACGTACATATACACACATACACACATACACACATACACATATACACACATACACACACACATACACACATACATGCACATACACACATACACACATACACACATACACACATACAGATACACATATACACACACATACACAATACACACACATACACGCACATACACACACGCATACACACATACACACACATACACACATACATACACACATATACACACACATACACAATACACAAACACACACACATGCACACACACATGCACACACATACACACATACACACACATACACATACACACATACACAAATACACACATGCACACACACATACACACACATGCACACACACATACACACATACATAATACACAAACACACATGCACACACATACACATACACACATGCACACACATGCACACACATACACACATACATACACACATACACACATACACAATACACAAACACACACGCATACACACACGTATACATACACACATACACATACATACACACACATACACACATACGCACACATATACACACATACACATACACACATACACACGCATACACACATACACACATACACACATACACACACACATACACATACACACACATATACACACACACACACACACACACACACACACACACACACACACACACCCCTAAGAGGCAGTCATAGGAAACAGAAAGTTATTAGGGATCTCTTCTCTGTCCTCGGTTCTGCCTCCCACAAACAAGTCCTCCAGCACAGGTAATCGTTTGCTGACTCTCTGGTGAAGAGTGAAAGAACCTGAACCCGCTGAGTGGGGGCCAGGCCATTTCATTGGCCACCACCCATCGCTGAACAGTAACCATCTTGAAGCCATTTGTGTTTTCCCCATACTCAGGTAAGCCCTAGCATAGGCTTTGTTTGACAAATTATCATGTTCCCACAGCAACATGTTTTGGAAAAGGCTCAGCACTCTGTTCCCTTTTCAGTGCTGGGGTTTTTCATGTGATCTGCATTTTAACACAAGTAGCAGGGTCTCTTTCATCTTTTGTCCATTGCTGGTTCCTCTCCCCACCCCCACCCCCACCCCCACCATAACTGGTTGCCAGGGCAAGTCAAGTACCAGGAGCCTAAGGGCAATGGTGCCATATATGGCAACTTCCAGGATGGAATCAGGTGAGTGCTGCTCAATGCAAATGGACCCTTAGTGCAGCCTCATAAACTGGGATAGTTGATATTATGTTCCTAATATTAGCTCAACATTCTCACAGCCATCCTCTGGCGGTTTTAGGTCTAAATCAATAAAAGCCACCTGGAAATACAAATAAAAGGATCTTGTGTAGCCACATGGCATTGCAATGCACCATCCATTTTCCCTCCTTCCTTTTCATTCTTTCTTTTTTTCTTACTTCTCTTCCTTCCTTCCCTCCCTCCTTCCTCTTTCCCTTCTCTCTCTCCCTTTCTCCCTCTCTCCCTTCCTTCTTTCCTTTCTCTCCTTTTTTACTTCCTTCCTTCCCTCCTTCCCTCCTTTCTTCCTTCCTTCCTTCCTTTCTTCTTTCCTTCCTTCCTTCCTTCCTTCCTTCCTTCCTTCCTTCCTTCCTTCCTTCCTTCCTTCCTTCCTTCCTTCCTTCCTTCCTTCCTTCCTTCTTCCCTTGTTTTCTTTCTTTCTCTTTCATTAGCTCAAACGAGCTGCTCTGTCACAATTTAGGGCTTTACTGAGATATGAAAAGCCAAGCCTAGCGTCTCCAGCCATTAAATGGGAATTGCATATGAACAAATAGAAGAACTGCACTATATAATACCGCTGAGACACAATGTTATCACCATCGTGCTCAGAGCATTTTTCAAGCTGGTTTATATCCCAGCAGTTAATAGTTTGCTATTGTTGCTGGGTGAACACAATGCTATTAGCAACATGGAATTCTAAGGCTCTGTGTTTAGATTGTCTTCCCCCTCGGATCGCCTGAATTTAGATATTTGTAAACTGGATTTGAACAGTGCCCTTTCGTTACAATATAAAATTGAGATGAGTGCAAATGGTCGTGGCCCAATCCTTGTTTATTAATTAAGACTCTAGCTGCATTTTTGGAAGCCTGTGGCTTATGCAAAGTGGAATACTAATTACATTCTGCATTTTCAGTAATAATGTGGTAGCGGGGCTTTTTTTTTTTGACAATGCCTTTTATCCAGACAATACATCGGGCTCATAATGTGGTTTATTAACAAGGAGACTGAATGTTTAATGGGATACTGATGCAGCTGTGGCAGAGTGGCATAAATTAGATCCCTGGCCAGGCAAGGGCACTGGAAATCTGTTGCTTGCTGTTTATTTAAAGATGTCTCCAAATGGCTTTTATGTGTCCCCGATATACATTTGTTGACTACCTCCTCCACACAAAAGAATTCAGTTGGACTGGGAAGTTTTGGTTAGTAACAGTGTTTTCCCTCCTCTTCTGAATATTTGGGTAATTTAAAAAAAATAATAACAATATTTTAAATATGTAGAGTAACATTAGCCTTCTCAAAGAAAGTTCTACTAAGTCATTTTTCTAATAGATTATAAACTCCCTGAACCGAGATTCCATGTCTTTTTTTCTAGCCTCCCCAGTGCATGGTCCAGTATACTATCCATCCAAGCTGCTCAATAATGATTTGTTAATTTAAATTATATTGTCATAAAATCACGGAATCTCAGAATAGGGTCTATGATCCAGTGACATGGCCTTTTTACTCTTCCTTGAACGAGATATTCCATCTCCTGACTGGGCACGTGTATCGGCTGTGCCCCATGCCAGGAATGCTTTCTTCTTTCATCTTGGCTCTCTCTGACTTCCTTCAAGTACCACCTAAAAATCTCCTTCAGCAGGACGTCTTTCCTTGTCCCTCTTAATTCTAGCGTCTTCTCTCTGTTGATTATTTCCTATTTATACTGTTTACACAGTGGCCGTACGCAGTTGTTTGCATACCGTCTCTCCTATTAGACTGTGATCTCCTTGAGGGCAGAAGGTATTTTTTATCTTTTTTGTAATCATACTACTTAGTACAGTGCCAGGAACATGATAGGTGCTTAACAAGTATTTATTGACTGATCAATTGACTTCAGAGGCCATTTAGTCCCAGACAGACACAAGAAACTAGAAAACAAAGAAACTAAAAAATCCTAGATCTTTTCCCATGGAAACTGCCATCTAACCATGTCACAAATGCCTTCTTTTCTCTTCCTGACCCATTAAATGTTGGTGTTACCTAAGGTTCTGTCCCCAATTCAAGTGTCATTTATTAAATGCCTAGTATGAGCAAGGCTCTATAGCCACAGAGTTGAAAAGTGATGCGGTTGGTTCCAACTCTCTAGGAGTTTGTAATCCATTTGTGAAAATGTATTCATATATGTGTGTATGTATATATGTATGTTCTATGTGTGTATATATACACATGCTTGCATGTATACACACACACATACATACATATACATATATATATATATATATATATATATATATATATATATATATATATACATGACAAGCCAGAAAATGATTGGGGCAATCAGAGAGATATTCAGTTAGTAAGTAATGACTTGTAGCTGTGCACACCATAGAAGGTAACATGACTACAGTTGAGGTGGCTTTGATGTAGATATTAAGAAAGCAGAGAGGGAGAAAGATTCCATTCAAGGAATGCACTGAAGTAGGAGGAAAAAGATAAAGATAATAATGAGTAATACCATTTGGATGGAATAGAGTATATGAGGGGGAGAGCTGTGAACCGAGCTTGAAAAAGTAGTTTTAAAGCAGGTTTTCCAGCACTCTGAATGCCCGTCTAAGAAGTATCTATTTCTCTGGCCATCAGTGGAAAGCCGCTGAACATTTTTGGAGCAGGGGAGTGACTGAATCAGCATTAGAACGATTACTCTGGCACTTGTCCATCGGTCGGTCAACAAGCATTTACTAAGCACTTAACTATGTTCCAAGTGAGCGCTGGAGATGCCCAGAAGGACAAAAACATGGTACCTGCTTTCATGGAGCTCCTGCTTTATTGGAGGATACAACATACAAACACCTATAAACAGATAGGATATATTCTATGTAAATTCACCAGGAAAGCATTAATAGTTGGGAGGAGAGAATGGGGAATTCCAGGGAATATTCAGGGAAGCCCAGGATACTCCTCTCGCAAAATGGTGGAAAGAAGTAATTGTTGAAGGAGGCCAGAGAAGCTGACAGGTGGGAGGGAGGTGTGGAGGCAGAGCATTGTAGGTAGGCATGAGGGACAACCAGTGAAAATTCAGGGAGTTGGAAGATGGGAGGTCATGCCCTAGAAGCAAAGCTGGTATTGTTTGATCATAGGTGAGATGGCATGGAGTACAGCATAAAGAAAGTAGGAAGGGGCAGGTTGTAAAGAATTCTTGAACCCAAACAGAGGATTTGGTGTGAAGGATTGGTTTGGAGATGGCAATTGTTGGAAGCAGGGAGACCATTGAAAGGTATAGGACAACAAGGCTCAACACCAAGGTGACAGCAATAAGAGTTGGTGGATCCCAGTGGCCCATATGGTGGAGGCAGAGATGGAAAGATGGGACATCTTATGGGATTTGGAGGGAGAGGGAAAGGCCAAGGATGACTGAGATTTTGAGAATGAGTAACTACATTCCACCAGTGTTTATTAATTACCTACGTGGACCAAGCACTGTGCTGGGCTCTGGGGATATAGAGACAATATCAGGACAGTTTCTGCCCCCAAAGGGCTTCTATTCTAATGGAGGTGACAGCACATACATTTATAAGCATATACCAAAAAAATCAAAATTTAATAAAAGGAGTTTTGGGAATTATGCGTGCAGGCATTGAGGGAGATTCCCAAAAGGCCTCATGTAGAAAATGATGCTTGAACTAAGTCTTAGAAGAAGCACGGTGGTTTTCCTTAGTCGCCTACTTTCTTCAGTTCTTTTTTTTGTCATTTCATTCACTCATTCCATGCTCTTGGGCTGGCACACAGTAGGCATTTAATCAGTTCCTGGTGAATCCTCCATTGGTCAATTGACTCACTTTCACAATTTCATCACTTCTGGGCAGATGCCTCCTAAGTCTCTATCTTCAGCCCTAACCTTTCTCCAAGCCTCCAGACTGCAGTTCCAGCTATCTACAAGACATTTCTACCTTAATACCCTGCCACCATCTTAAACTCAACAAGACAGAGCATGGCGCAGTGGAACAATCATCAGATATGGGGTCAGAGGACCCAAGTTCAAAATTTGCCTCCGCCACTTATACCAGTGTAACCTTAGACAAATCATTCACCTCCCTGGGCCTCAGTGTCCTCATCTGTAGAATGAGAAGGTTGTGCTAGATGGCCTTGGAGGTCCTTTCCCGTTCTGGATCTACGATCCCATAACCAAAGCCAAGTCAGTTATCTTCCTTCCTTCCCTAAACCCGGTCTTCTAACATCCTATGTTTAATCAGAGGCAGCATTTGATCTCTGATTTACTCTTGGCCCTCCTTCCCTTGCTATAACCGATAAGGATCACATTATCTGGCAATTCCTCCAAATAGGAAAGGCTTTGAATATAGACCTAGCCATAGACTTCATGTCTGTATTTTCAGGACCACTGTAAGTTAAAAAAATACAAAAGAATCAACGGAAGGTTGACCAATATGTGATACAATCAACAGACATTTACTGAGCACCTACTATGTCCCTTCCATGATGCCAGGCCCTAGAATACTGTTAGGCAGTGGTCTGTTCCATGATGAATTTTTGTCAGTGTCCACAGCAAGCCATGAAAATCATGCGAGAATTTGCAAAAGGGTTTCACATTGCATCGGTGTTGGAGGTACCCCAACCAATGAAGGCATGCCTCCTTGAAGAAGAAGAAGCCTTATCCTCTTAGAATAATGGATTCATCAGTTAAGGACCTTGGCCACTTGTCTGTGGAAACTTAGGCAAAATATTTCACCTCTTTGGGGTTCAATGTCTTCACCATTAAAATGAAGGAGTCAGACTAGGTGAGCCCTAGGCCCCTTCCCACTCTAAATTGATGATGCTGCTGTGACTGTAAATTCCATAAGAACAGGGATCCTGCCTTATCTAATCTTTTTCATTTCAGTCATTTTTCAGTCCTGTCTGACTCTTTGTGACCCCATTTGGAGTTTTCTTGGCAAAGATACAGGAGCAGTTTGCCTTTTCCTTCTCCAGCTCGTTTTAGAGATGAGGAAAATGAGGCAAATAAGGTTAAATGACTTGCCCAGGGTCACACAACTAGGAAGTGTCTGAAGCCAGATTTGAACTCAGGAAAATGAGTCTTCCTGACTTCAGGCCCAGCACTCTGTGCACGATGGCGCCCCCTAGCTGCCCCTATCCCATCTTATTTTTTCCATTAACTAGCACAGTGCTTGCTTAGTACATGGCAAGGATTTAATCTTTGTAAGTGAATTATCTTTTTTTGGGGGGGGGGGTGTTGAACTGTGATACCGTTGCTATAGGGAAGTCCTATTCAATGAACATTTATTAAGTGTCTGCTATGTACAAGGCACTGCATTAGTTCTGCAGTTTAGTTTGGGAGCTTGCAGGGGCCATTGAGGACTTGAGTGTCTTGTGTGGGGTCTCACAGCCAGAATGTGTCCAAGGTGTGACTTGGACCTAGGTCTTCCTGACTCCAAGGCTAACTCTAACCACTCTGTGACCCAGCCTCTTCAGAAGGATGGAATTGATCATAATTCATCTTCACTTTAGCTTTGTGAAGCAGGTAATGCAGCTATTTCTATCTCTCTTTTACAAAAAAAAAAAATGGAATAGAAGTACTGTGAAAGTGAATGACTTCTCCAAGGTCATGCCCTGGGAGATCCAGGACCAGAGTCTAGATCTGACTTCCAAAAGTTATGCAAAAGTTAGACATTTTAGCTTCCTGAGCTGCCACCATTTCCCATGAGCTCTTCTTTTGTTATCTACCTGACTATAGATGGGGTTTTTAAAGGCATGGAGTCTCTGAAAAGTAATTTTTTTTCTTGTCATTTACAAATGAATGATAAATCAACACATCTACATGTGCTTTCTCTCACATTTAAGGAGCAGTAGCTTTAATAAATGCCAGTAAGGTGGCTTGTAGTTAAAAGTAATTGGCTTTTCATCGTAAATCTCAGTGTTGGCGGTTTCAGCTGTCTCAGCTGTTCCAAATTGCTCTGAGTTGATGCTTGATAAATGTAACACAACTCCGTTATGATTTTTTTTATTCACCAACTAATTTGAATCCATTAACTTTTTATTCTCAGCTGTATGTTTTACAAGGTACCATGAGCCTGTCTATCAGAAGGCCAAGTTTGTCCTGTAGGGACTAAGTAAAGGTGACCCTGCAGTCATTGTTAAACATTGCAAGGTTCACTACTGGCAGTTACTGGAAGGTGGGAACTGGGAAGTGTCTATCTTAGATATCCAATCTTCTCTGGCCCTTCTCCCTTGTCCCCCCACCCCCCAACCATGTGTAAGAACTTTGTCCCTAGAGCACGCCTTTGCCTGGAAATGAGCCAGACAGATTGCCTTTTATTTCATTACCCAGATAAAGTAAAAGCAGCATTGAGGAAAGGTAGAATCCTAGAGTAGGAGTTGGGAAAACATGAAGTCCATTGTGGTCTCTGGCACTTAACATTTGGGTGATTTTGGACAAGTCCCTTACTTGGCCCACAGGTAGCTATTTAGGACATGTTTACTAAATCACAGACAGGGCTGTCGTCTGAGGTAGTGGAAGGAGTTTTAACTCAAGGAATTCGCTGTCCTGTCAAAATCACAGATCCTGTGCAGAATCAGCTGAGCTTGGAGTCACAGCATCTGAGCTTGAGGCCCTGCTCTGCTGCTCATAGGGACCCATGTGTCCCTATACACACCATATGCTTTCTTTAGACCTCAGTTTCTTCTTCTGTAAAATGGAGGGTTGGACTTGATGCCCCATAAAGTCCTTTTCATCTCTAGACCTATAATCCTATGATCTGGGATCCTATTGTAACACCCTGTGACAATAACACTTATACCTCATTTTATGCCTAGGAGCAATATAACATTTGTCAAGGGCTTAACACAGTGCCTTGTAGACAGCAGGTGCTTAATAAATACTTGTTTCCTTCCTTCCTCCGGTCTGATGAAGTGACTTGGGTAACTGGTCGAGCCAGGACACAAACCCAGAGCCTTGGACTCCTAATACAGTGTTCTTCCCATTAAACATAGTTTGTCCCTTCAGAGGACTGTATTATTCTTAAAATATTCAGTTGTGCAGCTAGCATACCTATTTCAATGATTCTTTCCTTAGTCAGAGCACTTGACCAGTTTCAAGTTATAAAATTAACCAAGATAATATTTTAAGATGGTATCAGGTACTCTCCCAAGGGCCTCTTTGAAGTTTCCCTCCTATTGTTGTGGGGTGACTTATTTTCAGTCTCTTCTAATGCTCGTTCTGTTGGCATTTTATGTTGATAGAGGTCTTGGGCCAGGCAGACTCTACAATGGAATTATCCACCAAAAATGTCTCTATCTATCTCAATTGCCTGTAGGTGGATTAGTCTTATCATCATTTTTTAAACTATCTCCTTCTCCTTTTTCTCAGTTAAAGTAGATATATTTTAAAAAGCATTAACAGTTTAATATATTGGTTTTTCTCAAGGGGTGAACCCTGTATTACTTTGTAGCTTCCTGAATATAGGGAGAGAGTGAAAGGAGCCAGGACCTTCAGGATTTTGAGCTTTTATTACATTGTGTGTTTTCTTCTTGTACTTAAAAGGATTCATCTTTTCCAATATGGGAAACAGAAGAAGAAATTGTTTTCTGCATTCTCTTTCTTGGTTTTCATTTTTAAAATGATAAGACATTGCTCACTAAAGTCGGGCCACTGTGCTTGTTCATACAGCCCCGAGAATCTCAGGGGAGATGCAGAGATTTTGTGTGTTGGTAGGAAATAAACTTCTGAGTGGTATTTGACCGAGCCAGTTATTATATGTATATTGGAGATAGTCTCAGCTGGTGGAAGAAAAGCCTGGCTTGTCAATATCCTCACACTACTTGACCCCGATGTCCCTCGTTGGTCTTTTACATTCTCCAAATTCTTTGAGGCTAGGTAGGCAGCATGGTGTTGTGAGAAAGGCAGTGCCAAGAATCAGAGGAACAAGACTCAGAAAACAGAACCACCTTAATCTAACTCAGTTGGGAAGGGGAAGCTAGGATTCTATCTCAGGACAGTAACTGGAGACAATTTGGGGCATTTGCCTCCATGAAACTTCCATCCATGGCTGGTTCTGACCTCTTGAGCAAAAGGGATAGTTCCTTAGATACTTGAAGACATCTCCTTTGTTCTTTCTGAGTCTTCCCTTCTCCTGATTCCTCCAACTGTTTCTCATATAAGCAGCAAGTCACTCAAAGGGACAGCAAAGATACAACACGTGCCAGGTAAGTCAGCTCACCACTCCCTTGGCCGCTATTTCCTTTTGAAGCCCAATGGGCAGAGCCCAGAATTTTGAACCTAAGAGTCTTGGGAATAGCCATGCTCACAGCCCAGTGCCCACAGCCATTATCCTTGGAAGTCACCCCCATGGAACCTTAACCCTAACCCTAAATGTGCCTAATCCTAACCTTCCTGCTTTCCGCCTCCCAACTCTAACCCTAAATGCGCACTCCTTCAGGTTTTACAGCCACATCTGTTGAAGACCCGGAAAAGAAAGTTCTTGTCACCAAAGTCCTTGACACTGTCCAATGGTTTCACAGCAGAAACAAATATGATTTTATCAGTGGAAATGATGGGAAGGAAGAGTCATAGCATCTTCCTTCCTGCCGCACCTTAAAGACCATGAGACCTTTCCATCCAATTTGCAGCTGAAAATTTCCATATATGTTGACTCTCCTGTGAGAATGTAAGCTCCTTGGGAGAAGGGCTGGCCCCAGCTCTTCCTTCCATTTGTATCCCCACTCCCACCACTTAGCACAGTGCTGTGCATGTAGTAAGTACTTAATAAAGACTTCATTTATTTATGCGGCCTGAATCTAAAGCCTTTCAAAACCGCTCTCTGAATACTCTCCAGATTTGCAAATTCTCTTCTTAAACAGTGGCCTCTAAAAGAGAACATTATCCTCAAGGATGATGTCTGACCAGGGCACAGGACAGAAGGACCGCTGCCTCATTATTCCTGAACAAATATAAAGCTTCAGCTCCAAATTTCTCTTCCATTCTTTTTCTAAACTCATCTGACATTTCTATCTTTGTCTTCACTTAAACAGTAGACACTTAGTTCTTTGAGGAAACAGAGCTAGGTCTTAACATGCTGCCCAATTCTCTTCTTTCCTGGTTATCAGCCCTTGCCATTTACCATGCATTAAGAAGGAACAAGCATTGGGGGAAATTAATAACATCTATTGTAATGGATTCATATAGTCTCCAATTGGAAGTAGCTAGCTTTTTTATCTGGATTAATCCGGTTTTAATTGACTCACTCCATCAGTTAGTCACTAATGCAATTTCTGGAGTATTGACAAAACCTATTAAGTCATGAGCATAGTCATGAGTGATGGTTTTCTGACTTGTGGATATTAACCATTAAGTGTCAACTTTAACCAGAAGTGGGAATATATTTTGCTAATTCAGTCCAGTCTTGCTCAATCCAATTCACCAGAAATTTTAAAAATACCCACTATGTGCCTTTCATTGTGTATGTAGTGTTTGAAACATAGGCAATGCTTAATATGTCCTTGTTGAGTGACTGCAAGATATGTACTAGGTACTGAGGATACAAATACAAAAGAATTTAACAAAAAACTTTCCCTGCCCTCAGAGAGTTTGCCTTCTGCCAACAATGATACAATGTGTACAGAGACAAGTAAATATAAAGCAATTTCAAGAGAGGGAGGGAGGGAGGGAGGGGGAGTGAGAGAGAGAGAGAGAGAGAGAGAGAGAGAGAGAGAGAGAGAGAGAGAGAGAGATTTGGATGGAGTTCTTGTAAGAGGCAGTATCTGAGCAAAGCTTTAAAGGAAACTAGGGATTTTTGGAGAGGAAGGAAAGTCAGGAGAACATTCCGGTTATGCAAGGGGAGAGAAGGCTGTTTTTAGCATTCTAATAATTCTGATAAGAATTCTGATAATCTAAGAATTCTAATAATTCTGCTTTTATGTATTCATTTACCACGAATATGGCACACATAAATTCCTAACATTATTCGATATTCAAAATTCCCATTAGCCTTTATTTCCCAACTCCATTCCCTTCCCCAATGAATATTCCCTTATAGACAGAAGAAAATTCCTAGTTCTGATTGTTGTTTGCTCTTTATTTTTGAAGAGGACCGGTGACATATCTTGACTTCAGAGTGGATTGGGTTTAAGTGAGGCAGAGTTGCCATCAATCTCTCTCTTCCAAGTGACTAAAAAGAACCCCCAATGTCCAATGGATTCAATATGAAAGATGATTCAATTCAATTCAGTGAAAATTTATTTGATACCTTTAAGAGAAAAAGTACAATGCTAAAAAAAAAAAGAACAATGCTGAGTTAAAGTCACTGCCCTTGTCATGAGGACTTCTATATAAGTGATTGTGCATTCATGGATGTGTCTTCACCCTTTCTGAAGTGCCTGGAATATTTCTTGTGGGTGTGCTAACATCTACTTTTTCTTTGTGCTTTCATATTGGGTTCCCAGAGGATCACCATGTGATTATATGGTTATCCCTTCCACATCGTGTCTTTCCTCATTGAGGTCTCAATATATCATGGGTCAGCTTAAGAAATTAAATGGGAATTTGGGGGAAATTTTGCAGAAGGTACAGCTGACACGTAAATGCCAGCAGATGACACATGACCAAATACTTTACTCAAATTTTACAATAAGGTACTGTAAACACCCTATAAAAGAAAAAGAAAAGATTCAAACTTCTTTGCTATGAAAGGAGGGACAAAAATTTTTTTGCAGATTTTCCAGATCATGGAAGGCTTTACCCCTGACCCCTGTGATGTGGAAGAAATAACTGTAGTACAAGATGGCGGCTGGGAAGCAGTGACTGGC
>CM053624.1:360148663-360170665 GCA_028646595.1 Phalanger gymnotis
AACTGCAAACTCAGTCAAGCAGCTTTTCCCACTAACTTTCTCTGATGTCTTTGCTCTTTGTGGGTTGAGAGGTCTGGTGGATGCCACAGCTCAGTAATTCAGGATGCCAGGGCACTCTCCGCTCGTCTCATGGTCTGGTAGGTCTGCGTCTGGTCTGTTCACGCCGTGGGCGCTGGGCTCAGCTCCACTCCCCTCAGCTGGGGGCTGGGAGCTCCGTGTGGGACAGACCTTACTCAGAGACCATCCAGGCTGTCCTGGGCTGGAGCCCTGCTTCCCTCTGCCACTTTGTGGGTTCTGCAGCTCTAGAATTGGTTCAGAGCCATTTTTTTTATAGGTTTTTGGAGGGACTTGGTGGGGAGCTCATGCCAGTCACTGCTTCCCAGCTGCCATCTTGGCTCCGCTCACGACCTCACCCGTAATTTGTATTCTTGAGTTTATCAAATACTAGACTGCTTATAGGACTTGTTTCTTTTCTCCTACTGATCCAATCTTCTATTTTTTAACCAGTACCAGATAATTTTCATATTTTCTACCTTGTAGTATAGTTTGAGATATGATAACACAAAATCTTTTTTCCTCCCTCCTTTTTTTCCTATTATATCCTTTGATATTCACATCCTCTCATTGTCTTAATTCTAGAAAATATTCCTCTGGTAATTTGATTGGCATAGAACTAAAGATATAGACTGACTTGAGCAATATTGTTATTTTTGCTATACTTACATGGTCTCACCATGAACATTGAACTATCTCTCCAAATATCTACATTTACCTTTATTTATATTTTGTTTTGTACTTGTATATATAGAGGCCCTGAGTATATTTTGGAAGGTCAACTTGCAGAGACCAAATTCATTTTGTTTTTATTTTAAGAAGAATTTCTCATTTTTTCTTTCCTCATGGATTTGGTAATATGTGTGTGTGTGTGTGTGTGTGTGTGTGTCTGTGTCTGTGTCTGTGTATGTGTATACATATAGGAATGCTGATGGTTTTAGTGACTTGACCTACTTTTTAACTTTTTACTTCATGAAAATTACTGTCTTGATTAAATTTGTTGTGATTTTCTCTAGTTCCTCAAGTAAACCATCCTAGCATCTCCAAATAGAAATATATTTGACTCTTCTTTGACTATACTTATTCCTTCGATTTTTATTTTTGTTGTAAAGCTAAATTTTCTAGCACAATGTCAAATAATAGTAGAGTCAGTGGGCATCCTCTCCTCACCCCTGACCAAATAGGCAAAATATCCAGTGTTTTACCATCACAGATAATAGTAGTTCTTGTTGTTAAGTAGATGCCTTTTATCATCAAGGAAAGAGACATTAATTCCTAGGTACTTTAGTACAAATGAGTGATGTAAACCTTGTGTTCAAGGTTTTTCCTGCTTCCATTGATTAAATTATATTATTTTATTACTCTCGTTATTAACATTATTGATTATTCTATACTTTGCACAATGACTGAAGAATCCCTGTACTGCTGGTATAAACCCAACGTAGACATGGTGAATAATTTTTGGATATATCGCTGTCATTTCTCTGCTCATATTTTATTTAATATTTTCCCCTCATGATTTCTTTATTCAAGAAGAGAATCAGGAGATGTTTGACATGGCAAATACCAAACAACATCATGCACAAAAATCCACTTGACTACATATAAACAGACGAGAAATGACTGGTTATTTACCGATGCGGAAGTCATCACAAAATCAGCTTTCTGTGTTGATTCAGATGATCAGGTTGTAGCAAAAATCAAAATCAGCATCAAATCAGAAAAGGAAAGGTGAGAAGACACTGCATGCAATTACATCAGCTCTAGCCTCCCTCTGTGAAAATATGGTTGATGATGAAAAATGAGAGCTGGGTGAAAAGTGAGGCTTTGATTCTGATTATTTCCCAGAGAAATTTAGCCAGTGTAAAATAGTAGCCACAACAAGGTGGACAAATGGGTCCAGAAACCACATCAGGCAGCGATTGCTTGGTCACTTTGCCAAGAAAAAAAAAATTATGGCAGCCCAGAGTAAAACTAATTTAGAATGTAGCTTATATATAATAAATAGTATAAAAGATATCATCTGGGATGAAGGCTCAGAATGTAGCAAAAGTGAGAGATAATAATAGATGGGACAACCTAGTATCCACATTTATTTAAAGGTCTAGAGCAGGGATTTTTCACCTTAGGTCCATGGATAGATTTAAAGGTAGAAAAAAATGACACCATTATTTTCACTGACCTCCAAATGAATCTTAGCATTTCCTTTAATTATTTAAAAAGATGATTCTGAAAAAGGGTCCCTAGGCTTTAGCAGTCTTCCAAAGGCATCCATGACAAATAAACAACAACAAAAAAGTTTAAAGCCATGTATCTATAGGAAGGTCTCTATAATGTTGAGTTGCTACTTTACGAAATATTTATAGAAGGACTTTAGGGTAACCATAATGGGTGAGGAGACATTGATGGGCATCTACATGAGTAGAAGAAGCACCTAAGATGATGAGTTCAGGCCTACAAATATGAAAGCAGCAGAAAGAATCCTTGAATTGCAGCTAGGAGAACTTACTCTGATTCCGTCTCAGACATTTTGTAGTTCTGTGACCATGACCCTCTAAATGACTCGATTTCCACATTTGTAAAAAGGAAGTGACTGTGCTCATCTCATATCTATCCCAGGATTGTTGTGAAGAAAGCCATTTTCAAACCTGGAAACATTCTATTAATGAAGTCATGATTGATTATTATGAATGGGTCATGATTTACACTGCTGAAGGAACTTCCAGACCAGTGAATCAGTACCAAGTACATCATTATTCAATAGGGAGATTATTTTTGCATATTTCATTGTACTTTTTGTGGGCAGGATCATGGATTATCCTGGACTATTGCTGTATCTGTTGTTAATAATTGATGCAGGGGTTCTTCCCGGTGTGTACTTTTACATGTGATGTGCTCACTATAATCATGTCCCACTCATTCTCTCATTTCATGTTAGTTTTACTGCTACACACAGTGGGAGAGCCATGGGGAACTTGAATACTTATGTCTGTGACAAAAGGTGCCACCACCCAAAGAATTGCTTTCTATACCATGAGCATTGCCAGAAGTTGGGGTAATGCCTTCTTTTTTCTCCTAGGTACCCCAGAAACTGACATCCATACTTGGGTGCATGAATAATCATGACTTGATGATTGTGGGACTTGTGTCTGTCACTTTAACTCCCTCTCCCATATGCCATTGGCTGTTTCAGGTCATGCTACATGGTAGCCTCCAGACACCTCTGTGGGACCTAAACCTTGACATTACTATTCATAACCCTACCAAAATGTAATTTAGATGAAACCTTACTCAGTAACATTATACTTGGTTCCATCATTTGACCTAATTTAATTTGCTTTTTATAAAAATTCCCATTGGACATCCCAGAATTTCTTAATTACTCCTGGGTCCAGTCCATTCCTGATTTCACTACTAAGGTGCATGCTTACCATATAGTCTCACAAAAGCAAGTCCTGATATCAGACTGCCCCGCTTTCTCTAATGCGTGTAGGTAGAAATCTTTGTGTCTTGTCTAGGGGTTGGTCAAGGATGATCTTACATGACCATGCTAAAGTGGGTCACCCCCAAGATCCCCTCTCCTCTCTCCTCCCTTCACTGGCCTGCTGAGAAGTTCCTGTCTGACAGATTCATTCCTTTTGGTTAGCAAGGCTCCTTACCCTGGGTCCATGGACTTGTATTTGTTTTAAGTATTTTGATAACTGCATTTCAATATAATTGGTTTCCGCCCTAATCTCATGCAATTTTGTGCATTTAAAAAAATTATTCAGAGGAGTCCATTGGCTTTGCCAGACCTTCAAAGGGGTCCAAAACACAAAATAGTTTAAATCCTCTGGGTTAAAGCCTTTGTCTCCCTAGAGTCCTCTGCAAAATTATAATTGGCTTAGAGGGGTAACCCATTATTCATTACCAGTAATTAACACCTTAGAAAGGATTAATTGATAAGAGTACTTTTCAACAAGCTAGGTAGCTGGAAGGGATTAGAATGTAGGATGGGTGCATTTTAATGAGGAAGAGTGCACTGGATGCCCCAGACTAAGGAAAAGGCAGAGTGGAATACCACAACAGGGAGTGCTAGACAATCAAGGAGCATGAAGGTGAGGGACCCCAGGAGAGGGGTAGAAACACACTGAAAAGGAAGTGGAAAGACTACTAGGATCAACTTCTTGGGGTGTGTGTGTGTGCGTGTGTGTGTTTGTGTGTGTGTGTGTGTGTGTGTGTGTATGTGTGAAGACTGGGTTTATAATTTACCTGAGTTCCTGCATAGCATTGGTACCATCAGGTTCATGTCGAAAGCTGCCATGACATTGCTTCCAGTGTCTTCTGGGCTTGAGTCTCAGGACCCTTATTCTTCAGGGCCTCCCTACTGAGCTGGCTGTAGCACTAGGTCTAGATTTTAGGGTACCTGGCTCCCTGTGGCTTTTGTTTCTGGACCAGATCATAGACTAACAGTGAGAAAGAATGATGGAAAAGTCCAAAGACCCAGGCCTGGGGGTCCACATAATCCCTGGAGGGGAAGAAGGAGGTTCTAAGGCCCTTCTTCCTTACCATATAGTGTGACCAAAGGAGATACCTTCTACCTGCCACACAAAGACTGGCTGGTGCTCAGCCAGACCATCCTGAAGATACTGACAGTGCCAGGTAGCCAGCCAAGGCACCTCACCAATACGTGGTAGGGTAAGCCATCATGGAATGTCCATACGTGATGTATCCCAGTAGAAGCTCCTAGATGCAACATATGAAGATATCATTTTGGAGGGTCTAGGTTTGTGCCAGATCCCCACTGTACATAGACATTTACACATTGACATATGCACACACATACTTCTTGGTGTAATTTTGTGTGAGCATATCTGCCCCAGAAAATGATTTGAACCTAACTTCTTTTAATACTTGTCATGTAATTTACTAAAAATGTCATCCCTATTTCCCTTGGAGGGGGCATTGCGATCCCCCTTTGATATGCTTTTGATCACATACCTTGGAAGATGTCGTTTATCAAATGGTCCTGGGTATTGTTGAGCCTCTGAAGAGGCTTGCTTCTAATTCCCATTTCTTCCTCCTCCGCATAGGTGATGACAAAAGTGGCTAAGCAGCCCCTCATTGTCACATTTGCCTGCGTGAGGTACAGGAAGAAATGATCCAAATGTGGCCATGAGGAATTAGCTGGTGGCCTGTGTTGATAGTCAGTTTCCTTTCGGCTTGGAATCCTGTCTTCGCGTAATGTGTTCTCCATCTAATTTCAGGAGGATAATTAAGTCTTGGACACGATGAGAAAATGTGTGCCTGCCACAGTTGCATAACCTTGGATTTTGCTTCTCTAATTCCTATTTGCATTGTGCTTGCACATTTAATCAGAAACCATCTGTTGAGGGTTTGTTTTTTTGTTTGTTTGTTTTATCTTTTTGAATGATTAAAAAAAGGACAAAAACCAAATTCAGCAAAATGGAAATGAATCGAGGCAAATGAGCTTCAGGATTAGACCATGGAGGCCTGAGATGGAAATGAAAAGTTTGATTCTTCCCCTCCCCCTCCCCGTAGAGCACCATAAACCGTTCAACAACGTGTCAGGTGTACTGTTTTACATACTTGAGTCACAGATTGTTAAAAGGCTGCAAAACACAGTTATAAAATGCTGAGGTTATTTTATACACCCACAATAAAGTGAGCATTTCAGTCAAAAAGTGATTTTGTAGTCTGATGTGGAGCTTGTCATTCAGGAACACTGCATGTTTATTCCTCTCTAAATCATAGTCTCAGAATCTCAGATTTGGAGGGAACCTCAGAGAGAGAAATAGAACAAATCTAGTTAGTCCCTCTTCTCCATGACAGTTTTCAAGTGCTTACAATGGTGCCATCTTTGTTCCAGGCTAAACATTGCTCGATCTTTCAGCTGATTCTCCATGGCATGGACTCAAGTCATTTTGCTATTCTGGTTGCCCTCTTCTGAATGTTGTCCAGCTTATCAATCTTCTCCTTGATATCTGGTGTCCAGAAATAAATAAGTATTTTTTCTTCCCATCAAGGTACACAGACAGATTATTTTAACTAATTCCTAAAAATGACGTCCCTCTTACTGCAGTCAGAATTGCATTCTCTTTGGGGGGCTGCCATATTGTCTTTATAATTCTTAATGAACTTACACTCTGCTACAAGTTCCAAATATTTACCAAGTTGTCACCTTGCCATGCTTGCCTCACCCTCTACTTTTGAAACTGGTTTCTGGAACTCTTAAAGGTATTTTCACTTATCCCTATTGAATGTTTTCCTATCTGATTCAACCCAATGGTTCAAGATCTTTTTAGATTCTGAGCCAGTCTTTCAAGTTATGTCTGGTTTTCTGTCATCTACACATTTGACCGTGGCTCAGAAATGACATCTTCTCTTCATATTCTTGGATATAGTTCATCTGAACCTAGTGACTTGAACTCACTAAAGGCTGCTAAGTAGTGTATTTTACTATCTCCTTACTTATCTTGGGTTTTAATAGTGTATTGACCCTTTTCATTTCTGTCTTTTGCAGCCTAGAGACTATTTTCCTTGGAAGAAATATCTGGCATAATAACACTTGAATGCTATTTCTTTGGTCAATAAACATCTTGTTTTCCTCTCTCTCTCTTCTTCCCTTTTCTCTTTCCCTTCTCCTCCTCCCTCCATCTCCATCTTCTTTTTCTTATTTTTTCTCCTTTTCATCCTCTTCTTTTTATTTCCTCCTCCTTATTTTAAATTTTCTGTCAGAGATGAGAAATTATATGTGTATATTCAGAATTTGTCTACACAGTTGTATTAGCAGTGACATTACAAAATACATTATACTTAAGTCTAGTTATAAAGTTGTGAACTTCCCCTTTCTCAATCTGCACCCCATTCCCTTTGGATTCTTAGACCAAATACTCTTTAATAAAAAATCTTTATGGAACTAACTGCTCCAGTAACGAGAGTTCGTTTTTTTTTCATGGAACTAATTAATGATGCTGATGGAAGGGGTAGAGATGGGATCAGGGCCTATATACTATATTTTATGATAACTATTGTCTATCAGATAAAATTGATAATAATGATAACTATGTTCTATCAAATAAAATAGACAATATGATAACTACTGTCTATCAAATAAAGTAGGGCAGCTAGGTGGCACAATGGATAGACTGCTGGGCCTAGAGTGAGGAAGACTCATCTTCCTGGATTCAAGTCTGGTTTCAGATACTTACTGGCTGTGTGACCCTGGGCAAGTCACTTAACCCTGTTTGTCTAACTTTCTTCATCTGTAAATCTATAAAATGGGGAAGTAAATGGCAAACCACTCCAGTCTTTCTGCCAAGAAAACCTCGAATGGGGTCACAAAGAGTTAGACACGACTGAACTATAACAAATCAAACGTATCAAATCATGTCATGTTTTTAGACATTTTAAAAATAGTTTATAAAATAGTATACATGATAGTAAACTGTTGCAGTTTCAATGGTAGATGTGTACCCACTATGGACCTGTATAATTGAAGAATATGATTTAATTCTGTGGAGTGGAGGATGAGGCATGGATAGTCCATTAAGAGAGCCTCCAGAATGTTCTGGCTACTTTGAAAGCTTGCAGGCCTGCTCAGCAACTTCAAAATAAATCTTTATGGTTCTGTTATAGGCACCACTTATGTCCACAGGATTATGTACTTCAAAAGCATGGACATATTTACAAGCAACTGTGAATTTTGAAACATGATTTCTTTCAAAAGGTTCTGGTAATAGCATGAACCACCATAGCCAAGTGGCCCTCAGAGACCAACACTGAATTTCCAACTCTAATTTAACGAAATTGCTTTATAAAGGAAAAAAAAAGTCTCTCATAAAAATAGGCTCAGGACTCTGATTCTTCTGCTTTCCTTCTCTCCTAGACATTTATTTTCCTGTGACTTCTTTTGCAGCCCTTCTCTCTGTCTTCTTGGGGCTGGCTCATCTTTATTTTATTAGCCTTAAGTGATGACTTCAGCTATCAGAATCTGTTCTTTTCTCTGAAATCCAATAGCACTGATTATGCGAACCACATCATTTGCTACATTATTAGAGATCGTTTTGGAATCATAGATTTTTGACGTAGAAGGGAACATAGATGGTCATCTATTCCAATCCCCTAATTTTACAGAGGAGGATGAGTCCCTGAGGCATGAAATGATTTGGCTGTGGTCACAGAGGTGAACTTTTCATTCCAAAGGGCCCAAACTGGGATTGGAAGCTTTTTTCCTCTGAGTCCAGAAACAATGGTAATTCCACTGGGCCACGTTTCTTATCGGTCTTCTCATTGTTTCCTGTGGACAAGACTTCAGGGTCCCTGCCCATGTTATTATCCCAGATAGTACTTACTTGTAGTAGATGCAAGTCTGATGTTCAGAAAATACTTGTGAGTTGCATGGTTATGAGGTCATTGGATCATTAAACTCTCAGAATATAGTACTTGTCATTTGCCTTGAGAATCAGAGTAGGAAGGGACCCTGGAGGCTGACTAGTCCAACTCATACCTGTTTAGAATTCTCACTAGATTATATTCAACGAGTGGTCTTCCAGTCTTTGATAAGTAGCCATTTGGTCTGCATGAAGCCCTCCAATCAAAGGGAACGTTGTAGTGGCCCATTCCAAATTTAGGCAGGTCAGATTATTTGAAAGGTTTTCTTTAAAGTGAACATAAACTTACCCATCTCTAGCTTAGACCCATTGCTCTCAGCTCTGTCCTTTGGGGCCCTACAGATTAGTTAATTTCCTCTTCTCCATGGCAGCTCTTTGAATACCTGAAGATTGGTATCAATTCCCCAGGCTCACTCAAGTTTCCTTTCCTCTAGGCCAAGCTTCCTCAGTTTCTTCATCTGCTTCCCAGCTAGCAAGATCCTGAAGCCTTTTGCCTTCCTAATTGTCCTCACCCAGAAACTTGCTAATTTGTTATTTCTTCAGTGGATCTGTGTTCTCATCAACGTGGGGATTCCTCTAACATCTCATCCCCAGCCTCCAGGTCTCTTGACTTCACATAGATACCAGTGCTGTATACAGAGTAGAGTATACAGGCTGATCATCTCTTATCCCTGGTCCTGTCATTTAAAAAGTTTTAAAGACATAGTTTCTGAATAATTAATCATTTTATTAATAATGATAGCATTTTATTAATGAAAGAGGTCAGTGGCACTCTTGAATGCCGAAGACTCTTTATGGCAGTGGGCTCATAGTTTACATGCCTTTGGAAGACTGGATGTTCCTGAGGATGGCAATCAACTCTGATTGGTTAACAATTAATGAGAGAATTAATTTTATAATGAGAAGTGGGCTCACTCCAATGAGTGGCTAAGAGAGTGATATCATGTTACTTCTGGACAAAGAGGCTATGTATACACCCAGACCACACCCCATCTTGGGCAATCTAGACAAAGCCCTTCACCTACACTTACTTGAGTGGAATACAAAAGGCAAAGATTCACCTTAAATAAGATGGTCTATCTGGGGTAAATTTTTGGCAGAGGTTAGTATTGTCTTTCTAAGGCTAGGCATTGAACAAGGAAATAGGACAGGGAAAAAGCCCAGATCTCCCTCATAATTGGCTATGAGTAATCATTTCTCTCAGTTCTCTCTCCCCAGTGGGCCCATGTCCTGTCATACATGTCTGCCGATGTCTTTTATAATCCTTTTTACTCATGGTTTACCATGTTTACCAGACTATGCATTCACCATATAGCTCTCCATTTTCTTTTTGATTACTTGGAGACTGTGGTATTCTAGGATTCTCAGCAATGTATGATTAACTATAGTATTATTGGTGTTAAAAAGCTGGCCCTGTGTTTTAGAGGAAAGCTTTGCATCATTGAAAGCTGTCTCCCAAAAGAGATACAGCTTGCTTTCTTCCTCCTGTTTAGTTCTGGACCCAGTTTACACTTTGTCATTATCTGAACAATAGTCATTCTTTATCTGCTTAGGTTTTCCATTGGTTTTGGAGGCAGGAGACCTGGGTTCAAACCACACCTCAGACATTTACTAACTGTGTTATCTGGTCTAAGTAAGTCATATACCATATTTCTCCATGTATAAATAAGATGCACCTTTTGGGGCCCGAAATTTGAAAAAAAATGTATTACACAAAGTTATCGAACTCAAGTTTTATTCATCTGCTCATAGCTTTCAGGCATCTTTTGGGCAAGTCTGGTGCATGTGTGCATGTTTCATGAACCTGAAGCACCAATTGTGTCCTCCTTTGAAATCAGTAACTTCTTTTTCATCAGCAATTCTTCTTGCCTCACACTGAATCATCTTTGTGGACACAGGAATTCCAATTGCCCTTTGCTCTTCAATCCATATCTTCAATTCCCTCTCTAATTCAGGCCATTTTGCTGACTTGCCTCTCATGGCTTTCTTCTGCTGTGGCGTTTTCAGTAGGGTTTCAGCAGCACGATTTCCATTCACTTTTGCAAACTGGATCACTTTTAATTTGAATTCAGCACTGTACGAAAATCTTTTCTGAGCCATTTCTGGGCAGAACGTGGCAAAACATAACCTCATAAATATGCTGGTAACAAATGCGAAACAATGAGCGCAAAGACAGCAAGCGCAAAAAAGCGGGAAATGCAAGTAAAAAAAATCTACAACGATGAGTGTAAAAACAAGCACGAAAAAGCAGGAAATGCAGGTAAAAAAATCTACAACCACTCTATAAGATGCATCCAGTTTTTAGACCCAAATTTTTCAGAAAAAGGTGCTTATACATGGGGAAATATCGTAATCTCTCTGTGTCTCAGTTTCTTCAATTCTGAAATGATGGTGTTGGACTCAATGAAGTCTAATTTCTCTTCCATCTTTTTTAAGTCTGTATTCCTCTGATCTTATGTGGACAGTTACACTGAACTCTTGAGTCATTATGGATCTCCTTTAGGAGGCTTTTTACATTTCCAGGGCCTGGTGCAAACATCATAAAAGAACACCCTAAGGACCTTTCCATTTATTGAGGATCCTTCTTCCATTTGTCTTCTTCATGGACTTCCTGAATGAGGGGGTGAAGGGTGGGTTTGACTTCTCCAGTTCCTTCCATTTCTACATCTGAGATCCCATAATCTTATTTTCCTAATTCAAGCCATAGAGCAATTGTGATAGAACTAATAGCTTTTTGCTTGAACCATATTCCCTAAAGTTACAGAGGAGAAAGCCATGTGGACCACAGAGGTTATTATAGTGAATTTAGGCTTAAAATTAGCTAATTATGGTAATAAGATTGTTATAGTCTTAAAACTGAATGCAATACCCAGGTGTGATCTGACCAGGGCATAGTGCTGGGGGGACCATCACTTCCCTAATCATTGCCACCAGGGCTCTCTCAGGGTAACCTTAAATCACATCAGCTTTTGGGAGGGTGGGGTTGCGGGGGAACTCTTCAACTCCCACGAAGTTCTGTCTCTTCCAGGATTAGGGCTTATCCACACTCTCTTTTCAAGTGCCATATTATGGGCGATGCATTTGGAGAGCACCATTCTCATGAAACACCCCTAAAGATGGTGGCAATATGAAGTGTTCTTCAGCACAGGTTAGCATGAGACAGAGCTGTGTCATAGTGAACAGCAGAATGAGCGTGTCCTCTTGTCCATATTGCTGGAAATGCTCATGTTTAAAGTTCTCAAACAGGAATAATTTGTAAGAATCCCCCGTATCTTTCCAGAAACTTCCTCCAAACCAATGGATTCTCTGCCAGGCACCAAAAAGCTTGTTTTCAAAAGATTTAATTGTTCAAAGTTTCTCTTATGGCTTCTTCTGCCTTAGGCAAATGCCTGATGCACATAACAATAACCCCTTAACAATGCTGTCTAGAATGAAAGTGCTGATACAGCAGTGGTGATTTCAGAGAAAATATGTAACTTCCATTTTCTCCGTCTGCTCAGAATGAACACATGGAAAGATGAAGTTGGGAAGAGTTCTGGAGAAAATTGCTCCTAGGAGAAGCTGGAATCATACAAAGGGACAGGTGTGGGGGACAAGATAAGATAATCTAGCCTTCATTTTTTTTTTTTTTGCAAATGTTATAATGAAGTTATCTTGTTTTTATATCTGACAGCCAACAATTTTCTTGTAAATACAAGCCAAGGGGCTGCTTTTATTGTTTTGCTAAGCCTTCCAGGGAAATTGGTTTATCTGTTTGCCTGACGGTCAAACAGATTACAGGTGATATTGAAGGGCACCTTGATACAGTGGATAAAGTCCTTGAGTTGGAGTCAGGAAGACCTAGAATCTAATCTTCTAATTCTGCTTCTGACCCTCACCATCTAAGTGATCCTGGGAAATCCCATAACCTCCCTCAGCCTCAGTTTCTCCTTCTGTAAAATGGGGGATTGTTCAAATGGGGTTATGTCTGCTTACTACTTTGTAAACCTTAAAGCAGTATCAGTAGAATTTTAGAGAAGAAGGAAGGAGCCTCAGGGGATTTCTAGATGGAACCCATCCCTGCAGAGGAATCTCTTCTTTAATCTCCTCTGATGTATGCTTGTGGTCATCCATTTTCTTCCTGGAGATCTCCAGCGGGGGAGGCCAGGACCAATTACATCCCAGATCAACGGAGGTAAGTGGACGCATTCATATTGTCATATTTTCCTTGACATCAAGCCTAAATATGTTGGCTCTTTATAAATTTATCCTGCCCTTGGGGACCAAACAGGACAAGACTAATCCCTCTTCCCTGTCCCAGCCCTTCAGTTACATGGACACAAGCACTCCTGCATTCCCAGTCTTTTGTTCTTGTGGTTAAACATCGCGACTTCCTTTCCTGGATTTTCATATTCTCATGCTCAAGGCCCTTCACATCCTTTTTTGCCTCATACAAATGGCGGTTACTTTTGGATTCTATAAAGGAGCAATCTGAACAACTATGAAACCAAATAAAATAAAATAAAATAAAAAACTCACAACCTCCCTTGGTTTCTTTTTCTAAATATATGTATTTAGAAAGGCAGCATGTGTAAGGGAGAGAGGATTGGCCTTGGAGCCGGCAGAGAATTGGGTTCAAATCCTGTCTGTATCCCTTACTAGTGGTATGACCATTGGCAAGCCGCTTAATCCTCTCCAGGCCCAATTTCCTCATCCGTAAAACAGTTAAAGTATACTTACTGTATATCACAAAGGATTGTTGCAAGTTGCCAATGAAACAATATAGACAAAGAATTCTGCAAAAGGTGAAATACTCTATGCAGATCAGTGATGATTTATTAAGCACCTACTATGTTAGGCAGTATGTGAAATGCTGCATAATAATAACTTACATTCTCTAATATTTTGATATCTATTCTTCTGTTAATGTACTCTTATTGTCACTAGCTTATGGGAGTATCCTTTGTAAACTTATGTGTCTATCAAAACAGCCATTTTGCCTCTGACAGGGAGCTGGCCCCCAAAAGATACGATTTGTGAGTTATCATGAGTGCCTAGTGCCACAGTCACATTAATTTCATCTCTTATTACACTTGAGAGGAATCCATGTTACTACAGACCTGATCATTCATAAGAAAGGATTACACATTGATTCATATAATATTAACGTCCTCATTGCCCACACAGTACTCCAGGAGTACCTTGCTAACAAATGATCTTGTCCCCACTGCACAGGACGCGATTTTCTCCAGAGAGGAGTTGACTTCTCAGAGCCGGTTTTCATATGTTCATTTCCTAAGCGTTGCATTTTCTTGCAGGAAGGCAAATGTCACAACTAAAGGCATTGAGACCGTCGCTTGATTGATATTCCTTGAAATGGCTCTTTTCTCTTTCAGAAGTGAAATCTGAATGCTTTCGAGCAGCGTAGAATGTCAGCACAAACAGGTTCTCTGGTCCTGAACCTCTGGGAGGGGAGCAGGGAGAGGAATATACTCCACTTCTTTATTTAGAGTTTGCATTGAGAATTGGGAGCATTATTAGAAAGGTCATCCCATTTCAAGTAGCAGATGGAAAGGGGGGAATCAAATCTTGCTTTTACAAATAATTTAATTGAATTCTCCTTGCCATTTCTGCAGGCAATTCAGGATATTTTTTTAAAAGCATTGATCCATAATTATCTCTCCAAATGGTCCTCTTTGTTTGACAGATGTAGAATTCTGCCTGTTTGAGTGTGCAGTCTAGTACAGTAACGGTTTTACCTACTCGATTATCTTTTCTTTTCCTGTGAAAACAAGTGAGCACGATGAAAAAATAAAACCTCGCTTTTTTTTTAAACAAAAGCAAACTACAATTTTGCAAATCTGTTCTTAGTTTGAAGCTCTCCATAGGTTATAGTTATATTTATAAAGGTCAGCTTCTTTGTCTTGCTTTAAGCTAATTATATTTTTTACCCACATGGTCAGCTTATGTCTGTTGGGCTTGCCTGGCCACAAAGACTATGACAGGTTATTAACATAGGGTATAGTTTTATCATGTCAATGAAATCATAAAATGTTCCTGATTGAGATTAAAGAATACATCTATTCAAGAAGACATATATTTAGAAAGAGGCATAAGGGAAAGAGGATTGGCCTTGGAGCCAGGTGAGAAATGGGTTCAAATCCTACCTGTATCACTCATTAGTTGTGTCAGCATTGTCAAGTCACTTATTCCTTTCCCAATCCCAATTTTCTCATCTGTAAAATGGGGTTAAATTAACTATAGTATCAATTATCCCATGATATTGTTATGAGGTGCCAAAGAAATGATATATTAAAAGAGTCTATCATATTAATTAATTGATTGATGTATTAAAAGCTGTATGCAGTTCAATGATGGTTTAAGTGCTTACTATGTATCAGGTAGTGTACTAAATGCTACATAATACTAGCTCACATTATATAACATTATAAGGCTGGCAATACACTTTACAAATGTGGCCAGACTTCCCAGCCAGCCTGGGCATTCTGATGTGACTCTGGATTGGTGGTGAGAGGTGAGAGTGGGATGTTTTATGTGTACATAAGAGATTTGAGTTGGTGTGAGAACTTCTTGGTAGACAGACACACATGGTATCAGACAGTTCAGGAAAGAAAGCAGACATGTAGGGGGATCTGGCTCTTCAAAATGTCTCTGCTTTTTAACTCACCTCCCTAGACACTGCTGGTATCTCTTTGGGTGAGACTGGACCTTCTATCTTGCTTTTAATTAAGATCCCATCTTTGTCTGTCTAATGAGCTCATTTGTAGGTTCTTTGGTATATTTTAATCCATATTATTTGTCTGTTTTCTGTTTGTTGTTCACTTGGATACACAGGTTTACTTACTATTCACTCTGTGTTATCTTTTATATAATCAGCTTTTGGTGGGAAGGAGCTAAGCTGTTAGCTGAGGGCTACCCTGCCCCAGAAGTATGATCAGGGAAGTTGCTTTCCTTCTGACCCAGATTCGTACCCCCAATATTTAAGGAAGGGCACAGTTAGATACAAAGCAGGGGCAGATATGGCTCTCAGAGATAAGTGAGAGAAAGAGCAAGTTCCTAGACATAGTCCTTCTCTTATACCCTTCGAGGTAGAAACTAGCATCCCTTGGAGAGGGCTTGGCCACATTCCAGAAATATCTAGCTATGTGCCCCCAACTTCCATCTATACATTTAGACAATCACATATACATGCTTATTCTATGCTTATGGAAACATATCTTGTACATACATCATCTCACTCTTTTCTCTGAACAAGCTGAGGACTATTATATAAATATTGCATATTTATATAATTAAAATATCTATTATATATAATAATACATATAATACAAATTATATTTTATATAAATAGGTACTATTATGATTCCCATTTGGAAAGCTGGGAGATCATGATCTGTAATTTTATTGGTGTTGGGAATTCTTCTAATGCACATATGAGAAAATTCTTCAACTTGTATACTTCATCAATTACCTCATTGATTAAGAGTTGAAGGGATACACACGAGCACTACACAACATGTCAGAGATAGAAATCGAATGTAGGTCTTCCTGATATCGAGACTCCTTCCATAGCCACTAAGCCACACTGCCTCTCTCCCCATTTCACAGATTAAGAAACTGAGATTCAGAGAGTTTTTGTGACTTGCCTCAGGCTACAAAGCTATTAAGTATCTGCAGTGGAATTTGAACCTATATCTTCTTGAGCCTCAAGGATATGAATGTGAACTATTATTAACACATTTGTGAATTGTCGTTATAATAATAACACTGATGTTTGTGGAATACTTTGCAAACAGAAAACACTATAAATTTCATTTACTGATTTAGGCAGCATTTTCTGTTAGTTTCACAGTCTTTTGAAAATTGAGAAAGAATATGCTTTTTCAGCACTGTTATTGCTGAGGGTGTCTATATATCAGTTTAAGAAATCATTCTTGTAGGCTATGGGTATGTGTGTGTGTGTGTGTGTGTGTGTGTGTGTGTGTGTGTGTGTGTATTGTGTGTACTGTGCATACCCTTCTTGGTGAGGAGAGGGGAATCTCAGGATTCCAACATAATTTCTTTAATTAGTCCAATGGCATTAATATTGTCAGAAAAGGTTGCATTCCATGTCATCTTTACTCTCTGCTGTGCAAATCTTTGTTTGTTCTGTCTTGATTGATTTTCCCCACATTTGGCCTGATTCAGTGATATTTTCTTTCTGTCCCCTTTTCACTTTGGTATCGATGGAGTAAATCACATCTGCGCCCTGTCTAAGGTCAGAGGGCTCAGCAATAAATGGATAAAGAGCTTTTTGATTTATTATTCATGTTGATAACAATACTCAGAATGACTAAAGGAGCATTCCCTTTTCTATCATAAATTATTGGGTGACATTTAAAAAATGTCTCTCAGAGCATGGTGTGATGATCCATTGGACTCTCCACCTCCCTCCCCCACTCCTTCTACCTTTTGGGGAGTCACACTATTTCTCTCTTTTTTCAATTTAATTTTTCACTTACCCACGAACTCCTCTGTGCTGTGGAATGCCCGTGTTTTGAGATGCAAGTTTCAGAGAAACAAAAAAAGTCAGCTTGTTGAGACTGTTGTTTGCGTTGAGGGATCCTTTGCCCCCTCCTCTCCCAATCATTTTGTATCTACTTTTGTATATACCTATAAAAGCACATGTAGTCTAGTGCCAAACACTATTGGGTGCATAGTAGGGGATTAATAAATACTTATTAATTTATGTAAGGGTAGACTAGGAACTTAAAACATGAGGTTTTGAAAATCTGATTTTTTAACCTCACCCCCATCAAATTGGCAAAGATGACAGAAAATGAAAGTGGTGATTATTGGAGGGTCTATGGGAAGGCAGGCACACTAATACCTTGTTGATGGTATTATAAATTGGCTCAAATAGTCTTGAAGATAACTTGGAATTACTAAACTTTAAAAGTCAGTAATCTATATTTTCATGACTTTGACTTAGAGAAACCTTTCTAAGTATGTATATGTATGCATATATACACACATATGTATATATATGCATATATATAGACACACTTATATATGTATGAATGTCTATACACACACATACACCAAGAAGGTTAAAAACAAAGGACAGTGTCATAGATGGATAGATATAAATGTTTACATTTATACATGTATTTTAATATTTATATATTTATACATGTACATCTGTATAAACATACAAATACATGTATAAATATATACACTTCTGTCTATTTATCTATGAAATATTTCTAGTAGCACTTTTGTGGTAGCAAAGAACTGTAAGGAAAATGGATGTCTATCGATTAGGGAATAGGTAAACAAATTATTGTATATAAATGAAATGGAATATTATTATGGCATGATAAATGACAAGTATAAAGAATTCAGAAAAAAAACATACAGATTTGTATGAACTGATGCAGAATGAAGTAAACAGAACCAGGAAAAAATTATGAAATAATCTCAGATATGTCAAGGAAAACAAATTTGAGAAATTTTAAAGTACTTTTCAATACAGTAATGAATTATGACTTCAGAAAACCAATGTTAAACTTGGTGGACCCTTGGTGAAGAATGTGGCAGACATTTTCAGACATGACCAACATGTTGATTTGTTTTGCCTGATTGTATTTGTTGCATTAGGAGAATTCTTTTGTGGTGGAGTCATTGGGAAGTGGCAATAATATTAAAAATATAAAAGAACAATAAGAAGTTAGTTTTTAAAAAGTATTCTATATATCTATATATAGTACATATACTATATATCTAAATGGTGTATATCTATATCTGTCTATGTCTGTCTATCTATCTATCTATCTATCTATCTATCTATCTATCTATCTATCTATCTATCTACTGTAGCCAATAGCTAAAGACTTTAAATGGCAAGCTGAAGCACTAATATTGTATCTTTGAGGCAATAGAGAGCCACAGAAGTTTATTAAGCAAGGGGATGACATGGTCCTGTGCATCAGTAAGATATTTTGTAACTTAGAGGAAGACTTAGGGGAAGACTGGAAGCAGGGAGATCAGTTAGGAAGCTATTGTAACAATCTAGGCAAGAGATAATAAAATTCTGAAATAGGAGGAGGACCAGTAAAGAAAAGGGAGTGAGTGCAAGAGATGTTGGGGAGGTAGAATTGGTGGAATTTGGCAATTTATTGGATATAGAGAGTGCACCAAGAATGGCTCTTGGTAGTTAAGCTGGGTCACTAGAAAGATGGAGGTGTCCTCAACAGAAGCAAGGAGGTCTGGAGGAAGGGCAGGTCTAGGGGTTATTTTCTAGGTAGTGGCTAGAGGCAAAGAAGTGAGAGATCCCCCAACACAAGCCAGGACCTTGCTGTTTGAAAGCCCCTTCCCTGCACTATAGTTGTACCATATTGCATTTTTAGGTGGATTTCAATAATGTGAAAAATGGCCATGAGAAATTATTCTAGTTTAAACATTCGGTAGAGAGTCTGATGTTTGTGAAGGGCTGTGACAAAGAAACTTTGTTTATTAAATAAAATTTTATCATAGTAACTGTTTGGATGAATAAACATTTTCTCTTTCCTTCGTGAAACCTTGAAGGCTATTGATCACAAGGGGAACACAGTGAATCAGAGAAAGCGGCCCAGAAAGCACTCACTTTTTACTGTAGACTTCCCAAGTCAAGTTCACCTGAATAAGGGCTGGCCTGAGGCAAAATTGGAACAAAGATTGTCTTTATAACCTTTCTGGTGCTCCCACCACTCTCAGACATTCATGTCTCCACTGTTAATGGCTGGAGCTTCTCTATATCTGGCCTAAATGGATGTGGAATATGAGAGTGAAAAGTTAAAAGTCCTAAATTCCTATTCAGGGCAAGGGGATGGCTGCAAGAATCATTGAATTTCTCTGTTGCTCACTGGAGAGCTATAGGGTTAAACTCAAGTAGAAATGAGACCACTAATCTGTAATTAAGGATCCACACAGGCTGCATATTGACTTAATTTTAAAATGTAATATGATATAGATTTTATTGCATTTTTACTGATTTTTACTGATTTTATTGATTTTTGTTAAGTATTTCCCAATTATATTTTAATCTGGTTCCCACCCACTTGGGAATGCAGTGGGGCAGTCAGCCATGTGTTTGCCATTGCTGCTTCTGTGGGAAAGAACCCTGGCTTTGGAGTAGAGTGTATGATTGTTGAGGAGAGGAACTGTTTGCATTTTTGTCTTTTTATCCCAAATGGCTCTGAAGGAGAAAATGAGACTGGTGACTCTGCTCAGCCCTCCCTCACTTAAATCCAATTGATTTGCATGTTATGGCATCACCTTCCTGATGTCATGGTCCACTTTGAGATGAAGGACAAACAACAACCTTAGCATCGCTTATGATGTGCCGTAGGAGCCAAGAAAGTGTTTTATTGAACTGAAGTGAATGAGGCAGAAGATCTGGGTTCAGATTCTGGCTCTGCCTCTCACTGCCTCTTGGACTGTGGTCAAATTATTTCTCTTCTCTGCCCCTTGCTGTGCTCTGTAAAATGAGAGTTTTAAGAATAATAAATTAAATGTATAAGAAAAATCAATCCAGATAAACAAATAATATCAAGAAGGAATCATGGCACAATGGCCAGAGGACTGGACTTGGAGTCCAGAAGGCCTACCCTAGATATTTCCTACTTGCTTGACCCTGGACAAGTTCCTTAACCTCTCTCAATTTCCTCATCTGTAAAGTGGAGATAATTAATAGTCAGTAGCACCTACCTCACAGGGTTGTTGAGAGGACCAGTGAGACAATACATGTAAAACATGTTGTAAACTTTAAAGTGCCATGGAAATCTTAGTGATGATGATAAATAAAAGTAGTGCATCCTCTTCATCCCAAGAGTTACATATGACTTTAGTCACGTGAAAGGATCCAGGCAGTGAATACTGTGGAATAACAATAGTCCTGGAGATAAAGAGATTGTCCTTAATTGTACCCACCAGGCACACAGTGTAGCACATTGGAAAACACAGACTCTGCCATTTATCACCTGTGTGACTTGGGGTAAGTCTCTTAACTGCTCTGGCCCTCACTTTAAAATTAGTGAGATGGAATAAATGCTTTATCTAGCCAGGAGCCAGGGCACAAGGATTCTTCCTGCCACTGTGGCTTGCCTTCTGACCATCTCTGCCCCAATTCTGGCTCCCCTGGCTCTTAGACTGAGCCTCTTAATGTGTCCAGCCAGAAATGAGGCCATGACATCCCTTCCTGCCATCTCTTTGCCTCTCTTTCTTTCAAGTTCCCCTTTGTATGTCGTGTTTCTTCATTAGAACACAAGTTCCTTGAGGAAAAAAGGTGTTTGCTTGTGGGTTTTGGGGGGTTTCATATCCCTACCACTACTTAGCATGGACCTTGTCACATAGTAATTGCCTAATAATTACTTATCTGTCTGCTGTATCTGTCTATCTATCTAGCCATCTCTCCATGGCTATTTATATTTCTTTCTCCTTCATCTCTCTATCTCTCCATCTCTATCTCCCTAGTTCTCCATATCTATCATCTATCTAGCCATTTCTCCATCTCTATTTCTTTCTCTATCTCTTTCATCTGTCTATCCAACACCTATCTTACCATCTCTCTCTATCCAACTCTACCTACCTATCTATCTCCACTTCTCTCTCTCTCCAACTCTCTGTCTCTATCATATCTCTCACCATCTCTCTCTATATCATCTCTCCATCTCTATCTCTATTTTTCTCCATCTCTCTGTCGTGTCATCTCTATCTATCCATCCATTTATCCATCTTTTCATTTCTATCTCTCTACATTTCCACATTTGTTTATCTCTTTCTATTCATCTATATCTATTCACCTATCTCTATCTATTCACCTGTCCATCCATCCATCCATCTATCTATCCATCCATCTATTCATCTATCATCTATGAATCCATCTATCCATCGATCTATCCATCCATCCATCCATCCATCCATCAATCCATCTATCTGTCCATCCATCTATTCATCTATCATCTATCCATCCATCTATCTATCCATCCATCCATCAGTCCATCTATCTATCTATCCATCCATCCATCTATCATCTATCTGTCTATCTATCTCTCCATCCATCCATCTGTCCATCCATCCATCCATCATCTATCTCTATCTATCTATCTCTTACCCCTTCTACTTCAAGGCCTATGTTGCTGTGTTATAAAGTCTTTTTTTTTCCTTTGGGAGGATCATCTCTCTAACTGTTAGAAAATATTATAGGATCCTAACTCTGACAACCTCAGGTGAGGAAACTGAACCACAGGAGCTTGGGAGAAATGTCTTAGGCAGGACACATCAGAAGTGGGATTTAAACCATGGCCCTCTCACTCCAGAGTCCATGTTCTTTCCACTGAAGCAAAGTCCTTTAGTGTGCCTTGATACGTCCTTGCTCCCATTTCTAAAGAGAAATTGCTTTGTTCTAAATTAAATCAGGTTACCAACTTTCATTCTTTAAAATCTAGACTCTCGGGGGGCAGAGCCAAGATGGCAGCTGGAAAGCAGAGACTGGCATGACCTCCCCGCCAAGTCCCTCCAAAAACCTATAAAAAAA
>CM053624.1:360171165-360196764 GCA_028646595.1 Phalanger gymnotis
TTAATAAATGCTCAGTGAATTCAATTGTTGGTCATGTGTATCTCAAGTTAAGAAATACTAGGCCTCACGTTCTGAACACTGCCAAAGAAATCTATTGGAAAGAGGAAGATCTCAGAGTCTTAAGCCTACAAGATCCCCTTCCATCTTCTTTAAGGGGGCTCACGTTTCACCACATGCGTTTTTATGAAATTCCAAATAAAGACAAAGTGGTTACCGAACCCAGTCTTTAGACGCTTAGGAAGCTATTTTTGTCATTGGTCAGAAGGGACCAACGTCCCTTTCAGGAACAGAAAGGCAGAGGGAGAATATACTCCCGTGTTGATACGACTTTTATTCACAGGATAGAGAAAAATAATCACTATTCAAAGGCAGAGGGAAAAGGGAGCTCTAGAGTAGGTTGGGAAATATGCTATTAAGTCATGCAAATAAATCCAGTGTCAACACTCCAGCCCAGGCTTATTTTATTCATGCATTAGAGCCTTCCTTTAATGAGAATCCAAAGGCAATAAAGTTGGGAGTTGCCCGTTTTTTGTCCTGAATAAAACTCCGATAAAGCTTCTGAGGGTGGTTTCAGGTAGGTCCTTGTCTTTGAGTGCTGGGGGGAAAAAGGATGTTATTTCTCCACCTTCTCCAGCTACTGTTCTGCCTGCTACTGGGCATATAATGGGGCCATTTCTCTGGCTCTGCCAAGGTATCTTCCCAAGAGGAGGCAGAGATCCTGCCTATGGCTTCCCTTGCAGAGGTCACTGTCAGAAGCCGACGATCACTGAGTTAGAAGGGACCTCAAAGATTGTCCAAGGGAGGCAGGGGAAAAGAATTCTCGATGGAGAGTCAGAGGACCTGAGTTTGGATTCTCCCTCTGTTATTTACTCCAGTGTGATCTCAGGAAAGTCACTTAACCTCGAATTCAGAAAGTATTCGTTAGCTGCCTGCTGTGTAGCAGAGACAGCACTGGGCACTGGGGGATTCCAGAGACAAAACCAAACAGTCCCTGTCCTCAAGGAGCTATTGTTCTCCAGAGGAGAAATACATCTTATGCAGGGAAGTAAATGGCAAATGAGCATGAAGCTTTTCTTGGGGGGAGGGAGCACTGAAGTGGGGGTGAGAAAGACATTGAGGGACAAAGGGAGGGATCAGGAAAGGCTTCACTGGATTTCAGCTTTGATGTGAGCCAAGGGTTCTAGGGACAATCAGGAAGGGAGGAAGGCAGAAGGGGTAGGGGCAACCATAGGAGAGGTCTAGTACAAAGGTGTAGAGAGGAAGATGGGATATCATGTGTGTGGTATACTAAGTAGGCAAGCTTGTCTGGAATCCAGAGTAATCAGAATTAACCCAGTGTACAGCTTCCTCAATTAAGATGAGGCAGGGGGCAAATGAGGCTATAAATGCAAATTGCAAGTGTGGTGTCTGGGGTGATTTGGTTGAGGAGGGGGCGGAAGGACCCTGGCACACCGTGAGGTAGTGGCAGGTGTGTGCAGTGTTCTCAGTTTCATCATCCAGTACCACTGGACCTGGTCACCCCACTCTAGTTGTGGCTCTAAATGATGCAATAGCCTCTTAGGATCCTTGAAGTTCCATGATTCTATGACTCCGCCACCCCTGACCCTCCTGGGGATTAGGCTTTTGTTAAATTTTACCATTATTGCAGTGGAAACATAATCAGATAGTGAGAAAGGGTGGGACAGTTGGAGAGGCAGGAGGGAGCAAGAGAAAGACCACTCAATTTGGAGTCAGAATTTATCAATTCAGATCCTGGCTCTGGCACCTATCATCTATGGGAACAGAGGCAAGGTACCTCACTTCTCAGGTGGGGGCAGGGAGGGAAGGACAGGGGGAAACCGATGATTTCTGAGGTTCTTTCTAGTTGTAACTCAGTGTTCTTTGCAATGTTACAGGTCTGATGCCTCTTGGCACTGTGTTAGAGTCACCTGGCCATAAGGATCCTGAGATAACTTTCAAAGAATAAGTCTTTAACTTTAAAAATATATTTTATTTCACAGGGGACAACAGATAAAGTCCCTGTCAAACTGTCATTATAAGAAAAATGATACTCGCAGTAGGATGCCTAAGTCTCTCCTTCTCCTATGCAGACATACATCAGGTCAGGTTTCGGAGCCTTAATTTGAGGAAGGATTTATAGCAGTGAAAAGGTATAATATAATTTTGATTTGGGTTGCACTTGGCTGGGGGAACCAGATTACATTTATATGAAACTGTATTAGTAGCTAGGACTGCAGTCACTGAAGCCAAATAAAAGGAAAAATTGCTAGAAAACCCAGGGAAGGTTTTCCAAAATCCACTGCTTTGTTCTGAGAACTACAATTCTGAATTACACAGAGGCAATCCCCAAAGAAATAGGAAAGGCAGATGGTAAGAATGCCGGTGTTTGCTAGACCTCTACATTCATCAGTTTGTCATTAGCCTAATCTGGTGGTCCGTTTGTAGTACCAAAGACAAAATTAATTAACCCTTAGAGACATGGTGAAGTTAGGCAAGAAAAAAAAGAAACCCACATCCATCTCTCACCTCTCGGGGCCCTGATCTAATCCAGAGGCTCGGAGAAATCCATCAAAATGTCTTAGAAGTCTTCAAGAGGCCTTGGTCCATCCCGTGCCACCATATGCCATGGTGTATACATGTTGCCCAGCAGCCCTATGCTATTGGCTCTCAGAGATGCTGCATCTTCCCCCCACAAGCTATTTAAAAATTTACTCTTCATATTTGTACAGAGTTCAATAAATCACTTTTTGATACATCATGTAAATACCACTTCCTCTGGGCTCATGGGGACATGATGAGAATTCCATTGCCACTGCATACTACTAAGGTCCCTTCCAGCTCTAACTATATAACCCTATCATTTTATATAACTACATCAGACTACACAGATCATCACCTTTGGGTGGGGTTTGGAGACGGATTGGGAGAGACCTCTAAGGATCCAAATTCATTTATGAAAAATTATTTTGCTTTGACCTGAATAGTCTGAGACTATCACTGGAACAAATTGATGCGTGTGTGTGTATATGTGTAATGGTCTTTCTAATGGACCGTGCAATTAGGAATTTTATCAACTTGAGAAATTGCCCCCAGCCACACAGATCTGCCAGTCTATGACTTAGTAGACAAGTCCTAAGGCATTTGCTGAGATACCTAGAGGTTACTCTTGTCCGAGGTCAAAGAGCAGGCAAAAGACAGAAGCAGATCTGAACTCTATAAGCCCACCACTCTACCCAATGGACCACAGTGCCCCTACCTGCTGAGACATCATAGTGTAGTGGAAAGGGCACTAGATTTGGAGAGAGAAGACCTCGGTTCCAATCCTTATTTCACTTACAACCTCAGTGGCTTCTAGCAAGTCCACTTCTGTTCTGAGGTACCTGTCCTTCCTCATCAGTGAAAGAAAGGGGGTGGACTACATGGTTTTTGTGGTCCCTTGTAGGTCAAAATACATGATCTAGTGGCCCCAGTCTGGGCTTCAATTTCCACATCTATAAAGGGAGCATGGTGAACCATATGACCTAGCCAGCAAGTTTGCCTTCTCAAACAGGTCATTAAAGAGATGGTTGCCAAGTGTCACTAATGGGAAGAGTGATTCCAACCAGCTAATCTGGCTCTATCAAGAACAGGTCACACCAGCCTTTAATTTGGTCATGGCAGCTGAGCAAGGTAGTGTAATCTGGGGCTGCATTAGGAGAGATGGAGCTGCCAGGAATAGGAGGGCGCGAGAGCCACTGTTGTTATCAGGCCTCATCTGACACATTGGGGTCACAAGTTATGAAGGACATTGAGAAGTTGCAGAATGTCCAGAGGAGGGCAACCAAGCTGGTGACAGGCCTAGAGTTCATGTTATCTGAACGTTGGTTGAAGGACCTGCTAAGGCTGGGGAAGGGAGATATAATAATGATCTTTAAGTATTGGAAAAGTTGTCACGTGCAAGAGGGATTTGGTTCTTGAGGCAGAACAAGGAGTGGAATGAAGAGAAGAAACAGGATGGAAATTACAAAATGGTCAATTTTGGTTTGATGTCAGGGGGAAGAATGCTGACAATGAAAGCCACCCAAATGTAAAATGAATTACTTTGGGAGGTGACGGGCTCCTTCTTCCTGGAGGTCTTCCAGCAGAAGCCAGATGACCACTTACTAGTTGTATTGGACAGGGAAATTCCTTATGATATGGCTCGAACTGGATTGTAGCTGAGACCCCTTCCAACTCTCAAATTCTAGAATTCTTTTACCTAAGGTCCCTACACCTATGAAGCTGCAATCCAACTGCCTCAGACTGCCTTCCAAACATGAAAAATCCCGGTCCCTTTTCATTCAAAAAGAGAGGCAAAATAAAGCAGTTTAACCATTGGGGAAAACACAATTCTTGCCAAGAAACTACACAAAACCACCTTTTTAACCCATTTTTTTAAGCAGAGAAATGAAAGGAAATGGTGAACCATCTTCTTAAGAGGACTACTTCATTATGTATCATTGCTCATCTCACCTGACATTCTGAAAACATGGTGACTTAAAATTGAGAATTGGAATGGTATCTTATGAAAAACTCTATTTTTCTAGCATTCATTTGAATATATCCTCAGTAATTCACATTATTTTTGGGGAAAAATCCTTTTGTTATTCCCTGATGACTGTGTCTGGATTCACTCAAGAAAGAGAGCTTCAAGGAGATTGCTGGGAAATTGATGCCTTTAGCTTTCTTCTGTGTAGGTAGGTAACATGATTGGCCCTTACCTCGCAGATCTTCCATCTAGTTTCTCAGCTTAATTCGGACAGGCGGGGGAGAAGCATGAATCAGTGCCCAAGCATTGCCTGGCTTCCCTCCTCATGGCTTAACCACAAGTCACCGTTTCTCTCTATGGAGTCCAGGAGCAGCTGCTAGCCAAAGCTCCAGAGCCACAGTGATGTGTATAAGATTTCCAAGTCAGCAGGAAGCTGAGAAATGCACAGTCTTATGGCCTAAGATTTCTTTATATTCCAAAGGTCTCCAGATTTTAAACACATCTAACCCATGCTCCATGGAGGCGGATTTCTTAAGTCTGGCTTTACTAGCCACCCTAGGCAGAAAGTAAATTGCCAAGCAAGAGGATGGCCATCCTCTCCACCCCTTCCCAATTCTCCCCAGTTATTCTCTACCTTCTCTCCCTACTTAGAAAGCTTTTCCAAACAAATTACAGAAACCTAACAAGGAGAAAGAAAGGGAAAAATCACTGCTAAAAAATTGTTGAGAGAAAAAAAGTACCATATCATTGGGGTAATCTTGGCTCCCACAATTTATTCTTTAATAACTTCTACTGTAATATTTCTGGGGCACATCAAAGGACAACAACAGCCTGATGCTGGTAATCCCTCTCACATATAAAAACTTTCACTACTGGGTGTTAAAGGCATCATTCTGTCTGAGAAATGGGAATCGATAGGGGTCAGTTTCCTCGCCCCCCCACCCCCACCCCAGTCCTGGGGAAACATCTAAGGCTTTGTCTCATCGTGGTGCAAAGCTGGACTTCTATAATCTGCTCTCAAGGGTGCTGATGGGTGAGAAGATGAAAAACTCCTTTAACAAATAGAATTGGGGGTGGGTGGGAAGGCATTCAAATAGAACGTTTTCTATATCAGACCCCAAAATGGCTTTCTGTTCTAATTAGCTTCAAAGTGGGGCTTATAAATATTAGTTTCCACCATGCGTTTAAAAAGTGCTGGGATTTATTTTGACACAGTCATCTCAATCTGCTCTTCTGCCCTATATGAAGGATGAAAAATTTGATTTTTTTTTTCTTAGACCCTAATTAGCACTTCCCAGGGGAGGCAGCTGAAAGTAATGGCAACAACAGAGGACTTCAGTCACAAGCTGAACAATGAATGACCAATCCCGGCCTCAGAGAAGAGATTAGGAAATGCCTCCCTTCTTTCATCCGGAAATGGGAGACTAGGGGTAGGGAATGTCATGTACTCTATCTGATGAGGTCATCAAATGATAGGATCATAGACCTATAGCTTGAGGGGACCCCAGAGGCCATTTAATCCAAAATTCACATTTTACAGGTAAAGAAGCAGAGGCCCGGCAAGATGAATCGGCGTGCCTAAAAGGCTCATACGGACATTGAACAGCAGAAGCCAGCCAGATGTGAGCCCAGATCTTCTGGCCTCAAAGGCAGCGATCTTTCCACCCCACCATACTGCCCCATCAATTGGTTTCACTCAACTGTTTTGCTTTGTTACAAGGAACAATCAGGAAATGATTATGATACAGAAACAAAAAGCCATCAATAAAACTTGGTTTAAAATAGTAAATAAATCTCGATGTACCTTATAGCACCTTTCAGGGTGCCATTAGAATGAAATTCCTCTACATTTTGCTAATGGTTTCTAAGCATGCCATAAAACATAGACAAATCAAAATAAGAGAACATGCAATTTTTTATATAAACCCTGGGCTGATGTTTCTGTGGTCTTCTCCACAGTGGTTACTAAGGAAGCATCTCTAAGGCAAAGGTAAGTGAAGCATAGGAAGACTGTCAGGATAATTCAGGCCCCCAAAATAGCGCTACAATTCACCAAAGACATTTCCAGGTAGACAGAGCCCTGAAGGCTAGCCCACCCACAACCACTGCCAACATGGCCCTCTCCATAAGCCGGTGATCTGCTAGGCAGAGAGGAACCTTAGGAGAGGGCTTTGGGGCTCTCTTTTCTTAACTTCACATAAAGAATCCTAGATTCTAGTGGGGTTTCCTTTCCTGGGATGGTCAAGGAGGATTTCACACAAAACACCCTTTTTTATATCCTATCTAGGGACAAGATTGGGCTATGATTAGGGCAACTGCGGGAAGCTGTGGAGTGGGGAGAATCCCTTTCTGGGGAAAGGGTTCAAATCAGAATCTGAGCCAGGGTAACTGAAAAAGACTAGTCCAGGTAGGTATTAAGGGTTTTTATGGACCAACAGAATTCAAGAGGTAGAAATGTGAAACCCCTTCTGGGAACAGATTCACTTGTAGTACGAGCCAGCATTTAAGGTTACATTTTGTCCTCACAGCAATCCTCAGAGGTAAGTGCTTTTATTATCCCCATTTTACAGATGAGAAAATGGAGATAGAAGTTCAGTGATATGCCCAGAATTTGAACACACATCTTCCTGACTCTGGGCCTAGTTCTCTAACCTCTTGCCAGCTAGCTGCCTCAGAAAGTCCTCAGCCTAGCATATCAGAATTAAATCAGGAAGCCAGATTACAGGGATGGGAGAAGCTGACTATTTGTCTGACTCAGTTCATCTCTTGTCAAAGCACTAGTTTTTGTGATAGTTGCTTCCATTGCTTATCTAGACACTGCTCTGGCCCCCTCCTCCCTCAGCCATACTGGTAAAGCCATGGGCTCGGGTCTTTTTCCTCTGATCCATAGGTTATAACAGTGTCCCATTGCTGATCTCAGTAAACTATCGTTCCTGGCCTAACCTTCAAGGTCTTCCATACGTGCACCCTTAACAACTATACCAACTTGGGCATGATGGAAATCCTCTGGTCCAAATGGACCGGTTGCTTTATTGTTCTCTGAACTGACAATATTTCCTTCTATCTTGAAACCTTTAGTGATGATATCCCTTCTCCTTCCCTTCATTCCTCTCTCAGCCACGCTCTTGCCTCTCTGGATTCTTCGTCCACCGTGTTCCAGCAGCCTTCTCATCCTGGAAGATGCCTCTAACCCTTGATGGGTTCCTTTCAGAGTCTTCATACTAAGGAAATGCCCAGGCTGGCCATTTTTGCCTCTTCCTTCTTCTCCCAAATGTTTCCTGACTCTGGACTTCTTTGTCCACTGTGCCCCTTCGTGCGCCTTCTCTCCTCACCTTCTGCACTTCTGACCTTCCTTTTATGTGCTGTCTTTGCCTGTTAGAATATAAGCTCCTTTACGGCAGACTGTCTCGTTTTTGTTTATATGTGTATTCTCAGCATTTAGCACAAAGACAGGCACATGGCAGGGGACAGCTAGGTGGCACAGTGGATACAGCACCGGGCCTCGGGTCAGGAAGACTATCTTCCTGAGTTCAATTCTGGCCCTAGACACTTAGCCTGGGTAAGTCTCTTAACCCTGTTTGCCTCAGTTTCTTAATCTGTAAAATGAGCTAGAGAAGGAAATGGCAGACCACTCTAGTATCTTTGCAAAGAAAGCCCCAAAGAGGGTCACAGAGAGTCAGACATGACTGAACAAACAACTGAATAACAGCAAAGTACTTAATGAATGTTTGCTGACTTGACTTATTGTCCCTGGAAGGTTCTTTCCCTTTTTCTGCCTTTCTGAAAATAGACTTCCTTACGTATGAGAGACATCAAAAGATGAAGAAAGGCCACCTGGATCTGGAACCAGTCTGACCTTAGACAAGTGATCTAGCCTTACTAGGCCTGCATTTCTTGGTCTATACTTTCACCTACTCCAAAGAATTTGTGAAGTCACTGGTGTAGGAATGCCTTTCACTCTCTCAGAATACATGTCCCTCCAAAGCACCTCCAGATCATGTCATCCCACCAGATCGAGGCAGGGGGTGTCCTCACATTTCCCCACCTTCTCCTAACATTGCGAGGATGTCAGTGGCTGCTCACCAGCTATCCCTCATTCTAGACACAGGATTAGTCCATCTTTTCCATTCAAACATTTCTTTGAGGACACCCTTTACTTCTTTGTTGGGCTCATGCACAATCACTGTAGGCCTATCCAATGTCCTCTGGGTGGTATTCATTATCAATTCCTTGGAACCTACAGTAGAGAGATAGGGGAACAGGGAGGCAAAGAGACAGACAGAGACAGAGACAGCTTGTGGTCTGCTGTGGACAAAGTGCTAGACTTGGAGGGTTCGGACTCCACTTACTAGCCGTGAGACTAGACACAAGGTGCTTCAGCGCATTGCTGTGAAACTGGGATAAAAATCTGCACCATCCCTATCTCACAGGGATATTCAGGGGCCCTCAATGTAGAGCACAAAGGGACCCCAGAGACCATTGATTCCAAACCTTTCATTTCACAGATGATGGAACTGAGGTCCTGTGAACTGAAGTGTCTTCTGTAGGTCAGAGAACTATGAGGTCAGAGATCCAGAGATCAAAGGGATCCTGAATCCATTTGGCCCAAACTTCTTATTTCACAGCTAAGAAAAATGTCATGGACCTTGACCAAGGTCAAATAGGTAGTGTGGTAGGCCAAATTTGAACCCAGATCCTCTGACTGCTTAATCAGCACCTTTCCCTGCTTCCCTAGTACCACACTGCTGCTATGGTACTCCACCACAAAACTATACTGTATATAAAGTGCTTTGCAAAGTGAAAGCACTCCAAAGATGTCAGAGGTCAGATGAGATTGCTCCAAGAGGAGTTTGAAGGTCTCTGACCAGTTCTAAATCCTTTAAATCCCTTCTGGTCCAGGGCATCCCTCCCAGCTGCTGAGCATCAAGTCTAGACACCACTTTTATTACATTCTAACTACTATGGGTGTGTTGTGTATGTGTGTTACTCTTATCTACACTTGTGAGCTCCCCAAGGGATTTTTCTTTTCTGTGCTCCACTGAACGTTCCACAGGACAGGGAACACAGGAGACACCAAATGACTGCTTAATGTGCTGTTAGGGCCAGAGGGTTCTCATTGCTCATCCTACATTCTCAAAGAGGACCAGGGACATCACAGGTAATGGCTTGACTCTCACAAGAACTGGATTTAAGCGAGGCAGACTTGTGCAAAATCGTCAGCCTCACAGTCATTGAAATCTAATGAGAAGACAAAAGTCAGGATGGCTGGTGATGGCCTGGGATGTAGCGGATGATCTTGGCATCTTCGATACCTGACCACACTCTAAGCACTCCACAGCATCTGCTTCAGCTGCCTCCCTGGGAAGCTTGCTTAGACTAAAGAGGGAAACCAAGACCCGGGCATCACCTCCACCATCTTTCTAGGAACCAGGGCTCTGAGGTAAGGGGAAGGAAAATCTTTGCACAGGGTGGGGGAGGTAGCCATGCTTGCCTTGCAGGCTTTTTATAATTCATGCCCCTGCAACTATCACATGCCCACATGCAGAAAGACTCAAAGGAGAGAGATCTTACCAGCATAAATATACTTTTAGCTGTTGGCCTTTTATTTAGTCATTTCCAGAAAGAGAAACTCCAGGTAACTCATTTTCCCTCTTCCAGCTAGGGAGGAAGATGGGGTATTTTTACCTTCTTGATTCTTTGGGTTCCTCCTATCCCCTGACTCTTCAGCTCTCAGTCCAACCCCTCAGAACTCAGTAATTTTTTTTTTAATTTTCCCTTTTCTAGCATAGTTTTTGCTTAGGAAATCCTCTATTATCCACGATGATACTCTAGTCTTGTTGTTGTGCTTTTATTCAATCATGTCCCATTCTCCATGACTCCGTGGACATAGCATACCACTACCGTCCGCAGAATTTTCTTGGCAGAGATACTGGAATGGTTTGCCAATTTCCATTCCAACAGATTGAGGCAAACAGAGTTTAAGTGGTTTGCCCAGGGTCACACATCTGGTAAGTGTCTAAGACTGAATTTGAATTCAGGTCCTCCAGACTCCCGGTCTAGCACTCTATCCATTGAGTCACCTAGCTGTCTCATCCCTCTGCAATCCACACTTTACATAGCTCTCAATCTTTTCTTTTTTTCCCCCAATGTTGAGAGTCTGACCATGTCACTCCCCTACTGTGTTGGTAAGCAAAATGGCCTTTGTTTTCTTTGAGTAACTCAGTGCATTTCATTGAGCCTTACTAGGTGCTAAGCCACAGGCCCAAAGCAATATTAGGTGTGGAACCTATGTGGGTGTGGATTGATGACTGAGGTGGGGCCCAAGGTGGGGCTGGCTAAGGGGAGGTGTTAACTCCAGAGGCATGCCCTATTAGGTGTTAACCTAATCTATGTGGATGTGAACCTTCCAGGGTCCTAAGGGGAGGGGCCAACTCAAGAACCAATAAGCTCTGGTCATTCAGACAAAGCTTGATGACGTGAACAACTCTATAAGAGGAGAGAAGACAGCTTGAAGATTGATTTTCTGTTGCAGCCAGAGACAGCTACAGCCGAAGCTGAAGATAAAGCCGAAGCCAAAGCAGGAGCTGCAGAAGCAGAGACAACCTGGAAGCAGAGCTCACCCGTGTGTGGACAGAGGAGTACCGAGCAAGGACTTGAGGTCAGTGGGTAATCTTCTTACCGGAGAGTGGAAGCATGAATATGATTTGGTTTAATACCATCATGTTTTTCTGCGGCCTCCTGGTTACTCTTGTGAAGCGGACTTATTGGGCCTGGAAGCTTTTGATCAAAATATCAAAATGGGAAGGCTGGTTCATGGGTCTGTTACTTTGGAGCCTGAATAAATGCTTTAATTCTTCTGCCTTCTGCTTAGAGAATTCCTTATATCCTGAGGTTCTGAACTGTTCAGACATATATATGATTCTCTTTGAAATCATAAATTCTGCCTTCATAATACACCTACCCAATGAATTCCAGTGGCTCCCTCTGACCTTTAGGATAAAATATAAAATCCTGTGTTTGGTACTTTCCCAGCCTTACTGCACATGACTCCTAGACTCCACACAAGTTGTTTCAGCCAAAATGGCCAACTCGAACCCTAACCCTAAATCATTGTTATGTTTTTTTATTTACCTGGTTGTGGTCTTTGCCTCTATTGTTTTCTTGGTTCTGTTCACTTCACTTCACATTAGTTCATAGAAATCTTCCCTTGTTTCTTTGTGTCCAATATACCCATCATTTCAACCTGAAACCTGTTTAAGACCTTAGCTTGAAAAGACCAAGGTCCCTCATTGCACCCTGGGCCATCTCCAGTAGTCCTGATCTATATCTGGCCACTGGACCCAGATACTCTGGAGGACAAAGTGAGGCTGGTGATCACACAACCCTCCTTTACTTTAATCCTGTTCATTTGCTTGTCATGGTATTGCCTCCCTGATATCATGGTCCTCTTAAAGAATGAAGGACAAATAACAATAAAAACGTTATGATATTCTATCACCTTCATGAGGTACAATTCATCTAGTTTGTTTACCTGCTCCCCAATCTATGGGCATCTTTGCTTCTACTTCTTGGCTACCAGGAAAAGTGACACCATAAATACCTTGGCCTCTATGGGACTTATGGGACTTTTCCTCCTACCTGGACCACAGACTTTCTTAATCCTCCCAATTATTAGCACTTTCTTCTTCTTACCGTCATTTCGTCTCACTTTGTAAATATTTACTTGTCTATCTGGGGCAGAGAGTGTAAGTCCTTAAGGCCAATGGCTAATAAGTAACTCATTTGCCTATCATCTCCCCAGTAGAATATGAATTCCCTTAGGGCAGGCGCTGTTTCTCAGTTTCCTCGGCATGCTCAAACCGCACTCCCCCCACCCCCCCACTACCACCCATCTCTATTCCTGGAGCACTGGAGGAGTTTAATAAATGTCTTCTGAATTGTCAAATTAAAACTTTATATGCACACTTGGTTAGAAATAAGTCCTTGCCCACAAGGCATTTTAAAGGGTTGGACTTTCAGTTTCAGAGCCTCATTTATATAAAGGGATTTCTAATCATTTCCCACCAGTCCTGAGAGGAATGGGTGACCACTGAATGTTAATCACTTTGTAAATAGAGAGAGCTGTATAAATGTTAAATGACTGGACCTGCTTAGACTCAGATTTATTTAAATAAAGGATGGAAAAGGAAACTTAGCTCAAATATTAAAAATTTCCAATCTCAATCCACAAAGGAGCAATGAAAGAGGATTTCATTTTCATTGGGGCATTAAACAATACCCTATGGTATATGTGGAGATGGGAAAACAGGAGCAAAGCCGCCATGGCTTGGGAAGCAATTTGACGTTTATTCTGTCTTCACTTAGAAGGAAGGATGATTTTTGTTCATTTGTTTAGGAGAAACAGGGAGGTAGGTGTCCTGAAGAGAGGGATGAACTTGGCTCAAAGCATCACCTCCTTGATGTCCTGATCCTTTTGGAGAACAAAAGCCAAGCAACAACAACACTCGTATTCATGATACTTAGTGGCTCACTTTTCTCATCTGTATCGCGAAGAGCATAACACTACCTCATAGGCTCACTCTAAGGATGCCATGAAATAGAGAACGTGGCTCCATGAACCCAGAGCTGGTTTCCTTTTTGTCTTTGCATTCTCAATATCTGGCTGAGTGGTGCTAGGTAGCATAGTAGATGGACTTGTCCTCAGAAGGCCCTCAGGCCCTCACTAGTCCTGTGACCCTGGGCAAGTCACAACATCTCTGCCTTGGTTTCCACTTCTATAAAACAGGGATAATAACAGCATCTACCTCACAACATTGTCATGAAAATCAAATGAGGTAATATACGTAAGATGGTTTAAAATTGTAAAGTGCTATGTAAATATTAGCTATGGCTATGTACGTAGTCCTTCACTATTGAGAGCAGTGACTCTGTGGCATTGTAAGGGCCTTGTACTTGTAAAGAGATCCAATGATACTTGGAGGTGGGCTTGAAAATAAATTAACACTACTTAGAAAGGCTTAGGAGAGGGACCAAAATCAAGAATTTCTGTTTGCAAATCTGCACTAATCTTCAGGTGGCCCAAATATTCAAATAGCCAGAAAGATAGGGAAATAGGGAAGATCTGGGTTTGAGTCCAGCCTCCACACACTGTGGCTCTGTATTGTGGGCCCCTCAGGGACCCAAGTAGCTCTCTAAGGTTAAAAATTACAAAGAAGATGCCAGTCTGCAATGATGAAGGAAATTCCTTATACTGATGAACTCATAGGTCTAGACTTATGTGCATACATACACATAGACATACAAACTTCATAAAATATTTTTTTTTATCCCAAATCATTTGATTGAAGGAAAAAAAAAGACAATCTAAGAAGGACTTCCTCTATCCATGTATCCTATCTAGTACCTCTTCTAGCAGAATATAGGAGGGCTGGAGGAATCTTGCATTCCTAGGAATTTTAGACAACTAAGGCATATTTGAGAAGTCTTTCATTTCCCTGTTTTCCCAGTGGGTTCCCTTTCCTGGTGGTCCCTCACCAGCTTTGCTGGAGTCAATGCCATGAATTCCAGATCAAGTCCAGGCCCATACTCCATGAATCCTGTTCTTTAGCTAGCACTGGTCCCTCCCCAGAAGGCAGGTGCACATTCTGTGGCTCCTGGAAAAGGGCCAAGGCTCCCAGCATTTGGCAGTGTCCATGAGGCAACTCTGTGTCCTTGCAGGACAAGCCACAAGATATGATATGATATAATATAATGTAATATCATATCATATCATATCATATCCACCTGTATACCATGGCTTATGGTAGCAGATCTCACAGGTAGAAGGGACTCCAGTGGCCATCTGGTCAAGAGATGTCAAACACATAGCCTGTACCACTCTTGAGCCAACCAGATTAAAATGTAATTGGGAAATATTTAACAAAATAAATGAAAATGCAGTAAAACATGGAAGACACTACATTTTAAACTAACTTAAAGGCAGCCTGCAGGGATCATTATGGAGGGATCACTAGCTCCCATTTCTATATGAGTTTGACCCCACTGCTCTAGGCCAAGGCAGACTTGACAAAGAGTTCTCTCTTGATACACAGGCAAGTGGTCAATCCTACTTACCTGAAGACCCCTCACCCTGCAGAATCTGTTACCTCGAGAAGCAGACTGTTCTAGCTTATTTGTTGGAAAATTTCCTCAGATGTATTACATATTTTGAATTTTCCTTAAAGAATGGGCATGATGTAATTTCATTTGTTTGTGATGACTATGAGTTAGTAAAATGAATCCCCGTTCTTATACTGAGCTGTAGACATTCTCTGGGTGTAACTGAACATGCAGGGCCATTTGCCTCTGTAACAAAGGGCCCAGGAGGTTACGTTTGCCTGTTTTTGTGTTTTTTGTGTTTTTTTTTTTTTTTTTGCCATGGTTCTTGGCCATCAGTGTTCTTGACTGTTAGCATACCTGCTTATATATCTGCCTCTCTCCCCACTTCTAATGTGTTATTTCTAATCTACTTTCAGGTTAGAAATCAGCTCATCAAACTTGTTAAAATTGTGTGTAAAGTAAATGTGAATCCTCTCAGAATGATGGCCTGGAGGCTCCTCTATCTGATGAATAAAGAATATGGAATGTGGCAGGTAGCTGGGTTTCTCAGAGTCCATTTCCCACCCCCACCTCCTTACTTTCCAATTCTCAGCTATATCGCAGAAAGGTGAGGATTACAGATAGATTTTTAAAAAATGTATTTCAGATAGGTTCAAGAAAATTTCTATCTTGAGAAAACTGGAAGGGGGAAAGGGGGAAAGAAAGAAGGAAGCAAGGAAAGGAGGAAAGAAGGAAGGAAGGAAAGAAGGAAGGAAGGAAGGAAGGAAGGAAGGAAGGAAGGAAGGAAGGAAGGAAGGAAGGAAGGAAGGAAGGAAGGAAAGAAGGGAGGGAGGGAGGGAGGAAGGAAGAAAAGAAGGAAAGAAGGAAAGAAGGGAAGGAGAGAGGGAAGGAAGAAGGGAGGGAAGTAAGGAAAGAAGAATGAAGGAAAGGGAGGAAAAGAAGGAGAAAAGGAAGAAAAGAAAGGAGAGAAAGAAGGAAGGGAGAGAAGGAAGGAAAAGAAAGGAAGCAAGGAAGGGGAGAGGGAGGAAGGAAGATAAGAAAAGAAAGAAAGAAAGAAAGAAATGTGGATTACAACAGAAACAGTAACCTCTCATGGTGTGAGATTTCACATCTGTAAAATGACAGTGTTAGAGCAACTAGATAGCACAGTGGATAGAACACTGGCCCTAGAGTCTGTTTGTTTATGTACATATGTATGTATATATGTATGCATGTATGTATGTATCTATTTATCTATCTTTATGAACTTCAAAGCACTCCATGAGTGAGGGGCATCAATATCATTATTATATGTTTACATATAATCACATACATTTTGTACATGCGTGCATATATATACATATATAATTTTAGAAATGTCAAAGCACTATATGAATATGGGGCATTAATCTTCTCATTATTATATGGTTTTGGATGATGAGATGATGGTGAATCTGAAGTTTAAAATATCCTTTGTTCAACCACTTTCTACCATACTAAAACTTCTCCAAAATTAGGCTAGAGATGACGCTTCCGAAAGTGCCCCAGATTTTACAAGTTTTTCCAGAAGACAGATGGTCAGGAGAAAAAGTTACTATATTTAGATCATTGTTTTTATGGGAAAGATTTGAAACTTTTGGAACCAGTGGAAAAGTCTTTAATTTCCCAAGAACTGCTATTCATCAATATTTGTAACTCAAAGTTTATCTGATTTTAGGAAGAAGCTAGCTCATCAGAAAACCCTTCTTCATGAAATTAAAAAGAAAGAAAAAACCAACCTGCAACAGACCAAATTAGACAAATTTAAAATGGTAATTAAAATAAAAGAAGAAAAGTGAGGTTAAGCTCAGTTAACCCCGACCATCTCCATCTTGGAAGGGATTTGAATAGAATACGATTTTGCAATTATTTTACTTGCCTATAAGTTTTTTTTTTCTTTAAATGTGTCCTAATAGTCAAGGCAGATGGCTAATCACTATCCCTTTTTTCCGTGCTGTCAAAAAAAATAATAAAACATTCTGGACATATTCACAAGAAAATACAAAACCCATTTCAGCTTCAATTCACAACCAACTTTTTAAAAAATTATTTTTATTATGCTCAAAGTTCCACAATGACTGATTAATCAGTCTAGAAGAACATTTAAAAATCCTCTAATTAGGGGGAAAAGAGAAATACCCTGATTTTCTTTAAAAAAATAAAAAACCTTTGAATTTAAGATGTTGAGCAAAAAAAATGATGACAAAAAATCTAGGAAACCGAGTTTATCGTTTCAAAGTGAAGAAAACTCTCAAATGATTTTAGAAGGCTGGACTGAAATCTCATTACAGGGGCTAGCTGCTGCTGTATGGGGAAATGGCAAAACAAAGTAACCACCATCCTTTGGGGCTCATCACCTGACCTTATTTCTTCTTTGTGGCCAGTTACCCATTTCCTTTGGCATTAACACCTGATACATGATTTGAGTAGGAAGGAAAGAACAAAACAGAAAACATGCCTCCTTTAAATACTTGGGAACGTACCATAGCACGGAGTAAATGAACAATTAGGAGGCTGGATTTCATTCTTAAAAGGCAGGAGCATCTGCAACTCTCCATGCTCAGTCAGCAACTAGAACATGGCTTTGATTTGATACAATCCAATTTTCTCCTGACCGCTGCTGCCTGGCCCCTACCTGTCTTGCAACACAACCCTATACAAAGACAGGGGCATCGAGAGCTAGGGGAGAGAGTACTTGGAATCAGGAAGGCATGGGGTCCAGGCACTTGCTAGCTTTGTGACAGTGGGTGAGACACTTGGCTTTGCTGGCACTCAGTTTTCTCATCTGTAAAATGGGAGGGTTGGACCAGATGGACTCTGAGGTCCCCTCCAGATCTAGGATTCTTTTTTAACAGGGAAGGCTTGGATGGTGGCCTTGAAGCAAGGGGGTGGAGGCAGGGGAGTTGAGTTAGTTAAAACTTTAGGGGTTGCATTTTTTTTTCCCACCTTGGGAAGACAAGAACCGATCATGGAATATTAACTAGAGGATGAAGTTTAAAATCTTGGAGAGGGAGACTGAGAAGGGGAAGGAGAGGAAGAGAGGGAGGAGGGAGAGAGAGAGGGAACAAAAGAGGCAGGGAAGACAGAGAGAGGGAAGAAAGATGGAGGAAAGGAGGGAGAAAGAGGGAGAGGGTGGTGGTGGTGAGGACTTCAACAACTCAGCAGTATTGGAGTCAGTTCACAAAGGTGTTCATCTAGCCCAACCTCTTCACTTGAAAAATGAGGAAACTGAGTCTTAGGGAAGTGAGGCAACTTTTACAAGGTCACTAAGGTTGTATGTGCCAAAGTGGACATAGGGAATAATACTATTTAACAGTTCACTCAGTTCGTCAGAGGAAGGAAGAGTGGAAAAGTCTATGGTATATGCATGGATTCTGTGTTGGGGCCAAAAGGCCCAACTCTCCCCTCAACACCTGACCCAGCTGCCAAGAGTCTTCCAGATCTCCAGGAGCTGAAAGCACAAGGACCCCTTCATGTAGGAACAAACCACAAAAAGGAAAAAAAGATCAAGTTAAAAGGCAGTCCTGGAGGAGGAGGTGAGACACACTGAGGAAGAAATGGACCTTGACATCCCAACAGAAACCATCCGAAGGACTGCAGTGACATGAATCTGCTGAGTGCAGGCCATTGGTGGAGAAAAAATGGAAATTTTAGTGGGAAGCGGGAGGAGAGTGGGTAGGATATACCTATTTTATTGGGCTTCATCAGGTAATGTTCAGTATTCTCTCGAGCAAAATATTTTCTAGCGAGGATGGATAAGCTTTAAAAAGGGTGGGGCAAAGGAAGAAAGAGAGAGAAGTAGAAATAGGGGAGGAGAGGGAAAGAAAGAGAGGTAGAGTTAGAAGGAGGGAGAAAGAAGGGAGACAGAGGGAAGAAGAAAGAAAGATACAGAAAGATAGGCAGAGATAGAAGGAGGGAGAAGGGAAGAAAGGGGAGAGAGAAAGAGAAAGAGAGAGAGAGAGAAAGAGAGAGAGAGAGAGAGAGAAGAAGGAAGGAAGGAAGGAAGGAAGGAAGGAAGGAAGGAAGGAAGGAAGGAAGGAAGGAAGGAAGGAAGGAAGGAAGGAAGGAAAAAAGAAAGGAAGGAAAAAAGAAAGGAAGGAAGGAAGAAAGAAAAAGAGGGAGGGGAATATGCCATTTTATCTTTTTCAACTATGGCTCAGCCATACTACTTTTCTTACTGTTGACCATAAAGGACACTCCATTCCCCATCCCCATGTTTTGTACTGTCTCCCATGCCTTCAGCATGCTCCTTCATCATGTCCAATGCTTAGAACCCTTGCTTCCTTCAAGGTTCAGCTCACACTCCACCTTCTACATGAAACTTCTCCCATTCTCCAGCCTCAATTGCTTGAATGATTGGATTTTATGCTGAGCAGAGCTAACCTTGGAGCCAGAAAGACCCACATCCAAACCCTGCCTCTGATGCATTCTGTCTCTGTATACATTTTCTATCTATTCTGCATACATCTCCATATGTACATATTGGCTCCTCCCATTAGACTGTAAGCTTCTTGGGCAGATACTGACTTTAAAAAAAATGTATCCTCAGCACATAGCACAGGACTTGGAATATAGTAAGTGCTTAATAAATGCTTATTAATTGACTTTAACCTGTCAAGTTTTAAAGAATCCAAAACAGCCTATTGCCTAGTTTGAAGTTCATTTTAGTAGTTCATCCAGATTCAATTCCAATCCAATAAAATGAACCAGGATTTATTAAGCACTTACTATGTAAAAATAACTGTGTTGGATACTGGGCCAAGAAGGACCAAAATGAAATAGCCCCTGACCTCAGGAAGCTTGCTTTCTACTTCTGTGATAGGAGATGGAATGTAGCAATCATGTCTGAAGTGAAAATCTGAGTGCATTTAACTGCATGGGAGATTTTCCAATCCAGTCCATTTCTCTCACTGGGCTAATCAATGTAGTCCTGGCCTCTACAGAATCAGTTCTCTGAGCTTAAGAATGATTGTGTCTGCCATTTTGATCCACCTCTGCCCATTAGGCTTAGCAGATTTGGTGAAGAGATCCTAGGGTTTGGAGTCAGAAACAAGACAATGTGGGAAAAATATGTTGGCTTAAGAGAATCAAGCACTCAGTCAACATTTAAGTGCCTACTATGTGCCAGGCACTGTGCTAAGCACTATAATTACAAATGTAGAAAAAAAGTCTCAAGTTGCTGATTAATAGAAGATAATATATTAAAAGAAGCTGAAAAGTGAAAGGGAGGGGAGAGAAGTCAGTCAGAGAACTCCCAAAGAGGTACATCCAGGTGAGAAATGAGGAGGTGTCTCAGCTAAGGTCTTTTCTTAAATGGAGGTTTGGAGCCTCACCCTCTAGTCAGAGAGATAGAGGGTAGTGAGGAGATGGTGTCTCAGGGCTGATGATGATGAAGAAGAAGAAGGAGAAGAAGAAGGAGAAGAAGAAGGAAAAGAAGAAGGAGAAGGGAGAAGAAGAACAAGGAGAAGAAGAAGAAGAAGAAGAAGAAGAAGAAGAAGGAGAAGAAGAAGAAGAAGAAGAAGAAGAAGAAGAAGAAGAAGAAGAAGAAGAAGAAGAAGAAGAAGGAGAAGGAGAAGAAGAAGAAGAATTTATCCTATAATGAGCTTCTTGGGACTTGGTGGAGATAAATCAGTCTGAGAAGTCCCAATGTAGTGTAGACAGGTGAAAGATGAGGATGAGACTTGAGACTACCCCTATGACTTTTTACTAACTATGTGACTTTAGGCAAATCACCTTGCCAATGTGGTTTGTTCAGGTGAAAATGAGAAGCATAGACTCCATGACCTTTCGGGCCCCACCCCCACCAACTCTGGATCTATGAAATCTTCAGCATCTAAGACAGTGCCTTTTGCATTGGTGGTACTCAAAAACCACTTGACTCTGTGTTTCATAAGCATAAAGAGAAAGCTAGGTTTAAACTATGATACAATATTCTTTAAAGAAGAGCCTGCTTCCTTGAAAAGGCAAAACCAGAGAGGTTCAAAAATGTAGTGAGCTTAATAGGGGCAGTCAGAGCTAGGTCACTCTTTACCTGGTGAGGTCCTGTGGGTGGGAAGGATACTAGCTTGCTTTCTTTAGACAACACAAATCCTCCCCAGTGGAAATGATGACAGCTTCTCTCGAGAGGTTAGGACTTTAACTCCCACTAAGGGCACAGAAAAACAAAACACTTCTGCTGCATTTGATACCGAAAACTGATTCTCTTCTCAGCTGTTTGCTGACCTTCCCATGGACTGGAAATGAAAAGAAAGAAAAAAAAGAAGGAAAGAAACCAAATGAAGGAAATGATGGGCACATTTCTAGATGTCATGGAGTCAGGCTAGGCTTTGATCTTGTTATCACCAACAGCCAGAGCCTGGGGGACTTCGCCCTGGACATCTCAAAGCAGGGAAAGTTGAGGAGGGATGGTTGTGTTGATGTAAAGACAAAAACAGGATCCTTGCTCTCTCACATGAGCCCCCTGGGGGGGGGCGGGGAGCACTATATTTTTGCCTTTCTTCGTAGCTCAGCATCTATAGCACAGTGCCTAGCACACAGTAAGTACCGAATAAATGCTTGTTGACTGACTGAGTAGGCACACACAGGGCCCACAGCTCAGTTAATCAATCCAAAATCATTTATCAAACACTTGGAATGGCTTGGCCCTTACCAATGTGCTTAGTAATGAGGATAGAAAGGAAAACAAGAACAAAAACAAAACCATTCCTGGACCTCAAGGAGTTTACATTCTAATAGGAAAGATTATGTATTTGGATGTATTGTATTCCATATGTACATATACACATACATATACATAACACACACACACACAAATACATATATAAAGATACTTACATTTTAAATTTTACTTCATTTTTAATTTATGGAATAAAAGAAGCATTTCTATAACACAGTACAATAAAAGAGATGATTGCATAAGAAACTGCAAGTTATGTACAACTTGCTTTTCCTTTTAAATATATAATCAAATTGCTATGCAAAATTTTGTCCTTTTTTTTCCTTTTTCTCCTCCTTTCCCCCAGCCTAGAGATGGCCACCATTAGACACAGATAGGCAAACATATGTAAAATTATTCTATGCATACTTCTATCTATCAGTTCTTTCTCTAGATGCAGATAGCATCTTTCTTCATATGTCCTTTATTGTTAATTTGGGTATTTAATACTTGTATATGTACATGTATGTGTGTGTGTATATATATATATATAATTTAGATTGAAAATATAAAAATATATATTAAAAATCAGAATTTGCAAGGTTAATACAGAATGGATAGATGGTATTCCTAGAGGGAATGGCACTAGCAATAGTGGATACCAAGAAAGGACCCTTGAAGGAGTTAGAGATTTAACTGAGTCCTAAAGGAATCCAGGGATGCTAAAAAAAAATCAGAGGTTGGAAGGGAGAACATCGTGGGAGTGAGGAACAGCCAGTGCAAAGACTCAGAGATGGGAGATTGAGGATCAGGATTGAGGAGCAGCAGTAAATAGGACCACAAGCCTGGTTTGTAGAAAGCAGAGAGGGGAGTAAAGTATCAAAGGGACAGAGAGGTAGGAAAGGGTCAGGTTGTGAATGGCTTTAAATGACAAACAGAGGGGGCAATAGGAAGAGATGGGCGTTTATCGATTGGGGATGAAGTGGTCAGATTTGTGTTTCAGGAAAATGCCTTTGGCAGCCGTGTGAATGTTAGACTGGAGTTGGGATGCACCACCCAGCAGGCTGCTGCAACAGTCCAGGGAAAGGGTGATAAGGGACAGAAATAGCGGAAAGAAGGGGGCGATGAAAGAGATGTTTTGGAGGTAGAAATGGCAAGGTGGGCAACTTATTGGATATGTGGGGGTGAAAGTGAGGTGGTAAGGCTGGGTGTCTAGTAGAATGGTGGGTGCCCTTGACAATAACAGGGAAGTTCAAAAGAGGGAGAATTTAGGGAGGAAACAATCATTAAATCTGGCGGTCACCACGTTAGAGAAAGTAGTTTCAGCTGAATAATGAAATGAGAAGCCAAATTATAGAGGGTCTGGAAGAGAGTGAGAAGAGATGAAGTGGAGATAATAATTGTAGATGGCTTTTTCAAGGAATCTGGCAGAACAGAAGAGGAGAGATCCAGGATGATAGCTGTTGGGTATGGTAGGATTGCAGAAGATTTATGCTTGCTTTTTGGTTTCGTTAAGGATTGGGGTGACAGGTATGTTTTTAGGCAGCAGGGAACAAGCTGGGAGATGAGGCGACATCAAAGATTAGGGGAAAAAAAGTGGGGATGATAGTGGGAGCCATCTGCTGGACAGCCAGGTAGAAGGCTCTTTTTTAGATAAAAGGCATTTCAATTGCAGGAGAAAAACAAATAAACAAAAATTTATAATGAATTCCTATATGATTTATTGAGAAGGAAAAAAAAAAAGAGGCTGGAAGTAAGGGAGACAGTTGGATATGGTGGGAAAAACACTGTCTCGATTCAGAATCCCACCCTCGATGAGTTTCCTCATCTGTAAAAAGGGAGGTAGAGCAGATGACCTCTGTGACACTCTTGCTTTAAATCAAGTACCCTATGATCTTAGGACACAATCACCTTATATTCATCTTCCCATGAACAGGTCCCATTTTCTTTCAATACAAGGATGGATCCATTATCTTGCTAATTGGACATTTCAATGATACAGATTCCAACCCACTCATGCCTGCTCATTCTATACAACCCATTAGACCTACTGTGAGCTCCTTGAAGGCAGGGACTGTCTTTTATCTCTTTTTTGATCCCCAGTGCTTGGCACCGTGTCTGGCACACAGTAAGTGCTTAATAATTGCGTAATGATTGACCATGCCTTTCTACAAATCAGCAGTGGGGGGGGGGGGTACATCCAAGATGCCTGGGGTCTTTTTCTAGTTCTACTAATGGACCCTTTATGCTTCACTGGCTATGACTAGCTTTCACTATCTGAACAGCCTACCTTCATCACTCCCAGTCAGACATAATTTTGATAGATATCAAGGTAAATGATTCACGTAACTTGCACAGAAAGTCCACCAGTAGGAGGATGGAGCTGTTAGCGTCCTCTAAATCTTCTCACCCTGGGTCAAAGCCCCAGTCACCTTGCCTGAATTACTCCTCCAGCTCATCTCCAGCTTCATTAAATCAGAGCTACTCTAACATTGGGGAATTTTTTTTTTCTACTTTAATTTGAATATGTTCCTTTTTATGGGATAGAAAGAGGATGACAGCTGAAAACAAAGTTCTCTACTGCTAATTGTATTTATCTCATTTCCTCCTGATTGCTGCCTCCTAGCTATCTTTTTAGACAAACACCCCCAAAACACAGCAGGGCCCAGCCTGAACATTTCCCCTTCTCCCTTTGTATGGGCCAGTGGTTAGAAGGGCTGCTGAGAGAGGAGCCACTCAGGTTTCAGGGCCTCCTCTCACGCCTTTGCTCTTTGAGGCCTGGTAGGGACATCATTTTGAAGGAGCTTGAGTAAACTGATTACTGTGCCCAGTGTTCAGAGAGAGGTTGGTTCTGAGTTCAATTACAATCCCAAGCCATTTAAATGATGGCTGCTGCGCCGTGATCTAAAATAAATTGCTTTTCACAAGAAGCCCTGTAAGCTTTTGCACTGCAGCACCGAGAAGGTTGCTGTTTTGATCTCATCTGAAATTCAAACAGGGTACAAAAGCTGGGCCTTTGAACCTTGTGCCTTCACCCCAAATGGCATTCTTCTCCACTTCAGGTTTTATGTTCTCCCTTGGCCCAACATTTATGTCCCAAGATGGGATTTATGGGAAGGCAACATGGGGATTCTGGTTTTCTTTGCTATGTTGCTTTTTTATTTTTTTTAAATACTAGTTTTTCAATAAGGCCCTAAGACTTTGCTCCCCTGGGTTATTTGGAAATAACTAAATTACTGGGAGCCACTTGGCTCTCCCTGGCCCCCACAGCCATGCTTATCTGCAAAGGGCAGGTCCGAATTGTCAGCCCAGGGAAGTCTTCCCTAAATGAATCTCTAGGTCTCCTGTAACCACTTCACTCAAATGACACTTCCCCGCCCCTTCCCTATCTGCAAAGGAAAGGTCTGGCATACTCTCCAAAACTGAGTGGGGACTTTATTTTTTCACCCAACAGCAGTGCCAGGAAGCCTGGCATCCCAGGGCTTCCTAATGAGTTTTCTCAGAGTGCATCAAAACACCTCCATCATGTACGATGGGCATAGAGAGCAGAGAGGTTACCTGCCTCCGTTCTCCAACCAGTTAACAGGAGGGGCTGTATTCTGATCTCTTCTTGGGCATTTCCCAAAAGCAATTAGAAAGGCCCCCACTGGGCTTCATTCTTTCCTGAGAAACAAGGGAATGCAATTAAAGTCATTGCTTTTCTGCCAGGTAACTAGAGGAAAATTTCCACTGTAAGAATTTTTTTTTTCCTCCTTAACAAAATAATCCATTAATACTTTCCTTGTGTTTTTAAGGGTGCTTTGTTGAAATTCTTGGGTGATGCTTTTTTGACTGTGCTGTTGGAAAGGCTGTGTGCATAGCAACACTTCTCTAAAAGGAGAAAACAGGCCTTCAAAGGCCCTGGGTAGGGGGAAAAGAATGTCAGATTTAGAGTTACAGGACCTGAGTTCAAATCTCATCTCTGCTACTTACTACCTGGGTAACTTTGGGCTAGGCATTCACTCTCTTGAGGTTAGCATTTTCTCATTTGATTGCACTGGGTGACCTTCCAAGGTCTCCTTACTGCTTTCCATCTACGACATTACATCCTTCAGAAAAGTAAATACTATTCAGAGAGTTTAAATTTGGGGAACTAACTCAGAGCTGCTTTGGGGGGCAGGGAGAGGAAGCAATAAAACTAATTCCATTCCATCAGCCCTTTGGGAAACCAGAAAGGAATCTAGGCTTGAGAGAGGAAACCTAAACTGTAGTCCTAGCCTTCCCACAAATGACTTTGATCCAGGTACTTTAACCTCCCCAGTATTCCCATCTGAAAAGTGAG
>CM053624.1:360197264-360242966 GCA_028646595.1 Phalanger gymnotis
AAATAAATAAATAAATAAATTATAGAGATCTGGGCAGAGCTGGGGAGATGCTGTGTCTCTTGTAGCATTCTTGTCTCTTGCTTTTTAAGAATAACTCTTAACTAAGCTTCCTGCCTTGTATTTCTCTAAGATAGAAAAGGCAAAAACAAAAGTAATTGTTAAGGAAAAGGATTGCAGTTCAGTTCAGTTTTTCTAAATTCCACTAATTTGCTGAACCATGTGATTTAGGGAAATCGTTTGATGCCTTAAGTACTCTTGAATAGCATATGCTCAAAGGAGGAGTGACTAAGGATAAAATCAGCCTCAGCAATCAGCCAGCCAATCCTTCACTGAACACTTATTAAGCATCTCCTATGGGCTTCTGGGGCTCTAGGGTAGGCATTGAGAATTTAAAGGAAGCAGTGCCTGTCCTCAGGGATCTTACTTTCTAACCCAGGAAACCCCAGGGACATATGATATATTCATATACAAAGCAGACTTAAGGTAACCTTGGATAGGAAGACGCTAGCAAATAGGGGCACCACAAAAAGGTGGTGCTTGAGCTAAATCTTGAAAAAAGCCGACATTTTATGAGCCATATGTAAAAGTACCGTGAAGTATGCACCAGGAGTCATATTGTATCCTTAGCTAAATAAAGAAAAAATATTATTTTCTTCTTTTTCATCATATATTTACTCATTCTTTCATTTATTCATTCATTCTCTATGATTCATAAATGAGATACATAAGACCTTTGATACCAGCCCAAAATCTTCATTTTAGAGGTAGGGAAACTGAGGCCCAGAGCGCTATTCAACTTGGCAGGTTAGGAGTATCAGAACGAGGCTTCAAAATCATGACCCCACATTCAAAATCAATCAATAAGCATTAATTAAGCTCCTACTATGTGCTAGGCAATGTTCTAAGTGCTAGGGATGCAAAAAAAGGCAAAGGACAGTCCTTGCCCACAAGGAGCTTATAATCTAATGGAAATGTGGTGCTCCTTGTACAAACTTGCAATGCTCCCTTTCCTAGCCACCATGATAAATTGTTGGATCATAGGTAGGTTGAGAGATTGCAGGAATTCATACCTCATGGGGTTGGTTAAGTAATTCAAATGAAATAAAAAATAAATCGTAAAGTGCCATGTAAATCCCAGTTATTACTGTTATTATAGTTATGAGCAGTGCGGGTAGTGGATAGAGAGGATAATCGTATCTATCCAATATACTTCCCAGGGCTGCCATAGGCTCAGGTAACAGGATGTGTGTCAATGCCCCGTAAACCATAAAGCGCTATATAAATTTTGATGATATGATAATGATGATGATGATGATGATGATAACAATGTGATGATAATGACAATGACTTCAGTGACAACAATGATGATAACAGCAGTGGTGATGGTGATGAGGTAGTATGTATTGAGCCAGGCTCAGAGTCAGGAGATTGGGTTCATGTCTGGCCACCAAGACTTATTAGCTGAGTAACTCCAGGCAAGTCACACCCTTTCAAGGCTCCCAAACAACTCTCTTTGACTACAAATCAGAATATAAACTTTCTCAGACTATAACTCCTGCGTTATAAAGGAAATTTATGCATAAGGAAGATGAAATCACAAAGCATAGATTTGTAGACTCCTAGATGCATAGGTAGAAGGAACCAAAAAGAAAAATCACCTCTTCAAACCCTCTCATTTTTCAGTTGAGAGAAATGAAGCCCTTAGGTGTTACTTGCTCAAAGTCACATACGTAGTTAAGCATTAGAGGCAGGATTTGAACTTGGGTCCTCTTCTTCCTAAGCCAGTGATCTTTCTATAGTACCCTGAGGGAAGGGCCTCGAAGGCCAACTCCTACTTCTTCATTCTACAGATGAGAAAACTGAGGCTCAAGTACTTCAAGGGACTTGTCCGTGGACAGATTGATAATAAACATCAGAGGTGTGGGCTTTGAACCCAGTTCCTTGATCTTCAGAACCAATGTACCATCCTGCTGGCCAAAAATGAATTAGAAAATAAATAAACTCTTGTTGTAAGCATATATGTTTGAACCACCCCCCTCCTACTCCCGTTCTTGTCAACTTTGATAAACTTCTGGAAGCAACTTGTAATCCCTGTTTGCAGGAATGAGAAGAGGCTTAAGTGAGCTTCAGAACATGTGAGGAATACCTGAGGCCGAACTCCTTGAGAAGAGAGCATAAAAGCACTCCAGCCTGGCTCCAGAGAGCTCGTGTTGTGAGATTGCTTGGCGGGGAGAAAAGTAAGGTTACAGGCAAATTGTCTGTCTTAAAGATGTGGTGGGATGGAAGCCAGAATCCTCCAAGTCCTTCCTTTTATGTCCTTCCTGTCAAGGTCTCTCCCTCCCCCAAAGCCGCCTTCCAGCCGCTCATAATTTCTCATGTTGATTCTCCCGCTCATCCCTAATAGTTCGCTCAAGGAACTGAAAGAAGGTCAAGTTGTTCAAATAGTTACACAGGAGTTTGGAACATATTGCATGCTCGTGCAAAGTCTTCGAAAATACCCAGTTTTATTAATGCCACCATTCCAGATTCCCTGGGGTGAATCCCAACAGAAGTCCCAGGACAGAATTCCATTTAGGGAGATTTACATTCCAGGTGTGGGCAAGTTTACCTGATAGCATATTTTTAAACTCTTTCTCCTTCTTTCTTTATTTTTTTCTCAGAATTAAACTCCAATATAATTAGTTAATAGAAACACTTAGCACAATGAAATGCTTCATGAATATCTAAATGAGTCACAAAACACTTGGTAAATTAAGGTGTATAAATCTAGTGTCTTATTGCATAACACATTCTGAAATAAACAAATATTTCCAACGGCCTTCCTCTCTGAGCCTATGAGAAGGAGCTAATGGGAACAAATTACTGGGGGAGGGGAAGCGGATACAATCTGGACCTAAGTACAGTGTAGCTCATATGCATACACATAATCAAAATAATAATGCATTTTATTTACTTGTGTGGTGCCTAGCTGCAGCTGCATTCTGGCTGCTTTGTAATAAAATTAAAATACCGATTAAATACAGATTAGCTGGGTACAAACAGATCAGATTATAACAACCATTAAAATTAGTGTAAAACAATGCATTCAATCAGCCTGGTGTTGCATTAAAAAAAAAAAAACCCTTTGGGGATAAAGTTTTTCATTTCCCAGGATCAGAATGAGAGAATTCGAGAGTTGGAAGGGGCCTGAGTGGTCTTCTCGTCCAGCCTATTTCTTAAAATATAATGCCCTCCTGCCTTTGCTTGAAGACCTTCAAAGACGAGGAAACCACAGCTTTTTGGGGCAGCCCATCCTCCCTTTGGATCTCTTTGATTGTTTGGAATGTTGGAGTTTTTTGTTTTCCTTTCATTTTGAAGTCAAATCCAGCTTTACTTTGTATCTACCCACAATGTTCCTACATCTGCTCTGGGCTAAACAAGACAGATCCATTGCCTCTTCTATCCAACAAGCCCTTCACATACTCGAGGACAACTCTCACTTGCCTTCTGAGTTTTCTCTTCTTTGCACTAAACATCCCGATGTATCTCCAACAGACCCTCATATGACATGATCTCAAGGCTCCTCACCTTCCTGCTTGCCCTCTTCTTGGTGCTCTCTAGCTTATCAATGCCCTTTGTTATCTAGAACAGAATACAGTATTCTATATGGGGTCTGACCAAGGACTCTGATCTCCTCATTCCTGGACACTGGACCTCTCAAAGTAGTAAGAGATCCTGTTGTCTTTCTTGATACTGATGTCACCAAATTGTGTCATATTGCACTTGCAGTTCACTGAGACCCTGTAATGTTAAAGGGATAATAAGATCTTCCTGACCCACTAATAGGCCTCACATGGAGCCCATTGGGGGAGGGACTTGCCTTAGGGGGAGGCTTGCTTGTAGGAAGGCTTTCACACCTTTTGCTAATTTCTATTTAGGCACCGCATCAGGAGGGTTGTGGTCCTTTCTGGCTCTGAGTCAGTATTTTGCTTCAGGGGCTCTCTTATGAGAAGGACCTTTTCTGGTCGAGATTCTGAGTAGCTGGATGTTCAGAGCCCCTGGACTACTCAGATGTAAAGACTCTTTTGATCCAGTGATGTATGTAAAGTGTATAACAATATTGCTTTGATTCGGGCAGTTAAGAGCCCTGTCTGTTGGTCTTTATGCTAATTTCTCTGCTTGTATTTTCTCTGCTTGTACTTTCTCTGATGTTCAGGGTGCTGACCCTTCCCCTGAACTAGCGAATGTAATTAAAAGAAGATTATTGACTCCTTTAAAAACTATCTTTCCTAGTAAAGCAGATCTAAGAACTTGTGCTAGCAGCCATCCTGGTTGTGCCAGCGTAATTGCTGCTATAGATTCCCAGATCTTTTCTTTTTTCAAGTCCCACTTTGATAATGGAGAAAGAACACTAGATGAGAAGAGAGAAGAACCAAGTTCTTGTCTTGGTGCTGTCTTTTCTCAGCTATGAGGTCTTTGGCATGTCATTTAACTTAGATCTTAGATCTCAGATCTCAGATTTCCTATTAATAAAATGGCAGGGGTTCATTCAATGCCCTTGAAGTACTAGGCTTAATTCTATGACTCTGAAGAGTTGTACTTGTAAGAATAGGAGAATTTATCATTATGTATTTGGGGTTGACAAGAGTAAAATGAGGTGGCAAGGAAACAAAACATTCCAGCTTGAATTTTTTTGGTCTTTAAATACTTAAATGTGTAAAAGTATCCAAATTCAGTGGATCTATGATATCACTGATGTGGACATGCTTTCCAGTGAAGCAGGTGACTACCCATCAGTGTCTGCCAATCTTCTTACTTTGTGGCCATTGATGTGCCTAAAGTTTCCACAGGGGCTCCACCCCACATACTGGTGGCCTAGTTCAACACTTCTGGGCTTTGCGTGGGTACTGGTGGAGAACATGGGTTGTCCATTGGTTATTTTTATACATTCCTCTTTCTTTCTCCTCATTCCCCCTCCCCCAAAGACTTTAAATATCATGTATGACTATTTCTGTTTAGAATTAGGGTTTCCTTAGTATAGGGGATTTCTAGTTGAGAAACCACCTCTGCTGGTGCAGATCAGCAACTGTTCTGTAACTTCTACTCTTTAGGGCTCTCCTGAAAACCTTGAGAGGTTATATGATTTGCCCAGGGTCACATGGAGAAGAAGCGTCCAAGGTGGGACTTTTATCTAGGTCTCCTTGGTTATGAGGGGGAGAGGATAGAGAGAGAGCAGTACATAGGAAGGAAAATGAAAGAGAGACATGGCCTTGGAGTTGGGAAGTCGTAGGTTCAAGGCCCACTTCTGACACACACTAGCCATGTGACATGAAACAACTCATTTTTCCTCTCAGCATCCCAGGAAGGCTTCCAAGGCTGTCACCTACACAGCAGGAGCAATCTGCATTAGTAGCAAGGATTTTTCCTCGATGGAAGCTCCCTATAGTAGTAAAAATCCACATCTAATCTGAATAAAATAATGGATTCAAATCTCAAAATTCTTGGCACACCATATTGAAGGGAAAACATACTTGAAAATTCTTTTTTGGTGGCACAGTGAGTAGAAGGCAAGTCAAATCCATCCTTGGACACTTACTAGGTGAGTGATTGTGGACAAGTCCATTTACTGCTGTCTCCTTCAGTTTTCTCATCTATAAAACGGCATAATAATAGTCCCTGGCAGATAGGTGGCACAGTGGATAAAGTGCTGGGCCTGAAGTCAGGATCTTCCTGAGTTCAAATTTGACCTCAGACACTTCCTAGCTGTGTGACCCTGGGCACATCGCTGAACTCTGCTTGTCTCAGTTTCATCATCTGTAAAATGAGCTGGAGAAGGAAATGACAAACCACTCCAGTAACTTTGCCAAGAAAAACCCCAAGTGGGGTCACAAAGAGTCAAACACGGCTGAAATGACTGAATAGCACAATAGCCCCTACCTCCCCTACCTTGTAGTGAGAAGATAGTGTCTTCTCACAGAGACAATATTTGCAAATATTTGCAAAGTGCTTTGCAAACCTTAAAGTACCATATAAATGCTAGCTTTTATTATTGAAATAGTCTTCTTCCTATCTACTCTTTTCTTAACCATCTCCATCTATGCAAGTAGATGCCCAGGGCTCTTGGCATCACCTGCTTTTTGGTGGCAGTTGGGCAGAAGATGGGTGTCCTTCTCCACGGGGATTTCTCGCTTCACTGATGACTGTGGAGACCAAGCTGGAAGTAGGGTTCAGAGAAGAGAGGGTCGAGGTGCCCCAAGGGTCTTACACTGTTTCCTTAAGTTCTAAAGGAAAGTAAGGGCTGAGGTGACAGTTATAGCCTGACTCAACTCTTGTCTCCAGGGCCTTGTTGCTTCAGCTGCTCAGGGCAATGATAATGCCTATAGTATAGCATACCTTCCTCATAGTGTTACTGTGAGAAGCCGATGAAACAGCATTTAATGTCTGTTATTATTATCCTTATCCAGGAGAGTCACTACCATTAGAATGAAAGCCCCTCGTGGGTAGAGATTGAGCCATTCTTTGTACTTGTATCCCCAGTGCCTAGTACATCCCCTGACATATAGTAGGTGCTTAAAACACACCTGTTGTTTGATTGATTGCTCATCCCTCCACCCCTTAATTCCATTATAGTACAGGATATTTCTCTAATCCAGCTCAACAATCCCCTATTCAAAGACTCGTAGGGATAAAAGCTTTCTTTAGGCTACTCCTTTCAAGAAGGAATTGGAAAGGTATGGCCAGATGTAGGGGTAGGGAAGATCTGGGAGGGCTAGAAGACCATAGACTCAATATATGTCAGCTGTGTGATGTGGCAGCCTAGAGTTCAGGTATGGCAGGACCATTTCAAGGACATTGATAAACTGGAGGATACCCAGAGGAGCTTGAGAAAAACCAATTCATGGGATCATAATACTATAGACTTAGACCTGAAAAGACACTTAGAGATGGCCTGTTTTTGCATACCTGTCCCTTAGCATAGCTCTAAAACATAGTAAGTACTTAATAAATGTTTATTGACTTACTGACTAATTCAATCCCCTCATTTTATAGATGAGTTAAAAAAAATGGAGTCTCAGAAAGGGTTAAATGTCTTGCCCAAGGTTGGTAGATAGCAGGGTTGAACTTTAAACCCTCTGACTCCAAATCCAGGCAGGATTCTTTCCAGTGCTACTGGGGATATTTATCCTGGATAATGGGGAAAAATTTACATATGTGTGTATATGTTTATATACATATATGTGTATATACACATATGCATATATATTTATATGTATTGTGTGTGTATATAAATATATTTATTGTGTGTATATACCTATTGTACACATGAACACACACGTATATGTGTGTATATGTTTATGTATGTGTATATATGTATATGTATGTCTATATACATACATACACATTTTTTAAAGAGACAACTATTTCTTCTTAGTGGGTAGAAATGGTGGAGAAACACTTTGACTCCACTTAAGGGGGAAAATAAGTCCCTCCTCCAATTTTAGAAAGAATAGTTGGGGGAAGGGATTTTCAAAAGCAAAGGCTCTGCCCAGAGAGGCGGTTGGCACCACCCACGTCTTGATATTTAAACTAAGACTAGTGGATCACTTATTGAATAGGTTGTCAAGGGGATTCTTGTTCTGGTATGGAGTCAACCCAGTGACATCCTTGTGCAGTTCTGTGACTGTGTGATTCTGATTCTAGTAAAAGAAACCCAGGCCTTCTACCCCCATTCAAAGCCTCAGAGGGCTTGCCTTGGTGGGTCTACATCAGCCCACACTCTGACCCACAGGTCAGGAAATTAGCCTTATTAATTTTACAGCCAATGATTTTCAGAGCTTCACCTTCACCCCTTTCATCTGGGGCTTCATTTGTCATCTGCCACTTGGATCACACTCAATTATCAGCCCTCTGTGTCTCTGATTATGGGCCTCTGACTGCATTCCAAAGCCAAGTGTCCATGCATGATCTGGAAATTATTCTTTTCTGTGTTACACCTGCCTCTTCTCTTCTTCATTGGGGTTCTGATGGAATTAGGTGAAGATGTTTCCACATACAAATGTGTCCTGGACCCTACTTCTCCTTTCTCTTCCCAATTTGTTTGATTTGAAGGCAATCAGGTCTGCATTGGGGAAAGAAAGATAAACATGTGCAAAAACGGCTTTTTAAGTTGCTGAAATGGGAGTTAGGAAGAGGTGGGAATAATGTGTGGCCAAAGGCAATCACGAGGCAGTTGGATTAGATTGCCTTTAATCCCTCTTTCAGGTGTATGATTCAGCAGCCTCTGTGGACAGGGAAAGAAATAATGGCCATGGGGAATTTTGAGAACCATAAGAAGACTTAAATGAACTGAAGCATAGTTTAAAAAAAAACCCTACTTAATATAATTCATCAGTAAAGATGAATCCAACTGCCATACAATTACAGTCAGCAATCTTGGCTCTGAAAAAGAGATAAGATGTAGCACCAGCATTCATTGGAGAGCTAGGGGACTGCAGGGGTAGAATGTTGGATGTACTGTCAGACCCTTCGAAGAATCAGAGCTCTGGAGCAGGCAGAGATATCAGGAGGTATACAGTCACCGTCTCATGTGGTTGCTGCGTCCACTGGTTTGCTTAATTGTTTCACCTTGTTATAAGGGAGGGTTTATTGGGTGACTGAATAGGGGAGGAAAGACTAGGTGGAAATAAGAGATGAGAGGATAGATAGATAGATAGATAGATAGATAGATAGATAGATAGATAGATAGATAGATAGATGATAGATAGATAATTTGAGTTGTAAAAATAAAGGATATCAATAAAATGTTTTTACAAAAATACTTGCTAGTCTGGAATTGGGAAACACGCTTCCTTAGAACACAGCTCTGGGTCCCCCTAGATGGTTTCCTTTCCCTTCTTCTTTGGCTCTGCCTGATTGGACAGGAGGCTGGCAAATTGACGAACTGCAAACATCCCAGGCCTGATGATAATAATAGCCCATTTCTATGGGAATAAGTATGTATAAAGCACTTACCATGTGCAAGGCACTGTGCAAAACCCTTTTACAAATGTTATCTCATTTGATCCTTACAACAGTCTTGTGAGGTTGGGTGCTATCATTAGCCTGTAAAATGGGCTGGAGAAAGAAATGGCAAGCTACTCCAGTATCTTCTCCAAGAAAACCCCAAAATGGGGTCAGGAAGAGTTGGACATGATTGAACGATAACAAGAGGTTGAGAAAAAACTTAAGTAAACAGAGTTAAGTGGCTTATCCAAGGTCACACAGCTAGTTACGTGTCTGAGGCCACATTTGAACTCGGGTCTTCCTGACTCCAGACCCAGTCCTCTATCCACTGCACCACCAGCTGCCTTTGAGGTAGATAGTACAAGCATTATTACGTACATTTTACAAAGGAGAATGAGCCTCAGGTAAACCAGCTTTATTTGGGGAGAATGTTTGGTGGGAAAACTGCTTTCAAGGAAACATATTTGCTAGGGTGCCCAGTGAATTTTAAATACTGCCATGACCATGATAAATAATCAACTTTGATCATCCTAATGAGTTGCTCTGGTAATAACTACCAATTAGCACAACTTCAGTAGTGAAGATAATGTACTCCTAATTGGGGAGAGTCTGGTAGGGGAAACCTGCCAGAGAACCCTAGCAGAAAACAGTAGCCACAAGGTTTAAATCCTCCTCCCTCATTTGACCACCTCTCTTTCTTCCAACCCCAACTGCAAAAAGGGTGGCACCAATAGGAGAAGGTCCTCTTGGAAGGTAGCCCCTCTCTGAGTTGTTCTGAAAATGTCTGTTATGCTCAGTAGAAGTAGATAAATGTCTCCTGATAGGAGGGTCGGGAAACCATGCCATGGGAAGAACATTTAAAGGAACTGTAGACTAGGTAGTGATGTAATCACCATGCTCAAATATTTGAAAGCTTGGCATTTGGAAGAGGGTCTGGACATATTCAAGACAGCAGAATAGGGTACTGGGTTTGACATCAAGAGGTCACCACCTCAGGTGTTTACTAGCTATGTGAACCTATACGATTCACCTAATACCAGTTTCCTCATCTATAAAGTGAGAGGGCTGGATGTAATGGCCTCTAAGATTCCTTCCTGCTCTAAATCTATAATCCTCGTCCAAGAGAAGCTTATTTAAGGGAAATGTAATAATAATTAAAAAAAAAAAACTTCGTAACTTGTTGGAAGCTGTCCAAAATGGAATGGGCTGACCCATCATACTTGTGGGATTCCCATCAGTAGGCATTATTTGCTGCTTTCTAACCTTTGTATTTCAGTGATCATGAATATGCATAATGGGTTTCTGGCTGGAAATACTACATTTGTCTGTAAAAACTTATCTACTGACCTTCTGCCTAAGAATTAGAGTTCAACATTTGTCTGAATGATAACCCTTGAACCTTGGATAAAAATTCTGAGGTCAACTTCATTTAATCCCTGATGAGTCAAGTGGAATGCTCATCTTTGACATTTAGCTAAGTAATATATTTATAAATGGATAAAATATACATTATATTTTTATATCCATATTCCATGAAGTCTTTAAAAATTAGCTCAGTACCAGAGATAACTTTTACTCAGTTTCCTATCTGACATATAAAACAAACACGTAAAGAGGGCTCTTTGGTTTGTGATAGGTGTTAGCCAAACTTGGCATTGTCTGTGACCTGGAAAAATGTAAATTAGGCAGAGATTATGAGCTTTTTTTTTTTTAGTAGAGACTCTTGTTCTCTGTCCTGCAGGCACTTATAACCCAAACTTCAATTTCCTAGGAATTTTTTTTGCCAGCTTGCCCACAGCAAGGCAGGATGCAACACTGCACATTAATATACTTTAACAGATTTTAAATGAACTTTCTCTAAACAGATAGGAGAAAATTAGAAAATTCCTGGGGAAAATCCCTTGGCAGACAGCACATCTGTCAGAGATTTCTGTGCGGGAACGTGTTCACCAGCCAGCGTCAGCACTTTTGCTAAAATATGAAAACAATATGTTTGCTAAAGGCAAACACCATCATTGAAGTGCTCTTCACAAAGCTCCCTTGAATGCCAGGGACCATCGGTAGGGAAACCACAATGCCCCACATTAACCCATCATTGAAATCATTTTTGCTTTTGATTTTTTCAGTTTTTTAAAATGATTACTGACCTGTGGGAGTTTCTTTAGTTGGATATTTTGTGATACAGAAAAAAAGAAAGAAAAAGTGAAATCGACAGGCTATCTGGATGCTGATGATGCCCAGGGATTTTTGTCTTTATTACTTGCAAGAACCATGGCCTCTCATTACATGAATCTGATTTTATTCCTAATTAAATATTTAAAATGTTTTCTATTCCTCTGGTGACAAGATGGAAGATTAAGTGACTAGGCTGTCCCTTGGAATTATCTATGCTCAAAACCTCAACCAAATTAATTTCTCTTAGCAAAGGACCATTTTTTACATTATAGACCTACTCACTTTAGCAAAATCAATATTCCTTATGGAGGAATATTTTAACCAAAATATGGTCAGTCCATTAATAACTCTCATAGAAAACACACACGCACACACACACACACACGCAACTTGAAAAATAGTTTCCATTTTGCTTAATGCTTAACTTTCTTGAATGATTGTCGATAATTATTTCAGGTTTATTTGTGCAAAGTACACATTTACCAAATTGCTTTTCATTAATCTATGAAATGTCTATTTCTTAAATGTTACGAAAATTTATCTATTTCTGAATATTAACCTCTGGGGTACTTTCAAATGTAAGGGAGAGAAGAAGTTGGCTCCTCTCTGAAGCTTGAGTAGATAGACTGTGTTCATGAAAATAATAAGTGGGTTTTTTGAGGTACAACTTGACAAGTAAAGAGGAAAGAAGTAGGCCATATTCTTTTGCCTCGTTCAGGCCTGTTTGATAAATCCTTGATTTCTTAATATCTTCTAAATTAAATTTTTTGGTCAATGTTGTTTATTTTCAGCTACAAAAAAAAAAAAAAAAGAAAAGAAAAGAAAAAAGAAACAATCAGATTTGGGCCCTTATGTGAGATGCATTTATGTGTTCTGTTGAGTATAAATACTGCATATGTTTTCATATAGCAAACGTGTAGCTAATGACTGGAAAACATATATATATATATATATGTATATGCATATATATATATATATATATATTAGTTCTAAGCTTTCACTTGGTGCCATATTTCTCCCAATCATGAAGTCATAGGATTGTTCGTGTGTTGACCCATGTATACTAGAGCAAATGAAGTATTTCCAAGCCTGAAAAACTAGTTAATTTAGGTCTTGAAGGACATGGCAAAGCTGTCCATTTCTTTTAAGCTCCTTATGACTGACTAAGAAATAAGAAATTTCTGATTAAAAAAAAAAGACCCAAAACAACTTTCTTTCAACTGGGACTCTTGAGGTGGTTGTGACTCAAAAGGGCAGTAGCATCACTAAGATGGTCACAAGGATTATAGAAAATGTTTTTTGACATTATCTTCCCAGTAACATAGGCAAAAAATGATAGAGTCCTCCTTGACTTGATTTTCACCCTCTGCTCAGACACAACTCACTTTTTTTTCACTACCTGCCATATACAATTAATTAGCAAAGTCTACTGATTCTAACCCTTCCGTATCTCTCTCATCAATATCTCCCTCTGTGTTCTCCATGCAACTGCCCTTGTTCAGGCCCTCCTGACTTCTCACTTGGGCTGCTATCTATTATTAAACAGGCTGGCCTGTGTAATCTCCCTCATATCCCATGTTGATGGCATCATTCCCTTACCCTAATACCTATGGTGGCTCCCAGGTACCCACCAAATAAGGTGCTAACTCCTGAATTTGACATTCTAGGTGCATTTGCAATTAGTCTTCAATCAGCCCTTATGTCTTTGTTCATATCATACCATCATACCATCAATACATTCTGATTTACATTCTCCTATTTCCACATTTCAAAATTGTTCTTTTTCTACAATGTCTAGAACTCAAATGTTGCATCTTCCTTGAAGTCTTGTCTAATCTCCCCAGCTGGAATTGGCTTCTTCCTCCTTGAATTTTTCACTGTATTTTGTTTTGATCCCCTCGATTAAATTTAGTGCATTCAGATATATGGTGGTAGTTATCTGTGTACGGGTCATCGCTCTTATTAGATTATTAGTTCCTGGAGGATAAAGGTTGTGGCTTACTTCATCTTTCCTTATTTCCTTCACCCAACACATTGCCCTGTACATGGCAGATATTTAACATTTTTTTTTAATTAAAGACAAAGATTCATTGACTCTGGAGACCAGGAGCTTGGTTCAAATTGACCTTTGATACTACTTGTGTGACCTTAAACAAGTCACTTCAGCTCTCTGGGCCTTGTTTTCCGTAAAGATGGGGAGTTAGATGGCCTCTGTGGTCCCTTTCAGGGATAAATCTATGATCCAAAGGGCAAAGCCCTATAGTTGGATTATAGGATTAAATTTAGCACAGGGGAAGACCACAAAAATCAGTGAGTCCAGTACTAGCTCCCATTTTGCAAGAGAGGTTAAGAGGCTTGCCCAAAGGGCTACTGTGGGCAAAAATCAGGATTGGACCCTGGATTTTTTGGGCTGCATACCTTCAAAATCCTCATGCTCATACTTGGCAGCCCCAGAAGGTCCTGTTATTGTCTCTTCGTTAGGGGACAGCAGCAAGTTTCTATCCATTGTCTCAAAATGGACTTCCTCCTCTGGAGTGAACAAATGCCATACTGGGAATCACTAAGACCTGAGTTCAAATACGACTTCAGCCACTTCCTACCTGTGTAAACGTGACATGGGCAAGACTCTTATCTTCTCTCAGACTCAATTTCCTCATCTCTAAAATAGGGGTCATAATAGCATTTACCTCATGGGGTAGGTGTCAAGATGTAAATATAACAGAGCTTTGCAAACATTAAAACGCCATGTGAATCATATATATGATACTAATATGTATTATGTACAAATGTAATATATAAATACAAATAAATGTGTACTTAAATTATAAAATATATAATTGCACAAATTTTAAAGTATATAAAATCTATAATAATAAATTATCGTAGTTATATTTATAGTGTATAGTGTATATTATACATTGTACATTATAATATTATATAATTATAACACATTATAGTTATTATCCTAAATTAAATGTAGTGATGATGATGATGATGACAACGACGATGATGATGGTGATGATGATGATGATGACGAGGATGATGATGATGATGGTGACGATGACGATGGAGTTAGGTGGAGAGAGGAAATTAGACCCCAAAATATGTTCTCATGTCCTAAAGCAAACTGGAAAGGGGAGCCCCTCTCTAGAAAATATGTGCTTTGATGAGACTGTTGTTAAGTCTATTTAATTATGTCCCTTCATGACCCTATTTGGGGTTTTCTTGGTAAAGATGCTCGAATGGTTTGCCATTTCCTTCTCCAGCTCATTTTGCAGGTGAGGAAACTGAGGCAAACAGGGTTAAGTGACTTGCCCAGGGTCACTAGCTAAAGTGTCTGAGACCATATTTGAACTTAGGAATATGAGGAATATGATTGCCCAGGGCTCTGTGCACTATGGTGCCACCTAGCTGCTCTCTTTGGTGAGATAGCATCCGGATAGTTCATGCTAAAAGCAGTTTGTTTGGAAACCATGTTGTTATTGAAGAAAGGATAGAATACTTCATAGAGCATTGAACTTGGAGCCAGAAGCCTTGGGTTCAAATCCCACCTCTGACACATATTAGCCAAGTAAGAGTGGTCAAGTCACTTTCCTTCTTTCAGACTCACTTGGCTATCTGTAAAATGGGGTTAATAATAGCATCTACTTCCCAGGGTTGTTGTGAAGATCAAACGAGATGATGTATGTAAAACATGTGAGGAAGCTGAAGTGGCTAAATGGATATAGACTGTTTTTATTATCTTTGCTTTGCCTTTCTCCGTCACCTCTCAGGGGTCAGTTTCCCAAATGCTACATCTGCAATGGTAGCAATATGTCTTTCATTGCTTCCTTCCCCCTACCATCACCACCCCCAGATAATCAAACAATAATAGCTTATAATAATAACTAGCATTTATAAATAAAGTCTTACCTCTAGCACTCAAAGGGTTGTACAGCACATTACATGTATTAGCTCATCTGACCCTCACCACAAACCTGGGAGGCAGGTGCCATCATTATCCCCATTGGACAGATGAGGAAACTAAGGCTATAGGCATGACATGGTTCCCCCAGGGCCAAACAGCTTCTGAGGGTCTGAGGTAGAATTTCATCTGATGTCTTCCTGTTTGCATGGACTCTCCATCCTCCACACTAGCTATCACTTACCAATCAACAAGGACTTATTAAGTATATGCTGTGTGCTCAGCACTGTGCAACTTGTTAGGAATGCAGACAAAAATGAAAAGAGCCCTTCCCTCGAGGAGCTTCTATTCTTTCAGATAAGCCCTTGTTAACACTGCCCCATACCATATGCCATTATAGTGAGGATTTGAGATGACTTTGACTGTGATCTTTCTTGACTGTGATAACTTCCCTAAAAAGGCTACCTGCCAATCCTCCCTCTTTTCTGTCCATCTTTCTTGACTCTATTAAGTTCATCTCACTTCTTCAAAGATTTAAGCTTGCCACTCAAAAAGATGAAGGTTGAGCATAGGCTGACATGCAGTCTAGATCTGAGGCAGCAGATTGTTCAGTGGGTTCAGAGATAGGAGAGGTAGAATACTATAAATGTAATTTCTAATGAGCAAGTCAGCCGAGAGAGACGGAAAGCTTTCCAAGGGTATTTTAAGACACAAACAGAAACAATTCTAATAAAGAAGGGAGATTGGTCTAAAGATGGCAACATAGTTAGAAAAGAGGAGACCCATCAGCTAACTTAAATTCTTAAATGTTGCATATAGGAAATGGAAGTAAGGTTCAATAATAGGGAGGAGAGGTGAATGCAAAACATGTCATGGTCCTGTAAGAATAACATCAGGACCATGAAAGCCCAAATTTAGCCAAGCCCATTGATGAAAGCCAAGGACGATCAAAAGTGTGGGTTTTGTTTTTTGTTTATTTCATTTCATTTCATTTTTTAGTTTTTTTTTTCATTCAACTCAAACAGGAAAACAAATTCCTCTAATAATACACTTGAGAAATGGTTATGCAGACTTTGAATCTTGTACTAGGCTTCAGAAAGACCTAGGTACAAGTCCTATCTCAGACACTTTACTACTTGTATGACTCTAGGCATAACATTTAAATTCTTCCCGCTTCATTTTTTTTTCAACTATAAAATGAGTGGTGGACTAGATGAATTCTGAGGTCCCTTCCAACTCTGAATCTATGATCCTATGATACTTTGCTTGAAGACTTCAGTCTTCAATGGAAGTAGCCCATTGCTTTTTTGGTTAAATTCTAATTTTTAGGAAGTCTTTCTATCCTGCAAACCTAGATTTGTCTTTTTGCTGCCTATTCATTTTTGCCTAGTGATGGTGCCCTACAGAATATACCTAATCTTTCTTCCACACAATGACCTTTCAAATTCTTAGAGACAGCTTTATTACCTCTTCTTGAGTCTCTTCTCCAGGCTAAACATCTTCAGTTTATTCACCCAAGTATTAAGTGGAATAAACTTGAAACTCTTCACTGATCTGGCTGACCTCCTTTGGGTGCTCCTCGGTTTATTAATGTCTTTCCTAAGCTGTGCTGTCCAGAACAAAACACAGATCTTCTGTAACACTTGTTTAAAAAGTTTCTTCTACAAAAGTTATAAATATTGTTTCTGTTTAAGGTGAGATGCTAAGAGAATTATAAGTGTATCATTCTATAAGGTAGTCTCCCTATGGAGTAAGGGATGGTATGTTTGAGTTTTACTTTGATCTGTGTGATAAACTACATAGAAGACAGGGAGAAATAAAGTGAGAGAAATTTCTTTCTTTTTAGAACTGTCTTGACTATTATTTCATGAAGAAGCATTATAAAAAGAATGACTAAGGAGTGCCATTATTAAGAATAAGGACTTGAGAGAAGCTAGCAAAATTTTCTCTTAATGGCTGGAGGCAAGCTGGAGAAGAGACAGAGAAAGGGAAGAGTTGAGATAACCTCTTTTTGAAAATACTTTAACCATTATCTTGTGAAGAGGAGGAAGGAGATTCTTGTGAATAAATTGTATTTGTTACTCTCAGTGAACTAAATGGTGTGGGACTATGTTCTCAGAAGTAAAGAGAAGTCATATGCCATTATAGTGAGGATTTGAGATGACTTTGGCTATGATCTTTCTCACCATTAAAATGTCACAAATAATTGTCTCTGTATTTGTTTTATTACTGATTTAGTCATTAATAAATTGTAAATTCATTAGCTATATTATTTAGCACTAGGAGACTAAGGGAAAGATATGAGTGACTACTATTAAGAAGGAATTTTTTTGGTTTATTAGATCGATTGATAGATAATATTTGGTGAACTGTAATGGAGACTCTGTACTTAGTTGATTGAGAGATATGTTGAAATGGTAATAGTTAATGAGGAAATACCCAGACATTACCCTGGAACTTGGGTGATATGTTTAAATATGGTGAGTAGCAGGCTCTGGGGTGATAGACAAATGAAGTTGGCAGCTAGATAACACAATAGATAAAGCACTGGGGTCTGGAGTCAGAAAACCTGAGTTCCAGTCTGCTCTCAGATAATTACTAGCTATGTGACCTTGGCAATTCACTTAACTATTGTCTGCATCAGTTCCTTCCTTCCTTCCTTCCTTCCTTCCTTCCTTCCTTCCTTCCTTCCTTCCTTCCTTCCTTCCTTCCTTCCTTCTTTCCTTCCTTCCTTTACAACTCCCTTATATTAAAATGAATGACAACCTGTTAACAATAGAATCAGAACATCAGAGAGCATGGTGGAAGAAAAGGACGAAGAAGCCAGGGGTTAGGGAGGGGTTTGTATGCTGTAGTTTTAGGATGCGTGTGGACTCACTAAGTATCTTAAGCCCAGAGTAGCCATCCCAAGGAACCCAGCCTGCTAGCTCAGGTTGGGAGGTAGCTCCCAGGAAGGAATGTTATATTTAATTTCAATTCCTTCATTCAACAAGGATTTTATTAAGCCATGCAGGTTACGGTGGAGTACAAAGAAGAAAAAAAACACAACAATCCCCCACCTTCAAGGAATTTACATTCTACTGAGGAGAAGCATGCAGATAATGAAATGAATATCAATCAGTGACCATTAAGCACTTTCTATGTGCCAGGCACTATGTTAGTTAATGAAGATACAAAGAAAACAATGGAGAGGAGCATATATTCTAATGGGATGTCTAAAGATGTGCAAACTCAGTGTTGAGGCTGGAATGAGAGCCCCAAGAACTGACTGGGTGGGGTGAGGATCAAGAAAGTAGTCATCTTGTTCATGGCACCAGAGCTAAGCTGGAAAGGAATTTTGAGATTCCAGGAGGTGGGAGTGGGGAGGGAGGTTCCCTCAGTCCTGTGCCTAGCCCAGTTCTCTATACTTCACATATTAGGAACTTATTTAATATGTTTGTTGGATTTAATTCACTCCCCCCACCCCAAAATATCATTGACTAACTACAGTGGAACTCCTCTAGAAGTCTGCCTTGGGAACTCAAAATTTAGCCTATTCTGACTGCCTAGAGACATTCAGTTTCTGGGAACATGCTGTGCGACCTGTGATAGAAAGGACATTTAATTTAGTCTTATACACCCCTCTACAGTAACTAAGGGTGTTGGTTGCTACAGAAGACATTGGGATAAAATATATGTATATGTATATCTGGCAGTATGTGTGTGTGTGTGTGTGTGTGCGCGCGCGCGTGCATACACACATCACACACATGTATGTATATATATATATAGTTGCTTATTCTTATGAGATCATTAAAGTATCACTCAAAATACTTTTCTCCCATGTTTCTCAATGATATTTCTCAGCACACTTCTTGCTCTCAGAGAAGCCTAATTACTTTCTTGCACTGTGAACCATCACTGTAGCATGGGGAAGAAGATGCCTATAAATTTATATTACTTGAGGGAGGGAACTTGGTCTGAGGAATATTAATGTCTCACCCAAAAGCTCCTACCTCTCTCCTATTACAGGAATTAGTTTTATTCACCAGCTAGAATGTGATTGACTTCCTGACCTACTGAAGAACGTGGAGTCAGAGAGAATTGTTGGAAATGTTGACTGGGTTCTGAACACTTAACTCCAGGGCCTCCCTGCATATTGGCAAAAGAAAATATATCTTTGACAAAAATGTCTCTGAATATTTTCAGTCTTAATCCTTGCATAGAGGCCTAATATAGACTGAATTGTCGAGACCACTGGAAATCATCAGAGTAAACAGGTGTCTTTTAAAGTGGCAGCAGTAAGCTTCCAGAGACTGTCTTCACATCATAGCAGAGACTCCAAATCTGCTTTCTTCTCCATTAACAAGTTTATTATTTTCAGTAGGTAGCAAAAAATGCTTTTTAAAAAGAATTATTAATATTTTAGACTGAAAGGCACTTGAAGGATTATCTACATTGATCCTCTCATTTTACTTGTAAGAAATTGAAGGCCAGAAAGATATCCGGGGCACCCATCTGTTGCAACAATTTGGCTAGCAGCTGCTGTGGGGGTGAAAGACCAACACAAGCCCAACAACAAGAATGCTGCCAGCACAAGTTCTTTTGATCTGCTTTACTAAGGAAAGCAATGTTAAGGGGTTAACGATCTTATTTAAATTCAACATACAAGTATCATTCGCTTAGTTCAGGGGGAAAAGCCAGCACTCTTGAGAGAGCAAATAAAAACAAATTACAAACATACATTATAAACAGACCAAATACAATTCACAGTTACCAAGAAACCATCAACATATAGGTGAGCCAGGAGGCTCTTAAAACAGCTGCCCATAGTCCCGTGCCTCCAGGAATGAGAGCCTCTAGCAAATAACTTTGTTCTCTCTTTTTATACACTCTTTAGCTGTGATCAAACATCATCTGAGTGACCAGAATTTAGGCTCCTACTATTGGCTCTGGTCTTAGCAACTCCCCTTAGGACCCTGAAGGTTTCACACCCACATAGGCTTAGGGCCTAGTAGATAGGGGTTTGGGCTTGGGGCTTTGCACCTAGTAAGGCTCAATCAAAGACACTTAATTAACTTATCATTCTAAAACAATAAAGAAGTACCAACTTAACTGATATTACAATATCTCACTAGTGACATGAGATCTGAATCTTATTCCTGGCTGAGTCAGGAAGGAAAAGCCTGACTGTACAGTTGAGCATATATTCCCTACATGTTGCCAATGTAGAAGACCCAAAATGACATTCTTCAATGACGGACATATATAGTATAGTCATTGTCTAAAGCAGGTCAGCCTCCATTGGCTCAGCTGGTCAGGACATGGAGCTCATGAAGCCTATAATGAAGGTCATAGGTTTGATCCCATACAACTATTGTTGTATGATTAAATGGTTCTAAAGAAATGCCTCACCCTATAGCCAAGGACTGTGTCCTTCTTCTTGCTGGATCGCTGTCTGAAGCTTGGCGTTAATGGGGACTGAGCAAGTAAGGAAAAGGTTGACAACTTAACACTTTCAGCCTATGACCAATCTTAGAACAATTGGGAATATTTCTTCTGACAGTGGAGGGACTAACAGATATTATTTTCTATGTAATTCCATTCACACTGGAACAAGTCTTCTGCTTTTCTCCAAGAAAAGCTAAAATGATTAGATCGAGTAAAAGTAGTGTGTCTAAGTGGATTTACTGGGCTCATATCCCTAATGCCTAGCACATAGTAGGTGCTTAATGCTTTTTGATTGATGAGATATGAAGTCAGCCTTGTAGCCAAGAAGACCCAGCTTTAAACCCTGCCTCTGACAACATGCTAACTATATGACTCTGACCAAGTAACTTCCCCTGTTAGTGACCCTTGTACGTCTCCAAGATTCTTAAGTTGCATAACAAGTATCATTCTGCCTTGGTAGAGGGACTTCCCTTACTGGGAATTCCCTATGCCAATGACCTCACTCATGCCAGCAGCAACAAAAGCAACAAAACCAAACCACATCCAAATCAAGTATAATAGTATATTAAAAGAATCTCTACAGGTGACTTTGTCTATAAGGAAAAACATGAAAAGGAAGAAGCTGCCACAGGCAAGAAGCTTTAGATATTTTTTCTACTTCTCTATGAAAGAATAAAAATTATGAGCATTGTTATTCTAACTGACAATTATTTAGTTCTTTGATGTCGGTATGTGTATATTATATCATCGGAGCCCCAGAACCATCTTGACTGGTAGAGATTATTTTGATACATAAGGAGACTGAGGCCAAAAAGAGTTAAGTGACTTGCCCAGGGTCATATGGCTAGTAAGTAACTGAGGTGCAGTTCAAACCTGTATTTTCTTGGTTCCTCATCCAGCATTCTATCCAGAGGGGATACCATTAGATGTAATTAAAAATGGTTAGATTAAAACATCATAAAGCATCATAGATACCACCTAAAGAGAATTTTTTAGAAACCTCTATTGTGACACTCAATGTGTTTAGTCGTTTTTAGTCATGGCTGATTCTCCATGACTCCATTTGGGGTTTTCTTGGCAAAGATTCTGGAATGTTTTGCCATTTCCTTCTCTAATTCATTTTGAAGATGAAAAACCGAGTGATTCAGGGTCTAATAACTTGCCCGGGGTCACACAATATCAACAACACAGCTAGCGTCTGAGATTGGATTTGAACTCCCGTCTTCCTGATGGCAGGCCCAGGGCTCTATCCACTGCACCATCTAGCTGCCATTGTCACACTCAACTCTTCACCTATTCAAGTTTTACCTTAAGGCCAGCTTTTGCTTCCTTGTGATTTGCAAACTCCCTAGTAAACCTCCTGGTGAACTACCTGCAATATATAGCCACATGTTCTATTCTGCTCTCCATGAGACCACAGATGTGCTTGGCTTGCCTTTTTCATTAAAGGGCAGATAAATTTTGTGGGGAAGAAGCATTCTTCAGCCTGTTGGAATTATAGCGTTGGCTTTCTTTTTTCCCTTTTACATATGAAGAAAGCAGAAGGTACACATGAAGAGAAATCATATTAACGTTGGCTAATATATTGCCTCAGGAAAAAAAAAATGTTTTTCTTTATTTATAGAATCATAGGGATGAATAAGGCCTTAGAGATCATTTAGTTCAACCTCCTTGCTTTATAGACAGGGAAACAGAGATGCAGGGGCATAAAAGTTAGACCAGATTCCTATGGCTAATAGGCAGCAGATCAAAGATTTGAACCCATCTTGTATGACTTTCCATTATACTGCACTGTTTCATGTAAGGCCACCTGCGGGGGCAGCTGGCTGGCTGAGCAGATAAAGCACTGGGCCTGGAGTCAGGAAGACCTGAGCTAAAATCCTGCCTTCGACAGTTACTATGTGACCTTGGGCAAGTCATGAGACCTTTGTTTGCCTCAGTTTGCTCATCTGTAAACTGGACATAATAATGGCATTTACCTCTCTGGATTGTTGTGAGTATCAAATGAAATAATAATTATAAAGTGCTTAGCACAGTGCCTAGCTTGTAATAGTCACTATATAAATGTTAGCTATTGTTATTATTATTATTAATCTGTAATGTGGGGAAAAGTGTAAAGGCATGCTAGGAAACGTTTCACAACTAGATCTTTGCAAAAAAAAAGTACCCGACGCATGTTTAAGTTTAATATGCATTATTAACATTTTCAATCAATTTGTTAAGTGTAGATAATCAACAAAACAATATATCAATTCCCAATTTGTACCATTAGCTGAAGGGTAAATGCTCCTATTGGAAGTTTATCAGCACTCTTGAAATGCTGTGAGCTGGCTTCAGCATGCCCCTGTACTGTGTTGGTAAGCAAAATGGGCTCCTTAGCACTTAGTTCACCCAAGTGCGCTTCAAGAGTTTGGCTTTGTTTCCTTTGAGTAATTCAGTGTATTTCATTGAGCCTTACTAGGTGCTAAGCCCCAGGCCCAAACCCCTATTAGGTGTGGAACATATGTAGGTGTGGATTGGTGACTGGAGTGGGGCCCAAGATGGGGCTGGCTAAGGGGAGGTGCTAACTCCAGAGCCATGCCTGTCTTGAGTCTTACTAAGTGCTACGCCCCAGGCTCTAACCCCTACTAGGTGTTAACCTAACCTATGTAGATGTGAACCTCCCAGGGTCCTAAGGGGAGGGGCTAACTCAAGAGCCAATCATAGCAGCCTAAGTTCTGGTCCTTCAGATGACGTTTGATGACTCTTAAACCCTATAAGAGAGGACAGAGCCATCTGAGCAGGGCTCTCACTCGTGATGGTGCTGATGCAGAGACTCTGGGCAGCTGCAGCTAAGGAGCCCTCCAGCTCCTAAACCCAGATGCTGAGACTTTGTTGAACCCTGGTAACTATGTATTGGGATTCGAATCAGACAAAGTCTGTCTGTTGATGGTTGTACTTTGTTTGTATTTTGTTCTGAAGTTCGGGGTGCTGGCTTTTTCCTCTGAACTAAGTGAATGATATTTGTATGCTGAATTAAAGTAAGCTTGTCAACCCCTTCAAGTAGCTTTCCTTAGTTGAGCAGATCAAAAGAACCTGTGCTTTTGCAGTGTGCTGGTAGCGTTCTTGTTGTTGGGCTTTCACCCACAACAGCTGCTAGCCAGATTGTTGAAACATGTACCTATTCTATCACTGGGAGGAATACCTGAACAGTCATGCAACATTATTACATTATAAGAAACAGTAACTAAAAGGGATTCAGAGAAATGATGTAGAGTGAAATGCGTACAACTTCACAAAATACAATGGCATTCAGCTGAGATCCAGACTGGAACTGTGATCTCATCCATTCTCTCCGGTTTGCAACCCGTGCTGTAAGACCCTTGTCTATATGATATTCACCAAAAAAAGTGCTAGAAGCCTTCTTTACTTTCTTTTTGGCATAAGATACCTAACAGAGGAGCCCTGGGGCTCTTTACCTTCTTAATCCTTCTTTACTTACTATGATATGTTTCCCTGATGATGTTTTTTACTCTTTCTCTAAGGAGTTCCTCATTGGTTACATATTGCAGTTTACCCACGACTACCACATGCCCTCTCTGTGATATGACTGATAATGTAAATAAAGAGGATGCTGAATCCCATGCAATTATAATGAACCATCATTACCCCAGAAAAAATAAAAGAGGAAATACATCTCCCTCTTTTTGGTAGAGAGATGGGGAACTCTAGATGCAAAATGTTACTTATACACCGAGTTTTGAACTTTGTCTTCCTAGGTCTTGATAATTTGTTTTTCTTTGTTACACGCAATGGCTCATTGGGTGGGTGGGTGAGTAAGATGATCTATCCGGAAATTATCATGAAGTAAAAAAACAAACATGCCAGTAAAACTTTTTAAAGTACCTTCTCTTTTGTTGACTTCCTTTAGGATGAGTGGTGTGTGAGTTGGTAGGCTTTCCCAATAAAAGTCATAGGAGTAAGAATACATAAGCCTGGAAGATCTCCCCTCCTGTCTTTGTTGACATGCTAATTTTCTTGCCCTAAGGGGGATATAACCCATTCATCTCATGCTGCTGTCAGAGACCTGCATAAGTCTTCTAAATTGAAATATTACAAACACCAATCCTTCACCAACCTGGATTCTGAAGCTTCCTGTAAAAAAGTCTCTGGTATAGATTCCGGGAGAGGATCACTGGCTGTACCTCATTAGAGCTAGGTGACAGGAAGAGGATGCTATCAAACTAGACTGTACTGCAGGGACCAAAAAAAAAATGTCTGTAGGCAGTTCTCTCGAATTCCCCTAAATCTAGCCTGTGTCTCTCCATCTTTCCCCCTCTGTTCTTTATGAAAGGTTATGAAACTGACAAATGGTTTAGGACGTCTGGAAGCCAGGAGTTTAACTGAATATTGAAGCAATGAGAAAACGACATATGGCTATTGAGATAGAATCCTAGCATACCAGTGTATGTCTCTGCTTGGAAATTAGCCATGTACCAGGTGCCTGTTTGGGGCCAAAAAAAATAGCCAATGGGTGAGTAAGTGGTGGTGAGGATGGGACAAGGCTTCTGAGCATGTGGTGCCATTTGCTAAGCTAGGCTATCTAAACCCAGTCAAATATTTATGCATGGACAAGTGTATGTATATGATCCATTCAACACTCTGTGATTTCATTGGGGTGAGCATGCCTTCTAAGGACACAGATGGCAATCCTTCCAGGAGTTTTGAGTGGACATGGGCAAAAATTTCATGCCTTGGCAGCCAGCTCTCTGGGATTTAGCTTCTCTGTACTTAGCTGGGTTCTTGGCTGTCCTTGAATGACAGATAGTCGGTGGCAAAGGCCATATTTAAAATCTTTTTAGCTATGAGTGGTTGCAGTCTGCTGGCATCACCTCTGATGAATCATAGATCCAGATTAGGGAGCAATGTTAGAGAGCATCTCCTCCAACCTGCTTCATCTTTACAGATGAGGAAGCTGAAGGCTAGCATAATCCCCTTGACACAATGAGGCATCAAAGCAAGATTTTAGTGTAGGATATATAAATATACTTACATGTGTTATCTACATTATATGTCATGTTAGGTTATTATATACATTATATATGTATTGTTTACTACATAGACAAACGGACAGGAAAGGCAGGCAGGCAGATAGCCAGGCAGAGGCACACACAGAGAAAAAGAAAGACAGAAACAGAGACAGATAGTAACAAGGAGAATGACAGGGATAGAGAGAAAGACAGAAAGAAACAGACAGATAAGCATGCAGCCAGTCAGAGGGAGTACTAGAGAGACAAAGACAGAAACAGAGAAAGATAGAAATGGAGAGAAAGAAAGAGGAAGGGAAAAGCAGAGACAAGAGAGTGAGAGATTCAGTATGGCCTAGTAGATAAAGAACTGACCATAGATCCAGGAAGACCTGAATTCAAGACCAACCTCTGACATATATTGGATGTGTGACCCTGGACAGGCCACTTACCATTGGGGTATAGAGAAGGTGCCCAGGTACATTGGTGGAAGAAGGTCTTCTCTGGGAACTCTTTACAGTTCCCATCCATAGCCTCTATAAAGCCAGACACAATCTGTGAATATACTTGTGAGCCTCAATGGCCCTTATAGAGTATATAAATATGTACATGTAACTCATTCATGATGCGGTGTGGGAACAATATGTTGACCTATAATTAGGGGTATGAATCAAAGAGTTTTGTCTTTTTTCCCCTTTTCTGAGCACAGGTCAAAAACTGGAGAATTGAAAGTGCTCACCAGCACAGTCATTCTGCCTGGGACTCATTGACTCTTCCATCTCAGGCACTTGTAATGTTAGTCTCTTGGCCCAAGGCCTGGTAATAGCCCCAGAAATGGAAGGGTAGCAAAGGTCTCTGGATGCTGACTTCCTGGACCCAGCCATAGGCAGTCAGTGGAAGAGACTTGTCAGTTGTATGTTCTCTTGACCATTTAGCCCCAGGACAGAGGAACTTTGTGACCAAAAAAAGCTCCTCTACCTCAGTTTTCTATAGTAAGAAGACTCTATTCTAGACTATATAAATTATGGTCTAAACTCTATACAGCCAGTTGTATCATTGGGGGGGAGGTAATCTCTTTAGCAGCACCCCAGTTGGAGAATTTGTGGACTAAGACTTCTAGGGAGAGTAGAGGATCAGGAAATGCCTGGATAGTGCTAGCTTCTGAGCATTCTCTTTATCAGCTCAAATTGCAGAGTTCTCTGACTTAGCTTTCTAGAGTCAGAAGCAGAGAGACTAATCTCTTGGGGAAAAGAAAACTGTGCCTATAGCTCTCAGAGCTGGAAGAAGATTGAGATAAAACTGTGATACGAGGGAGCAAAAGATCCAGATGCTGTCCCCTGCTACTATCATTACCCATTTGGGCATGGCTCATCTGAAGGAGAGAGAGCTGACCCTCTAGTGACTCCATGCTCATTTTCTTTCCAGGAGAGATTCCTAACTCTTAGGTTACTATCATAAAACCGAATGCCCACATGTAACTCTAGGTTGAAAATGAGACTCACCAGAAGATTAAGGAGTTAGTACTCCAGGTATATTTCCCTTTCAAGGGAACCTAAGGCCCAAGGGTAGTACCAGGAAATGACTTCAGTAAATCTGGAGAGGGTCATCATAAGAAGATTGAAAACTAGGTAACTTCTTTCCTTCTTTCTTTCTTCTTTCTTTCTTTCTTTCTCTCTTTCTTTCTTTCTTTCTTTCTTTCTTTCTTTCTTTCTTTCTTTCTTCCTTCCTTCCTTCCTTCCTTCCTTTCTTTGTTTCTTTGTTTCTTTCTTTCTTTGTTTCTTTCTTTCCTTCTTTCTTCCTTTCTTCCTTTCTTCCTTTCTTCCTTCCTTCCTTCTTTCCTTCCTTCCTTCCTTCCTTCCTTCCTTCCTTCCTTCCTTTCTTTCTTTCTTTCTTTCTTTCTTTCTTTCTTTCTTTCCTTCTTTTTTTCTTTCTTTCTTTCTTCCTTTCTTTCTTTCGGCCAACTATGCCCCAAGAGGCAGGTACAAATACCAATCAGTCTTCAGTCCCATTTAGCCCCCCTCCACTGTCATAAGGAAAATGATGGGGCCAGAAAGAGAGAGAGAGAGAATATATGCTAAGAATTACCTGGTTCTTAGATATTCTCCCAACATTAATTGTCCAATAACCTGTGAGTTCGCTCAGTACTAGAGGAAATGAGGCACATTGCTATTGATGTTCTCATTATAAATAAAACCAGGAGACAGAAGGAAGCTACAGCTCAATAAAAGAATGCCTCGCAGGTTCTCATAGAAGTAAATCAGAGAATCAATGGAGGTGTTTCATTGTTCTTCCAAAGACTACAAGAAACATTATTTTAAGGGGTACTCAGTCACCTCCTGGAGCAGTGTTCTTCATCATGAATGTGGTCCAGAAGATTGCTTTAAAGATGATTGTAGTTTGTATGGAAACTCATTCTCTGAAGAACTTAAGGATACAGCTCCCTTTGGAAAGGGAGTGTTAATGGGCTCAACGTTTTTGTGACTGAATTCCCAAACCATAATTCTCTTTCCTGGCTACCATTCCCCTACATATGCCATCAGGTACAAGCTTTTATTAGTAATTATTGTCTAGGTACTTTGCTAAGTTACAAATAGAAGCAAAGAGAAAGACGGTCTCCGCCCTTGTGGAACCTACACCCTTATAATAGGAGAAGAGAGTACATAAAAGGGAGATTAGAAAGGGGTGGGTGAGAGGCATCCAAGCGGTACATGACAGAGAAACAGGCCTGGAGAGGAATGAAGGAGGGAACACGACTGGCCCCGAGGACCATTTCTTAAAATGGAGGTTCTAGCAGAATTAGTCAGGGGAAGGGGCCCCAGGGGTTGAGGGATCTTCCAGTGTGAGAAGGCTGCAGGGGTGAGGAATCATCGGGATGAGAAGGTTGCAAGAATATGTTGACAAAGGCAACTTCCAGGGCAAGAACACTGTTGGGACTTGGCAGAAAAAGAAGTCAGAAAAATTAAAAGAAGGGTCTAGAGAGGACTGACCCTCACTATATGAGGGTATTGGAGCCCTAATCTGGCTTGTTTAAAAAATGCAATGTGATCTGAAAAATGGATGTGGGCCTCAGGTAAAGATGTTAATGAGGCGGGGGGGGGGGGGAGGGAGGGAGGTAGAGAGAGAGAGAGGCAGAGAGAGAGAGAGAGAGACAGAGAGACAGAGAGACAGAGAGAGAAATTGGAGAGAGACAAGAAAGGGAGAGAGAGGGAAGGAAGAGAAGAAGGAAGGAAGGAGGGTGCATTTATTAAGCATTTACCATGTATCATGCATAAATATAAAAGCAAAGACAGATCCCTGTCCTCAAGGAGCTTACATTCTAATGAGGGAAATACCAAAGAAAAGCACTTTATAGGAGTGGTGGGTGAGGCCAGAGAGGAGTAGGTTGATATAACCTAGCCAGGAACAATGGTAGAATTGATTTGATTATGGCTCCAGAATTGGAAGGAAAGGGTACATGTGCAGCAATGAGGCAGCTGGGTAGCTACTGAGGTTATGAAGGGGATCTCTAAACTGAAGGATGACTGGGGCTTTCCTGATTTAGTATTTCCAGAGGCAGTCACCAAACAGAAGAGCAAAGTCCAAGGACAGAAGTCATTCCAGGCCATGGTCACTGGTATGTTTAGGAAGATAGTTGGGTAAGTGGCCAAAGAGAAAGGAGTAAAGTGAGCATGGTTGGGGCTTCTGGAAAATAGTATTTAGATGCAAAAATAATCTCTGCAGTGAGGAATCTGGAGGGTTCTAGTAACTGCTTCAGCCAGCAAACACTTAACCTTCTCACCAAGCGGAGAGACAGGGTACCTAAAGGCGATAATTGTCTAGATGATGGGCTCATGCCCTCGTGCCTTCTGTTGTACTTTCATGTTGTTTCTCCCCAACAGATTGTAAATTCCTTATGGGCAAAGACCTGTTTACATTTGCCTTTGTTTCTCCAGCATCTAAGACAGCACCTTGCACATAGTAGGCACTTAATAAAAGCATGTTGATTGATTAGCTCAACCAAAGCAAACGATTTGTGTACTGTGGGAATCCTGAAAGCAGGTGTGCTAAACCATCCAAATATGGTGATGGTTAAGTGGCCCCTCCCTATTTCCCCAAGGCTAGACATACACCACAGTTTGTCCTGTCTAATTTCTGAGTCCCCTATACATTCTCCCTTGTTAATGGAGCTAGATAAATCTTTTTTTTAAAGTTGTCATGATTTGTTTTTGTCAAATATTTAATCATATCTTAATGTAAACCATTTGCATCTGCAGAGTATTAGAATACATGCACACACATGCATGAATGGATGGATGGAATGAACGGATGGCTCTCAGAAGGCTCTCCTTGTTTCCCTGCCTGTGTTTTCTCTCATTCTCTCATCTCAGAGCACACTGAACAGCTGCGGACTTGAGTTCATCCCCCTCGTCTTAGGGAGGACCAGAGGAATGCCGCTAGCTTTTGAATTGCTCTCCTGGAAGGATTAGACTAGATATGCTGGTTAGGATGTGTGTGCACAGTATTCGGTGAGTGGCCTTAGAAGGTGCACCAGGGGGCTTTGCTTGTTGATATTCATCGAGGAGTTTGTTTTGTACCAGTTTCTGTTTTAGGCTCCTTTCCTGTCAACATAATCATACCATTGGAGAAGGAAAATGGGCTTTGGCCCTTCAGGTTCTTCATCTTCCTTTGAAGATGCCTAAAATCCTTAATCATTTTTCAGAGTTGTTCCATTTCAGAGCAGTTGGGTGTATACTTTTTAAGGGAAAGTGAAGAATGCCTCCTGAACTTTTAGGGGATACCCCATGGAGAACTTTGGCAAGGACACCAAAAAGTGTCCCCAGTGCAGAAGGGCTTTGATCGACTTTGTTGGAAGGCCTCCTGAGTTAATAAGATCACAGATCCGTTCATCTAAGCACTTGATACATAGCGCCCCCTTGGGGATATATTGTGGAAGCACCCTCCCTTTCCCACATACATTGTCTGACTGCTTCCTCATGTCCACGAAGGCCCTTTTAGTGGGGGCCGAGCCTGAATTCTATGAACATACTCACGAGTTGATCCCTGCCACTTAAGCCTCTTTTTTCCTGTTGTCTTATACTAGACATGTAAGGATAACTCTAAATTCTACAGCATGGAGGGCGTGGATGATGCCCTTTCCACACCTGGCCTCAAATTGTGAACTCATGGTCTCCCAAGAAAGTCTGCATCTGGGATGGGGCCACCTCATTTTATACCTTTTTTACCTTGTGAAATCTCTAAACACACCTGGCTTCTTCTGCGCACCGCCCCCCCCCCCCAACAGTGAGTTATCAGCTACTGGAATAATTGCAATAACAATAGACTAATTGAGAAGGGAGGAGTTACCCAGAGAGGGAGAAACTGCCTGTTGATCAGGGGAAATGTCAAATGGCTAAGACATAGCTCTTTTCAGAAAAAGCACTGGTAAACATGCCAGTGAGGACTGAATAGTAGCCTTTCAACTGGTTGGATTCATTCAGTGATTCTTGGTGGCTTAGCAGTTCCTTTTCTACATGGGGATAAAATAGCCCGTTTCATTCTTGATTTTTGTTTGTAAACAAACAAACAAACAACAACAGCTTCCTACCCCTCTCTCTCTCTTGGGGAGGAACCCCTTTGACTAGAGCCAAAAATAGAATTATTACTCTGGAATCTGGACTGAGAGGGCAATCAGAGCATAGGGTGTCTAGTTTCCCTACTGAGGAGAAAAAAATCCCAGAGCATTGAACCCAAGGCAGATGCTATGGTGGGTCAAGAACAAGGATTGACAAAGGCCAGCAGCCCCTGTGGCCTCAGTCTACTGGCAGCCACAGTGCTAGACATACACCACAGTTTGTCCTGCTATTCTCCAATCAATGGGCACCCATTTTGTTTACTTTTGGGCCATGGCGGGGGGCAGCTAAGTGGCATAGTGAATAGAAGACTGGGACTGGGGTCAGGAAGACCTGAGTTCAAATCCAGCCCTAGACACTTACTTGCTGTATGACCCAAAACAAATCACTTAACTTTGATTGCCTTGTTTCCTCATCTCTAAAATGAGCATAATAATAGTACCTATGTCTCAGAGTTGTTGTGAGAACCAAATGAGATGATATTTGTAAAAAGCACTTAGCATGTTGCCTGGCACATAGTAGGCAATATATAAATGTTAGCTAGTGCTATTATCAGTAGCAGTACTACTGCAAAAATGCTTCAGTGAATATTTTGGTATATATGAGACCTCTTTTTCGCCCTGTGTTTGTCTTCTTGGATGAGACCTTTGGTAACTATTCATAAAATTCCAATTTCCAGAAGGGTCAGACACTTCCAGGTTCTACCAGAGAAATCTGTCTTTGCCTGTCTTTTCTCAGCCCCTCCAGCATTGTTAGTGTAACCTTTATAGTCTTTCAATGGAGGAAATAAAAAAGATCTTTCTGGCTTGTGGGAAGCCATTTGCCCTTCCTGTCATGCTCACCTTTTCAGCAAACTTTAGGGCATTGTCTTTTTCTATTCTAGTGAGGAATGATTTCTTTTCCAGCCATGGTAGATAGAGATTATTCTGCTGTATTTCTGTGACACCATTGACTTCTGCTGTCTTTAAGTGTATTTCCAGTGAGTAAACAGTGCTGTTTCTGGGATCTTATTGTAAAGACACTTGTTAGATTGATCTGACTTGAGCGGAGAATAGGTGATTTGATTCCTAGTGCCTAAAGCTCTTCTCTGGCAAGATATTGGGCCCCCATGAATGGCACATTAATGATTTCAAGGCTACACCAAAGCAGGATCTGAAAATATTGGTGGAGCGGCCTTTATTTTCTCCTTCCTAAGTACATGTGGAAAATGAAAATAAGCAGCAGCTTAATTCTGTGGAATCCATGAAATTCCTGGAAGAACCAGAGATTGCCTAGGTGACTCCCCAAGGTTGGCGAGAAGGAGATAAAAGGCTACATTTATAGTTTTACAACGTTCTCATTAGCTTTCAAGATGAATTCAGTGGCATCTCTCCTATAAGGGAGTTGATGAGAAAATGTTCTGTTGCCTGAGGTATCATCTATGATCTCTCTATATTCTCTCCATCCTTCCACATTTTTCAACCAAAGCAGCCTTTCTTGCTGTTCTCAGGATACAGAATCCCACCTCCTCACCTTTGTCTAGCATGTTTCTAATTCCTAAAATGCTCTTACATCTCCTTCTTGTAATGCCTTGCAACATTGAAGGATAAGGTCAGTCATGATAAAGCCCTCTGCGTTCCCCGCCGTTGCCTTATCATTGCTTTCTAACCCCTACCTGACAAAAATCACTTTATATCTGCTTTCCATGAACTTTTCATTTATTTCCTGTTTTGTGACCGGCTCATACTCACCATGCAGTGACTCTATTGCCTTCTTAGCCATACTTGATTTTAATTCTTTGGCCATTATGGTGGATGGGTGTTTATATCCATATAATACCAGAATATTAGCTAGAGGCAACCTGGGCATAATGGGTGGAGCAGGAGCCAGAGTCATACTAAATTAGGGTGATCCTGAGCAAGCTACCTTTTTAATTCTCAATTTCCATGATTATAAATCAGAGGTAATCATAGCACTTACCTCACAGGATCAAGAGGGATAACACATGCAAAAAACTTTGAAAACTTTAAAGGGTTAGGTGCTAATAATTCTAACAATGATGGCAGTAGCAAAGAAATAGGTCTTAATTTTAAGAAGAAATTTGAGGCCATTAAAGAATTCTTCTGGTTTTACAGAATAAAGCTATCCAGACCCCACACTGCTTCCTGTTTAATTTTGGGCTCAATCCACTGTTTATTTGTAGTGTCTCTCTAATGTATATTTATAGATAGCAGGCTGTGACTATATGGCAACACAAAACAGGAATCAGAAAGAAAAGCCAGAGTCAAGCGTGTCATCAAAGAAATGTATGATCAAAAAAGAAGGTTGTTTTGGTCATGGACTCAGATGAAGTGATAACCATTGGGCGGCCCTAGTGTCTCCTTACAACATCAGAGGAAGCAGAAAAGGAAACAAGCATGGCTGGTGAGCCTTCTATGGCCAAAGTATAGGAGGAAGTAGACAAGAATCACACAGAAAAGATAGGCATAGATTGCTTGGGATCTGATTTTTTTTAATTAATTATTTTCTTTTCCCTCAGTTACATGTAAAAACAATTTTTAACATTCGTTTTTAAAACTTTTGAGTTCAAATTCTCCCTTTTCCTCCCTCCCCACCTCCCCACTCCCACTGAAAAGGTGAGCAATTCAATATAAGTTATCCATGTGCAGTCATGCAAAACATTTCCATGATAGTCATGTTGTAAAAGAAAACAGATTAAAAAAAAACTCTCAAGAAAAAAAATTTAAAAAGTATGCTTCAATCCGTATTCAGACATCATTACTTCTTTGTCTGGGATTAATAGCATTTTTCATCATAAGTCCTTTAGAGTTGTCTTGGATTGTTGTATTGCTGAGAATAGCCAAGTCATGCACAGCCAATCATCTTACAATGTTGCTGTTACTTTGTACATAGTACATTTCACTTTGCATCAGTTCATGTAAGTCTTTCCAGGTTTTTCTGAGAGCATCCTGCTCATCCTTTCTTATAGACAACAGCATTCCATCACAATCACATACCACATTTTGTTCAGCCATTCTCCAATTGATGGTCATCCCCTCAATTTCCAATTCTTTGCCACCAGAACAGAGCTGCTATAAATATTTTTTGTGCATATAGTTTCTTTTCCTTTTTGTTTTTTATCTTTTTATGGATATAGACCTAATAGCAGCATTGCTAGGTTAAAGAGTATACAAGGTTTTATAGCTCTTTGGGCATAGTTCCAAATTGCTTTATAGAATGGTTGAGTCAGTTCACAACTCCCCCAGCAGTGCATTAATGTCTCATTTTTTCCATATCTCTTCCAACATTTGTCATTTCCCTTTTCTGTCCTAATAGCCAATCTAATAGGTATGAGGTATTACCTCAGAATTGTTTTAATTTGCATTTCTCCAATCAACTGTGAGTTAGAAAATTTTTTTCATGTGGCTATAGATAGCTTTGATACTTCATCTGAAAACTATTCATATCTTTTGATCATTTATCAATTGGGGAATAGCTCTTATTTTTATAAAGTTGACTAAGTTTGAGAAATGTGTTTGAGAAATAAAGCTTTTATCAGAGAAACTTGCTTCAAGATTTTTTCCACAGTTACAGTTGTGTTTTTCTCCATCCCTTTTTATTCTGTTCTCTCTCTCCTTTTGTCCTGTCCTTCCTCAAAAGTGTTTTGCTTATGACTACCCTTTCCCCCAATATGCTCTGCATTCTATCTCTACCCCACTTCTGTTATCCCTTTCCCCTTCTACTTTCCTGTAGGGTAAGATAGATTTCTATACCCAACTGAGTGTATGTGTTATTCCCTGTTTGAGCCCATTCTGATGAGAGTAAGGTTCACTCACTTCCTCTCCCCTCCCCCCCTCTTCCCTTCTATTGTAGAAGCTTTTACTTGCCTTTTTATGTGAGATAATTCACCCTATCCTACCTCTCCCTTTCCCTTTCCCCCAATACATTCTTCTCTCACTCCTTAATTTTCTTTTTTTATATTATCCCTTCATATTCAACTTGTATGTGTGCTCTCTGCCTATATATGCTCCTTCTAACTGCCTTAATAATGAGAAACTTCTTATGAGTAACAAATATCATCTTCTCATGTAGGAATGTAAACAGTTTAACCTTATTAAGGCACTTATGATTTTCCTTTCCTGTTTTTTTTCTTGAGTTTTATATTGGAAAGTCAAATTTTCTATTCAGCTCTGGCCTTTTCATCAAGATTGCTTGAAATTCCTCTATTTCATTGAATAGCTTTATTTTCCCCTGAAGAATTATGCTCAGTTTTTCTGGGTAGTTGATCCTTGGTTGTAATTCTAATTCTTTTGCCCTCCAGAATATTCTAAGCCCTCTGATCCTTTAAAGTAGAAGCTGCTAAATCTTGTGTTATCCTGACTGTGGCTCTACCATACTTGAATTGTGTTTCTTTCTGGCTGCTTGCAATATTTTCTTCTTGACCTAGGAGCTCCCTGAAATTTGACTATAATATTCCTGGTAGTTTTCATTTTGTGATCTCTTTCAGAAGGTGATCAGTGGATTCTTTCAATTTCTCTTCTCCCCTCTGGTTCTAGAATGTTAGGACAGTTTTTCTTGATAATTTCTTGGAAGAAGACGTCTAAGCTCTTTTTAAATCATGGTTTTAAGTAGTCTAATAATTTTTAAATTATCTCTCTTGTGTCTATTTTCCAGTTAAGTTGTTATTCCAATGAGATATTTTACATTGTCTTCTATGTTTTTACTCTTTTGCTTTTATTTTATTGTTTCTTGATTTCTCATAAAGTCATTGGCTTCCATTTGCTCTATTCTAATTTTTAAGGAATTATTTTTCTTCTGTGAGCTTTTGTACCTTCTTTTCCCATTTGGTCATTTCTTCTGGGTCTGTAAGGCTGTGTTAGACTGTGCTCCACTCTCACCCAGGTGTGACAAACCTTTCCACCAACCTTCTAAGTTGTCTTTGCCTGGAAATATTTTTCACCCCATCCTTTCGTGGGTTCTGCTGTTCTAGAATTTGTTTAGAGTCATTATTTAAAGGTATTTGGAGAGGTTTGGGGGAGAGTTCAGATTAGTCCCTACTTTTACTCTGCCATCTTGGCTCTGCTCCCTGTGATATGAATTGTTGAGGGGAATATCCACATCCTGGAGATCAGAGAGCTATTTCCCACCTCAGTCTCCTCATCTGTAAGATGGGGATAATAATAGTATCAATCTCCTAGGATTGTTATGAGGAGAAAATGAAATATTTGCAACATACTTAGCAAACCTCAAAGCTCTATATAAATGTCTCAGAAATTTACTTAGCTGTGTTACCCTGGGCAAGTCACTTTACCCTGTTGGCCTCAGTTTTCTCATCTGTAAAATGATCTGGAGAAGGAAATGGTAAACCACTTCAGTATCTTTGCCAAGAAAACCTTACATTGGGTCATGAAGAGTCAGACATGACTAAAATGGCCAAACAACAGTAGCAACAGCATGTGTAATATCGGGGATTCCATCTATTAGTGCATTAAAGAGAGTAAGTTTATGATGTACCTGGAGACTTCTAGTCAATGGGTCATGTCTCCTGTAGGTATTCAATAGGTATTAAAATTTACAGCCTATGGTTTGCACAGTTTCCATCCTTTCCTTTCATAATCAACATTGGTGGCTAAGTCAGTATGATGGTACAGAGCATAGAATACTGAGCCTGGAGTGAGGTAGACCTCAGTTCAGAACTATTCTTAGATATTATTAAGCTGAATGACCTTGGATGAGTCACCTAACCCTGACTGCTTCAGTTCACTTTTCTGTAAAATAGGCATAATGAGAACACCCACTTCCCAGGGTTTTTATCAAAATCAAGGGAGATAGTGTAAAGTACTAAGTGCAGTACCTGGTGCATAGTAGGCACTTAAAAAGTGCTTCATTCCCTCCCTCCTTTCTTCTTTCCTTCCTTCCTCCCTCCCTCCCTTCTTCCCTTCTCTCCTTCCTTCCTTCCTTCCTTCTTTCCTTCCTTCCTTCCTTCCTTCCTTCCTTCCTTCCTTCCTTCCTTCCTTCCTTCCTTGATATAGGATACTCCCTCTACTAATACAAATAGTCACCTTCTCTGTAGTTTATGATTTTACCAAGTTACCTGGGAGCCCTAAGAGGTTAAATGACTTGTCCATAGTCACACAGCCAACATCTGTCACAGAGGCAGGGCTTGTACCCAGGTCATTCTGGTTTGGAGGCCTACTCTCCACCTACTGTGCCATATTGTTTTTCAAATGGTGATGACGATCAAAATAATACATCTGTGTAGTTCTTTAAATCTTATTAAGTGCTTAGCTCATTTGGTCTTACAACAACCCAGTGAGATGGACCTTAATATTATCACCATTTTTCAGGTGAGGAAACTGAGGCCCAAAGAGATTGCAAGCTGTGTGACTTTCCTAGGTTCAAAGAGCCCATAAATTTATGCTGAGGGATTTGAACCTCTTAGTATCAGATCTGGCTTACTCTGGTAGTATCCTTCTTTGGAAGGGAGAATTCAAATAGATTTCTTTCCTTCATCACAGGATTTTCTGAGTGTTAGCATTTCATTTAAATTTGGTATTTTTATGGAAGGATTTCTGACTAGCTTTGATTCTTATGGGGGTAAAAAAAAGTCCTGTAAAGGTCCCCAAATAAGTCATCAACATCATGCATTAATATCCCTCAATGGAGTACCACAATGGGCTTTGTGCATGCCAAGTTTCAGCCCAGTTCCAGAAAAAAAAATGGATTCTTCTGTTTCAAATAATTGGTTTTTTTGCAGATTGTCAAGGTAGATTTATTTGAATCTCTAGATTTCCATTTCTGCATGAATATCTTATTACGAAGTTTTGTGAACATTTGGAGTCCAAGACATCCTCTTCTGTGGTTTATAGAGAAATTTGTTCCTGTATTAGTCATAGACCACTCTGCTGCAGCTGACTGCTGAATGAAATCTGACCATATTTACTGACAAATAGGAGTATAATCCTCAACTTGCCTGGAAATGCTGCTTTTATTTTCTAATCTTGCTATGTTAAAGAAAAGGGTTACAATAAAACAGATTTTTGTTAATGCCTGAAGTGATGTGAAATGGAAGGCAGGGCAGCTAATGCAGAGAAAACAAATTCCAAGTGCTTTAAGTTTATTTGCTGATATGTGACTCCTGTGATTCGATGTTGGGAGAGCAGGGACCAAGTCTAATCAGAAGAAGAAACAGCACATTGTGCAAGAACAAGTGGCCCTTACTTGATAATGGCACCTATAAAAAAATAAAGGACACAAAATGATGTCAGGAATACCTGGGCAAAATCATAATTAGCACATATTGTATAAAAGTGTGCCCCTGGGCAAGTCACTTCACCCTGTTTGCCTCAGTTTCCTCATCTGTAAAGTGAGTCAGAGAAGAAAATGACAAATTTCTCCCTAACTTTGCCAAGAAAACTCCAAATGGAGTTACCGGAGTGGGACACGATTGAAACAACTGAACAATAAAGTATAAAAGTGGAGAGAGTTCCAGATGAATGAGAACTATCAATATTAGGGTCCTATGAACAGTGACCATCAGGGTCTTGTGACCTCTACTGTTATCTGAGGCATGTCTAAGAGAATAAGAAGGGACTCAGGCGATATTGTCAGGGACATAAGGTCACTGACCATGGAGCACAGAGATATCACTTTCCTGACCATTATTGGTGTACCAAGTATACTAAGAACCCAAGTGACTTACAGAACTGTCTAGTTCCTGAGACAGTCTCCAAGTTCCTGAGTGATTTAGGAGAACAAAGATACAGACATGACAGGAAAAGAATATCCTGAAAACCATACTGCTTTGATTTGAAGTCTCTCCTACTTGTTTTATTCTTCTTTCTAAACAAACAGCTCAGCAGGCCATACACTAATGGGCTGTCCAAATGCCACCTCGGGTTACTTTTGTCTATTACCTACAATGTCAGATCTGTGGAGATGCCAGTGCCCTCGTTAGATCTTTTGTCAATAAATACTATCTGCCCAACAGATCAATTTCTCAGCCTTCATAATTGTGAGAATAATAACTGAGAGAGTAAGCCTTTGAAAATATCCTTCTGCTGTTTGTGGTGGTATACACCCGTAGTCCTAACCATTGATGATAATGATGTTTCTGAGGCAGAATTGAAACTCAGACCTTCCTTATTCCATGGCCAGCACTATTCATTCCACCACCTAATTCTTGCTGTTGAGAAGGTTGAGACCAGTTTGAGCTTGGGAGTTATTAGCTGCAGCAGAGCCAAAAGGTATTGAGTGCCTGCACTAAGTCCAGCAGCAAATGTATGAGCCCTCAGGAGCTAAGGGAGGGTGGAAACACCAGTTGCCCTAATTAGGGCTAACTGTCTCAGGTCAGAAATGGATTAGGTCAAAGCTCCCATTAATCAGCGGTCAGATCAGGTTCTGGAGTGACTGGTGTATTTCCAGCCTGGTCAAGACAGTGAGATTTTGTATTGAGAGAGACAGAAACAAAGAGAGACACAGACAGAGACAGAGAAGGAAGAAAAAAGAGATCAAGGAAAGAAAGAGAAAGAAAAAATGAAAATATTATGCTTTCTATTACATTAGAGGAATGGAAACAATTGCAAAGTGAATGATATGTTCAATTGTTTGAGCAGAGGTTTGTAGCTTCTGGATTCTCTTCCTAAATGATGGATTTCCATTGTTCAACAAATTGCTCGAATTCTCGAGGCTTTCAATTTTCCATATTTAATGTAAAATGGCGATACATTAAATTTAGGATTACTACACTAATGGACAGGAGGATAGCTAATCCCAAAGACTGGATTATACTAAGTCCGTTTGTATTTGGCTTTGGAATGTATTACGTCTGTTTTTTTTTTTTAACAGATTTCACAGAATCTCAGCATTAGCTGAGACCTTAAAGGGCCTTCAATCCAACCTGTACTGGAAGAGAAATCCTCTCTTACAACATCCCCAAAAGTAATCATCCAACCTTTACTTTAGGACTTCAAGTGGGAGGGAATCTAGTACCTCCTAAGGCAGTGTATAGAGACATGTGGTATCTCTAATGAGAAATGTCAAATATATTTTGAGATGCCATTCCTTTTTTATTGGGAATTTGTTCTTTGACAGAAAGATTTAGATGAGGGTATTTTGGAAAATGGCTATTATGTTTTACAAAAATAATAAAGTTAGTAAATGGGGTGGGGGAATAACCTTTTCCCCTAGAAGCAGGAGATCATTGATTTTGTTGCTTTCTTTCTTTTTCTTCTTCTTCTTATTCCTTCCTTCCTTCCTTCCTTCCTTCCTTCCTTCCTTCCTTCCTTCCTTCCTTCCTTCCTTCCTTCCTTCCTTCCTTCCTTCCTTCTTTCTTTTTCTTTCTTTCTTCCTTTCTTTTTTTCCTTTTTTCTTTCTTCTTTCTTTTTGGTTAGCTATGTTTCTCTTTTCTGGGTTCAACTTTGTTTTCTTTTGAGGAAAGATATTAACATTTAGCTATTGCTTAAAATTTCATCTTTTTTTTTCATTGATGATTGAAAAATGAAATCTCCCTAAGACAAAACTTCTAATTTACATGGGTAGAGGGAATTTTTGTCTTCAGAAATTCCTTGCAATGATGAAATCACAAATCTGAGCATGCCCACAAACACACACACACACACACACACGCACGCACGCACGCACACACACAATAACTACCCTCAGCTTTACAGAATATATTATTTGGGGGGTATGGTCCAATCCCCTCTGCTTTTTGGAATATCGTACTGTAATCTCTTCTTCAATTTTTCATGGATAAAGAGTAGTCTTAAATGATTCAAACAGATTATCTTCAGTAAATGAAGAGCTTTGCCTTAACTGACAAAATTTTTTTTCTTTAAATTGCCATTTTGGAATTTTATTACTACATTTCTTTATGCTCTGAATACTCTCTATCTGGGAAATTTTCTTGTATTCCTTGTGAGGCTTTTTTTGGGCAGGGAGGCTGGGTGGAAAGCATGAAAATCATAATCTTTCCTCAAGGTCAATAATTAATTTATATGTTCTTTCAATGTTGTTAGGTTCTTTTTTTAATTGTCTTAATGTCAAAATTTCTCCTACATATATACTTTTTGATACAAAATCTTCCATTCTTATTTTTCAGAGCCTCTACTTTTTTTAGAGTTTCTTCTTCCCATATTCCAAATTATCTACTATCCGTCACTAGGTATTTTCAGGGCTCATCTTGAGTGCCACTTCTTATAGCACTGATAAGGCTCCCCGGGTATTAGTATTTTACCCCACAAAAATTACTTCGTATTTACTTGCATTTATTTATCCAATTATATATTTCCCCCATTAAAATGGAAGTTCCTTGAGGGAAGAAACTCTTTCATTATTATTTTTTAATATTTTCCATGCCTAATATAGTAGCTAGCATGAAGTAAATGTTTATGCTAGAAGAACTGGAATTTAAATTATCTTCAGGAAGCGAGCTGTATCAATTGTTGCAGCACATTTTTTTTAATATGTAAAGCAAAGATAATAGAGATAGTAGGATGAAATTTTTGTTTTGAACTTAAATTATAATTTTGTGTGTGTGTCAAGTGACACTCTTGATCCTTCTATTGTTAAGAAGTTCTTGTTGCATGAGTGAATGGGTGAATGTTTGAATGAGTTGGGGTGTGAAATGGAGTTTTCTGTCATACGATGTAATGAGTTAAATTTATGCTCCAAGCATTCTTATCGCCTATCTTTGCTACCTGGGATGCTCTCATTCCTCATCTCTGCCCCCTAAATTTCGCTGACTTCCTTCAAGTCTAATCTAAATTCTCACTTATTATAAGAAGCCTTTCCCAGTCCTGCTTAATCTTTGTGCCATCACATTGAAACCATCCCCAATTTATCCCATCTACATGGTGTCTCCCTCATAAACTGGCAGTCCTTTGAGAGCAGAGACTGTGTTTTTTTTTGTTTTGGGGGTTTTGTTTTTGGTTTTTTTTTCCACCTTGCTTTGTATTCTCGGCACTCAGCGCAGTTCCTGGAACATCGTTAAGTACTTAATAAGTGCTACTTGATTGACCGATTGGACCGAGTTGGTGAAAATGGACTGGACAAATGTTTCTTAAAGAGAAACACACAATGCCTCAACCTAAGTAGCTGGCTTTAGTACAACTGAAAGAATTCTTTGTGAATAAAGAGCTTGCAGTGTCTATTCAAGTCAGACATTTCAAAATAAAATGTTTGTTGGCACAACCGAAGTTCAACTTGGCAGTACCCACGGTGAATGCGTATTCTTTTCACCCCAATCTTTCCTTTGTCCTGAAAAATTGTGCGGAGATGGATCTTAATAAAAAATGCTGTGGTTTTAGCCAAAATATTACTTGGATTTGATAAGATATTTCCATCTTCTTAATTCTTTTATTTTGAAGAGAAAAATACTTCCAATGGAATTATTTGCTAGCCAAACTGGCCTTCATGCTGTTCCTCAACTCAAGACATCCCATCTTTTATCCCCATGCCTTTAAAAAAGACTGGAAGGATCCTGTGCCTAGAATGTATACCCTCTTTACTTCTCCCTCTCAGCTCTCTTTAAAGCTCAAGTCAAACACCACCATCAATCTTTCCTATTCTCCCAGCTGCCGGTGCCTCCTTGCCTTCCACTGAAAATCAATGCCTCCTTTAAAAACAAACATATTTTTGTGTATATTTATACAGTATATACATATATATGTTTATATATGTATATATACATATGCACATTGTTTCTCTCAAAGGAATGTAAGTTTTTTTGAGGGCAGAGATTGTTTTATTTTTTTCTTTTTTATTTCTAGTGCCAAGTAAAGGTACTTAATAAATGTGTCTTCATTGATTCATTGTTTGATAGGATAACATTTTGACAGTTAAGATTATATAAATGTTTCACCATCTTTTTCTTGTTTAAAACCTGCTTCCATTGGAGATGCTGCAATATATCCAGGCTTCTCTGTACTATATAAATGTGTAATGGATGTTGTAACAGGATGGTGTCTCAGCTCCAAGACAAGACATTTTATATCACTGTTACATGATTCCATTAGTCTCACCACCAAATTTCATCAACATGATACCACTGAATGTCTCTGTGGTAGTGGAATAGTATTTACTTCCATGAAAGTAGGAAAAGAGGAACTGATATTTGCAACATTCAGGTGTAAGCTGTGAAAAGCCATATACCAACATACTAAGAGGCTCGGATTTCTTCAGCATCAGAAACTCAAGGTGTGGGCACTTCCTAGACAAATGCCCAGCTTGAAACAAGATTTAGAAGATTAATCCTGGAGAACTGCCTGAGGCAAAGGTGTTAGGTGACTTGCCTAATGCCACTTAACCCTTTTTTGCCTCAGTTTCCTCACCTGTAAAATGGGCATAACAAGAATACCTACTTCCCTAAGGACCAAATGAGATAATTATTACATGCTTAGCACAGTGCCTGGCATATAAAAAGCTATTTAGTGTAAGAAGCAGCTTTTGAACCCAGATCTTTCTGGCATCAATACTAGCACTGGATCCATTCTTACACGCTATTGAACAACTAAAAACAACTGTTACACCAGCAACACCCACCTGTCTCACCAAGTTGGAAGTGTAGTGGCCCCTCATGGTCTCCTGATCCCAAGATTGATCCTCATAGAAGCTTTAACCTGCTCTGTTTTTCCAGCCTGGGCTGGTTACCTCCTCCTTAGGCAGCCTGGAGGCCCTCTCCTCCCAAGGGTGAACCATATTGATACTACCCCTCAATGAAGACACCTCATTGGCCTTTATCTTATTGTAGCTCAGAACTCAGGTGCTCCAGGAATCCACCAGCTCTAGCCTCATCTTCTTCTGCTACGGGGACTAGACGTGTACCCCATCACACTTGGCCTCTTTGCTTTTTCTTATCTTCTTATGTTGAATTTACATTTTGCTAAGCGTCATGGTGTGTGTGTGTGTGTGTGTGCATGTGTGTGTGTATGTGTGTGTTTGTGTGTATGTATGTGTGAGCGTGTGTGTATGTGTTTGAGGGTATGTGTATGTGTGTATGAGTGTATGTGTGTGGCATGTGAGTGTGTGTGTGCAAGTGTGTTTTAACTGAAATTACAAATTAAAATTGAAGTTGCTCTTTTCGATCTCCCTTTTAAGACATTCAGGATATTTCTCCTTATTTTAAATGAAATAGAATTACCAAAATTTAATGGGTTTGAGAAAGAGAAGAAAGACAATGCTGGTGTTTTCAAAACAGAAAGAAATCTCTGTTTTGCTTTTATTTTACAATTTAATTTAATTTACAATTTAGCAAGCATTTAGCGGGGCCTTATCATGTGCTATGCTAGGAGCATGGGAGACAAAGACAGAAATGAAGCTGTCCCTGCCCTTAAAAGAGCTTACAGTTCTACTGCATGAGATAACATGTACATGATAAAATATGTACCAAAAATTATTTTGTGATTTTGGGTATAACAAGTCTTGCAGTGATGGGGAAGGGGGGCGTCCATTGGGAAAGGCCTTTTGTAGGAGGTGTCATTTGAGATTTGAAGGGATCCAAGAGGCAGATTGAGGAGGGAGAACATTCCAGAGAGGGGTGAAAGCTTGTGCAAAGACCCAGTGAGAGATGGAATGTTGGATGGACTCGGGTGAGAGGAGACGGGGAGGGGAGCAGCAAATAGGACAATTTTTCATGTAGTAAAATCCAGGTGGGAAAAGTAATAAATAATCAGCTAGTAAAGATAGGATGGAGCCAGAGAGTTCAGGGATTTAAACACTAAACAAAGAAGTTTGGATTTTATTCTGGAGACACAGAGAACCTCCTAAGCCTCTTGAGTGAGGGAGTGACATAGAGCCCGACTTTAGCAATATCAATTTGGCAGCTGTTTGGAGGACAGATTGGAGAGGCTGAATGCAGAGAGGCCTCTTTGGGCAATATTGTAGTCTAGGGCTAAAGAGAAGAGATTAGCCTGAAATAAATACATTTAAGGTTAGAAAGTTAGCTGGGACCATATTGCCCTGTGCTGTAAATTCCACGTTGAGTTTTTTTCTTTATTTCCTAGGCAAAGGGGAGCCATTTAAGGTTATTGATCAATAATTAATAATAATTAAATAGTGATTAATTAATAATATAATAATCAATAATAGTAGTAACTGACATTTATATAATGCTTTCAAGTTTGCAAAGTGTTTTATAAACTTTATCTCATTTGAACCTCAGAGTGATCCTGTGAGAGCACTGATGATATCATGACTCCAAATTTATAGACAAAGAAAGTGAGGCTCAGGTTAAATGATTTGTCAGTTGTCACATAGCTAGTGGGATTTGAACCAAGGTCTTCCTGCTTCCATTCTTTCCACTGGGCTATAAATGGTGATATCTGCATGTCAGAAAGGCTGATTGGTCAGGGAGTATAGGGTAGATTTCTTAGGGCAATGGGATGGCAGACTGGTTATGATGGTGGTAAAAGGAGAACAGTAGAAAATGTAAAGTGTTATGAATGTTTCTCTCTTCTGCTGAACCCCTTTCAGCTCCTCTTTGCTGCTGAAACCTCCAGCTATTACAGGGGTTGGGAGCTGGACGCTGCAGGAGGGCTTAAGTTAGATCATCACAGATAACTTGATGACTAACCCAGAGCGGTTTAAAGAGAAGTAGTATAGCATCTTAGAGAATTGA
>CM053624.1:360243466-360292569 GCA_028646595.1 Phalanger gymnotis
AAAGCCTAAGATTCCACTCCAGGGGAGAGAGATGAAAATGATGGCAGGAGTAGAGGTGACAGTTTAGAAATGGCAGCTGGGAAGTATAGATATGATTCAGATTTTTCTTCTATATCAAAATTTATGTTTTTCTATTTAACCATCAGATGACCTTGGACAAGTCACCTGATCCACCAGGCCTCAGTTTCCCTCATCTGGAAAATCAGGACGTTGGACTAGATAGCCTCTGAGGTCTCTTCCCGCTCTAACTCTATGATTCTACAAGTCAAGATTTTTCTAGTTATATATGAAACAGTGGATACAAAGAATGTACACCTACTTATATGTCAACTTAAGCACCCAGATCCTTGGTTAGAGTCGGCTGGCCCAGTTTTCAAGGCTGTAGAAAAACAAGAGATATGCAGAGTTGTTCAGACTTCTTTACCTGGCAGTTGGTAAAATGGAATTGATGGAGTAGGCACCAAGGAGGACACTTCTTTGTCAGCTCTCATCTCTGTTAGGTGGGAAGCCATTTTCCCATTACTTTCCTGTTTGAAATCAATTTCTCTGCCCTTGACAATTGAACCTTTTTGATATGTGCCATGGAGGGAAGCTTGCCTCTTCCTCATGGATTCAATATAATAACAACATTTTTATGGAATTTTTTGGGGACCTTTGATTTGGACTTCATTTCTGATTTAAATAAATTGCTGAAAATCATGGGGTTTTGTTTCACCACAAACTGTTCCCAGCAGAGAAAGTTTCCTCGAAGAAGTAAGGCTAGTCATGAAATATTGATTGATCAAGCCCTCCCTTGAGCTAAAGAGCTGGAGAGGGCACCGTGGTAGAGAGAGCCTGGAAAGGAAAGGCCAGAGGTTCTCGGTCTAGTCCAATTCTGCCACTCACTGGGAAATCACTCTACCTTTCTCTGCCTCAGTTTCCTTTAAAGTGAAATTCATTTCCCACCTCTATGCTGCCGCACCATTTGTCATGTAAGATCTACACTTTCCCTTCATTTCCCATCTTTTGAACCCTCACCTTCCCTCAAAACTCATCTTGGATACCACTTCGTAAAGCATGTCTTTCCTGATTCCCCTCCCCCAGCAAACTATCTCCTTGAAATTATTTTATTTTATAAATACTTTGTTCTTGTTTATGTGTGAAAGTATTGATTTCACCCTGTGCAAAATGTAAATTCTACTGGTAGGCAGGGAGTGTTTAATTTCTGCCTCTGTATCCCCAGTATCTAGCATAATTCCTTGCACATTTTGGGGACAGAGGGCTACTATATCAGTGATTTATTAGTATTAGGAACTGCCAGTGAGGAAAGTCCCAATACCAATGTACATCGGCACCCACTCTATAACTTGTAGTCTTAGAAGTTTGCATGGGGCACTAAAAGGTTACGTGTCTTATCTAGGATCATTCAGCTAGTACGTGTCAGAGGTCGCACATAAGCCAAGGACTTCCTGATTTCCAGACCAACTCTATCCACTAGAATATTCGTTGAATTGAATTGAATTGAAGTGGAAGTAGGAGTCAACCAAATCAGGGCTTCTTAAACTTTTTTTTATTCACCACCCCTTCAGCACTTCTTAAACTGTGGGCACAGTTTAAGAAGCGCTGAACTAGATGGCTTCTAAGGTTTTTTTTGCATCTCCATCATTCTAGAATCCTTTGATCTAGAGGCCAGGATACCGATACTCATAGTGGGCAACTAGTACTAGCATCTCTGTTTCCCATATGTCTAATTGGGAATGTTCCAGCTCACCATAGAGACAATGGTTTGTATTGTCATCAAAGGCTTGACCAGGGACCCTTTAGAATTCTGGAGAAATTGTCCTTCTTTTAGAGTTGAGGGGCAGAAAATAGAAATACATATGATAGATATAATTAAGATGCATCACGTCACCAGTGTGCTTAAGATGATTTAAAAAATAGTATTCAAAAATGTTATGAGAGGTGGGCCAGTCATGGAGGGAAAGAGGGCAATAAAACAGCTGGATGCTCCAAATGCCACCCTGGTACCATATAGTATTAAAGTGTGTAGGGAAGGCCTCTTGAACATTGGGTGGTCCCATTACAGAGGATCGATGAAAGCGCATGGCCAAGAGTGACATGGGGTGAGGAGATGGACATGAATTATATTCTGAAGAAGGAAAGAATGTAAATTCCTTGAGGGAAGAGACTATATCATTTTAAACTGAATCCCTGCCTTCTGGCACAGTGGTTAGCACTTAGTAGGTGCTCTCTGTGTATGTCTGTCTGTCTCTCTTTCTCGATCTCTCTCTTCCTTCCTCTCTCTGTCTTCTCTTCTCTTGAATAAACCTTAGTAGTTCCTTTGACTGAGTCTCATATATCCTGGTGTTCGGGTCCTTCACCATTTTGATCACCCTCTTTGTACACTCTCCTAAAACTCACTCTCTGTCTCTGTCTTTGTCTCTGTTTCTCTCTCTCCCCCACCTCCATATATGTATGCACACATAATTATACCCATAATAGATTTAAAATAAATACAATATAGTTTGGGTAGGTCATATTACACACATAAATAAATTCAAGGTAGTTTGGGTGGGTCACACATTAGCAGCCAGCAAGCAGGAGGTTAGGAAAGGTTCCCTGTAAGAGGTGGCTCTTGACTTGAACCTTGAAGGACGCTAGAGATTCTAACGGGTAGAAGTAAGAGACAGGGATATATTACAGGCCTAGGCAACAGCTCATGCAAAGTGAAGTCACGGGGTGGTGATGTGGAGTGACGTATATGAGGAATAGTGATAAGGCCAGCGTGTCCACACCCCCATATACATGGAGGGGAACAATGTCCAGAGAAGCAGGTTTGGGAGAGGTTTTGAAGGTCTCTCAGAGCCAAATGGAGAAGTGAAATCCTTGAAGACTCAGGGAATCACGGGAGTTTATTGATCTGAAGAGTGACACAGTCAGACGTGCTTTAGGAAAATCATTTTGACAGCTGAGGGGTGGATAAATTGGGGATGGGGGAACTGAGGCAGGGAGACCAGATAGGAGGCTGTCACAATAGTCCAGGTGGGACTGAACTGGAGTGGAAAAAAGGGGCAGGAGCAAGAAATATGGAATTAAAATGATAAGTTATGACAACACTGTGCCCACAGTTTAAGAAGTGCTGAAGGGGTGGTGAGGGTTTGGGAGAATCCTTGAAAAAAGCTCAGTGGCTCCCAAATCTCCAGATCAGAGTTCTTCCCTGCCCTCCCCAAACCAGAGTTCAATCCTGCAAGAGCGAGTAAGGCATCAGATTTCAGGTGATCAAACCCACTGGCCCCTCCCCCTATGGAGGAAGCTGTAAAGTTCCAGGGCCTGGTATTTCCTGATTCTGCTTTCCTGGCGGTGGTCCAGATTGAGAACACTACCGGCTAGTCTGTACCTGTGGTTCCCTCCACGTGGGTAGTCCCCCTGCCTGCTGCTGCCTGCCAGAGCCCCAGCCCACAAAGAACCCCAGGTGAGGCTTATTAGAGAAGGAGAGGCCCCCAGGCCGGGGACAGAACAGAGCAGGGAAAACCCTAGGGTCCTGCCCTAACTCCCTGGCTGGTCTGGGCAGGCTGTGGCTGCCTGCACGGCCACCGAAGGAGGCCTGGGAAGGGGCTGCAGGGAGAGAGGAGGCAAATGCCTCCGAGCCTGAACCCCAGCCCCGAGCTGGGCCAAGGAGGGAAGGAAAGCAAAGACTAGAAACAAGTGAATGTGTCACGCACAGGCTTGAGGAGGTTTTCGATCACACACGCTCAGGGCGCGGGGAAGTGTACCTACCTGCGGGGAGCCCGCGTCAGATGGCATCTATCTGCCTCTGCTGGCGAGTAAGGAACGCAGAAGCCTCCAGTGGCCTTGGAGCTGGAGGATTTCTGAGAGCTCACAGAAGAGAGTGCGCCTGGTCAGGCCATTGTTTTAATTTGCAGAGGAATAAGACATCCCGACTGATGTTCTGTGACAGCTCCGGGATCTTTTCCCTCTGTTCCGCTAGAGGGGGCCATAGAGCAATAGATTCGGGATTAGGGAGACATGAGTTCGAATCCTGCCTTGGACACTTACTGTGTGGCCCTAGGCAAATCATTTAACCTCAAGTTTCCTGGCCTTTAAAATGAGGATAAGAACAGCGCCTACCTCACAGAGTTGTCTGGAGGATCAAATGGATGACATTTGTAACAGGCTTTGCAGACTTGCAAGTTCTATATAAATGCTATTTATTCCTATGATGGTTGTTAATATAAATATATCATGTTATAGATTTAATATGTAATTTATATATTAATTAAATATTGTATACAATGTATTGTTACATATTAATTATATACTTAATATAGGATTTTCTACATTAATTATATACTTGATATAGGATTTTCTATGTTAATTGCATATTTAATATAGGATTTTCTATATTGATTATATATTTAACATAGGATTTTATACATTGATTATATATTTATGAAAAGTATAAATATATTTTCTACATTAAATGCAAATATAAATAGGCTTTCTTTTGGTGTCATTGGGATGCTAGTGGTGGCGTTAAAAGAGAGGGAGCAGACGGGGTAGAACTATATGGATCTTCCAGTTATATGTGCTTAGAACAGTTCCTGGCTCTTAATAAACGTTATTGACTATTGATTGACATGCAGAGTGTGTCCATTGGTTGTCCTCCATGTGTCTCTTCTTCCGTTCTTACTTCTCTGCATTTCCCTTGCTAGTTTTCAGCTTTTTTCAGAAGCTGTCTATTTTTTGGTACTTTGAGAGACCGTTGATTCTAAAAGAAGAAAACTTGAGATCAGAGGACCATACACTCTGAGCTGGAAGGGACCTCAGTGAGAACCGCTCATTTTACTGATTGCACAGTGGGTAGAACATCAGGCCTGGAGTCAGAAAGACCTAAGTTTATAATCCTCCCACACACAGTGTCTAGCTGTGTGACCCTGGGCAAGTCTTCTAACCTCTAACTGCTACGGGATAATGACAGCAGGTACTTCAGGGTTGTTGTGAGTATCAAATGTGATTATCAAATGGCATTTTGCAAACCTTAAAGCTCATTCTAAATGCTTGCTATTATCATCATTAATACTGATGAGAATAATGAAAGAAGGTTAAGTGATACGTCACAGGACCATAAATTTAAACCTTGGTTTTTTCCCTTACCTCTTTCCCCCAGTCTTCTGTATTTTCCTTTTGTATTTCCAGAGCCATCGCCCTCTTCTCTTCCAGAATTTCATTATACACTCATGTAATACACCATTACCTCTGAATCTATAACTCGCTCTGCTCCCTCCAAAGCCTCCCCTCTCTTCCCTTCCCACCCACACAATTCACTGTTCTTTGGTCTATAAATTGATATCAGTGTCATAGTCTCACAGTCTTAATGCGGCACGTGACCTACACGCTCCTGGTAACTAAGCCCAGGGCTGGCCTGTTCTCGCATTGGCTCAGATCAGCAATCCTGCTGGCTGAAGGCTTTTCACCAGCTCTCCTCCCTCAGCAGTAAAAGACTTCCTGCACAACCTATGACATCAAAAATAATAATACTAATAAATGCTATTGATGAAACTCTGCCTGGATGAGAAGTTTCCCCCTCAGATGCAGAGTTGCCGATATATTATTCAGTGTTCTTAATAACCACGTTTGACTTTGCATTATTCACTGAAGTTATTACGGAGCCCACAAGCATGTCCCTCCAGAGTTTGTTTCCAGAGGAAATCTGAAATACTAGCCTAAGTTAGATGGGTGACACTCGGGAGAGACTTGGGATTTTCTGGACCCCTTGGGCAGTCTAGGGCCACCTTCTTAGAATCATGTTTCTTAATGCATAAAATAAAATATACAAGATTACAAAGAAAATGAATAACATTAAGATACAGTTTTAATTTTTTTAAGGTTTCACTGGACCCCAAGTTAAGAGGAACCTTCAGATTAAAGGAACTCTGTCTTCAATGAGTTTCCATCCTCTAGTGCCCTCCCTCCAACAAAGTTTTTTTTAAACTTTATATTTATCTACTTTGCACGTATGTGCATTTTATTCATGCTGTATTTGTACTATATAAACATACGTATGTATGTATTTTTTAATATGAATTTTAATATAGAGGCAGCTGGTGGTGCAGTGGATAGAGCACTGGACCTGGAAACAGGAAGCCCTGAGTTCAGATCTTGCCCTAGGCAAGTCATTTAACCTCTGTTTGCTTCAGTTTCCTCAACTGGAAAATGCAGTACCTACCTCCCAGGATGGTTTAGAAACAGGGGTGGGGAACCTGAGGCCTATGTGGCCTTCTAGGTCCTTGGGTGCAGCCTTTGGACTGATTCCAAATTTTACAGAACAGATCCTTTTATTAAGGAGATTGATTTGTTCCATGAAGCTTAGATTCTGTCAAAGGGTTGCACTTGAGGACAGGCCTCGAGGTTGCAGGTTCCCCACCCCTGGAACTCTAGAAGATCAAGTGGATAATCACTGTAAAGCGCTTAGCACTGTGGTGCTTAGCACATAGTAGGCACTTAATAAATACATGTTAATTCATTGATGGATCTTGACCAAATTTTAGTCTGATAGAATTATTTTACCCACTTAATGTTCACATTCAAAACTTGAAATGTTTGTTTTTCTTGTTAGCCTCAGCCTAAGATGAGGTAATGACTTATTCTTGTTTATTTAATGTCCGGCAAACTATTGAGTGGGCGAGGTAGATAAAATGACTTTTTTTCTTATAATTGAATGAAAGTATTGGGCGGCAAGCTCATCTTCTCTTCACTCAGTAAGGCATCTTCAAGATAGCTTCAATAGCAGGCAGCATTATTAATATTTTTGTTGTGATCTTTCTCTCATTCTCATGGTTTTCAAGGGGGTAGAAATAGTCATAGGACAAGTCACTATCCTACTATTATCCTTTTGACATGCTTTTATGGACTATTTTGAAACAGATGGATTGAATAACTACTTTTAGTTTTATCATTCACATTATTATTGTTGTGGCCATTGCTGTGATTTTGTGTGTTGTTATTGAGCCAATCCTTGGCTTTGCAGACACCTTTATTCTGGGCCTTCTTCTCCTTACCACTCTACTCATAATCATTCTTGTGACCATTGGTGACAGATTTCCAAAATGGCTGCCTGACCGTAAGGTGCAGTGTTGGAATGGTGCCCATGGCCTTCACCACCTCTCTCAGTTCTGTAATACTCCTGAATGGAATCTTATTAGGTGACTACTGGAGGCACTGTCTGAACCTTTCACAGTTGAGAGGAGAAAAAGCTGTCAGCAGGAATGCTGTTCTTTGAAGTTATAAATTCCAAGCCAACTGTTCCATAGGGTAGACTCTTGAAATAGGATCCTATTTAAGACCTGTTTCCTGGAACATTACCTTGTTCTTGGTCAATACCTTGCTCAACAGGGGCTTAAAATGGACATTGCTCTAATAGGAAAGGTGTGTTTTGACTTGAGCTACAGTTATTATTCTGAACACACTCAAGGATGGATGAAGCGATACACATGAGGATGGGGACTGGACCTGTGAATTCACCGAGACAGAGAACTTTCAGTCGCTAGAGTGTTGGACTTGGAGCAGGAAGTCAGGAAGACCTGAATTCCAATCCAGTTTCAGACACTCATTTGCCTGTTTGACCCTGGCCATGTAAATGAACCTCTCTGTGCCTGAGTTTCCTCATCTGTAAAGTGGGGATAAATAACAGTACCTACCACCCTGAGTTGTTGTAAGGAGAAAACTCTGTAATGTTTTGAAAGTGCTTTGAAAACCTTAAAATACTCAATAAATGTTAGATAGTATTATTAGAAAGTTCCTACCAGTGAGGACATTCTCAGCTACTACAATTTCAGTTAGAAGTTAATGAAAATAAAGAAGATCTGAGTTGAAATCCAGCTATAGACACTTACTAGCCATATGACCGTGGCCAAGTCACTTAATCTCTGCCTCAGTTTCCCCATCTGTAAAATGGGGAGAATAATAGCACCTCCCTCCCAGGGTTGTTGTGTGAATCAAATGAGATCATATTTATAAAGCACTTGGCGCAGTACCTGGAGCATAGTAGATACTATATGAATGTTAGCTGTTATTATGATTACTATTATATGTAAATTTTTTTCCCATTCAAACACATGTCCTCAGCTGGTCCATGGTGAAGAGTCCCTGTTCTAGGAGAAGTCACTAGACCTGATAGTGTCATGAAGGGGCTTGCTTCCAATCTCCCCAAATGAATAATTTCTCTTTTATATATAAAAAATATGCATTTCTGCCTTTTTAGTTACTGATCTCCATGTTCTTCATGCCCTGTCCTGTAATACAGAACGCAGAGATGGCGCTCAAAGGACAGGAAGGAAGTTTAGACTTGCCAGGAAACTCCCCCAAATGGCTTCTTTAAGAGGAAGCTGAGGGGGAGCATGGGCCCTCCTCTGGTCAGGGGAGATGGCAGGAAAAGTCTGGCTAAGTTTTTCATCACAAAAAGTCCCTGGGTAGAGTTTGGAGACATTTTCATCCTGTTTTAATTTTTGTGGTTTTTTTCCTTAGCCGTACCCCCAAATGGCTATGTAATATAGTTGATAGAAGGCTGGCATGCGCGCACACACACACACACACACACACACACACTACATATGTACCGTTCTGTTGCTCTCTACATATAAATATATCTATCTCTCTTTGTCTGTCTCTGTCTCTCTTTCTCTCTCTCTCTCCCCCTAACTAACTTTGATAAACATGTAACTCAAGACCCAAATTGTAGAGGAATCCATCAGGACTTCAAGATTACCATTGATTACTGGTATGTTATGGCACATCACCACTTTCTAGGGCAGCTGTCAAAGGTTTCTCCAATTTTGCTTACATTTCTACTTATTTAAGCTTTAATTAAAGGGTTTGGAGACTAACTTCTCTAGTAATCTAGCGGAGATTCCAGGTGTTATGGGATTAATGGGGTTAGTGGTAGGACCAGGCTAGTTTATAAGGTGACAGGGAATAGGGTGTGTGTGTGCGTGTGTGTGTGTGTGTGTGTTGGCAGACACTATTATTCTATCACTCCCAGTAGCCAAAGACACTCAAAGTTGCAGAAGATACTTCCAACAGCTCCTAAGAGAAAATCACCCAACAATCTCCTCTTCTCTGACCTTCATTTTTATTTGAATGACAGCAGCACAGGAAAGTTCAGGCAGAGGGTCACATTATCAAGCAACAGTAGATAATGACCTGGTCTTTCCCTTTTCATCTCTGTTTCCAATAGAAGGAATCCCTCAGCTGACCTGGGGTCTGCTCACTAAGCCCCAATTATAGCTGATCTGACCATGCTGCATTCATTTTATGCAGACCCTGAGCCACCAGTTCACTTGGACCAAGCATCGTTTTCCAGTCGCCATCTCCTTGGGCCTAGGCTGGATGGTGCTTATTATTTGGCATGCACTGAGCAGGGAGGGTTTTAACCTAGTTCTTGTGTCTCCAACATACAGTAAGTGCTTAGCATATAGCAAGGGTTTTATAAATGTTTGTTTATTTGTTGGTATTTGATGGCTACAAATTAAATGAATTAAATGTGGCCAGGATGAATCTACAGATTAAAAAAAAAGCAACTAGGCTTTTGGTACTATTTAATTACCACGCATTTACGGAATGCCTTCTGTGTGCCCCAGACTCTGCTGAGCAATGGTATATTTGTATAAATGCCTTGCCGTCTCATGAATTTCATCCTATGGGGGAGTAAATCATGTTTCCTAGGCAAGAAATTATATATAATGTATAGATATGCACTTTTAATTGTACCCGAGGTAGAGTAGTAGATAGTGGTATGTCTGGAAGACCCGAATTCAAATCCTGCCTCAGATAATTCCTAGATGCGTGATCTTGGGCAAGTCATTTACCTTATCTTGGACTCAATTTCCTCATCTGCAAAATAGGGATAGTAATAGCACCTGCTTCCCAGGTTTGTTGGGAGGATCAAGTGAGATATCATGTGTGAATCACTTTGCAACCTGTCAAACATTAAATGAATGCCTCTCGTTGATGCTGTTGTTCAGCTGTGTTTAATTCGTTGTGACCCCAAATGGACTTTTCCTGGCAAAGATCCTGGACTGGTTTGCCATGTCCTTCTCCAGTGGATAAAGACAAACAGAGGTTAAGTGATTTGACCAGGGTCATATAGCTGGTAAGTGTATGAGGCTGGATTTGAACTCAGATCTTCCTGACTCCAGGACCAGCGCTCTCTCCACATAGCTGCTCCATATAAATGGTAGTCAGCTATAATTGTTTTTATTATTAATCTTCTCTACAGAGGCCGTGTAGCACAACGGATAGGGTGCTGTGTTGTTCTTGGAATGAAGTAGCCCTGGGTTCCAATCTGACCTCAGACATTCACTAGCTTTGTGACCCTGGGCTAGTCACTTAACTAACTCTCAGAGCTTTAGTTTCCTCATCTATAGAATAGGTCACATGGCAGAATTAGGCAGAGCATATTCTAAGCTTTAAAACGTTATGTAAATATGAGCGATTGTTATTATGGCCTCTGTACAGGCATATTCTTATTTGACGTGTATACGTGAACGTGGGCTTACAGACAGAGCTGTGTGACCCTGGGCAAGTCCTGATGCAATCTGAGCTGCAGCTCTTTCATCTCTAAAATTTTATAAAAATACCAGCAGGGCTTAGGTCACTGAGCCACCAAGACCACGCAGGGAATGTGCTTAAACATTGTATGCATGTCAACTGCTATCTGCCATGTGCCTATAGTATTATGCATATCTACATGTGTGCATAGCATGTCTCACACATGTACACATGCACACACATATATGTATATACACACATGCTTTATACCTATTTACAGCGTACACAGATGCAAGTGTTGTTTGTTTTTGGAGTGTAGCTAGAATTTCATTGTTGTAGGGGGATCCTGACTACAATACTCCCTCATGCTCTAAAAGTGTACTCTTAGAGAGTTGCCTGGAGCACATTGAGAGGCTAATTGACTGCCTTGTCCAGGTTCACAAAGCCAGAGAATGTCAGAGGGGGGACTCGAACCCAGGTCTTTCTCAGGGCTTCCCCACCCCCACCCCAGGCAAGCCTCTAAGAGCACAGGTTTCAGAGCAGGTGCTTATCTTCATTAGAGGAGAGAGTCAGGATCCCTCTGTAAGGATGAAGTTCTAGGTATGCTCCCCAAACCCCGTTTCTATAGACTATACCTTGTTGACTCACATGTATACCCATATGTCTGTAGAAATATGGCCTTATGTTTATATGCACATGTGTCTGTACATATATGTATTATATATGTATACATATCTAGGTCTGTAACATGTACAAGAAAATGTATATATGAACTTGTTCCCTCCAATCCTATGTTATGAGGATATTTCTATATGAGCTTCTGATGGCATACTGGCTAGAGCATTAGACCTGGAATCAGGGAGATCCCAGTTCAAATTCAGCCTTCCAACGCTTACTAGCCTCGTGACCTAGGGCCAGTCCTTTAACCTCTTTCTGCCTCAGTTTCCTCATCTGTAAACTGAGGATAAGAGTTGTACCTACCTCTCATGGTCATTGTAAGGATAAAGTGAGATATTTAATAAAGTGCTTTGCAAATTTTTAAGTGTTTATATAAATGCTAGCTATTACTACTACTATTACCACTACCACTGCCACCACCACCACCACCACCACCACCATCACCACTACTAAGGATACTACTACTATTACCACTATTCCTACTGCTGCTGCTGCTATGACTATTACTACTACTATTGCTGTTGCTGCTGCTGCTGCTGCTGCTACTGCTACTTCACTTGCTTAGATTTAAGACCCTTAGGAGCTTACAAGAAAGGTGGTGAGTATTAATATTAAGTACCAACAGTGAATTAAGAGGAGTGGTGCTTTAAGGACATATAGATATTTAGCTAGCTCACTGAGATCTATTTTGTTCAACTGATTCTAGCTTATGTCAACCATAGGGTGTAAAGAAGAAAGAAAATTGCCCACAACTTAAGAAACTCACCAGATGAGCCTCTTACTAGTTGCAAATTCCAAAACTACTTGCAGTGAGTTTCACTAGAAGAAATTGTATCATTTAAAACAACAAGAACAACTTTCTTTGGTGGAATTATCCAATATCTCTTTATAATCAGACAGATGCTGTGGCTAGGTCTACATCCAGGAAAGTTTCTCCACCTGACTGTTGGTAGTGACCCTGGACCTGGCCACAGCCAAGAATACTTAAGAAGGGGAAACGAAAGACCTTGTAATCATGATGCCTCGAAGAGTCAACATAGTTATCATGGCCACTCGCATGAGAAGACTACACAACGTTAGCAACTACTATACAAAATTAAAGGAAAAGAAAAAAAAGAGATACATTCATTTTATATCTAAAGTTTGTAGGATAGCTCCATAAACGTGTCCATGAGAAGACAAGATCACTTAGCATCTTTCTGAGCTTGAAGTCAAACAGGCTATACAGACATCCTTCCCATGGGTTAGTGGGAAAAGAACAAGAGAGACCCTTTATTTACCCTTCACGAATTCATGCATGGCCAGAAAAATAAATGAAAAAATAAAAAAAAAACAAGCTTAAAAAAACCAACCATAACAAACTAACCACTTGTAGGGCAGCATCAGAAGATGCCAACATTATCTGGTGCATTGTTCTCTCAAGTGAGGGAGAGTGGATGAGGGACTGAGTGGAAACATCAGTAAAGAGATGATAAAACCCTTTTAAATGAAAAACTGCTAGAAAAGTACATTTAACGCAGTTGAAGGCAAGAGGGTAAAACTCACCAACAATGACAACTTGAGAAAATTTCATCAGGAAAAATTTCGTTGTAACCAAGAATGCCTTCCTGGGCAACAACGTTTTACAATAAATGAGTCTTTCTTTTTCTTTGTGAGAGCAGCATGGTCCATCTAAGCCATGCAGAGAGTTCTCTAAAAACCAGGTTAATAGTTTCCAGCTTTGGGTTGGATTTGATGGTAATAAATGCCCTGTGAAAAATGTTAATGGTCTCTTTATTGCCCCCCCCCCCATTTTCATGCCCCATACATTTTGAAAATTAATACCACTGCGGATTTTCTGAATTTGCTAATTAGTAAGAAGGTTGACATTTACTAATATAAAACTATGAATAAACCCACTAATTTAAAAATTATGTCACAATCAGAATGTTCCCATGGAAGCTAGAAAACCATTTGAAAAATGTAGTCTTTAGTTATTTATTAATAAGGCTATTAGTCAGAGGATTAACATGTAACATATTTTTTTTAAATGTTAGACTTTTTCTTACAGTTCATGATCATAATTCAATTGTGACTTAATTGTCCAATGTCATCATCACTATTATTTTATTATAGCAAGGTAGGGTTAACTGCTGATCTCTTTCTAACCTGATATTCTCTAGGTGAGGTGGGGAGGCAGAGCCTCATAAGGTGTTCTCAGGTACTTAGTATCTACCAAAGGCAAATTCCTACAATGGCTATCTAAGCCAACTAAGAATTTTCCAGTTTATTCCCATGTTCCTATGAATCCACATAGTCTTAGCCAGCTACCAGGAGCCCTGAGAGGTTAAGAGCCACATAGCCAGGATGTATCTGAAGTAGAATTTAAACCCAGAACTTCCTCCTTAAAAGACCAGAGGGTGGAATGAAGTGATCTCTGTAAAATCCTTTGAAAGCTGAACAAGGTTTCATAGGCTCATCATTATTAATAGTTATAATTACTATAGTTGTTATTATAAAAAATATATGGAATCATTGCTCTTAGGGCTGCCCCCCATTTGTCCTATAGAGAATCCTATCTGCCATCATGCTTTGCCTTTTTTTAAAGAGCAAAAAAATCAAAACTTGTTTTAACTAACTGAGAAGTACACAGGACACTCCTTTGCAGGAGGGTGATAGTAAAGGTTTGATATCCAGAAAAATAAATGGACACCCAGTTCACTTTTAAGTTTAATCTGTATTATTAACATTTTATCTATCACTTTGTTAAGTCAAGACAATCAGCAAAACAATAAATCAAGGATTGATTTGTGATCTTTATAGATTTCCAAGAAATAAATGTTCACACTGAAAATTTTGGCTCTGGGGAGATTATGCCGGCCAGATCAGCACACCCCTAGTAAACATTTCAAGAACCATTTATCAACCACTTCCTGTCTACAAGATCCTGCGTATAAAGACCAAAAAAAAGCAAGCAAACAGAAATGAAAAAGTCTTTGCCCTCAGGGAGCTTATATTCCATGATTTTAAGTTCTGTTTCAATGCCAGAGAGCATCCTTGTCTCCAGAGGCAATCGCCACTTCAAAGGCCAAGGCTTATATGGGTAAAAGTTATACTGAATGCATTTTAATGAATCCTGTTATTTCTCTTTGGAATGTTGTTACACTAAGGGATGGTCAACGAGGCTTTTGATAGCTCAGCCTTTTGATTTTTCAAAGCCTCTTTTTTTTTTCAAATCCTCTGATTCTTCCAATCTTCTAAACCCATGTTCTAGAGTACTTGGAGTAAATTTAATCTTTAAGTATGAGATTGCCTTTTTGAGTTTGAATTACTTGGAAATTCTAGTCCTGGATAAGATCACTTCAGTTCTCCAAGAATCAGATTCCATTTAGAGACATTAATTTTACACTTAATAATTAATGATGGCTTGTCAGCCTTCTAGTTACTGTGTTTTGTTGTCCAGAGAGCACTCCACTAAGATGGAGCAGCAGAAAATACTCTTTGCCATTGTGAGGACTTTAAGAAGAGTTTGTTGTCAGAAGTGTTGGTCGTTTATTTCACTTGCATCGCAGACCCAAATGGGATGTATTTCAATGGAGGAAATTGTATAAGTTACTTTGGCTATCCATTCTAGAACAACAAAACTAGTACTTCAGCTTTTGGGGATAGTAGAAATCCCTAGCCACTTCCTCCAAAGGAAAAGGTTAGAGAGATTGGTGACCTCTTCTGGCAGTAATTGTATAGTAGAAAATTAGGCTTTGTGCCATCTCAAATGTTGTTAGTTGTTTTGTCCTTTCTGCCTCTCTCTCCCTCCATAGACCTAATTATCGGAATTGGATGGGGGGGCATCCTCTCTTTCTTTTAAGCAAAAATTTTGGGGTTTTTTTTGAGATGTAAATGGCTGCAATTCTTTCTCAGAGCTTCTGAAAGCATCAACTAAAAACATTATTTCTTTTTTAAAAAGCATCAGCTAAAGCCATCTTATTGCCCCAGTTTTTGAAATGTTGCTTAACTAATTGGTACTGATGGGAACCCTTCTTACAACTAAAATATCTGGCTTCTAAGCAACACTTTCAGAAAAAAAATTTCCTTCTCCTTTTAATATTGAAAGATAAATTACCCTCTCGAATGAAAATGTACATGGCATGTTTAGCAGATTTGCAGGTGCCTCAAAGTTAGGAGGGGCAGCTAACCCATTATGTGAGATAGTTAAGATTTTTAAAAGGATCTTGACAGGCAAGAACATTGGGATGAGTCAAATAAGATGAAATTTAATCAAGATAAATGTAAGGTCTTACACGAGTTCCAATAATCGACTTGGCAAGTAGAACATGTGTGAAGCATTGTTAGCCGTTCATTTGGGAAAAAAAAAAGATTTGAGGGTTGTAGTGGACAGAAGCTTCAATTTAATCAGGTGATATGGTAAATAAAAAAAAATCAATGTATCTTGGACCACACTAAGAATATGCCTCACTTCCAAGAATAAAGAGATGATGGTCACGTTGTACTGTGCATTGTTCAGAGCAAGTCTGGTGTATTGTATTCAGTTTAGGGTACTAAATTTTAAAGACGGTCATAAGCTGGTAGAAAATGGCAATCCATGGAATGTGGGGATCAGTTGAACTAGGGACATTTAGCCTGGAGAAGGCTGGGGGCAACAGAGGGGGGTGCCATCATAGCCAGGTTCAACTTTTTGAAGGAGTTTCCTTTTAGAATTAGAGGAATGAGAATTATTTGATTTGGCCTAAAGAAGCAGAACCAGGAACAATGGGGAGTAGCTACGATGAGGAAAATTTGGGCTTGAGGTTAGGAAAACCAAACCCAAAAAACCTTCCTAACAATTCTAGTTTCTTCAAAGTGGGATGACTTGCCTAGGGGCTGAGTGGGTTCCTCCCCACTGGATGTCTTCAAGAAACTGGTCAGTGAACACTTGGTCGGAATGTCTGAGTGGAGATTAACTTTTTAGGTCTTGGTTGGGATGGATGGTCACTGAGATCCTCCTCAATTCTAAAAGTATATGACTTATTGGATTATAAACTCCCTAAGTGCAGGGATTGTCTTTTGCCTTTTATTTTTATCCCTAGCACTAAGCACAGTGATTGGCACATAGTAGGTGCTTAATAAATGTGTATGGATTGATTGATCCTAGGATTCTGAACATTTTTCTTACAATCTCCATAGAACTCCTTAGGTAATACCTAAGCATATGGCCTTCTATAGAGGGATACGTTTTCTATTTCACTTGAGAGAATAATATTCTTCACAAATTCCTGTGAAATTGGAGTTTATTGCCTCATAACTTCTGGATTTTCACTTTCTATTTTCTTTGTTTCTATGTCCAGACATATAGAACTGATGGAGAAAGTCACGAAACCATGTTCACTGAGTGTGCAATAAATTCATGCCATTTAACCTCTGTTGAGCTTGACTGTTGAGTACAAGGAGTGGAACTGACAATTCAGCAAACATTTACTAAGTACCTACTGTATGCAAGGCATTCTAGTAGGTGTTGGATGTGCACAGATGAAACAAAAAAATCAAATAATTGCTTCTCTCAAGGAGCTTGCATTCTCGAGGAGTTTACCTTTGACCTTCTGATGTTTGTGACCTTGACCTCCTGGTTTTCCTTTTACCTCTTCGACTTTGTCTCCTTTACTGTGTCTCCTGCATGTTCCTCAGGCATCAGTCCTCTAACCCTTGGCAATCTCACCCACTCCCACATTTTCAACTATCACCTGTATGTAGATCATTTACAGATCTAGGACTTCACCTTGACCTCAGACTCAAAATTCTAGCTGCCTCCTGAGCACCTAATCTTTCAACCTTTTAACATTTATGAGGAGGAATCTGTGTATCAGGCACCGTGTCAGATTCTGGGGCAACAGAAGTAAAGGGGAGACCCAGCTGATCTCAAGCAGCTTACACTGTATTAGAAATATACACATATTCGCAAAATAATTAATATGAAATAATTTTTAAGTGATTTTATGGTAGAATCAGGAAAGGTTTCCTGAAGGAGGTAACATTTGAGCTGACCCATGAAAAGAGAGACGGGTCCCAAAAAGCAAAGGTGAAGTTGGAAAAAATTTCAGGCATGGCAGATAACCTGGGCAGAGCCATGGAATGTTGCAGAGAGAGAGAACAGTAAATGGGACAGTTTGGGTAGAGAATAGATTTTGTAATGAGGATTAATGTGCAACTGGCCTTGAAAGCAAGGCTGGCACACAGGTGGTGCTGATAGATGTTTAACAAGGGGGTTCTCCAGAAGAGAGGAAAAATGTATGTATACACATTCTTAAGTTTAATCTGCCTTACTAGCACTTTCTTAAGTCTAAATAGTCAACAAAACAATAAATCAAGCCTTGTTGTATAGTGATCACTGATTTCTGAGTAAATGCTTACTCTGAAAAATTTAACAATCAGCCTGTGAGCCAGTGTGAGCTGGGTGTGAGCATGCCCCTGCTGGAGCTTCATATGTGTTTTACCAACACTAAAAATGAGCCCGTTGTTGTCCTAAAACTGATTGTTCTCTGACACCATTGTTAGTAGCATTTCCATTCTGCAAGGCTCCATGCTTCCCTTTCCCATTCCTATCTCTACTCTCCAGGGACCTTTGGGTAGATCAGACTTCTAAACCATCTCTCATCTTCATCTCTTCTATCTACACTCATTGTTCTTGGTGATTGTAACCATCTTGCCTGTCCTACCTCAGTGACTTCTTCACTCACCTCCCTTCCCCAGGTCCCTGACTCCCTGCATCAATCTTATCACTCCCTGCCAGAGAATCTTCATCCTGCAGCACCCTCCCAGAGCGGTGGGGAGGCTCAAATGAGAGAATGTCTACAAAACACTTTGCATCCTGTACAGTGATCCATAAATGCCACTGATCCTCAAGGGAGAGCCCAGTTTCAGTTAAAGAGAAGAAGTGACTAGAATGCCCTTTGGAACAATGGAGGTCGGGGGGCAACAAGAGGCAAAGAGTTCTAAAGGGCAGGATCGTGTATAGCTGTGTGATGGCAGAAGCAGAGTTAGAGTGGGGCCATGCCATTGTAAGGGTGATAAGAATATAAGGTACGGTCAGGAGGAGTTAGGTCATAGTACTATAGTGAATCATTAGTGTCCACAGAAATATCCGACTTGTTTTCTTCTGGGTGCCAACACTGTAATAATATTATTAATAAGTAACATTTATATAATACTTGTCAAGTGCCAGGTACTGTGCTAGGCCCAGAAGATACAAATACAAAGAATGAAACCATCTATTTCCAAAAGATTAACATTCTACTTGGAGACACAAGAGCGTAGATAAAGTGAATGAATTCAAACCACCCTGGGACACAGGATGTCCCAAAAGTCTTAAAGCAGTTTTAAGCTTTAATAGTTATTAAGCTTACTAAGACTTAATTAAATAGCTATCAAAGCTAAAAACTGCTATCAGACTTTTAGGTCACCCACTCTATACAAAGTAGTTAAATACAAGGTCATTTCAAAGGGAGGACACTGGCAGTTGTAGGAAGATCACAAAAAGCTTCAGTCAGTCAACAAGCATATATGAAGCCCTTACTATATGTCAAGCAAGGCAGCTAGGTGGAGCTGGGCCTGGAGTCAGGAAGACCTGAATTCAAATGTGGCTTCAGACACCAACTGTGTGACTCTGGACAAGTCACTGTTTGCCTCAGTTTCCCCATCTGTAAAATGAGCTGGAGAAGGAAACAGCAAACCACTCCAGTATCTCTGCCAAGAAAACCCCAAATGGGGTCATGAAGAGTCGGACACAACTGAACAACAACATATGCCAGACATTGTTCTTAGAGCTAAGGATGCAAACAAAGGCAAAAACACAGTCCCTGACCTCAAGGATCTTACATTCTAATGGGAGAGACAAGATGAAAATCACTCAAAGCAGATGGAAGAAAATGTGTGCAGGGAATGCATTAGCAGCTGGAAGATCCCAGGAGAATCCTCTAGTAGAAAGTGAGATAAGAACTGAATCTTCGAGGAAGCCAGGAAAACTAAGAGGCAGCGGTAGGAGGGAGATGATTCCAGGCACGAGAGAGAGTTAGTGCAAAGTTATTAAGAGGGGAGATAGAGGGTTTGATGAATGGCAAGGAGGCCAGTGCTGGGGGATTATGGACTTTGTGAGGGAGAAATTCAAGAAGTCCAGAAAGGTAGGAGGCAGCCAGATTGTGAAAGATTTTTAAAGTCAAATAGGGGGTTTTACATTTGATGTTGGAAGAGCCACTTAAGTATATCGAGTGGAAGGGGAGTGACATGGTCAGGTGTGGGCTTTAGGAATATCACTTTGGTTGCTGAATAGAAAATCTGCTGGAGTAGTAGGGAGAGCCTTTAGTCAGGAAAACTGCTCACAAGACATGAGGTTTGTCATAGGTAGGAAGTCCCCTTGATTCCCTGATCATTAGGCTATACAGTCTCTGCTGTGGAGTAGCTGGCTTTCCCCCTAGCCCCCCAAAAGTCATCATCTATTGACCATTCTCTGGACAAATGAACAAATCAGCTGAGCAAAGGAAAACACGCATCCAGATACCATAATTCATCCTTAGAGATCTTTCACAGAATGCCTTCTCTCTCCCCTTCTATTCCTTTGTCCCATCTTCTATAGCATTGCTCCCTCTCTCATCTATGTTCTGGAATTGAAACCTCCCAAACCTGTAGATGAAGGGAACAGACCTTTGTTTGCTACCTACTTTGTGCCGGAAAAGTTGAAAGTACAAAAGACGGTGAGTTTGTAAATGGAAAATTCAGTCTAGTATGGAGAACTTGCTGCATCTTCTCAGAGTCTAGATGAGGACATGTAAAGGTTAGGGGAATGACTAAATGCTGTTTCTTTGGAGAATTGACTCTTTGGCAAAGTGTCACTTAAGTGAAGAGGAAGACAACAAAGACTGGAGCTGCCTTGTGTTCTTGCTAGGGCGATGACATCTACCATCTAAATTATGAAGTCCACAGCAAGGAGGCATTGAGTCAGGGTGAATCATTAGAGCAAAGTCAATGCCTACCTTAGAAAACTTAAAACTAACCTATATACAGAAGACTTCTACTTGGTCTGAACAATGGGATTGTGTGGCAGGATTCAGGTGTGGGCCTCGCTTGCTGGGGGTATGCTCATTAATGTTCTCTGCTGCCCTTCTGAAAGGTACTGAAGCATCCCCATTGTTCCAAAGACTAAGCTAATAATTAGAAGCTCTGCCTTTCCAAATGGTGACTGTAGTGGGAAGCAGTAATGAGAGGCAAGAGTGAAACTCCCCCGATGAGTGTCTGTCGAGAGCATGCCTGAATGATGAAACAAAAGGAATTTTCAAAAAAAAGGCATTGTCAATTCAGGATAACCTGACTAATAGCTATTTGTTTAAGAAACACAACTGAGAAAATGTGGTTTGAGAAACTATTGAAACTCGCTGCACATGCAGTACAGACTGTGCATGTACTGCTAAAACCCTGGGAGATCCTGCAGTATACAAGTAATGATGGTAGGAGGAAGGATAAAGGACTTTTTTTAAAAGATATGTTGGTTTTTCTTTATATGTTGTATTAGCCAAGATCCCTGGGTAGAGAAGAAGTATGTCCTCACAACCTGTAACTCTTCCCTTGCTGAATTAATTCCTGTCCTTTAAAGCTAACTCAAAAGTCTCCTCCTCCTCAAAGTCTTCCTGGACTTTGCAATACTTCTCTATGGATTTCACATGACGCTTTTTAAAAAATGTAAAGCACTTTGACAACCTTAAAATACTTTTTATCATCATCATCGTCATCATCCTCATCCTCATCATCACAGATTGGAAGTTTCCAAGAGGCAGATATAGTGTAGACAAAGGAAAAGAAGGGGGGAGAGAGCCCCCAAAATTTACCACTATGACTCTGAGTAGTAAGTCATGTAGTTTTTGGGCTTCGGTTTTTTTTTCCATCTGTAAAATACCTGGATTAGACAAAATATTGTGTAAGGTCTGCTCCAGCTCCAACCTGCTGTGACTTGCGATTGACCATTTGCACCTGATCCAAGGCTCAGGAAAAGTCTGCTGACCATTGACTACCACTGCTACTCCTCATGAAATGTCCCAGAGGGCTACATTAGCTATTGGGGATCCTTATGTCACTTTTTACATAAGACTTGATTCCCCCAGATGCCAATGCCTTCCTCTCCCTGACAAAAATCATTATCATGTATTTATGCATTTATTTTATACATAATTTGCATATCCTTGTATATGCCACTTATAATGTAGTACATAGGTTTCCAAAGTGGACTTTACCACCCCCTGGAGGGTGCTGGGATGATCCAGGGGAATAGCAGTGGCCTTGGGTGCAACGGGGGGGTGGGGCATTGAATAAAAATAAGGGGGTGGTAGAAGCATGAGAAAAGAAGAGAAAAAAAGGAAATAAAAAGAAAAGAAGAGAAGAAAATTTTGGAAAGCCATTTGTACATGTTTCATCTGTTGTTTAACAGTTAAAGTCATAGGGATTACATTATTTTCCAAATAAACACACAAAATGCAAGTTATATCCCATCAATGGTCAAGTCCACCGACAGGTCTTAACAAGCAAGTGTTGGCAGGCTAGTGGTCTCCAATTGTCAAGAAGTCCAGCATGCATTGGCAGGAATATATGCAAGTAATGACTTGTTTACAATAAAATACTATATGGTTATATGACACAATATTGCATCATCAAAATTTCAATTCAGGAAAAAAATCGACAAATTTGCAATATATTAGTAAATTTAAGTTGTGTCATTTAAAAATATTTTACATATTTTTTGAAACGATAGAAATTTCAAAAAAAAATTAAAGGATTAAAGTTTCCCAGGGGGGCACTATTTTTTTTTTTTTTTGGTAAAGGGAGCAGTAGACCAAATAAGTTTAGGAACCTCTGGTCTAGAGGCTTGAATGCTCCCTACTTAGGAATCTCATTCCTCCTTAGGATCTCATTCCACATTGGAATAGTGCTGATGATTAAGAAGGGTTTTTTGTTTATTTGTTTATTTTGTTTTGTTTTCCTCCTCACCAAGCCACAATTTGCTTCCTTTTGACTTCCAAGTAGAATGAGTCATTTCTCCCCTGCCCATGATGGCCCCTGCCATCATGGTGGGGCTTGTTCTTCCTTCCAGGAAGAGCTTTTCTAAGGCAGCACCAGTCCTGCATACACAGTCCAAAGCCCAGTCGTCCATCAGCTTTACTGGTGGAAAGTCGGCTGTGTGAAGTGGGTGTCTACAGAGCCACCAACTGCCTAATGTGTTTTGATTGCCTAAAGTTATTTTGGAGTCCTTGAATGATGAAGCTGAGTCCCCATTTCACCCTAGACTTGGGGGTTTCTGATGTTTTTTAGAGCTGTAAGATGATGAATTCTTCCATCTAGTGGTGCCGTGCTCTCCTTAAGTCAGGGAGAGCTTGACTCGGGTGATATTGTTTTCTTTCATGATTAGTCTCTTAGCTTCCATTAAGCCTGGCAGGCCCTTCAGCTCTTGGGGCTTGATCAGTTCACCTGGACACTTAAGACCCTGTGTTCCTCTTTGATCCAGGATTCTATCTATCTCAAGATTTCCCATCTGCAGTCATCACCCTTCCATATGACCTATTAGTTCCCTGCCTGGTGCTGGTCATAGCCACTGATTCTGTTGCCTTTTATTCACCAGGAGCTTTCCCTTCTAAATTGGGTTTGATGGAGTTAACTGTTCAAAAACAAAACATAACTCAAAAGACTTTCTCCACCGAAATAAGCAGGTGGTTTGTTTTTGTGGCAAAGCGGAGGCTTGAATAAGGCTTCTTTGAAGCAGAAGACCCTCATCGGTTCATTTTCCTACTTCTTTTATTGCAGCAAAAAAGCGAGGTTTTTTTCATTCTAGGATTATAGCTCATTTTACAGAGGAGGAAACTAGGCCCCGAGATTTGAAATAATTTGCCTAAGATCAAGAGGGTCGTAAGCAGTACAGGTAGAATTTGAACCCAGATCTGGTGACATCTACTTCAGCCCGATTTCATCATGCTAGCTAGTGGACCCTGGGCAAGCATTTAACCTCTCTTAGCCTCGGTTTCTGCATCTGTAAAATTGAAATGATAATACTAGCATCTATTTAGCAGGGCTATTGTCAGAATCAAATGAGATAATTCGTGTAAAGCACTTTGAAAACTTTAAAATAAAATTTCATTATTGTTATCTTATCATGAAAAATTATTATTATCTTATCATGAAGTCCAAAATGTGCCATTGCTGGGTGCTAGGATGGAACGAGGCGGTGCCTTTTAGTCCATAATTAACGAGAAGGGTGATGCCGGCCCTATCGGCGGCTCAGCTAGCACCTCGTTAGCATTCTTTGTAGAATCCTTAGTAGCTTAACTGAAATAAACAGTTAAAGGTCAGAGAGGGTATTTCTTAAATCAGGAGGGAAGCTCTTTAGGGGGTAAATCATAGTAAGAGAGTAAGTTTTCCTAGCTATCCTAGGATTCCATAGATTAGTCGCAAAACAAAGAACAAACCTCTCTTCTCCCCTGCAGTACCTTTGGAATTTGTCCTTGGTGACGGTTTGGAAACTTCACCAATTCGAGATCACATTTGTCATTGTGATCATTGAGCCATACCCTCTTATAAGTCTGGATGCCTGTCTAGGCCAATCAGAGGTGGACTGATCCAATCCACTGATTCGCAAAATTAAATGTGAAGAGCTGAGACCTTTTCATTACTTCCTTTTTTGTTTACTAAACTTGTTGATAGTCATAAAAAAGGATCTTGTCAATGCTAACAGATATGGTTATGTTGGTAATATGAGCCATTGAGCCAAGAGAGAGGGAAGATAGTGAATATTCAAGACTCAAAAAGGAAAGAAATTTTCTTCTTATTACCCCTTCCCTCTCACTTGCCACCCCCCCACTCCATATCCAATCAGTTTCCAAGTCTTGCTGAGTCAATTTCCTTGACATTTCCTCATATCTGTACCTTCTCTGTTCTGATGTCATTGTCTTCATCACTTCTCTCCATTTCCAGGCCCTAATTACCTCTCATGAACTATTGCAGTAGCCTCCGAATTCATCTCCCTGCCACAAGTGTCTCCCTTGTCTGACCTATCACCCGCACAGCTTCCATAGTGATTTTCATAAAGCACACCTCTGACCTGGTCAAACCCCTGCTCAGGAGAAAATACAAACTCCTCTGATATTTGAAGCCCTCAATCTGGTTCCAAGCCATCTTTCTATGTTAATTACACTTTACTGTCACTTTACGACATCTTCTCTACATTCTGGGAAAACTGACCCACTGGTTCTTCCCAAATTCCTTCTCTCACCTCTGTGACTTTTCAGAGGATTTCTGCCTGGAATGCTCTCCTTTTTCACCTTCATCTCTTCAGCTAAAGGGCCACCTTCTATGTTTGGCCTTTCCCAGTTTTGCCACAGGTTAATTCACCTTTATGATGTTGCATATCATTTGAATGTATTTTTTTCATTCATGTATGTTCATGTTGTTTTCCTCCAGTGCAAGCAAATTTAGGGGGTGGGGGGATGACCGTTTCATTTCTGTCTTTGTATCTGCATTTCAAGTTAGACTTACTTAAGTAGATCTGAGAATCATCTATGGGACTTGAGATCTCCAAGTGAAATAGTATAGAGAGAAGGGGGCTCAGGACAGATACTTGGAAGCCCTCCATAGTTATCAAGCATAACATGGATGAGGATCCAGAAAAGGAGACTGGGAAGGATAAATGAGCAGGAGAACCAGGAGACAGCAGTTTCACTAAAACCTACTGAGAAGAGGGTGTCGAGGAAAAGTGGGTGATCCATAGTGTCAGAAGCTGTTGAGAGGCCCAGAAAGATGAGGACTGAGAAAAGGCCACTGGATTTGTCAGTTAAGAGATCACTGGTAACTGGAGGGAAAAGTTTCAGGTGAGTGATGATGTTAGAAACTGGACTTCGGAGAAATGAGAAGAATGCAAGGAAAGGAAGTGTAAGCACCAATTGTAGATGGCCTTCTCAAGGAGTTTAGCTAAAAAATGGAGGAAGGTATAGGACAATAGTTAGGGGGGATGTATAGATCAAGAAAAGGTTTTGTTTTGTTTTTCTAGGATTGAGAAGACATGAGTGTGTCTGAAGGCGGTAGCAAAGCAGCCAATAGATGCAGAGATTAAAGATTAGGGAGACAGTGAAGATGATAGCAAGGGCAATCTGCTGGAGGTGATGAGATGGATTAAGGTCATTTGTTCATGTAGAAGGGTTTGCCTTGCAAGGGGAAGGAGGAGACAGTGGGAGAAGGCATCTGTGATGTGAATTGAGGAAGAGATTTCAAGAAGGTGCTCTAAACAAATGGCCTCAGTTTCCTTAGTCAATACTAGCCAGATTCTCAACTGAGTGGGTCAGGGAAGGGAGTCATAGGATGTTTGAAGAAAAAGAAAAGGAGTTAGAAAAATCATTCTGGGGAAAGAGACAGTGTATTAATTAGCCTTTCAGTGTCTAATATAGGATTAGAGCTCAGGTCCTCATTATTCCAATTCAAGCCCTCTATCCAACTAACTACCTTAGAGAGAATGACAAACTCAGGATACCAGCATAGTCTATCTACTAGACACGTTTATCAGTCTGTAGGCAACTGTGTTCTGTCCTGGTCAGAAATTTTGAGAATCATCCCCGCCCAGATTGATAATTTTGTGATGGTAAATTAGGCTGTCATTTGTCTGAGTTCTTACCTAGCCCTTAGTCATTGAATGGCCTTGCTTCAGAGAAACTGAGGGCTGGGAAAGACCTTAATTAAGAAAGGCCAAGGTCACCCACTGCATCCTCTGCCTTTAGTTGTCTTGACTTTTGTCTTGCCACCAGACTTCACTGACTTTGGAATAGAGAGGAAGGCTGATGACTTTGTGCAGCTCTGCCTCACTTAAATCTAATTCATGAGCAAGCCAAGACATCACCTTCATGATGTCCTCGGTCCTTTTCCAGAATGGAAGACAAACAACAAGAATGTGCCTACATATACCCTGAAAGACCAGAATATGGAATCTAAAGATTTCCATAGGCTCTCTGGAGCTCTATCTCAGGTATGGAAGAATACCTTGGCACATTCAATTCTGTTATTTATAATTAAAATTCAAATGGTTATGTCGCTTAGTCCAATAAAATTACACCCTACCATTTAATGTTGATGTCGGCTTTGCAAACAGTTTGGGAAGTTGGATAGAATTAATAGGTTGCTTACTAGAATGTTTATGAAAGCCACAGTGGTAATTCTGTGAGGTGGGTCTGAGTTTTGAATCAGGCCTGGGAAGCTCAGTAGAGCTGGGGTCAGGAAGACCTAAGCTAGCCTCCGATACTTATTAATAACTCTGTGTGTATGCACGTGTATGAGAAAAGAGAAGGGGGTAGGGAAAGGAAGAGAGAGGGGAAGGAAGGTGGGGAGAGAGACCCTGGACAAGCCACTTAACCTCCACTTGCCTCAGTTTTCTCATCTGTCAAATAAGAATATAATAGCATCTAGCCCCCAGGATTGTTCTGAGGCATATTGAAAATTTCGCAACAAATTTTTACTCATGATTTAAATAGGATAAAGAAACTTATTTCCACTTCTCCCCCCACCCCTGCAAAAAACAAACCCCTAGAAAGCCCAAAACCCATGCCTGTTTAGTCTGTAATTCCCAGACCCAAACCTAACCGAGCACTTCATCCTTCAGAAGGTCCCTACAGAGATCCCCTGCTTCTTCCACAGTAAATTAGCCTGGCCCTTGAAGAAGATAGCAAAGTGCTCCATGCTGATCTTTTGTGCAGCTTTCTAATTGTTTTTTTTTTCCGCTGTGTAAAGATGAAATGAATGCAAGGCCAGACAGACTGAAATAGAGAGATGCTAAAACAAAGAACGGTTATGTATATAGAGATATCTTTACCTTGGGAAAGTAAGGGGCGGCAGGGAGCTTACATATCTTGCAGTTTAAAAAAAATGCATCCTAATAGAGGGGTTCTCCCCTCCTCTCTTTTGCTGTTGCTTCTTGTTTTGGAAAAGGTGGTTGGACATACTTCCTCCCTTCATTTCTGTCTCTAGCTTGGAGAGGAATTCCAAGAATGCTTAGCCATCCTGTGTCTCTGCCTCTTTTTCTATCTTGGTCATTCTTTCTGTTGGCCTAGAGGCTCAAAAGTGACTTTGCTTTTCCCTCTGACCTGGGAGCTTAAATGTGCACTAGCAAGAATTATTTCTAGAGTCTCCTAGGACCCCAGGAAAGGTGTCTATTGTTCTGTCCTAGCTTTCCTGAGCTATTTTCTTTCTTCTTCCCCTTTATTCTATATTTCTGTGTGTATTTCTCTCTCTTAAACTTGAGCCCTCTTTTCCTACCTTCTGTGTATTTTACTTTTTTCTGAGTGTGCTGCATATGATATTAAAAATTATTAAAGTTAAAAATTGTTTTACATATAATTAGGGAAAAAATAAAATATTTAAAAAACTGTCCGAAAAAAATTATTAAAACTAAGCTCTTAAGGATGCAAGTATCTGATTGAGGGAAGTGTAATAGAGAATGAGTCCTGGACTAAAGGAACTAGGTTTAAGTCCCTCTCCTGCCACAGTAGGTATTACCACTGTGTCTTTGGGCAGAACACATTCACCCTCCAGGCCTCAGTTTCTTCATCTGTAAAATGAGAAGGCCATGCACTCAAAGGTCTGCAAATTCTACTACTCCGCCTTCAAATACGTCATCCTGTGATGAACTTCCCCAGTATGACCCATTTTAATATACATTTTAATTCTGTTTGCTTAATAAATTTATAGAGCTATCTTCAGTGAAAGTCTTATATGAGTAGGAGCTGTTGGATATGTCATACTGAGATATACTATGGCCAGAGATGGAAAGTCACCCCTCACCTCTGCCTCTGGAACCCTCTTGTTCCCTGGAATGCTCCTCAAGTACCACCTCCTTCCACATTCTTTCAATTGTTAGTATCTCCTCTCCCTGAAGGTCTTTGCCTTAAAAAAAAAAAAAGTATCTCCTTATCTATGGTAAAAATAGAAACCCTTAAGGGGCAGGGACTGTTCCATTTTTATCTTTGTATTTCCATAGCCTAGTACAGTATCTGGCACGAAAGTTGACCATAATTACTTAATTTAAGGAATAATTGCATAAGATCTTCAGCGGTTAACACAATGCCTGACATTCAGTAGATGCTTAATAAATGCTTATTTAGTCAAAACAGAATTATTTAGAAGTTACCTTTTTAAATGCTAGATTTAAGGGATAAAAGATGTCCTACACACAATAAATGCTTAATAAATGCTTATTTAGTCAAAACAGAATTATTTAGAAGTTATCTTTTTAAATGCTAGATTTAAGGAATAAAAGATGTCCTACACACAATAAGTGCTTAATAAATGCTTATTTAGTCAAAACAGAATTATTTAGAAGTTGCCCTTTTAGGTTCTAAATTTAAGTAATAATTTTACAAGATCCCCAGGATCAAGCATGGTGTCCGGCATATAGCAAGTACTTAATATGTGCTTGATGAATTGAATTCAAAGCTAAACGATCCCAAGTATACAAAGAGTACCAACCATATATCCAAAACTAGTATGTCCACAAGAGCAGCTTTGCTGCCCTTTATGTTTCTTTCATATTCATACCCGTAAGCTAAATAAAGAGGACTCCATGTAGTGTGACCATGCTTGATGAGCACCTGAACACAAGAACGAAGAAGCATTTTTGGCTCACCAGTCTCTGTTGCTAGGTGTCTGTTTTCTCTGGCCTCTCCCCTTCATTTTTCTTCCCTTCTGATGACTGTGCTGCCCTGGCCTTGTGAAGGACCTTAATTTGCATTGTGTATTCCTAAAACCACTTGATACCTCTGGTAGTACCATATGTCACAAAAGACCACACCCCAGGTTCTAAGATAACTCCAAAAAACTCATGATGGAAAATGCTATCCACATCCAGAGAAAGAATTATGGAGTCTGAATGCAGATTGAGGCAAACTATTTGCTCGCTCTTTTTTGTTTTGTTTCTTCTTTCTCGTGGTTCATTCCATTGGTTATAATTCTTCTTTGCAACGTGGCTAATGTGAAAATACGTTTAATGTGAATGTATATGTAGAGCCTATATCAGATTGCATGCCATCTTGGGGAGGGTAGGGGAAAGGGAAGAGAGGGAGGAGGAGAAAATTTCGAACTCAAAAGCTTGTAGAATTGAATGTTGTAAACTAAAAACAAATAAATTAATTTAAAGAAAAAAATAGAATCATAGCATCTCAAGAGTTATTAAAAAAAAATAAAGACTACACCCTTGCTGGTGGGTGCATCTGATAACTTGTCCTCTTCCCTCTGTCTTCTCCTGTTTCTGTCTTCCTATGGCCATGTCTCTTTTCTACCAGTGCTGCTTCCAAGTTTCAATGAGGCTAGGACCCCAAGGGCATGAATCTTACTTGTTCCAGAAGAACCTTTGTCATGGAGAGAAATCCAGCTAAATGAAAACCATTCCCTTTGGTTTCCTTTCTGGATGGGCTTTCTTCACCCTCAGTCTTAAATCAGAATCTTGCTCTAAAGCTTTCACCTTGTTTTCCTGTGAAAGGGAATAGATCAACATCGTTCAAAATCCTGCCACTGTTTGACTAAATCCTTCATTCTTATTTTGAACCCTCTTTATTTTGCTTATCTCTTTCCTTTTTGATCTGAGAAAACTGTTCCTTTGCTCCACCAGAAAGATGTGTGTGTGTGTGTGTGTGTATGTGTATATGAGTATGTGTTGTACGTGTGTATATTGATGTGATTATGTAATCCCGAGCAAGGTCAGGTCCCAGTGATACTTTTCTAAGCGAGTGTTACACAAATAAGAATAAAATCATGAGGCAGAAGGTTTAGAAACTAAAAGAAGTTTTTGGCAGTAGGGGTAGTAGACACAGCTTCTCAGTGAAGTGCCAAAATGGTGAAGGGAATGGGATGAGAGAGGCCAGAAGGAAACTAATCAACAAATTCCAACTGATTTCAGGGAAAGAGCAATTTGTGATTCTGAAGATGGTTTTTGTTTTTGAGGTAATCTTGCTGAGGTCTTGTGCTTTAAAAGACAAGTAGAGGCAACCTGTCAACACAAGTGAAATGCTTTACGATAGCTTCCTTTCTCCTGCCTCTATGACTATTAAACAGGATCCCACTAGAACGGGTTAGTCCATAAAATAATAAGCTCTCTTGAATTTCTTTCCCTCAGATTGCGTTTGGATGTTTGTTTTTCATCAATTCCAGTCAAACCATATGAATTGTTATCTTCCTTTCCTTCTTCACTAGCCTTGACCTACAAGGAAGGATGTCTTTCATATTTGGACAACATCTCATCAAGCCTTCTGTGGTGTTTTTGAAGACAGAATTGTCCTTTGCTCTCGTGAACAGGAAGCCAGTGGTACCAGGACGTATCCTTTTCTGAAAAGTCTCCCAAAGCCTACAGACCCAAAGAACCCAAGAGTGGCCCCCAGTGGTCTTCCAAAGAATGGTAAGAGTGGCATTTTTTTCCTTGGAAGAGACTAGGTAAGATGTTATTCATATTTATTCTGAAATCAGTCATTGGAACCAGGAACATGGTTGAGCGGCGTTGCAGAACTTCTGAGAGTAGTTGCTTAGCAACCATGACCTTCGAGGGAAATTTTCTACTGACCGTTTCACTTATCAGGTGTATAAATAAACAGGTGCTTCTACAAGTTGTCTATGTAACTTAAGCTTTAAATTTCTCCACCGTGCTGGAAAATCGATGGTTTTCTTATGATTCCTTGAGTCTTTTAATTGCTAGTTTCAGGACGGACTTGGTGTATGTTTTAAGAGTTGGGTGTCAAAATGGTGGCAAAATGTTATGTGATTGTTTCTGAGTAAATTTCATTCTTACAATTCTACTAGTTTACACAGAAGGAGATCAAGAAAGTAAATTAAAAAAAATATTCCTACAGATAGGAAAGAAAAAAGGGAGATATTTCTGATCCTATTCTGAAAAGGAATGATTTTAGTGGGAATGAATTTTGTTTCTGGATTCCTGTTGCTGGGATTCTCGTTGTTAGAATTGTTTTCTTTCAATCTACCTGTTACTGACAAACCGTTTACTTCCTCTGACTTTGGTAGGAACCATCGCAATGGGATTTAGGGAGTTGACAAAAAAAAATCTCTAGGTTTATTTTTATTTTGTCAGATGTATTGCTAAGTAAAGATGTGCCTGTGCATTTTATACTCACTCCCTAGATACGCATTTCCTTCTATCAACCTGGCTAAGTAGGGGGAGAGGGAGGAGAGTGTGACAACGTGCAAAATTCCACATTGCAATATAAATGCTCATCTATAATCTACGTGTGTGATTTTTACTTAGAAATTAGCCTTAAAGAGGATTCCTCATTACTTTACACTGATCAAGATGCTATAAATTTGACTGATATGGTTATTGCCAAGTGAGATGTTTATAAAACTTCTCCCCAGGCTATTTCCTTGTTTTTCATTCAGAAAAAAAAAAAGAAACAAAGAGAAGAGACTCCATTCTCCCCTCTAACATCAATATCACTTTAGAAGTGAGACCCACCCAAATGGTACTTCTAGGCTGTGCCCTATTAAACTGCTTGGGGATTGTAAATAGAAGCTTTCAGAATACTAGCTAAGAATACTAGCAGTGACATAATAGACTTGTTCAAATTAACTATTGAAAAAAGAAAATTGCTCGGGAGTGTATTTTAAATTATATGGGGGGAATGAAGTCAGATGACGGATTATATGTTTGGTGTCGAGTCATTTTTCAATCATGTCCAACTCTTCATGACCCTGTGTGGGGTTTTCTTGGCAAAGACACTAGACCAGTTTGCCATTTCCTTCTCTGGCTCATTTTATAGACGAGGAAACTAAAGGGTTAAGTGATTTGCCCACGGTCACACAGCTAGGAAGTGTCTGAAGCCAGATTTGACCTCAGGAAGTTAAATTTTCTGATCCGAAGTCCAGCACTCTGTCTGCTGCCCCATCTGCTGCCCTGGTCATGACTTTAGAGAAATAAAAGGTCTTAGTTAATTCATGATGGAGGAAGATGCTCGTCTTCTCTGTGTCAGGAAGGAGAGGGGAGAATGAAAGAGAACTGATTTCATTTTGAAGCCCCAGCCTACCATTGAGGGCCCAGAAAGAATTATACGGCATGGATTCCAAACAGCCTGAAACTCACTTCCTGAGAATGAGTTCCTTCTTTCTTGATGGTAGAAATCACAGTGGAGTCTCATTTACTTTTCATGCGAATTTGATAGTTGGATGAATCTGTGAAGTCATTGATTTTTCACATTGGTGGTCTAGGTCACCAGCCATCCGTACGTTCTTACCCTTTTTAACGTTTGTACACATACTAGTACAAATCCTTTGCATGGGGTCTACCCTGGCCATGGGTGTTTCCTCAGATCTCTTGACTTCTTCCATAGATTCCCCAATGGAGACTCCACTAGAGAATCTTTCTTCGTATCTGTATGAGGTACCCACCTCCTTTTTTGTCCATATTTTGTTGTTACAATATCCTTCATGCTGCATCTCCTGCCCAGTTCTTCTCTGGTAATATGTTGCAGCCTACCATGGACCTCTCAGATACTCTATGCCTAGAATATGAAATAGGAAATAGTTTGGGAATGCAGGATCCTCAAACATGGTGCTCACTGAGTGCCAGGGAAATCTGCCAAACCTCTTACAGTGTTATACTCGTCATTTATTCTGTATGTCCTTTAAACCTCATATTATTTGGTTTTTCTTGGCCCAGCTATCGTTGATGTTGGTGGAAACACCTTTCAGTATTTATTTTCTGGAGCTGTATCATGAAATGCAAATATATACCATTGTTCATCTTTTATTTCCCCTAATCCTCTACTCTAAAATAAGGAATCCTGTGTTTTGAGTTCCCCAGGTTCTGGTCTAGCACATTCTTGAGTATCCTTCATTAATCTTGGAAATGTTCACCCCTCTTTACTAAAGAATCGTAACTTGCCCAGAGTCACACAGCAGTTGGAGGCCAAGTTAATTAGAATTTAGTTCTTGTACCGTTCCTTCCTTCTTCCAGGAATGCTGTGTTACTTCTAAGGAGATGGCCTTATGTGGGCTGTGTGGGTTTTTCAGAGAGGATCATCGGATTGGAATGTTTAGAGATGGAAGGTGCCTGAGAGATCATCTAGTCCTGGTCTCCCATTTCATTGATGAGGAACTGAGCCCCAGAAAAGGCAAATGACTTGCCCAGATTGTCGGCGAATATAAGATCGAAAGCACGCATAGCTGAGGAAGAATTTGAACTCAGGACCTGTGACTCCAAGTCCAGAGCTTCTGCCACAACACCAGAGAGGAACACGAAAGGAAAGGAAGCAGAGCAGGATCTGCCATTAAATAGCTATTTGACCTTGAAGAAGTCATGTGCTTTTGGGGGGGCCTCAGTTTCCTCCTCTGTAAAATGGGGAGGGGGGGTCACACTATCCAACTCTAAGACTGTAGATCTATGCTGTGAATGGTGATTGAAATGAGAAAGAAGTGGGGTAAAGAACATCAGATGTTTTTTGATTTCCTCTCTTATTCTCCCCAGCCCAAACTGCCTGCTGAAATGTGTTGGGGAAAACATATGGGGAGGGAAATATCTGAGTAAATGTAGGATATCCTTTTTAACTCTGTCACATTCAGAAGGGGAATGACTATCCTTCAGTTTGCTTAGGATTGGTTAGTAGCCAATCAGCATCAGACCTGAAAGCTCTGCCATCTTTTCCCATTTGGGTTTGCCACTGTGTTGTTCGTACTATTATATAATCGTCATTCTCATTTTCCCCCATTAGATTCAGGTTCATTTCCTAAAATGAGTTTCAGGTTTATTGTAAAACATGGTCACCCAAGGTCTAGGATAGTAATATAAAAGGAGTGTGTTGTTTTTTTCTTTTTTATTAGTTAAATGTTTAAATAGGTGAAGAAAACTCATCTGTTTTACTTTGACTCATCTCCATGAATAAAATAACTGAGAAACAGTGCTTATACACTACTGCAAATTTCAGCATCTTACTTATTATGCACTCCCTTCATATAAAAGATCTGGCAAGAACAGGTGTATTTTTTCAAGTTATTAAAACAATTCTATCTTTTCATTTTGTTGCAAGCCTATGACATTCCTTTTTCTTTGGGGACCATTTTTATTTTGATGAAAAAAATAAAATATTTATGCTTGTGAATTCAGGAGTCAAAGGGGTTTGGTTTAAATACCTTTTCACTGTAGGTGGCAGGTTTAATTGACTTCTCACTAAGGTAGAAACATAGGGTGTAAGGGAACTTGGGATGAGAATTGTGAATAAAGAGGAATAAACCTTAATGCTTGGGATTAAGGGGATACTAGATTGTGGAGAGGAAATCTGCTTTCTCTAGTTAGGGATGAAATAAACATTCCCCTGATTTTCAGCTTACAGTGAGAAGACAAGCACTTTCATTTTCATGGTGACTTCAAAATACCCTTAATAAAAGTGAGTTCAAAGACCTGAGGGGGGAAATGTCATGTAGATGTTCAGAAGAGGTGGTAAAATCCAATGAATGACTGTCCACAGGGAGAAGTTAATAGTTACTGGCAACAAATGTCACCTACCACACTCAGAGTCTTCATTCTCTGTTGGCATTAGTTTCATAGCTGGAAGTAGCTGTTAGAAAGGGAAGGATGTTGTTGGTTTTGCTTATGAATCCTTGCTGGAGACTTTGGTAGTCTTTCATACTAGTTACAGAAATAATTTCCATGAGTCTATAGGAGATGGACTTGCACATCTTGGCCCTTTTAGTCAATTAAAAAAAAATCGATTATTTTATCAGGCTGCACAGCTGTCCTCTCAACAGAAAGGAACAATAGTAGGGCAGTGATTTATCTCAAGACCATTTCTCTCTTAACTCCAAAATAGAGATGAAAATAATGAAATGACAATAATCAAACATATGTTAAGCTCCTACTGTGTGCACCACATTGTGCTAACTGCCGTGGGCACAGAGACCAGGAGGAGACACCAAATAAATCCTGTGCTCAAGGATTTTGTATTTGAATAGCAACAAAATAACGATAATGAGGAAGATGTTGGTGATTTAACCTCTATAACCATAACAACAACTAGTATTCATACAATGCTTTAAGATTTGCAAAGTACTTTGTGTATTATCTCATTTAATCCTTACAACAATCTGGTGGGGTAGATACTTTAGAGAGGATAGAAGCTTCTCTTGGGCAGGGATTGTTTTATTTTTGTCTTTATTTCTCTAGCACCTAATAAAACACCTGGCACTTGGTAGATACTTAATAAAGGCTTGTTGAATGAATCCTCATTTTTTACAAATGAAGAAACTGAGGCTTACATGGCCACATCACTAGTAAATGTCAAAGACTGGACTCAACTGAGAATATCTCCTGATCCAAAGAATACTTTACATTACAATTTTCATTTTTTCCCTTTTCATAGAGACCTGTGAATCTGTTTCTATCTATATCTATATCTATATCTATATCTATATCTATATCTATATCTATATCTATATCTATATCTATATCTGTATCTGTATCTGTATCTGTGTCTGTATCTATGTCTATGTCTGTGTCTGTGTCTATGTCTACATCTATGTCTATGTCTACATCTGCCTCTATGTCTATGTCTACATCTCTGTGTGTCTGTCTATGTCTACAACTATGTCTACCTCTGTGTCTACAACTACATCTGTATCTATGTCTATGTATAGCTACATCTATATCCACATTCACAGGGATACATTATCTCTCCGTCTCTCTGTCTCTCTCTCCCCCTCTCTCTTCCTCCCTCTATCTCCATACATATTTCTAGTGAGTGTATCCCTGTGAATATGTATATATGCATGAATATAATGACATACGTACATATATTATAAACTACAATGCCCATGCAACATGTGACCGCATACATATGCTGCAGGTAAGCATGCATATGTGAACACACATGTCCATGCATGCATGCCCATGCTTATATAGATCTACACGTATGTGTGTATGTACACATATATTTGCATGCATGCATACATACATACAGTTTTGTCGATACCTTTTTTTTCCCCATAAATACCTTTCTCCTGACTTTCCTCAAGATTGAAACCTTCCCGTGTAACAAAGAAAAACGATTCATCAAGAATGCTTGGGAATGTGAGTCCCCTCTTCTGACAGTGCATACAGCATTCTGTAATAAGTGCTCTCACAGTGCCTGGTCCTTCTGGCAAGAGGAGTGAGATCTGTTTTAGAACCTGGTCTCCCAGGCTTCTGCTGGGAGGCCTTGCTCAGATTAATCTGCTCCTTCAAGTTCAGGATTAGAACAAAATATAACACTCACAGACCATCTGAAAGTCACTATTATAATGAAGGTTTATTTAACAATAGTATGGAAAGCGCATCCAGCCCAGGTACCACATTGATTGAATTGAGTACAACCCTCTGCTGCTAGCCAGAAACGCGCTTCAAGCCTAAATGGTGCCTTTGTACTTTAGCACTAAGGAATTATATATGTCAATAGCTTAAGTCGCCTCTTAGTTTCCTGGAACAATTAAATCTCAAGGATGGTCTCGGGACTTCTTAAGGGGGAAAAAAAACAAAAACAAAAAACCTAAACAAACAAAAAACTCCAGAAAAACTAACCTAGACTCAGTAGGATAAATGTTGCTTCTGTAATGGGGAATAGCTTTGATTTTTCAATTACTCAGAGTTGGGCTTCTTTTAATGATTTTTTTCCCATTAACATTGCGGTAGTCATAGAATTATCCTGGCATAGTGAATCCCGCTAGATGTGGGGTCAAGAGGTCCTGGGTTCAGATATTTACAAAATGTGTGACCTCAAACAAGTCAGAGTCTCCATGCCTGTTTCCTTATCTGTAAATTGAAGGGAGGCGGGGCAGACTCAGTGGCCCCTATGGTCCTTCCAACTCTAAATCCATGATCCTGTGTTCCTTTGGTTCTTCTCAATTTCCCCTGCTTCTGGTCATATAAGTCTTCTTGTGTTTCTCTGAATTTTTCCTATTTGCCATTTCTTAATACATAGTAACGTGACTTTGTCACATTTTTTTTCTCTTTCTCTTTCTGTGAGTTTTATTGTTTTCTTGTTATTTCCCATCACTCAGTTAATAAGCATTCGTTAAGTGCTTGCTGTGTGCCAGGAACTCCACTAAGTCCTAGAGTGATGTCCCATCACATTGATGGTGACCCATGAGATGCTCTGGGAGCATCAGAGTTGTTAGCCTTTTGCCCCAAAGATCCATTTGAGCTTCACCTTCCACCCTTGGAGAGTAAACACTTTGGAAGCTGTAAACAAGGTTTAAAGCAAATTGGATGGGCTTTGTTCTCCGAGGTACCACTCTCTAGAGAAAAGCATCAGAATGTCTTTAATCCATTCACGTCTGATTACCGGAAGACATTTTTCATAATGCCCTGGTGAGACAATATGTTTTCAAAGGCTGGCATCACCTTGGAGTTTAACAGGAAACTATTTGTGTAAATTCAGGAAGTCTAGTTTCTCTTCATGTTCTAAATAAATGTAAACAAGTATTTTTTTAAACACATCTCTTCTTCCTTGTCCTTGCCTTTGAATTATCTTATATTTTGGCTTTCATCTTGGGTTAAGCATGAAAAATGAATTTGAACATTAGCAGAATCCATTTGGGGACCAGGGCTTTTATTGTAAATAAAATTATTCATTTGTTACATCCTATTGTTTTCAGCAGACAGAATATCGATTCTTGGATTGCTATTCAGAATACCATAAAGAGCCCAGGCATAAGGGGGTCCACAGCAACATTTGTAAACTGATTGAATGCAGCTCGTAATGACAGAGACAAACCTTGCTGGCTGTCCATATTGCATCGTACAAATCATTTTTTTCCCAGTAGTCTATCAAATCAGTTATTAAAAGGAGCAGAAATTTCCAAATGAGGACAATGAGCAAAATCTCATCAACCCAAAGCAAGTCAAGCTATAGAGCAGATCTGTGAAGAATTAGAAAAGGACCATCCTGTTGAATAGATGAGTTAGGGACAAGAGTAGCTTTGATTTTAACATGCAATAATGGTCTACAATGAATACTAGCTTACAGTTTTATAGAGCTATACAACATCCCTAGGACGAAGGTATTATTGTCCCCATTTTACAGATGATGAAAGTGAGTCACACAGCTTGTATCTGAGGCAAGAATTGAGTGCACCTTAAGGGTAGCTTGCTGTGGAGCAGAAGTATCAAACAGGTGGCCACAGACATCCCACGATATTCCCCAGTGCACTCAGAACCAGATTAAAAGGTAAATGAGGAGTATTCAACAAAATAAATTTAATCAAAATACTATTTAAACAAAATTAAGTTTGATTTAAACAAAATAACTAAAAATACAATTAAACATAAATAATATTACATTTTAAAACTAAGTTAACATGTGGCCAGCAGGGATCCTTATGTATGGTGTAGTGGCCTCAGTTTCTATTTGAATTTTACACCTTTGCTGTAGTGGAGTTAGGAAGAGCCAAATTCAAATCCTGCCTCTGATAATTACTAGCTGTCTGACACTGGACAAGTGACTTAACTTCTCTGATCTTTGATTCTCTAATCTGTCAATTAAAGGGGTAGGATCACATGACCTTTAAGAACTTTTCCACCTTCCATTCTTTACTTAGCTTTTTTGGGGGGAAATTTTTTTTTTGAGGCAATTAGGTTTAAGTGACTTGCCCAGGGTCACACAGCTAGTAAGCTGTGTGAGGCTGGATTTGAACTCAGGTCCTCACGACCCCAGGTCTGGTGCTGTATCCACTGTGCCACTTCAATGGCCCCACCTTTCATTCTCTGACCCTCATTGATCCATACTTCCAGGCTCCAAGTCCAGCATTGACAGGAGCATAGTAGAGCCATTTCACATTGGCTTTTGAAAGTCTCTTGTTGTATTTTCAGTATGAGCATTTAACACCTTGGAAATCAACAAATGTTACAGATCAAGACTTGATTTGTTGTTTTGTTATCTGTCTTGACTCGAGAAAGTGTTAATAATAAAGATTAAATGTCAATCTGTATTGTACATACATGTTTTTACAGAGAGCTGGTTGTTAAACATTTACCCACATACTCCTCATCGTTACCCATTCATTATATCATGATGCTTCTTGGTAAATAGCAAGTGATTGTCTCCATTTCATGTAGAATTCTGGCATCGTAAACTCTAGATATTAAGGCTTTCTTTTCATACCTCTGATGCTTATACCCTCATTGACCTTGGGCAAAATCTCTGGAGGAAATAAACTTCAAGGCTCCTTCAGATTCCAAATTTATGCTTTAACAATTGGGTTCAATTCTTCACTCTTCTATTTAGTGAATTTGCAACCTTAAGCAACTTCCTTAACCAACCTGGGCCTCCGTTTCATTATCTGAAAAATGGGGGCTGGGGGTGGAGGGATGGGGGGATTGGACTAGGTTGTCTCTGAGGTCCCATCCAGCTTCAGATCGAGGATACTCGAAGTCTATGTGGGGAGTTATTCTCTATTTGTGGCAGAAAAGATGTCCACGTTGTTTATAGTGATTGCCATCCTAGAGATGTCAGAGAAAGAAATGCTTTTTTATTCATGCAGTAAAAATCAGAAACACTTACTGTTTCCGGAGAAGGTCGTAAGTTAGTGCATCCAATCAAGCCAGCCTTTAATTGTTCAGGAAGCTTCCTGGACTGAAGTTATTAGTGTGATGAAAACCAGTTTCAATTTTTTTTTTAAGAGTTCTCTCTCCTCATTCCAGGACAAAAGCTAGTCATGGATTATCGTCTGGGTTTTGTATTTCTGAAGAGATGTTTGCATTTTTCTGGAGCACACGGATCCGTTATGTTCATTTCATGGCATCCTGTGATTCATGAACTCCAGACCACATTGAAGAGTGTCAGGCAAATGGCAGTCTCAGTCAGTGTTTTAATAATAACCGCTGGCATTTCTATAGTGTTTTATGGTTTGCCAAGCACTTTGCAAATATCTCATTTGATCCCCAGAACAAGCCTAGAAGGTAGGTGCTATTAGTATCTCCATTTTATAGATGCAGAGACTGAGGCAAACAGAAATTAAGTGTCTTGTCCAGGATCATAGCTAGTAAATGTCACAATCTGGATTTGAGCTCAAGTCTTTCTGAATCCAGGTCCAGGGCTCTACCTACTACATGAACTGACTATCTTTAGCTATGTTTTAGAGTCGTATGTTCCATTAACACAAGAAAGATCTTAGATTTAGAACTGGAAGGGACATCAGAAATCATTACATCCAACTCCTTTATTTTACAAATGAAGGAAACTAGACCCAGGAAAATAAAGTTCTTCACCAGAGGTTACACAGGTTACCAGCCATGTCTGACACTTTGTGACCCCATTTGGGGTTTTCTTGGCAAAGATACCAGAGTGGCTTGCCATTTCCTTCTCCAGCTCATTTTACAGATGAGGAAACAGGCACACAGGGTGAAGTGACTTGTCCAGGGTCATATACTTACTACATGTCTGAGGTTGGATTTGAACTCAGGAAGATGGGTCTTCTTGACTTCAGACCTGGCACTCTGTCCCTTGAACCATCTAGCTGTCCCAGGTCACATACATAGCAAATGACATGTCTCAGATCTGAACTCAGGTCCTCTTACTAAAGCGAGACCTTTGATCTCTTCCTTTAATAATATTCCCTCCATTGGTACAGACTGTGGCCTATGTATACCTTCAGATGCTGTTTAACTCTGGTTCATGTTCTCCCACAAATCTTCTATGATGGAGTCTTTCCTCTAGGTCTTGACACCGACTGGATACCAGTGACTCACTTTGCTTGACCACCTCCTTCTTGATCTCTTACTATCCTGCCATGTTTTTGCTTGATAATATAAGTATCTATCAGCATTTGGAATATGGGTCTGTGGCTGAGCCTCTTAGTCTAGGCCTGGGTCTCCACTTCTCCATTTCTTGATAGGGAGAGTTAAACAAGATGACCTCGAGTCCTTAAGCATCTGATGATTTTCACAGGTATACAAAGAAGGTATTCTTCATAATGGACAATATCTGGACAACAGGAGGATCACTCAGATGGAGAGGTTAAAGGCAGCATGTAAGTGATAGGTCCATTTAAAATGACAATTATGAAAAGCAAAAACACAAAGCTAGGTAAATCACTCCCTGTTTGGTCCAGGAGCTTGGGCTAACCTAAATTAACCTTAAGTAAAAAAGGAACAAAGTATGAAATTATTGTGTCACTAGGTACTTCATTCTATAAATTCCACTAAATGCCATTTTAAGAAATGAGCACAGTTTTCTTGTTCATGTCTAGCTCTTCCTGTGCCCATCAGTCTTGACTCAGATGGGTGATTCTACAGCCAAGGAAGACCCTTTCCCAGCCTACCTGGGATTTCCATTGAGGGCTTGGGGTTCGAGTTGATTTGACTCACTGAATGCTTGTCAGCCTTCTAAGTTTTTTCTCTCCAGGACGTGGGTTTCCCTCCTGAGGTAGGCATACTCTCCAAGGTGTCAAAAGCTTGTCTAGAGGGAATGAGAATTATTTAACAAATAAATATATTATCCTATCGAAATCGATCTCTTTATTTCTTACCCTCATAGGCATGGCAAACTCTAAAATTTATTTCCTTTCATAATAAATGCAGGGGTGCAAATGGAAAGGGGTATAGGAAAGACAAAATGTCTGTGAATCCCAAGAACTGCAGGAAGTCAATTATAAGCCCCTTGAGGGGAGGGGACGTTTTAAATTTTGTCATCCTACCTCTAGTGCTTGGCAGAGCACACAGCACATTTTAAGCATTATATTACATTAATGCATGCAGATTGGATTAGTATAGTGGGAAAAGTGCTGGTTTGGGGTCAGGCAGCCTAAATTCAAATCCCAGCTATTGACACGTGATTTATTTTAACTATTTAACCCTGAATTATATTGCCTGAGGTAAGCCCCATTCCTTGAGAATTAACACCGCACTCTAATGTCTTAGACCCATTAACTGGTCCTTCTCTTTGTTCCCGATCACATGAACTGACCAGAGAAAGGGACCTGGAGATCGTGTGGTCAGTGAGAGGTCTCTGGGTTTGGGTCTGGCTTGCATTCAGGCTTGACTTCTCTTTTCCTGTGTGACCTCGACCAATCCTCTTTCTCTTTGCATCCCTGATGCTTCAGCCATGGCTTGGCCAAGAAAAAGCATTTCACAAGTGCCTCTTGACTGAATGAGGTAAAATGGAGATGCCATTTTTTAAACCATAATTAGGCAGGAAGGACTTTGTAAATTGTGAAGAGCTATATTCAAGTGACTTGGAATCATGGGATTTTAGAGCTCAAAAGGCCCTCAGATGTCATTCTGCCCAAATAACTCATGTTACTTGCACAGACAATAGGCCCCAGAGAAGAGAGTGGCTTATCCAGATGACCCAGCTCCTTGGTAACTGGAGGCCGATTCCCCTGACAACCAGGCCCATGGTTCTTCTTCCAGGCGGTAAAGTCCCTGTTGTTTCTATTCTGAAAAATAATCGATTAACTTAGTCTCAGCATTCTGCAAATGTCCACTGAGTATCTATTGTCCCCTCATCACTGAACTAGGTACTGCAAGGGACAGGTGAAATAAAAATCGTTATTCCTGCCTTCAGGGAGTTTACAGTCTAGTTATTAATGAGTATTCCACTTTATAACCTAAAGGTAATGTAAGCTAAACTACTTAGTGATCTATGCAAAAAAACAGATTAAAAAAAATAGGATAATGAGGACAGAGAAGCCAAAAAAAGGAACTGAGGTACGGGGTCCATTATAGTCCCACAAATCCAAGAAGGATTTGTGTTCCTGATTGTGGGGAAATCCCTCCAGATCCAGTCTAACAGGAACAGTAATAGTAACCACTATCATTTATAAAGTGTTTTAAGGTTTACAGAATGCTTGATTCATGTCATCTCATCTGATTCTCACAATAATCCTGTTAAGGGCTCTTGCTCTCTCTGTTTTACAGATGAGGAAACTGAGGCCCAGTTGACTAGGGTTTCACAGCTAGCAAAGTAGCAGACCAAGGATTTGGAAAGAGTCCTGGAAAGGCACTCCCTGGGCCTTGGTTTTCTCATCTGTATAATCAGTCAATAAGCATTTATTAAGCACCTACTATGTGCCAATCCCTGGAGATTCAAAGAAAGGCATGTACAATTCCTGCTCTCAGAGATCGGCTAGTCTGATAGGAGAAAATGTTGAAAAAGAGGGGGTTGGGCTAGATGGCCTTGATCCCTTCCAGCTCTGAACCTCTTGTCATGGGGTCCTCTATTCGAGAAAACCCCAGCCAGGAGAAGGAAAGCTGCGAGAAGCATCCCAGTAGTTGTCACGAGAGGGAATGAGGTAAGCCAGTATGACAAGTATCAGATCCACCTGTTGGAAATTCATAATACTAGATTAGATCTTATCCTCTGGGGAATTTGGGAAGATCTTCCTCCTTCCTGGCTAATCCAAGTCAGTTTTCCTCCCATCATTCTGAATTATTTCAGGCTGACAAATGTTAACCTCTGTTCGTTACATGCCGGGCTTGTCTTTGACCTGTTCCCCATCAGTGGCCGGAGGGCACAGGTACACCCCTCTAGCTGGAAGAGGCTGGTCCTGATGTCGCTAGCCTTGTATGGTATGCCTAACTGAATGCAATTAGGAGCAATGAATGGAGTACATCATTATTCATAAAAAATGTCACATAATTAGCTCAAATAATGCAAAGTAGATTCTGAATTTCAATTTGAAATGAAAATAGATTTGTTTCCATATCGGCAGGCAGCTAATGTTTATCCTGTATTTTTATCCACATTTCAAAGCTGTTATGCTCTATTGAGTGTGCGTGGATCTTCTGAAACTCACTTGGTGAAGTTGGCTGGAATAAGCCTCCTCTTATTTATGTACTGTTTGCTTTAAAATATATTGATTCATGAAACCTAATGAATTTAATGAGGAGGCAGTAGGATATAGTGATAGTGGGCCTTTCTTACCATTTGAAAAGCCTGATTTCAAATCCTGACTCTGACACATATTAGCTGCGTAATCCTGGAGAAGTCCATAAAATATCTACCATTTAAAGGAAGTTAGGTGGTGCAGTGGATAGAGTGCGGGGCCTAGATTCAGGAAGACTCATCCTCCTGGGTTCAAATATGACCTGAGACACTTACTACCTGGGTGATCCTGGGCAAATCATTTAACCCTATTTTCCTCAGTTTCCTCACCTATAAAATAAGCTGGAGAAGAAAATGGCTAACCATTCCAGTATCTTTACCAAGAAAACCCCAAACAGGGGTCACAAAGAGTCAGATGCAATTAAAAAACCACTTAATATCTGGCTTTTCTGTAGTGTTTTGAAGTTTGTAAAACATTTCACATACATTGCCTCATTTGGTTCTGACATCTGACATCTACCCTGTAAGGCAGGTGCTATTACTATACTCATTTCACAGGTGAGGAAACTAAGGCAGACCGAGGTTGTGTGACTTGCTTAGGGCCAACCAGGTATGAAGTGTCTGAGAAGAGATTTCAACTCAGGTCATCCTGACTCCCTGTCTAGTACTCTCTCTCTCCACTTCCCACCAGGACACTTTCCTTATTATTATTTTCTTGGATCAGCACCTTTCAGAGGAGGACCAGCCTTTGGGAATTCTGTATGCCAACAGTCTCCTGTAGCCCCAATATTAAAGCCACGCTCTATAGCAAATTCCTGCGAAATCTAGCTTTGCTAGAAGCAGAGAACTGTATGGTAGATTGAATCCAAGAGAAGGTAGTTCCTGCTCACCCCCTCCTCACTTCCTCACCCTGTTATCTGATTTTTCTGCTTCCCCATGGTTTTGGAAATGACTGTAGCTAAAAAAAGATCTTTTCCTTTTTTTTTAAAACAAAAAATATTTATTTATTTTTAACATTCATTTAAATTTTTTTTTGAATTCCAAATTCTTTCCACCATTGATTGAAAAGTCAAGTGATATGATATGTTACACGTGTGAAATCATGCAGAACACATTCCCCTATTAGTCATATTACAAAAAAAACCCATAAAAACCAAGAAAAATAAAGTTAGTGAAAAAATTATACTTCAATTTGCACTCAGGCTTCATCCGTTCTCTCTCTGGAGGTGGAGAGCATTTTTCATCATGAGTCATCTTTTCCTTTTCATGATGTATTTTCATTTCAAGAGATTGGTTTGGGGCTGAAAATTATCAATTTGGTGCTAACAACTTAAAAGTAAATTGTGATAACCTTTCACCAATTCAATTAATATGACTGATTTGTCTTAATAGTTGTTAACTGAGATCTGTCAGGATAAAATATATCAGTAAGAATTAATCTAGTATTTTTTAAAGATAATGTTGGGTATCCTGATATATATTTCATACACTGGAAGATTAATAAATTGGTTCACAAATTTCCCTCCTCCCTTTCCTCCCCCAACTATTTAACAATCAATTATCTTTAGATGGTTTTTTTTCATATACCCAAATCAGTAAAAGCCTCATTACAGATTACTACCAAAGAGATTTCATAACATATCTTTCTTTTCTTTTCTTTTTTTAAATTTCATGAGCTCTTACAAAGTGGGAAATGAGCAGATACCATGTTGCATGGCAATGGGTGTCTTGATTGCCTTTAGTTCATTTACATTTTGAAAAAATAAAAGATCTTCTGAAACACCCCCAAATTCCAAATTGCTATGCAAATGGAGGAGTTAAGAATGGGAGGAGGGGTCCAGATTTTCTAACTTATTCTTTCTCTATGCATATCATATTCCCCATCCTGATTTTCTTAATCTCTTATTTAGAGGGAAAAAAAAGGGGGGTGGGGTAGAGAGAGAAATCATGACTAAAAAAAGGTCACTTGAGAACAGATGTTATCTTACTTTTCTATTTATTTGCAGCACTTAGCACAGTCTTTTATACATAGTAACGCTTAATAATAGCCTTTTTATTCATTCATTCATTTTCATGTTTAGATCTCTAGTCACTAGTTGTTCAAATGTATGTTCAAATCCACTAAATCCCATCCATTTTTTCACCATTCCTGGAAGTCTGGTGGCCAGTCTGTTGGTCAAACAGTGCATCTTTTGTCAATCCTGCTGTCTTTTTGTCCCATTCATTATCTTCTTTGCTTGATAGACTGTCCCCAATCCATCTTTCACTAGGTAATCTCTCTTTATGACTTAAATGCTGGTTTGCTTTACTTATTCTTTATAGTATAAGCTCCCAATCCAACCTTTCTTAACTTATTTTGTTAATTGAAACTGCTTAGTGCTGTTACTTAGGATGGGTTTGGTGATGGGGAGAGGAATGTAAGCTTCTGCAGTCTGGGGGAAAGGATGAAAAAGAAGATGGACTGATTGTGTGGTGAGAGCCAGTGATAACCAATGCTCCACTAGCAGCCATAATGGCAACAGAAATTACTAGAGATTTTCAATACTTTGGCAGAGTGGAGTGGGGGAGGCTGTGGAAAAACTTTGGAAGTAACATGAAAGGGTTCTGCAGAATGGCCAGGTATGAAGGAGTTGCAATTTACATCACTGGAAGCAGCATCCGTATTGCTGGAATCACCCATCCATGTTACCATTTGAGTATTCAATATGGTGACATGGAAGGGAAACAAACTCCATGAACAAGCCCCTTACTTTTCCTTAGCTCATTACCTTTCTCCCCAATCCTAACCCTCTCTAGAACTTCTCTACTAAGGTCAAGGGCATTATTATCCTTCTGGCCCCCAAACTGATGGCCATGGTGTCCACTTCACTTTGGACATCTTCTCAGGTTCCTTCCGTCTTCCATCCCCACACAGTATGGAAGGTCTCAACTAATTTCTTTTCTGGTCATATGTCTCTTTGATGACATTCTTTCCTCTGGTTCTCCATCAGTCAGTGAACAAATACTTGTTACATACAATATCTATGTGTGTAAGAATATCTATTTGTGTAGAAATACTAAGAAAAGCAAAAAGAGTCCCCGCTTCCAGGGAGCTTCTAGAATAGGAGACAGGAGACAGAATGCAAAGAACTATACACGTACATGTTGAATAGTTCACATAAATCTAATTTTTAAGGATTTCTTTTTAACCCAGAAGTCACTTGAGTGAGATACATAAGGATGAGATATCTGGTTTTCGTTCTCTTTTGCTAGGGACATTTGAAATCTCTGGGGTTTAAAGTGTTGCTCACCACGGTTCAGGTAGCAGGAGGACAATTCTGAAAGCCCCCACTAAATCCACCTCATTAGCAATTAGCTGAGTGGGAGGAATCTAATGAGAAATCTCAGCTTAATTCTAGCTTCCCTAGTATGACCCTCATTCAGAGGAACAAAAGAATTTATGCCTGCTTGAGTTTTAGAAAGAAGAAAGGCTTATCACTGAAATACCAGCTTTCCGACTAACCTAAGCTCCTCCTCCAAGACCAGCCAGCCATGGAGATAAGAGAAGGACCCAGTTGCCTCAACAGGTCACTTTCTAGTAGAGAAGTCCGCTTGTTCCTGCTAATTGGTTGACATCCTATAAGAACTATAAATTTTAAAGAAAATGGGTATGAAGAGTAGTAGCAGGCCATAGGCCGTAGGCCTTCTCTGAGCTGGGTGGACCTGGGTTCAAATTGTGTGTTTGACACGTGCTAGCTATGTGACCTTGAGCAAGTAGCTTGTCCTCTGGGCTGGGCAGAGCAGAAGAGATGTTGGTTTGCATTGTTAGAGGGAGTTTCCTGGAATCCTGCATGTCAAACAAATTACATATTCCATGAAAACAAACAAACAAAACAAAAACATGGGTATGAAAGTCTTTTGATTAGAGAGCACTGAATGGAAGGAGGTATGGACTTGGGAGTAGAGAGAGAGCCCTCCTCAACTCTGTCACTTTGGACTGTGGAATCTCCTTGAGGGCAAAGATTGACTTAGTTGTCGTTCCTTATCAATATGATTAAGTCCCTCCCCTAGCCTGGAACACAGCCCTTCATAATTTCAATTCAGTAAACATTAAAGTGCCTACTATGTGCTGAACATTGTACTAGATAAGGAGGTTACAAATATGAAAAAGGCAGACAATCCCTGCCCTCCAGGGGGTACCTGGAGGCTCTGGAGCATTATGTTCCCTGGTGTTCAAACCTAGCAGAGCTGCAGATGGAAAGTGGAGAGTGAGATGGAGAGTCCAGCTCTATGGGGGAAAACTTTAGGAGGAATTTAGTGCTCCCCACTCCAGCCCTCTAATCCAGAGAGGAGTTTTTGGGAAGGTATGAGCACCCAGAGCTGAGCTGAGCAGGGTGAGGAGTCTCAGGTGATCCACTTGCCCTGGGAGGTGTCTCCTGTTCCTCTGAGATCAAGCCAAACAGAGCTGCTTTCTGCCAGACTCAGACCAAGAACCACTCCCACATCATGGCTGTCCTGATCCCCCAAATGGCTGCATTGTTCCCCTTCAGTTACCATCAGATTTAGTGCTTACTTTTCTAAGCATCCAGAGAAGCCAACGCTTTGGGCAGCTCTTAAAGACTGAAAGTGCTGACTTCCATTGGTGCAAGGCACTTCTATCAGTGGGCAGGTCCAGTCCTTCTCCCTAGCCCTGGGAGAATGTAAGCTCTTGGTTTATTTTTATATCCCCAAGACCTAGCACGTAGTAGAACCTTACTAACTGCTTGTTGAAAAAACTGATGAGACTGCTTTGTTTCCTGTCTTTTTTTTTCTCTTTTTTTTCCTCTTTGTCCCCCCCTTTCCTTCTTTTCTTTCTTCTCTTTTTACTCCTTTTCTCTCTCTTTTTTCTTTCTCTCTTTCTCCCTCCTTTCTTTGGTTCTTTCTCCTTTCCTTTCCTTTCCTTTCCTTTCCTTTCCTTTCCTTTCCTTTCCTTTCCTTTCCTTTCCTTTCCTTTCCTTTCCTTTCCTTTCCTTTCCTTTCCTTTCCTTTCCTTTCCTTTCCTTTCCTTTTTCCTTTCCCTTCCTTTCCTTTTCCCTTTCCCTTCATTTCCTTTCCTTTTTCCTT
>CM053624.1:360292669-360328030 GCA_028646595.1 Phalanger gymnotis
TTCCCAGTGCCCAATACAGTGTCATATGCAAAGCCAGGGACTTCCATAATAGTTGTCGAATTTAATTGAATGAAACTTCTTTGCTCTCCCTTACCCTCAACTATTCTCTTCTGCAAAATGGGGAAAATAATACTTACTTCATTGCAGCATGGTTTTATGGACAAGGGGCTGGCCTGGGGGATGGAAAGTCTGGGTTGGGTCTTCTCTCTGACATGGATGAGCCTTGTGGCCTTGGTGCATTTTGCTCTTCATTGAAGCAGGCAACACTAGAAATTCCAGAAGGGTTGCTGATCTACAAAAGCAAGAGGAGGAATTAGACCAGGAATTAGACACAGATGAAATCATTGGTCAAAATCAAAAAACACTTTGAATACCTACCTCCCTTCTCTGGTGAGGAATGTTCTTTATAAGCCTTAAAGCGATATAGAAATGCAATTCATCATTTGAAAACATAAGAGCAGCAACCATTTCTAAGATAATATAATCATGATTTATTATGTCTTGTTTGGTCCTGTGATTTTCACCATGTGTCCATGACTGGTGTGGAAGTTCCCTCTTTGGGTCCTGTACTGTAACTTAGTCTTGGAGAGTTTTATGGGGCATTGAGAGGTTAAGTGATTTGCCTGAAGTCAAATACTCAGCGTGTGTCAGAGGCAGGATTTGAACCCAGGTCTTTAAAAAATTAAACTGGCATTTATTAAGATCTTGTCATGTGCCAGGCACTGTGCTGAGGGCTAGAGATGCAATGCAAAGTAGAGTAATCTCTACCCTTGAAGAGTTTATATTCTCACGGGGAAGACAAGAATATGTGAAAGTACATACAAAACAAAGATAATAAAAATTGATAAATGCCAGGCAGTTGGACAGAAATCAGAATAATTGTGAGATTAGGAAAGATTTCAAGCACAGGGTAAAGCCTCAACTGCATCTTGAAGGAACAGAAGGATTCTGAAGAGGTGGGATATGGGCAGCATATCACCGGCATAGGGGACAACCAGTGCCAAGGCACCACCCAAGAAGATGACTGTCATCACAGAACAGGGGAATGTTAGTAACATGAGTCTAGAAAGATGGATTCAGTGTCTTCCCAATACCTGTGCTGGCTCTCTCCCAACTACGCCATGACGATGCCTCTCATAATTTGTTATAATATTTCTGTGTGCCTTGTATAATCAGGTGAATTACTTAGTTATGTTGTGGATATGGAATGCATTGGGTTGGGAAGTATGCTTGACTCAGGGCCCTAAAACTAAACCCAGCACCCAGTCACTGGGAACATGAGAAGAGGCCTTGTTTTTGATAGAGTGGCCACAAGAGGACCCAAGATGATGGATTAAAGAGAGGATATTTGCCAAACTCTCTCAACATATTCCTCTAAACAACTTTGAAAACATATTGTGCTAAATTCTGAGAAAGATGACCACAAAGAAGTCACGACTCATTTTCCTAGCCACGTGCAACTTAGGAAGATAGAAAGAGAGGTCACAGAAGTAGGGGCTGGCTGGGAGCATGGCATGGTACTAACTTGAGGCCTTTGACGCAACAGTGGCAGCAACAGTAGCTGCTGTGGAGCCACCCAGGGACAGGAAGGGGATTGAACAGTTGGTCAGAAAGAGATTACTGGGGTCCCCTATGCTAGCCCTGGGTATAGGATCACCATGTGGCAACTTCATTACACAGCTCCAGGGCAGGAAGGAGCGTCTGTGGTCATGAGGGAGTGTCCCACCTGGGTAAAGACCAGAGTATTGACCTGGAAGCAGTCACCAGACTTCCTGGATCACAGTACTTTGGAAGGACCAGCAACTTATAAGTCTCCAGACCTGGCTGAGAAAGCAGTAGAACATAAAAATCCCAAGAAGAGACCAGACATCCCATTGCCCCTCAAGGTCAACAGAGTCCAACTCTAAAATAAAGTCCAAAGTCAAGAAATAGGCTGGAAAAATAAACAACCACAAAAAAAGAACCTGATCATAAAATTCCTACCCCGATCAAGATAAAAACTCAGAAGACAACAACATGAAAACATCTACAAGCAAAGCCACAAAGAAATATGTAGATCAGACACAAGCCCAACAAGAATTCCTAGAAAAGTTGAAGAGACAGTTTTTTTAAAAAGATTAAAAATGATTTAAAAATCAAATAAGAACAATAGGGGAAAATGGGAAAGGAAATAAGAGGAATGCAAGAAAATTATGAAAAATAAAGAAGAATTAATAGCTTGGTAAAAGAGTCACACAAAAAATTCTGAAGAAAATAACTCCTTAAAAATTAGAATTGGTCAAATGAAAGCCAATACTCCATGAGACATCTGGGGCATAGTAACATAGCAACTGAAAGAACCAGGGGATAATTTTCAAATACTCAATTAAAAATGGCATAGGGATAACATTTGGGGATTAAAATAAAACCCACGAATTTGTAGAAATCTGACAATTTTTGGAAAGCCTTTTCTTTCTCTGTGGGCAGAATTAAAAAGTCGTGGATTTTCTATAGTGTGTTTTAGAACCTAGGTAAGAGTAGGTGTGTTAACAGTCTCCACTTTCATTCCTGGCTTTGAGTTCCTAGCCATTGTGGCTTTCAGTCAAACCCTCAGGGGGTTTAGATTAGTCTGGATGTTCTACTCTCATTAACTATAATGGGAGTGACTGTACACTTTTTCTTCCCCAGCATACAGCATTGAAAAATGACCCTCTCACACCCTTTTAGTGTCTTTTTCTTTGAACTAATTTTTTATGGATTTTTGGGGAAAGTAAAAATATTTTAATGAAGTCCTCAGGGCAAGAAGATAGCCCACCATAGAGGAACAGCCTGCAAATATGTGTATTGTATCCCCAGACAGATAAATGCCAGGAATTTCCACCCATGAGGTAGCTTTCTTCTTGGCTTACATAGTTTACATTTCCTAGCATAAAATAAATAATTGGACATTTCTGCATCTTCCCTCAAGCTAGCATCGCTCAGGGCTCTGTGGTAGACACCCATTAACTTAACCAGTGTCAAGGTGTATAAACTGACTTGAAAAGAAAAGAAAAAAAAAGTTTAAATTCGTTAAGGCAACTGAACAATTTGGGGAAAATTCTCTTTTTTAAACTGATTTGATTTATAGAATTCATTGGGTTTTTTTAATTCCAAAGTGACTTCTGAATCATGAAAGAAGGACAAAATTAACTGCAATGACTTCTTAATGTCGAATACATCATTTCCTAATTCAAATCCTTTGGAATTCCATAATAAAATGTATGATAGGATATAGCCTCTTTGAGAATAAGGCTTTATATTTATATCCCTAGCCTCTGGCACATAGTAGGTGCTTTAATGTCTTTTACAATTTGACTTTCTTTCCCTGCTCTCCTGCTGTCCCATGAAACACGCTTCTCACTGTTGTACTGGCTGCCTGCCTACCACCACCCCCATCCACCCCTCAAATGCCTGTAATACCCTGTGTCCTCACTTCCACTTTATGGAATCCTGAGCTTTCCTAAAATTCAGCTCAGATACCACCTTCTTCTGATCTCCATAACTGCTTGTGCCTTCCCCACTAGAATACCTCATGAAATCATCCTGTATATAGCTATATAGGTATATGTTGGTCTCCCCCTGCCAGACTGTCAACCCCTTGAGGGCAAGAAGTATTATTATTATTTTTGCCCCCTGCATCCCCAGATCTTTCTATAGCACATTAGTTGGCATTTAGTAGTGCTTCATAAATGCATGTCCCAGTGTCTGATATGTAGTAGGTGCTTAATAAATGCATGTTGCTTGAACAACTGATTCATTGGACTTCTGCCATGACATAATGAAAGTAAAAAGGTTTATTTCTAGAAATGTGTGCCTCATGATCCATATTAGCATGAATCTGTAAGACCCTAATGTAACTTTTTTAAGCTCATGTATGAAATCCACATGAGGACTTTATTGATCTGCTCAATTAATGATGTTCCCTCCCTAATTATTCTGAATTTGCTCTACTTTATGTTAACTTAGCTCTAAAGGTGTCCTCTACCCACCAACCCCCCAGTAGGATCTGAGTTCTTTGGAAGTAGAGACAAATTTCCTGATACCCAGTATAGTGCCAGGCACATAGTGGGCACTTAATAAATGCTTTTTTAATTGAATTAAGTTTTTAGATGGTTTATTTCGAATGGCTCAGAAGGTTTCCTTGGCTATTGTGCCCCATTCCCCAAACACTGATCAACGTCAAAGAGACGCTTTATGATCTTAGTGTAGGACAGTGAATAAAATGTTGGATTTAGAATCTGAGGCAGCTGTAGCTCGAGAACATACTTGGGCAAGTCACCTCGGTTTTCTGGGCTTCCATGTCCTAATCTGAAGATGAAGGGCCTGAACCAGATGATCTCATAGCTTCCGGCTCTAAATCTCTAGTCCAGTGATCCTGTAAGTGGGACCCCAGTGACAGTACAGAAGGGAGGCAGAAATAAGTAAAAAACACTAGAGAAATAAAGTTAGGGTATACTGGAAAGAGCCTTAGACTTTGAGCCAGAAGATCTGGGTTCAAATCCTGCCTCTGGCAGCCATGACTGTTGCCTAGTCACTTGGCTTCCTGAGGCCTCAGTGAAGAGGGAACAATAGTGCTGAGACCACCTAGCTCCCAGGTTTGTTGTTCAGGAAGTGCTTATCTGTGTACACTCTGTAACCCTGACTCACTATTGTTAATCTAATGAGATTTTGATCCAAAATTGAATGAACGAATTAATAACATTGGATTTAATGAGAGTCATGTGAAGCAAAGAACAAGCCGAAGCCCCAAAGAGACAATACAACAAATTTCTTCATAACAAACCCTTGCTTTTGCCTTGACCCTCCTCCTAAGAAATCTTTGTTTAGTCCTAGACCTGCAATTATTTGTGTCATTTTATGAGGGCAGGCCTTTGTCTACCCTGGGCTGGAACTGATTCTCATGATGCTGTGCCATTCTCTAGTTCCTCTTTTAGAGGAAGGAAGGAAGGAAGGAAGGAAGGAAGGAAGGAAGGAAGGAAGGAAGGAAGGAAGGAAGGAAGGAAGGAAGGAAGGAAGGAAGGAAGGAAGGAAGGAAGGAAGGAAAGAAAGAAAGAAAGAAAAAACTGGCCTTTGAATGTCTTGACAGCATCACAACCTCCTGGCATATTTTTTTTTTCCCAGCCAGCATAGGAGAAAAAAATCAACAGAAGTTCAGTGGCACGGCTTTGAGCTTGAAAGGGTTGGGGACACATTATGTTGCTGCCCATCTCCTTTGGGGTTGGGATCCCAATTATTTCTTCCCTGCTCAGTTCCAGGCATTTCAGAGTCTTTCTAACAACCCTCTAATTCAATTCCCAATTTATCTGGGCTTCTGCTGGAACTGTATAGCATGAGGTTATAATTGTGCCTTCATACTCAAGTGATCTCCCTCATCGTGGCAGCTTTTAAAACTCCTAATTCACTAAGAAGGGGGGAAAGAAGGCCATTTGTCTCAGTTGCTTTATCTCAGTGATTCAATTCATTAATCAAGTGAACATTTATTAAGTGCCTACTAGATGCAAGGCACTGCTCTAGAAACTAGAGACAAAAGAAAAAAAATTAATCCTAGCCACCCCTTGCCCTCAGAGACTTTACATTTTACTAGGCTTAGAAGGAGACACCTCATATATACAGGGAAGCAAAGGATATACGTAGTAATAGAAAATAATTTCATAGAAAGAGTTAGCATCTGGGTTTGGGAAGAGAGACAAAGACTCTGAAAAGGCTCCATGGAGGATGTGTCTTCGAAGGACCTCTGGATGCCAAAAGGTAGAGGTGAGGAGGGGTTTGCATTCCAGTCATCTGGAGATCACACGTGCCTAGGCACAAAAAGCCTTTCACAGAGATGGAATGTCATGAATGGGGAACACCTACCAGTTTGGTTTGACCAGAATAGGGAGTGTATCTTGGAAAGTCGTAGGAAATAAGCTTAGGAAGGTAGGTGGGGATCAGAGTGTGGAAAGTCTTAAGCCTATTTGTTTGACACAGGTAAAGTGGGAGCCATTACAGTTTCTTGAGTCAGGGTCAAATCCGTGCTTCAGGAATTTAATTTTTTGGAAGGCCATATTTTTTTTGGGGGGAAGGGTAGAAAATAGGGGGAGAGAGAGACAGAGAGAGACAGAGACAGAGGGGGTGGGGGGAGAGAGGGGGAGAGAGAGAGAGAGAGAGAGAGAGAGAGAGAAAGAGAGAGAGAGTCCATTTGGTTGAATATATAACTGTCGAATAATCAAGCACAAAGACTAGTTATTTATGGCTCCATGTTAATATGAAGGGCAGACTGGAGTAGACACACACACTATACACACACACACACATTATATACATGTATAATTTATTGCAGACTCACTTTCCTTTTTATTTCTATTCAAATGGCAGGGTTTAAGTCCATAAAAATGTCTGCTTTTCTTGCTCTTTGGTTAATAAGGGGTGCAATAGTTGTGTAGAGTGCTGAATCCGGAGTCAGGTATCCCAAGTTCCAGTCTAGCCCCATGTGTTTCTTAGCTGTGTGACCCTGGGCAAGTCCCTTAACCTCTCTGTACCTCAGTTTCGTCATCTGTAAATTGAGGATAATAATAGCGCCTCAACTCCCAGGGTTTTTGTGAGGATAAAATGAGATTATATTTGTAAAGTGCTTTGTAAACCTGAAGGCACTCTATAAATGTTAGCTGTTAGTCATTAAATTGTTAAATCAATAAATATACTTATGTGACTCTTAGCTCCACCTTGAATTCTCCAGATTAGAATCACATATTGCTGAGCTGGAAGCCTGCAGAGATGAGCTCTTCCTGCCCATGCTTGAACAGTAGTGACTTCAGTGGCATCCCAGCCTCCCAAGCTGCCCCGTTCTGCTTCTAGGTGCTGATAGTTGTTGTGAAGTTTTCTGTAACTTGACCCCTCTGCCATTTCCACCTTCTGGGGCCAAGGAGTATATGGACAATCCCTTTTCCACCTGGCAGAAATCCAAATATTTGAAGATAACCACCTTATCTTGTATCCATCCCTCGCTTTTTTTTCTTTTCCTTGGCTAAACATCCCTACTCATTGCTTTAACCTGACTTTTTTTAGCCTAATCTCCAGTTTTTATCATTATCTTGATCACTTTCCCCCTGAGCATTGTCCATTTTGTCAAGGTTTTTCAGCTCTCAGAAATAAACTCGGTATTCCCAAGATGATCTGAATAGGTCAGAGTACAGTTGCATTATTACCTCCTCTGTTATAAGAAATCTACATCTCTTATTACATGCTAAGATAAAATTAGCTTCTTTTTGGCTGCCTTACTGCATCATTGACCTTGATTGTTCCACATTGAACTTGCAGTCCACCAAAATCTCATATCTTTTCCCCCCAGGCCAACTACTATATAGCCATGACTCCCCCATCCTGTGCTTAAGAGGTTTGTTTTTGAGCCTGTGTGTGAGACTTTACATTTATAACTATGAAATTTTTATCCAATGAGATTCAACCCATTTTCCTTCCCTATTGAGATCTTTTAGGGTCCTGACTCCTGCATCCTGGATTTGAATCCCACCTCAGAAACATATGAGCTGTGTGTCTATAGGGAAGTCATTTGAGCTGTCTAAATCTCATATTCCCCATCTGAAAAAGAGGATAACAGTATCTATAATATCTAATTCAGAAAGCTATTGTGAGGATCAAATAATGTATAAATATATGAGTCTACATGTATATATATACTGTATGTGTACATATATGTTTACATGTCTACATGTATAATGTGTACACTCAGTAAACTCAGTAAAGATACTGTATAAATATCAATTAATATAATTTTTTATTGAGGAGCAGTATCTAACATATAAGATATCATTCCTGTATTTATATTGGCTACAGATTGGAAAAGCTTGCCAAATATACATTCATCCAAATTACTATTATATAATATTATCCAAGACAAAGAAAGGTCTGTGGGAACCCCATTGGAGACCACCCTCCACAAAAACATGGAGCCATAAATAACTGCTGGTTATTCACCAGTTATAAATCCAACCAAATGGACTATTTTCCATCCCCTACATTTCTGAAATTCCTGGATAGCCTCTCCCAAGGACATACAGGTATTTTCTTTTTATTGCCTTCCCATGATTTTTGAAAAGATTCATCCTATGCATTTGTAAGTCTGTGGGACCTTTTCTCCATCTATACTTGAAATTGTCCTCAGGTTCCAGGGGCAGGCTTGATTTCATAGCTCCTCTCAGGTCGATGATAATTCCCCTTAACCCAATGATGTGTTTCTGAAGATGGAGCTAGTAGGCCCCAGCTGAAGGATTTTCCTCTCGATACCCCCGTCTCTTTGTATGTTCATCTCTAGTGTCCACGGCCACGTCCATCTTATTTAACCTTGTCTGCCACGGTTTACTTCCTCCTCCAGTGACATTCTGCTTTATCCTCTAAGACAGAAGTCTGCTGACATGGACTTCAGACAGACTAATATCAATTGGACAGACCAAAGAGCATGTCCAATCGGGAAGCCAAGACGGCCATTCACAGCTTCTCCTCACACTTACCTCTTTTTCATTCTTGTATTGTCAAGACTGAAGTTTCTTCTGAGAGTTGATGGAGGATTAGTCCTCCTGACTCAACTGAACACCATGCTCTAGGGTTGTATGTCCCCAACGTTAAATACGAATGCAACAGTCTTTACCCCCAAGGAGGTAACATTCTGGGGGGATGTTAATCCTGCATGGTGCAGTGATGGGGGAGCACTAGGTACACATAAAATTTTAGAAGCATATACAAAGTAGATGCAGAATAAAATAGTTTGTAAGGGTCTAGGTGTGTGGGCACTTGTAAATGGAGGAATCAGGAAAGGGGTCCCGTAGGAGATGGCCCTTGAGCTTAGCTGTAAAGGAAGCCAGGGATCTTAAGAGGTAGAGATGGGGTGGGGACGCATTCCAGGTAGGGGTCAAAGGCACAGACTGATCTAGGAAACGGATTGTCCTGAAGGAGAGACAGCAAGTAAGCTAGTAGAGTGGGAGACTTGTGGCAGTTTTGACTGTATTTCTAAAAGAATTCTTAGCCCTCCCTGCCCTGAACACTCAAGACTTTCCATGCTCCCTGGTGGTGCTTTGCTGTTGAAATTGAATCTTCTAGAGAAGACATAACCTGCTTCCAGAATACAGCAACACCATTAGTGTCAGAGCAGGTCAGACACATAAGAGGTTGTAAATAATTCAGGGGCCTGATACAGAAAACAAAGAAGAGCTTAGGAAATTTAACTGAGTTATGGTAGAAAATTTTATGAAAAAACACATGCTTCTTGGGACTGCTCTGATAGTAGTCTGAATATAGTTGGTTACTATGCAGACAACTCTCTTTTTGTCCAAGCTATCCCACACGCAGCTGCTGAATTGGCATACAGAAGGTGTTTAATGAATGCCTGCTGACTGGCTCTCTCACTGAATCTTCATTCCTAAAACACAGATCTGACCTATCGCCTCCCTATTCAACAATCTTCAGTGGCTCCCTCTTGCCTGTAGAATTAAAAATGAAAAGCCTCAGGCGGACATAGATGGCCTTCCCCAGGTTCCATCTATCTTTCCAGTCTTACTTTCCTATTACAGTTATCTTTTCTACATTGCATCTTTCCTCATCGTGATTTCGATAATCATGGGTCAACATAAGAAATTAAATGGAAATTTTGGGGGAGTTTTGTGGAAGCCACAGATGATACAGAAAAAAGTTGAGAAACTCAGAAATACATAAATATATGGATAGATAGATAGTATTGTATAATATCAGTGTATTTTATATCTTAATACCATAATTCAGACGACTTCTCTCATACAAAGAGAAGGCCACAAATTTTTCACAGATTTTCCAGGTCATGGGGTGGGGCAGTTGGGCATACCTCTAACCTCTGTGATATAGAAGAGATAACTATACTTTCTTTGGCTCATTCTCTATACCAGTCAGATTGGCCTGATAACTTCTCCACATAGATGAAAATCCTCCTCCCACCGCTGCACCTTTGCCTAGGCTGGTATCCCTGTCTACTACACAAAACCTCCTTAGCCATACAAAATCCCTAGCTACATTGAAAGCACAGTTTAAGTGCTACCTACAATCAGATGGTTTCTGAGATCCAGGAAATAAATTACTTTGTTACGCTCATTTTTGTTTGTCTACTTTATGCATCGTGTATCCCCCCAGTGAAATAGATAGTTCAGTAATTAGAGTGCTGGGCCTTGGGGCAGGAAGACCTGAGTTCAAATCCATTCTCAGAGATTTGCTGACTATGTGACCCTGGACTGGTCATTTAGCTTGTCTGCCTCAGTTTCCTCACACGTAAAATGGGGAACATAATAGCACCTACTTCCCAGAGTTATCATGAGGATCAAGTGAGATAATATTTGTGAAACACTTTGCAAATGTATGGAAAGGTTAGATCAGGGGTGGGGAACCTGTGGCCTTGAGGCCATATGGGACCCTCTAGGTCCTCAAGTTTGGCTCCTGGGTTAGCTGTTATTAGTAGTAAAAAGAAAACTAGTAATAATAGAAGCTAACTTTTCTGTGGCACTTTCACATTTGCAAAGCACTTTAAACATATTATCTCAGCTCCTCCCTTAATAACCTTTCAAGATGGTGCTAGTTTTATCTCCACTTTACAGATGAGTAAACTGAGGCAAACAGAGCTAAGTGACTTGCCCAGGGGCACACAGATATTAATTCCCAAGGAAGGATTCAAGCTCAGGTTTTCCTGGCTCCAGGTTGGACAGGTGTCATGTCACATTTGTCTTTGTTTCACTAACACCTACTTTGAAGATTATAGACACTTAATAAGTATTTACTAAATTAAATTATGGAAGGCAGGTCTTTGATTTGCCTCTGCTGCCCTAATTTTCCTATGTCCGCCCACTTGGGAGTCCACATCACTTGTTCCTCCTAGTGGGTCACAGCACAAACTGACAGAACATAAAAACAAAGCCCAATAATTATAGATAGGATCATTTAATAGAAGAAAAGAGAGAATACTAACAAGAAAAGGGATTGGGGAAAAGCAGCTCTGAGGTCACTGCTCTGGGTGATGAGAGGCGATTGGGAGTTACTGAAGATACTTTGGAAGGGGGTGGTGATGTAACCTTGGCAGGTGGCGCAGGTAAGCTGTGGGTTTTGTGTTCATAAGTATGGAGGTATACGTTATTACCCTCCTTTAACCATCTGGTGACACAGTCATATGTTTCAGATACTTCTAGATTGATCATTAGTGCTTAGTACGCTGCCTGGCATCTAGTAGGCACTTAATAAATGTTTATTGGCTGTTGACTGACAATCATTTTCTGGTAATTTTGAACTTACTATAGTTAGCAGATAAGATAGTGACTTGGAAATCACATTTCCTGGGTCATATTTTAAAATTATTTTCTGCTATTAGAAAACAACTGTGCATATAATTGCAAGCTTGTGACATTTTTAGGCGAATAATCAGACCCTTGATTCCTTTGAAAAAGAAATATGTCGCAGCCAGCAGCGATTGAAAATCACATATACGGGGCACTCCAAATTAGTAAAAGACAGAAGAAGGGCCAAGGAAAAGTCATTTGAAGGTAAATTTGGAGACCTGAATGTACGTAAGGAACTTGTGTGAATGGGATGCGTTGCTCAAGCTATCCGTCATTTATAATATCTGGGAAGAAAAGAAGCAATAAATCTGATGGCCTCGGGTGTCTAGATACATGTCAAAGATGTCTGTGATAAACAAGGTCAACCAGATATTGCAACTGAAGGAGGCCCGTTTGACCTCCGAGGAATCCTTGTGACTTAGCAAGCTTCATTCCAAGGACTAGATACTAGTCATAGAAGATTTGAGCCTTGATTATTCATGGTAATTATGACAATAACACTTCAAGGTCAACTCGTTTGATCCTCAAAACAACTCTGCGAAGTGGGTGCTGTTGTTAGCCCTATTTTGTGGGAACTGAGGCTGAGAAAGGTTAAGTGTTTGCTATGGTCCTAGAATTCAGAACTTCTCTGTTCCAAGTCCAGTGCTCTAACCACTGAACTACCTAGCTAAAGGCAGAAGGAGGTGAGAGTAGCATTGTATATCTTAAAAGATTTGAATAAAAGAATCTTATGTGAAAAAATCTTAAACATAGAAGAAATCTAGGAACCAGAGAAGGAAAAGATGGTGGTGAGCATCTAGGAGGCAATGACTGAAGTGGTTCTGTCATGATGCTACTTTGCAGACCTCCAAGATAGAAAGAGGATGCAGACAGGAATCGACCGCAAACCTTGTTGGGAGACACCAAACAGGCACAGTTATACTAAAAGACTCCACTTTTCTATACATCTTCAATACTCTTTGTTCCAAAAATAGAAGAAATGATAAATTCTTGACTTTCCTTCATGATAATTTAATTCTTCACAAGGTAAAGGAAATGGCAAGGTGAGCTACTTAATAATCTGGCCCTGATTCTGAGGCCCAGAGACATGATTAGGAACTTGGGAGTAAAGTGACTATTTTAGAATAAATGATAGAGAAGTAGGAGAAAGACAGGCATTGGATGACAGGCATGCTAGATTTTCTGAGTGCAGTCGTCAGAGCACAGAGAAAGCATAGGGAAGATCTCAAGGTCCAAAACCCCAGAGGAAGCTGATCCAGATAGAATAAGTGGCCCCAGGAGAAGGGATACCATGGCAACAGGACTCTGAGGGTGGTGGCCTGGTGGCAGTGATGGTAAGGGTTGGCCAGGATACTGGGAGAAAGCATGCCCCATCAGATAGTGAATGCCCTGGGACAAAGTCTGGGTCCCTCTGTGCTAGTTAAAGCTTAATATGATGATTTGGTCATGAGTTGAAGGGGTCATTTATGCTAGTTTTCCTAATAATTAGCCCAGTTCTTTTCAGAATTTCCAAAGAATAGAGGGTGGGAGGAAGGGAAGAGTTAGGAAGGAAGGGAGGGAGGAAGGAAGGAAGGAAGAAAGGGAGGGAGGGAAGGAAGGGGGGGGAGGGAGGGAAGGAAAGGAGAGAGGGAGGAAGAAAGGAAGGAAGGAAGGAAGGAAGGAAGGAAGGAAGGAAGGAAGGAAGGAAGGAAGGAAGGAAGGAAGGAAGGAAGGAAAGGAGGGAAGGAGGGAGGGAAGGAAGGAAAGGAGGGAGGGAAGGAAGGGAGAGAGGGAGGAGGGAAGGAAGGAAGGGAGGGAGGGAAGGAAGGAAGGAAGGGAGGGAAGGAAGGAAGGAAGGGAGAGAGGGAGGAAGGAAGGACAGAATGAAGGGGAAGGAAGGAAGGATGGGAGAGAGGGAGAAAGGAAGGAAGGAAAGAAAGAAAGGAGAGAGGAAAGAAGAAAGGAGCAAAATAAAAAGCACTTATTAAATACCTACTATGTACCAGGCACTGTGCTAAGCACTTTACAAATATGATCCCATGTGATCCTTGTAACAATTCTGGGAGGGAGGTGCTGTTTGTAGCCCTATTTTACAGTTGAAGAAACTGAGACAGGAAGAGCCTAAGTGACTTGCTTGAGATCCATCCCATCATGAGTGAATATTTGAGGCTGGGTTTGATTTTGTCTTCTATACTCTAGGCCCAGCACTATATCCGCTGTTCCATCTCATTGCCTCTGAAGAGCACCCAGGGCAGTATTCCCATACCTAAAATGACATTTCATAGTAAGAAACTAAAGCTCCTCCCACCAGCAGAAGGTCATGGTATCTAAAACCCAGCATCCTGAATTGAATATAGACAATTTATGTGATTTTCTGTATTTTTAATTTTATAAATTATTTTAGAGTGCATTAAGCTTAGTCATAAACAAAAGGCAATGCCAGTTTAGAACATATTTTATGAAACATTATAAAGGGATTTGATAGAAGGTTATAATTAATTTCACCTTGTAAAATAACCAAAAAGGACCTTCAGGGAACATGTGTGAGACCCAGCTGAGTCTTATCCATACAAGATCATTTGTGGATAAAACTGGAAAGAGGACAGCAGATTGTGTGAATAGGACAGTGGTGCCCTCTTCTCATTAAAAACAACAAATAACAGTAACAGTATTTTTAGAAGCACAAAATATATATTTTTTTTAAAAGCAGTGATTCTGGACAGCTGAGTAGAGTCTGGTCAGTAGGTAGAGAAGCATGGATAGGAATCCCCCAAAGTGAGAAAGTGTGAATGGATAGTGATCTATAACAATGGAGACAGTGCCCACACAAAAGACAGCCTGAATAAGTGGTAGTGAACTAAGTTAAATTCAGAATTTCTAATCGTTCTTCAAAAATCTAAAATTGAATTAAAAGAAATCCCATTTTACAGAGCGAAAGATTTAATGTTGAGGCACAGGAATAACAATTTGCTCAGGATCCCAGGGGAAAGAATCAGAGACACTGGCTTCACGTTCTATAGCTGATGCTTCCTACCCATGTGACCTTAAGAAGTCAAATCCACTCCCCAGGCTGCAGTTTCTTCTTCTGTAAAATGAGATGTTTGACTGGAAAGAATTAAATGAACTGATGCTGAGTGGATGAGCAGAACCAGGAGAACGTTGTACACAGTAACAGCCGCATTGTATGATGACCAACTTTGATAGACTTAGCTTTTCTCAGCGATGCAAGGATCTAAGCCAGTTCCAAAGATTCACGATGGAAAATGCCATCCATATCTAGTGAAAGAACCATGGAGTCTGAAAGCAGTTAGAGGCATACTCTTTTCTCTTTTGATTTTGTTTTCTTTCTCGTGGTCTTTCCCTTTTGCTCTGAGTCTTCTTCCACAACATGACTAATGTAGAAACATATTCAGTATGATAGTACATGTATGGCCTATATCCGATTGCATGCCATCTTGGGGAGGGAGGAGAGAATGGAGGGGGAACAATTCAGAACTCAAAATCTTATAAAAGTGAACATTGAAAATGAAAAATCAATCAATTACTTAATTATTTTAATAATGGAATGATTGACTTACATGGCCACTTAGGCCCCTCCCAGCTCTGGGTCTTGTGATCCCAGGATGAAGTGCGAATCCCTCTTATTGGCACTCATTCATGAGTTAGATATTACCAAACATTAAAGCTGCCATCTATTTTTACTGCTGTTCCTCTGTATAATTCAGTTCTTGTGACCACAGTTTAAGAAGGTCATTGATAAACTGGAGAGAATGAGAAAGATAAGCCGGGTCATTGGAGGGGCTTGAGTCCTTTCCATTCACACCTGATTGCCTATGGAGAGAATTGGGGAGTATTTATCTTAGGAAACACAAGACTCAGATGGGATATGAGAACTGTCTTCAAGTATTTGAAAGGCTGGCAGTGGAAGAGGGGTTAGACATGTCCTGTGTTCTCCCAGAGGGGTAGAAGCAGGAATAATGAGTAATTGTACTAAATTTAAAACATCTACATTCCTATCATGTGCTGCCTGACTCCTCCGACCTATTGATGTATTTGCGGGTACTTGCAGCCACATAAAAATAAATTCAGTGCCAGGACTGTTTTCTGTAAATAGTTCTTTCATCAGACTGAATATCATGTTGGTGCTTTGGGGGTACTGATTGCAAAAAATAGTGCTTACTATTGCAAGGCTCTTGGTACTTTCAGAGTTGCCTGAAATGATGAGAAATGATCAATCTCAGCTTTCCAAATGCCCATTCCATGTCTTCTGGCCACCTTTACAAAGTGCCAAGAATGACTGACTTGAGGAAAAGAGCCCTGTTGGCCTCAATATAAATGCCACCAAATTAAAGCTAATTAACATTAGAAGAGAAGGGTGCTATAAGGGCAATTAACATAACCAGGAAAGGAATGTTGTCTATTCATTGCAGTGTCAGAGGATAGCAAAAATTTATGATGGGTTGTTATTGTCACTGGCTAGGAAAACTAAGCAGAACATTTGTAGAAGCTCCCAGAGATTTACTACAGCAGAGTCATCAATTAAAAAAAAAATCAAACCAGAAGTAAATGCCTTCCCTGTCCATTATTTCAGTCCTTTAAGGGACCATGACTTTGTCAGTAACCTTTCTAAAACTTTTGGAATTTTCTTGGCTCAAAATGTCATCAGTCCGTGGTCAACTTGTTAATGAGCTCCTCTGAACTGGTCCTTGGATGACACACTTATAGTTAACTGTGCTTGAAGCCATTCTACTGGGCTAAAGTATGCCAAAAGTTGTGCCCCACTGATGTAGCCTTCAAAAATTTAGCATCCCACCTACACCATAGTGGGGCATCATAGAAGGACTTCAGTGAAGTCTCGTCATAGAAAGAGAGAAAAGAAGGAATGTCAGGAGATGGCCTAGCACTGGAGGGGAAAACCAACAAAAAAAAATTTATCCAATACTTATTATGTGCCAAGGACAGGGATAAGTGTTGGGGATTCAAACAGAAAATTGAAAAAAGTCCCTGTCCTCAGGGTGTTCTCATTCTGATTGAAAGAGATGTCACGCAAAGTATGCTTTATGCTCATGTTCAGTTCATGACAGATAGAAACGCCAGGTAGCTCTTCGGCAAGAAGGGTAGCAGGGTAGACGACGAGGCCCCTAAGACCAAGATGAGCAATGGCGTTGCAGGCAGTCCTCTACCAGAAGGATATAGATCCAAGATTTAGAGCGCAAATAGGGATCTGGGATACCTGCAGAAAGGAGGAGCTGTGAGGGGAGGGGGGTGGTATCCAGCTAATAACTGGTGTTCTGTACCCGCTGGAGCATGAGGGTTGATTGGCAAAGGTAAGGTCCTTGATTCCCCTCACTGACAAAAGGTAATGCTATTTTTTCATCCAGACATCAGGTGGGCTAAGGAAGGGAAGAAGACCCTGGCCCCTTCATCCTTCCATCAACACCCTGCCCTCCCACCCCCAACCTTGAGGTTGTTAAAAATTAACAGTCAGTCTTCAGGTGACCATTTATAAAACCAAAAAGATGATTGAATCTCTTTTGGCCATTTTTACCTAGGTGCCTTTGGGCTGAGCAACTCACCACATTCAGGCCTCAGTTTTTTCCTTCTGATAAATAGAGTTGGACTAGATGACCTATAAGAACTCTTTCAGCCCTAAAATTATGAGAATGTGAAGATTTAATTTACTAAGGAAAGATTGGACTTTTTCTCACAGCTTTTGGTGTCTGTGATTTTTCTGTTCTCAGCTCAGGATTGAGAGACAATGGCCAAAAGTGTCTCTGAAAAGTGCCAAAGGTAGGAAGGCCAGGAATCTTCCTCCCGTAAATAACCATCTACATTGGTTGATTTCCCTATTGACTTGCTTGGAAGCTAAAGGTTGAACCTGATGCCCTCTTTCATAATCATTGAGTTCAAGGGATCTATGAACATGGAGTCTAGAATTTTTATTTTTGGTCTTTTGTTTAGAATGTGAAAGAATTTTTTGAAGTATGTGTGTATGTATATAAATATATATGTGTGTATGTGTATATAATTTATATTATAATATCTGATAGAGAAATAGGGGAGAGAGAGAGAGAGAGAGAGAGAGAAAGAGAGAATATGTTATGTTGTCTCAGTCCATCTTTTACAGAGTTTTACAGACATTGAGAGGTTTTCACTAAAGGGGCAATGCATTTCTATCTTGACCAGTGATGCTTCAAGCAATAGGCTTTTATCATCATACATTTGGACTCTGCCTAGAGAAAGATGGGGTGTGATGTAAGATTGCCATAGCTATGGTAAGGGGAAATCAAGGACACAACCTACTCAGAGCTCTGGATGCAATTGCCACAGCAGCTGCAGGAAGAGGAGTCACTCATGGACAGGTGAGAGTCTACCCTTGGACTTGGTCTTGCCATGTTCTTCTCAACTCCTATCACTGGGTCTGGTTTATGAGGACTCCTGGCTCTCTTATCTCCTCCACCCTAGATGATGCAGGAGAGGGCTGTGGGTTTTCTAGTGAGCAGGGGCTAGGGGCATGAGGTCACTCCAGTTTGTGTGATTGCTTCCTTATTTATGCTTTCACAATACTCATATTAAACGTAAATGATGCTCTCCCACCTGTGGACTTAATATCAGTGGTGAAAGGTTCAAAAGCCATCCTCGTCGCCAAATGAAACAGGAAGGCAATAATAACAATGTAGATGATAATTGTCAAAATGCCTTATGTGGTTCTGTATCGCAAAGTATACGAGACTCTCCACACAGAAGGTAGAAGAAGTAAACCATTTATTCAGACACCAGACAACCATATCCCACAGGCCATCTATCCAGTCTATCACAGCAGTAAAACATTCCACACACAATATCATAACCTGGAAAGTCGCCATCCCAAAACCTCTCTGACCCCCCTGCTGGGTTCTTCCCCAAAACAAACTCACAATACAGCTAAGTCAGCCTGTTCAGTTCTAACAATCACGAGGGCAGCCATTAGCAGCCACCAGCAGCCATAACATCTTTCTCTCTCTCACAGCATTTTCTGTGACAAAACTTCCTTCTCCTGTCACGAAGCTCCTCCCACCATGTAACTTAGGCTTCCTGTGACATAAGTAGGTCATATGGCCTATTAATGGGTGGGAAAGATCTTCAAATCAAAATTGCTAATACAAAGGTGGGCACACATTTATAGGAACCTGGCAGAGAAGACCATGAGAGAAGAAAATTCATGCACTCTAGGTCCTTTCATCAACTTTAGAACAAAACAAAGCTGCTTCTCTGCTCACTGCTTGGTTGTGCATCCTTAGCACTGTGGGGCAAATGCCCTTCTCTTCTCTATTGGTCAAAGCCTGTAAAAGCTCTTTCGATTAACCTTAAAAGGGTCTTAAGAAAGTGTTAGCTCTTCATGTGAAAGCAGTTCTCTTTAATCTGGAGAACTGCAAAGCTCAGGCCACCATGCCAACCCGAGGTGACCCAGAAGGGCAATGGGCCCAGGATGGTCCTGAGAGCTCTTGGCCAATGAAGTCAGTTCTTTCTCTCACTGATCGATAACAGCTCCATGGGAGTTTTCTCTCAGCCGATTGCTTCTGACCGCAACGACTCAAGAGGAACAGCTTTTCAGGTTCCTGGCTGTGCCTACAGCTCTCCTCCCCTGCTGCTGTGTCAATGCCTCTGCCATGCTACTCAGTGCCTTCAATGAGAGCATCCTGTCTCCCAGTGGCTCATCTCTCACTTTAAAAGTCACCACTGCCCACCCTGGGCAGCATTTTGCCCATCTTTAACAGAAGGCCTGACCAACATATGGATGGAATTCTGCCTTTCAAAGTCCCAGGAAATTACAGATCCTTCATGTAATCAATGCTACCAAGATTCCACATAGAGTAGTAACTAAGACCTCACTGCCATCTTTGAATATTGAAGCTTTCTCAAGGATTAATCTGGATTTTATAAATTAGTTACAGACATAGAGCAGGTCAGAGTATTCATATACATCTTTATCATTGTGTGAATTTTTTCCAGACTTTTTCCTTAAAGTCTGGAATTATGATTGTATGGACGTGTGGGAAGTCCCTGCTCTAAATATGCCCTCCACCTTTACAAGTTCTCAATTCATCCGCCATTTAGAAGCCAGTTGCTGGGGACACAGAACACTGAGTGACCTGTCCATGATAGTACAGTTAATATATTTCTGAGGAAGGATTTAAACCCAGGACTTTCTAACACTGAAGTTGGACTTGTAGCCACCGTACCTCCCTAGAAATCTTTTAGCTTCAGGAATCTCCTTGGTTTTGCTGGTTTTGGTTTGTTTTGTGTTTTGTTAGTTTGTTTGTTTGTTTTGTATTTTCTTATGCAGATGCATATTGTTTGCCCTGAAAAACTTTAAGCTCTCTGAGGAACTAGACTGTTTATTTCTGTCTTTGTAACTCCAGGGTCTAGCTTTTTAGTTGGTACTTAAAATGCTTGTTGAATGACTGATTTTAACCAAGGTAAAACTTCACTACATAATAATAGCCAGGTATTAAATTGGATATTTGTAAAAATGCCTCCTGTAGCCCTTGTATAGGATAGTTTTATTGGAGAGAATAATTCAGGAATATAATAACACTTAACTATTTAATGAATCTAGGCCTCACGCATTAGAATACAAATATTTGACCTTCCTGACAAAGATGGATGGATCGAGGCTGTCTTGCATGATATCATTAGATTGTCAAATAACATCATTATTCATGATTACCGAGAATTATTCAGGTGAAATGGCAAACCTAATGGAAAGCTGCTATTTGTGCAGGGGCCGCCGTTTGACTGTCCTTGTCGATCCAACCCCTGTAAAGGAGTAAATGTAACATCCATGTACTCATTTCATTGCAGGGAATAATTAATAGCATAACTTAAACAAATGGAGCCAATTAAAATAAGTATTTTATTGGGCCAGATCCTAGGACATTCTTTTGGAAAGTTTGACTGGATCCCAATTCCATTTCCCGTATTTACTGATCTGTTAATGCTTATGTTTCAAGTTGTAGCAAAGCTTCAGATGTGATTTTGTTGATTTAGGGATTTATTCAGGGAAACATTTTCTAAGTCTTAACATTGTTGAGACAGATTACTCTTGAAGCCTGAAAATGAGGATATTATGGGCTAGACCATGGAGAAACTTGTGTAGTGGAATTGGAGTCAGAGGACCTGGGTTCAAATCCTCATTATCCCTTCACCTTACTGGGCCTTGGTTTCCTAATCTGTACAATGAAAGGGTGGGGTGAGGGTGGGAATAGGACAACAAGGCCCTCCCAGCTCAGAATTCCTAATTAATTCCGTTCAATTTAATTCATGGGACATTAATTAGGTGCTTAATATGGGCCAGGTACTATGCCAAACAATGGAGGTGTTCAAATACTACTCCGGGAATTGGGATCTCATTTATTTGATGGTTCTATCCAATGGTGCTGATTGGAACCTTTTTATGGTTGCTCTCCAGGGTAACTCCTACCACACATTCTTTCCTTTCTGCTGACATCAAAAGGGTAGCAGTGGAATAGTCTTAGTGTCCAACCTGTCATCCCTCACTCTTGTTACATGGCCAACCCATAGTCTCTTCCTACTGCACCATCCCTTGATGCTAATAGCCTTTCCTTCTTCCTTTGAACTTCCTGCTCATTCCTTCTGTGTCATATGCATTTTTAATCAAATACTCTTGTGATCCCAGTCTTGATACATAAAGACTCTGGAAACACAAAGACAAAAATAAAAAGTTCTTGCCCTCCTAGAACTTGCATTTTACTCAAGCTGTGTTTGAGTCATCCAAACTCTTCCCCCTTTCCTCCCCTCAGAAAGGTCTAAAACCATGTGGGAGTGAGGAGGGCTCAGACCTCCCACCTTTAAGCATCACCTGTGTAACCTGCATTTGGCCTTCATTCAAAGAAAAATGGAAAACTGCCATCATCTACCGGAAAGGTAGCTAGGCTTAGGGTCAGAGGATTTGGGTTTAAAGCCCAATTCTACTCTGTTCTACTTGCTAACTGTGGAACCTTGGTTAAGTTACTTCTTCTCTCTGTGATTCTTCTAAAAACAGAGGGGCTGGACCAAGGGGACTTTTCACTCCGAAGTCTTCAATCCTCTAACCAGGCAATTTTCAAACTTTGTGGTCTCAGGGCCCCTTTGCAGTCTTAAAAATTATTAATGGACTCTTTCTCCCAAAGAGCTTTTGTTCATGTGGGGTATATCTATTGATATTTACTACATTATGAACTAAATTTTCTTAGTATTATTATGAAAATATTTTTGACTCCACAGAGCTCCTGAAACAGTTTTGGGGTCCCCCTAAGGATATCCAGACTACAGTTGGAGAACAATTGCTATAACCATTTCATCTTCTGAATAACAAGAATACTATTTCATCAAATTTGTTTTGGAGCTAGTTTATTCCACTTCAGTATCATCTTATCTGAAAAACCAGTTTGCACACACACACACACACACACACACACACACACACACACGTGTGTGTGTGTGTGTGTCTGTGTATATATAGACTTGTATATGTGTATATATAGACTGGTATATGTGTGTATATGAATACATATATACACACACATATACATATATATATACATACATATATATACTTGTCATGGGATGTGGGGTTAAGAAGTGAGCTTATGAATGGTGAGATCACTGTCAGCAATTGAATTAATATCAAAGGGGGCCTAGGAGGCCTTGTTTCTTTTCAAGAAGTCTGCTATTCTAATATATAAATCTCTGTTTTAAGAAAGTCACACTTTGGACATCGTGATATTAATTTTAGGTTAATTATTTTATAGCCAACTCCCAAATGACTTTTAAATATACATGTTTGAAAAATGCAGAGAAACGTTAGGTTTATAAAATGTAAGAAAAAAGATATAACCTTATTATCTAAATATATGTACACATCTATGTATCTATATAGATGTGTCTGTATATCATATATAGGTATATACACACATATTCCTTTTATTATTTACCACCTTTGACATTCAATGGGTACTTGTAGGAACAGTCCTTTGCCCAGAGGGCCCTGGAGAAACTACTTCATTGAAGTGATATTTGGGTTCCTGGTAGTCACTGAAAGGGGCCAAGGATTAATAGTTCTTCCAAGAAAAGTAGAACAACATCTGTTATTCCAGCTAATATTTTCTTTTAAAATTAGATGTTTTATATCATTCTGGAGAAAGACAGGAAATACATGATAGTGGTTGTAGGCATAAAAGATCATAGATTTAAAAATCCTCTGGTCCAAGATTCTTATTTTACAGGTGAAGAAACTGAGACCCAGAGAGGTTCAATAAGTCCCCTCAAGTTGCACAGCCATTAAGTAGGAGAATTGAGATTTACACCTGAGTCTCTAAGCCTCATTGTCCTTCCATTACACAATGCTATTCCCACATTTTTCTTTGACCACTGAAGCATAATATGAAATTTAAACCTAATTCCTCTGACTTCATCCAGAGTTCTTTGTGTTTTATTGCACTGACTCTGAAAATCCTCCTAGTTATGAGAAAAGCAATGATAATTCTTGACATGGACCAGTGTCTGCTTTATTTGAATCCTCTGGTAGGACCCAAATAACGGGCTTTACTCATTTGACCTCCATGAGATATCTTAACTCTCCTCATTGACAAGTCCTCAAGATTTCTTGTCTTCAGATGTTCCTGGTAGTTTTCCAGCAAGGCTATAGATTGACAGGGTAAAAATGGAGGTTTCACATCCTGTCTTCTCTCCATACCCGTGGAGTCGTTGCTTAATCTCCCCAAAATTAAAAAAATCTCAGCTCTTTTGACTCAAAGCTAATTGATGATCAGAGTCTCTTGTCCTTCCCTACTCCTCTCTAGTCAGGCTACTGCCAGAGTATTATATTCAGTTGTAGGCACCACAGCTTGGAAGAACATTGCTAGGCTGGAGAGACATATTGGAAACTAAACAGGCAACTGGAAAACTGAATGGCCTTGAGTTCATACTGGTTGAGGATAGGCACACAGAGGTTGAGATGTGTAGCCTGAGGATGAGAAGATTCAGGGGATATGACAGGCATCTACAAGTATTTGAGGGAATGTTGTGTGGGAAACTGATTCATTTTTATAGGACCTCCCTGGCTTCAAGTCCCAACTAAAATCTTACTTTCTACAGGAAGCCTTTCCCAACCCCTCTTAATTCTAGTGCCTTCTGTTTTGAAATTAATTCCTAATTATATTGCATGTAGCCTATTTGTACATATTAATTTGCTTCCTCCCCCGTTAGATGGTGAGTTCCCTGAAGGCAGGGTCTGTCTTTTGCCTCCCTTTTGTATCACCAGCACTTAGCACACTGCCTGGCACATAGTAGATGTTTAATAAATATTTGTTGCCTGACTGATAGAGGAAAGGTCTGGGAACAGTGTGGGGGAAGTTCAAGAAAGATAAATTTAGACTTCATTTCAGGGGAATTTTTTTTTCCTAACAAGTAAAACTTACCAAACATGGAGTGCCTTATCTCAGCAGTATTTTCCCTCTCACTAGAGACATCCAAGAGAAGCCTGGGTCACCCCTTGGTAGATATATTGCTGTAACAGTGATTCCTTGGGGAATTGGATTTGATGGTCACTGAGGTCTTTTCCAACCCTTAAATTTTGTCATTCTGAGATTACATAGGGAAATGAAAATGAAGAAAAACTTCATTGAAAAAAGCAACTTACAAACACCAGAGGATCATAGACCAAGAGCTAGAAAGAATCTTAGACAGCAAGCATGTAGTCCGAGACCATTTTGCAAATGGAGAAACCTAGACCCAAAGAGGTGTTTCAGCTTACAGAAGATCACATAGGAATATGTACCAGAGTCAGAAAGCAGTGTTGGCCCATTCATTCCGATATAATAAATTTCCAAGGATAGTTAGTTCTCTAAAGGGGGCCGTGGGGGTATGGGTGTGTACACAGTAATTAGGTGACATCAATTTTTCAAACCATAAAGCATCTTTTTCAGACCAGAGAACTGTATCTGCTGTTCTATATTTGAAAATATTTTATATTTCCTCCATGTTTTCCTTTTAAAAGTTGTATGCAATATGTGATTAAATTTAATTTCAGCCAAAAGTCAGTATGAAAAACTCAAGGTTTTAATGAAAGACATTTCCCTTAAAATATGTCAACCAATGGACTTGAAACGATTAGAAAACAATGCCTTATCACTTAGGACACTTTGTTTCCCTGGTGTCAGCATTACAGAACGATGTTCTCTGAAGGGCAATAGATTTGGAAGGAGAAGGTAGGTAGTGGGTATTATATGTGCCTTTAATAGTGGAAAGTTGTTTATTGAAAGGGTAATCACAGAGAACCATCCGCATGCCTGTACTTGTGCTCCAACTCCAAAAACCCTTTTTTATATTCTAACACAGGCATTAAAACAAATACTATTAAAATGGAACATGCCATTCTATTTCTCTAGTTGTAAATTTCAAGGAAATCAATAACAGCATAACAGAAAAAATTGGTCGCTACCTCCGGTGTCTCAGCATTAATGGAGAAAAGGCTTTCTTATCTCAAAGGAGCTGATGGTTATAAAATGAAATGTGTCTAAATACATGGCAAAAGATGATTAAAATATCATGGAGAACCAAAGCACTCCGGCTGTGGATATTCATTAAGCTGACCATTAATAACCCGTGATAAAAAAAGTAATATTACGGCATTCATAAATTCTGTATGCAGATTTTTATTAAGCTGGCATATTATAAGAATTGATTCTCTGACATCTCCTGGCTGTGGTTATAGATAATTGTGTTTCATTCACATTTTTTCTATAATCCAAGAATTCTGAAGGACTGTTTCTAGCTAGTTATTATGTTTTTGTTTTAGATAGCAATTCTTTCAACCACTGTGCAATCAGAAAATATAATTATAGTGTTCAGTGTGAAATGTTCTAATGTTATGTCAGCATTTCCATTAGAACCCCTCTTTTTCCTAGGATATAACTTGGGCAGCAAATTTTGCTCAGGTTTCTGTGTACATTATATTTTCTCCTTTAGGTATTTTTTTCTTGTTTAGGAATATTAAGGGAATCTGAATTGCCTTTTTTTTAAAGCCTGAAAATTTTCAATCCATTGCTTTACTTATTTATTTTGGGGGCCTTTAATTTCCTAGGTGAATCAATTTCATAACAAAAGGAAGTATTTATTAAGAGCCACACCTCCAAATGCTAAACACTGTGGTAGATCCTGGGGATGCAAAAATGAAATTGAAACATCCTCTGCCCCTAGGAGATTGCAGTTAATATCAGAAAACAGCATCTATATGGATATAGTACCATATAAACTGAGGGGGGAGTGGTCACTAACAATCTGGGACATCAGGATTCCTATAGAAGATGGTGCTTGAGTTGAGACTTGAAGAAAGTTGATATAACAGTGAGAAGCTAGGGATAAAACATGTCTTAAGCCATTTTCATTGATCAGTTCTGAGGTTATAGAATCATAGATTTACAACTGGAAGGGACCCGAGAGGTCATTAAATACAACTCTTTCATTTTAGAGCTGGGAAACTGAGGCCCAGGACTGTGAATTGACTTGCCTAGGGTCACATAACTAATGAACGTGTTTCTTACTCCCAGTCCAGCAATGCTTGATAATGATCCAAGATCCCATAGTAGGTTCCCTGGACCACATCAGCTTGCCAGGTTCTAGTACCTCCTTTTAGAACTTGTTTAGAAGACCTTTATCTTTGGCCCCAGGGTCATAGCCCTAGTATCTATTTCCTATGCTTTCCATGATTATATTGACCTAGTACATACTTGCACATAGTTGACATTTAATAAATATTGGTAAATTGCATGCAGGAATGTGCTGGAGTCAGCTTATATGGACTCATGGAAGTGGATTATTAAATTTTCAGCGTAAGAATTTGTACCTCAGAAATAGGCAAAATACAAATCAAGCCTTGATTGTCTAAGCTTAGGAAACTGATGGAGAAAATATTAATAATGCAGATTAAATTTACAAGTGTCATATGTAATTCAGCACCCCCCCCCAATTGTGTTAAGTTGTTTTTCAGTCGTGTCCAACTCTTCATGACCCCATCTGGGGTTTTCTCAGCAGAGATACTGGAGTGGTTTGCCGTATCCTTCTCTAGCTCATTTTACAGATGAGGAAACTGAGGCAAACAGGGTGAAGTGACTTGCTCAAGATAACACAGCTGGTAAGTGTCTGAGGAAAGAGGAGTCTTCCTGACCCCAGGACCAAAGCTCTATATACTATACCACCTTGCTGCCTACCCCAAGGCAGTGTTAATATTTGCCAGCAAACCTCTGCATGTGCTTGGCAGTCTAGAGAACCTAATGGATCCCTTCTCAAAATAATGTTTTCATTTTCTAAAACAAAATACACAGGATTACAAAGGAAGTCAGTTATTTTAAAATAAAAATCTAGGGTTCTTTTTTTCCATCTAAATTCTTGGACTCCCTGAATCTATCCATGGAAACTTTAGGATCTATGGACCTAGAGTTAAGAACTTCATATACATTGTAAGTTTCTTGAAAGTTGAATTCATTTCATTTATTGCATTTGCATCCCTAGCACTCAGGACAATGCCTGACACATAGTAGGTGTTTCCTAAAGGCTTGTCTATTGATTCACATTAACCAGCAAGTCAACCAATCAATCAACAAAAGTGTATAAAATGTCCATTCTGTGTCAGACACAAAGACAAGGATGAAAGACTGCCTGTAATCAAGAGCACAAAAACATAGGTATGTGGGCATGTAGAAAACACAGTTAAGTATGTAAATGTCTGTAATAAGCATTTGTTAAATATGTATTGTGTACAAAATCCTATGTTAGAATGTAGATATGAAGGGAAGACAGTCTCTGCTTTCAGTGGGCTTATGTTCACCACATTATTTAAAATTTTCTAAGAAAGAATTGTTCCAAAACTCATTGTATTTTTAAAGAGGGGGAAAAAAGTATAGGCTACACTAAGTTACCTTACCATATGGATTCCAAAAATATGTGGGAAAAAATAAAATATTTTAAAATGTTGCCCAGAAGTTTTCTCAGCTATAAAATTAAAATTAAATGACAAGCCAAACAGAAAATACCCAAAATAATTCCTCAGTCAGCTCAATTATGGTTTCCAACTGCTTATTCAGCGAGACTGAGCCTCCCTCCTGTTATTTTGATGTTCATTTTTACAAAGGTCCACATTTAAGCCAAAGAAGTGTTGTTCCCTTCACCCTCTCGCTGGCTCCGGGTCTCAGGGTCTGTTTTTCAGCACGTCTTTATGGAATTCTTGCTAATGGATCCCAACCCTTTATTGATTCAGAGCTAGCCTTGTAAAGATGATTGTAAAGAATACCAGATTCATCAGCCTTTTTAATAGGAGCTAGGAAGGACTGTCCAAATTTCACTGACTTTGGCTGGAGCAATACTCCTGGTAACGGGTTTGAGTTGTTGCACCTGGATGGGGCTTTGAGGTCTCATACACATGGAAGGCAGGCAGAGAAATGATAGGCAAATAAAAAAGGCTTGGCATGAAGAATTCAGTTATTATTTTTCTTCTCCGTTATCTCTTGCCTACCAGGGAATGTGCTTAACTTTAGGCTTTCCATTATGTATTATAAAATCTGATGATAAAGTGTTTGGAATTTACGATAGACTTGTTTCTCTACGTTAGCAAGTTTGAAATAGCAGGGAGCCCCAAGAGCCCCAAGCACAATGTAATAGAGAGGCAAGCTCAGGAAAAATTGCTCTCAGCCCATAGAACTGTATGTAACTATGCCCATTAAATCCGAGCTCTGATGTTCCTATTGCCCCAAACCATACAGAGGAATGGCGGCTGTAGCTTCCAACTGAGAAAGGCAAGAACTTCCCTTGGATTCTGTCTCATTAGCATTTTCATCTATGAATCTGAGGCTTTTTTTTGTTTCTGAAATAATTTTTTTACGTTTGGGAACACTCATTTTTCTGACCTTGAACAAGAACTCGTAAGTCGTGGGATCATAGATTTAGAGCTGATAAAGACTCTAAAAATCACCTACTCCAACCCTCTCATTTTACAGAAGAAGAAACTGAGGGTCAGATTCTTCTCTAGATCCTAAGATTTAGAGATGGACAAGACCTTAGAAACCATGGACTCCAACCCTCTGATTCTTGGATGAGGTTAAGTGACTTGCCTAAGACTTCCTATTTCATATACACAACCAAGTCCCTCAAAGTACAAATGATGAATCCCCATGTGTCGGAGTCATACTATTTGATGTTACAATTAAGTAAAATATAGTAATTGGTTTCAGCCCAGTAGAAACATGTAGGATAAATTCAAATAACACAACAATTTCAGGGGATTATATGTAACATTATATTGCTAATATAGCATCATTAATAATTAACATTATTAAATAAGTCTCAAGATAGCAATATTAATCAATAATAGATAGGTTAATTATTGATAATATTATTGCTATTTAATATTAAATACATACATTTGTGTGTTTTGTTTATGCACATGTACATGTATGTATTGTGCACATACATATGCATTGTGTATCTGTATCCTTATATTTATATATACATGTATGGCATGTTCTATATGTCTACTTACTTAAATGGCATATTTAATCTTTGAAACCAAGAGGATAGACAGAGATCCATGTTTTTATATGTGTATATGTATGTGTATGTATATACTCCAATTCACATTAATAGAATATGTATGCACTAATGTAAATTGCAATATTTGTAGACTATATATTTTGTTAATATTGCTTAGTTGTTTTTAGTCATATCTGACTCTTCATGACTCCTTTTGCGGTTTTCTTGGGGAAGATACTAGAATGGTTTGCCATTTCCTTCTCCAGCTCATTTTATAGATGAGGAAACTGAGGCAAACAGGGTTTAGTGACTTCCCGAGGATCACATAGTTAGTAAGTGTTTAAGGCTGGATTTGAACTTGGGTCTTCCTGAGATCAGGCCTGGTGCCCTAGCCGCTGCACCGTCTAGCTGCCCCTATATACTATTGACATATGATATATAATAAAATATGTTCTACTAACATAGCAATTTGTATCCGTGTATATCGCCATACATATATGTGTGTATGTATATGCGTGTACACATAGATATTCTACTAGTCTCAATTGTCAACTGCTCATCACCTTGTACTTTTGGAGATCTCCTTGGGCACTGAGAGTTTAAATGATTTGCTGAAGGTCGCATGGCCATAGGTGTCAGGGTTAGGACTTGAACCAGGCTCTTTGTGACCCTGAAGCCAGCTCTCTCTCCAGGACCCCACACCAGTAACAATGATAAAAATAATAACAATGGAGAATTTTTGTTTTATTACTTTTCACACACTTCCTCTTTTGTGCCTCAAAACAACACTGAGATAGGGATTGTAGCTATTATTATCCCCTTTTTGCAGTTAAAGAAACTGAGGCTCAAGAGGTGAGTCACTTTTATCCATCTCGCCTATTCTACACCGGTGACCTCCAGATCTAGATATCGTCTGTCTTGAGCTCAATCAGATGTTACCAACTGCCTGCTTGGCACATCCACCTCACGATCTTACACCCTGCAGCAAGTAAAGAATAGAGCTCATTATCTTAGCGACCAACCTTCCTCTCCTCCAGACGTCCCTGTTTCCGTTGGGGAGCTATGCTCCCAGCCGTCAAAGTTGGCAACTTCAGCGTCATCCATGATTCCTCTCCCTCCTTCCCCCCCCCCATTTCAATCTTGTTGATGCTGCCTTGACACCACCTCTCCCATCCACCGTTCATCCCTTACTTTGCTCGGAGGCCCCTTCCCCAAGTTTAAGCCCTCATCTTTTCTCCCTTGGGTTATTATTGTCGTTCATCCTTTATTCTCAAAGATCATATGGGCGATGTCTTGACTTGATCATGAATTGGATATTAGCAGGGCAGAGCTGAGCAAAGTCACCAGCCTCACTCTCTCCTCCAGAGTCATCAAAGTCCAGTGGCAAGGCAAAGACCAAGAGACCCAGGATTCAGTCCTTGGATTATTATAATCGCATCTTAGTTGATTTCTCATACATTCTCTGTCCTCTCATGTCCAGCCCTACTCAGAAACCTTCAGTGCAACCTGTTAAGCTTAGGCTGCCATTTGAACTCCTTCTATCATCTATGGGAGTGGGTGAGATCACCAGGGTTAAGAGAGAAGAGGAGTGGACTTTGAGACGGAGTGTTGGGGAGTAACTCAAGGAACCTGGAAAGGTACGAGGAAAACTTGAGGTTTCAAGATCATAGAGACTAAGGCAAGAGAGAAAACCCCAGGAGGCATATAAAAACTCCTTGGAGGAATTCTTTTTTTCATCTCTTTGTGTCCAATACCTGCTAGAGTGCCTTGCACACAGCAGGCCGGTGGTGTCAAAATCCAAATAGGAAAACACATCACTAAACTGTACATAAGGATCCTTGCAGGCTGCATATGGACTTAAAACACACACACACACATTAGCATTATGTTTTATTGCATTTTTATTTATTTTTTTAAGCATTTTTCAATTATATTTTAATTTGGTCCAAACTTTGGAGTCTTGGAGGCAATGTTTGACATTTCTATCTATGAGGTAGATTGAAGCTGGGTGAGATGTTTTATCCTCCTGTTAATAGTAAACTCCTTAAAGGCAGGGACTCTCTCCTGTGTATCTTTGTATCCCAGTGCCCAGAGTATGCAAGGTGCTTAACATATGTTGAATTTAAATGTTGCAATAAATCATGACATAATTGTAAATACTTCCTGATATTGGAAGTTGATCACTGGGTCACAGCATTAATACAAATAACTCACTTCTCTGGTGCTAGGTTTGCAAAGCACTGCGCAAATCAGTGAAGGTGCTAACAAAAGTGCTATCATCCTGTGTTCTAATGAAGGAACTTGAGGGTGAGTGGTTACAAGCCTGAGGGCACCCCAGTAAATGCCAGACCGGGGACTTGACCCCACATCTAACGGTTCCAAGGCCACTGATGCCATACTGATTGATACCATCCAATCAGACCTCTGCTTACTCTGGGATAATGAAGGAAGCATCAATGACAGCATTTCTCCAAAAGGGAAGGACCTGATGTTCCCTTGAGTGTAATAGTAAAAAAAAATGCTTGAGATCTTTTTTGTTGAAATTGTATTTCCATCATTCTCCCCATCTGTGGGCCAATAAATGGGTTCCATAAACTCAGTAGCCTTGACGCGTTGTTGAAGAACAGATGAGAAAGGTGTGGCTGGTCACTTTTCAGCTCTCATTGACAATATTCAGGTGACATTTAGGAGAAAGGAAGCAAAATAGAAGACATCATTGACTGTGGGTTTTTCTCTCTCAAAGATTTGTATTGTTTGTTGAAGCAGCTTCTCCGGCGTCCACCCTGAGTTTGAGTGATTTCCTTGCTTCTTGAATATTATTGTTAATATTTAATGAACTAGATGTCAGAGCTGCCCTTTGTTGACCTCAAGTCAAGATCTTTAATCACCGGGCTAGTTCTGGTGGAAGAGAAAACTCGCTTAAGGTTTAGTTTTATTGCTTTTCTATCCTGTCCATATACTCTGTGGAGACGATCCTAAATTTTTTGGTAGAATTTGGATGTGAAACTGCTTTGGGGGATTGTTGAAAAGGTAAGGGTAGTTTGTAGTATTGCAAATTTACTATAAGGACTATAGCTAGCTGACCTCAGGGCTTGTTTCCCATCCATCCGTCCTGGACATCTTGGGATATCTTGCTTCCTTCTCCCCATTCTACCTCTTACCCTGACAATAGTCAAATCTGTGCCATTCTTGTTTCTAGGAAGGGCATGAGAATGAATGTGCTGTGGCTCCACATGTCATTTCAATGACTTTTAAATCAAAACTCCCCTCGCCGGCCACCATTCCCTTACAGGCATAAGATCCTGTGAAAATCAACATGAAAACTAAATATATTAAATAAAAAAAAGATCTTGGAGGGCAGGGACCATCTTTGCATCCCCATTGCCTGCCCAGCCACCAGGCACATGAGAGACTTTCCCCCGATCTACCTTCCCCTTTGTTGGAATCATTTTCACTATTTTTAGGGATGAGTAAATGTGGATACCCATCCCCTTAGAGAAGCATAGCTCTAGAGCCAGATTGGAGGCCATCTAGACCAACCTTCTTATTTTACAAATGAGGAAACTGAGGCCCAAGTAGGAGAAGTGACTGCCCAAGGTCACACGGATGGGGGAGAAGGAAAAAATGAAAAAAAAAGAAATTTACATTATAATTTTATTACATATTTAAAAGGAATAACAAGCTGTACATAATAGATTTGCAGTTTTCATGTGTAATCATCTTTTTATTATACAGTGTTATGGAAATGCTTGTTTTATTACATAAATTAAAAATAAATAAATAAATAGAAACAGCCCTCGATCTCAAGGAGTTTGCAGTGTGATGGGGGAGACAACATGCAAACAATTCTGTACATCATATATATGTGTGTGTGTGTGTGTATCTATCATATGTATATGTACATACACAAATGAATTCACACACATACACATATATGTATATATGCATGTATATACCCACACATACATATATACATACATATGTATATATACACACACACATAAACACATACTGTATACACACACACACATATTAGAAATAGTCAATAGGAGGGCACCAGCATTCAGGGGTATAAGGAAAGGCTTTGTATAGAAAGAATTTAGCTGGGATTTGAAGGAAGCCAAGGAACCTCAGAGGTGGAGGTGAGGAGAGAGAGAATTGCAGACATGGGGGACAACCAGTGAAAATGCCTGGAGTCAGGAGGTGGCTTGCATTGTTCAAAGAACAGCAAGGAGGTCAGTGTCTCTGGATCCCAGAGGGGGTGAGGCATGAGAAAACTGAAAGGGTAGGGAGGGGACTAGATTATAAATGACTTTGAAAGCCAAACAGAGGATTTTATATTTGATCCTAGAGATGATAGAGAACTCCTGGAATTTATTGGATGGAGGAGTGGGTGATGTGGTCAGACTTGTGATTTAGAAAGATCAGTTTGACAGCTAAGAGGAGGATGGATGGGAGCAGGGAGAGATTTGAGACAGAGAGATCAATCAGAAACAGACATTTCAGTGGTATGGGTGTGAGGGTTTGGGGGCCTGCACCAGGCTGGTGCCTCTCTGAGATGAGAGAAGGGAGCATATGTGAGCGATGTTATGAAGGTAAAATGGACAGGATTTGGCAGCAGATAGATGTGTGGGCTGAGAGAGAGTAAAGAGTCGAGGATGATGCTTAGGTTGTGAACATGAGTGACTGGTAGTATGGTGGATGATAGTAATAGAGAAGTCTGCACATGGAGAGAGTTTTGAGGGAAAAGATAACAAATTCAGTTTCAAACAAAATGAGTTTAAGATATCTATGGGACATTCAATTTGAGATGTCCAATAGGCAGCTGGAGTCCTGAGTCTGGAGGTTAGGAGAGAGATTAGGGCTGGATTAGTAGATCTGAGAATCATCTTCATAGAGCTGCTAATAGAATCCCTGGGAGCTGATGAGATAATGGAGCAGAATAGTATAGAGAGAGGAGGAAAGGGCCCAGGACAGAATCCTGATCCTCTGACTTCAGAGCCGAAGTTCCTTCTGCTAAGCTAGGTCTTAAAAAAATCTCATAGGTGGCTAAAATTTATTTTTCTTTCAATTTTCACTTTTATTACTTGAATTTTTCCTGGTCATTGTATTTACCTGCCTTTCTTTTATTTCTGTTGCTTCTGGTGTTGGTGTCCTTCTGATTTTTGCCTTTCTTTGTGTACATCTGTGCTGACTCTACAAGTTTTAGTCTGTTTCTATTTTCTTTACCTGGAATAATCTGTGATTTGTATGCCAGAAGCACCGCCTATGTTTTTGAAGCCACAGGGAACATATTTATGAAGATATGATTTTTTAAAGTTTATTTATTTTATTCTGAACTTAAGAAATAAAACAAGCATTTCTATGACATGGTAGTATAGGGGAAAAAAGATGATTATACATGAAACTGCAAATATATTGTGTACAACTTGTTATTCCTTTTAATTATACAATTAAGTTATAGTGGAACTTTCTTTTGTTTCTTTTTTTTCTGCTTTTTAGAGATGGCTACAATTAGACACAAATGTGCATGTTATATATACACATATATGCATATATACATATATATGTGTATGCATGTGTATATATATGCCTATATACACAAATGGACATATATACATACACGTATGTATATATACATGACCATTCTATATACAGAGATATGATTATTGAGAAATCTTCATGTCATTAATTTCTGAGTGAATTTTTAAAGTTCTTTGACATTGTCCATTTGTCCAGATGTTGGCCAAATCTTAGAGGAGCACCAAATGTTCCTGGTGAGTTTATGGCAGCATTTGGGAAAGTTTTCCTTACCATTCTCTGCCTCACCCCCAAATCGAAACCTGTTACAGAGGCTTCAGTAATAATATTGAGGGAAGAGTCTTGAATTTGGAGGCAGCAGAGAATCTTGGGTGTGGACACTTTATCTGACATCTGTTTACCATAATTTGTTGTTCAGTTGTATACAAGTCTCATGACCCCATTTGGGATTTTCTTGGCAGAGAGCCATTTCCTTTTCCAACTCGTTTAATAGATGAGGAAACAGGCAACCGGGGTTACCTGCCTAGGGTCACACAGCTAGTAAGTGTCTGAGGCCAGATTTGAACTCAGGATGATGAGTCTTCCTGACTCCAGGCCTGGCATTCTATCTACTGCATCCCTCAGCAGCCCAATTCACCATAATACTTTGGGCAAATGACCACTTCTGCGATCCTCAGTTTCTTCATCTATAAGATGGCAGTAATAACAGGCTACCTCCCACACAGGCTTGTTGTGAGAGACATACTAAATAAAACTTAAGATGCCCTGTAAACGCCAATTGTTATTGTCTTTCCCTATAAAGAGGCCACTTGTTTCTGACTAAAAAGATCTGCAGATGTTCTGGGGACAGCATTGCATAACATTGCAGCTCTGAAGTCAGTCAGGGAACAAAGACGTGTTTACTTTCTTCCTCTGAGAA
>CM053624.1:360328530-360359703 GCA_028646595.1 Phalanger gymnotis
TAGAGATTTATCTTGCCCTACAAGAAAGGAAGGGAAAGGGGGATGGGAGGGGAGTGGGGTGACGGAGGGGAGGGCAGACGGGGAACAAGGCAACCAGAGTGTAAGCCATCTTGGAGTGGGGGGGGGGATGGGGAGAAAATTTGTAATTCAAACGCCTGTGAAAATCTAAACATATTAAAAATAAATTTAAAAAAAAGTTTCTAGAGCACTTTATACAAATTAGAGTCAGAGTCCATAAACATTTGTTAAGCACCTACTATGTGCCAGGCTCTATGCCGATCACTGGGGATACAAAGAAAGCATTAGCCAGCCCCTGCCTTCAAGGAACTCACACCCTAATTATCAAAAAACAACATATAAAAAGAAATGGACAAGGAGAGGGGAGAATGAACCAGCCCAGTGAGAAATGATCAGAGAAGTATGAGTTGATTGACTTCATTACAGACTTGATTACAATCTGCAAGATGATGCATTCCTAGAGATCGTGAAATCTAGGAGAGGAGCCATGTAGGAAATGAAGAAGTGAATGTCCTGGGCGTTCTTCTTGAGTGGTGGGGTGCCTAGGACAAGAACCCTGCGGAGGACTGGGTTGGGGCTGGGAGGAATTCTCCAATGGTCACCCTCCAGATGGAGGGAAGGAGGGACCCCTGGGTGAGGGGCCTGGGAGGATCTCTCCAGTGGCCACCTTTCAGATAGAGGGAAGGAGGGACCCTCGGGACGGGGATGGGATTGGGGGTGCTGAAGAGGATAAGTTTCAAAGTCGATTTCACCTTGCAGAATGATGAGTTATCTCATTTGATCCTTATAATAACCCTTAAAAACAAAACCAAAAAAAAAAGAGTGTGAAATAGGAGAGATGAGTTTAGAACATGGAAACGAGGCCATCCTTTGATTTTCCTTGGTGGGCAATTAATTTAAAAATGCATATTCGGTAAGCTGCTCATATTTAAATCTAAGTCTATGGAATGACTATATTTAGCACCATATTCCCCTGTTGGGGATATGGGGGTGAGGGTAATTTGCCTGTAAAATGCCTCCTGTAACTGAGTGTAAAACTCAGTGAGACTCCTTAATCTTCTTACCACATGAATGAGGGAACTTGAAATTCCCGGTTTCTGCTATACTTATAGAAGTTATGAAAACATGTGATAATGGGACATTGCATCCAGTTGACCATAGGGGCATCTAGTCTAACTCTCTCATTTTAAACTTCAAGAAATTGAGGCCCATATACGTCATTTGACTGACTGAAGTCATACAGTTAGTTCTTGCTAGCAATAGGGTTAGAATTTGGGTTTTCTGATCCTTAAATCCACTGTTTGTGGATTTCTTGTGGCAATTCTCTTTATAACATGCAGCAAACAGTTAATAAATGGATCCAGACCCCCTACAAGTGATGCACATCCAATCTGAGTGGCACATGATAATTTTGCTTTTTAAATAAATCATATTTGAAATTCAAAAGGGAGCAGGCTTTCAGGATGGCAGTACCACCCACTCACACTCAGGTGCTCAGGGGCACTGATTTACTACGAAGTTAAAATTAAGAGGAAAAAGATTACTTACTGGTATTTCCCAAAGAGAAGTGTGGTGGTGCAGTATCTTGCTTTCTTCCACATTTGTGGGGGTCTGCCCTCAAATTGGGGGAATTTGGGATGCTGAAGGTAATACCTCCGATGCCTGAGGACGATGCCATGTCACAATTCTCTGATATCCCAGGTAATGCCTCTTAGAAGCATTATACTGAATGTACAAATGGAGCATGGGTTTGGTCTAACATCCAATTTCTTAGACTCAATTTCTTTGAATGATTGCAATTTCTTTACGTTTTAATGTAAACCTCTACTTTCTTCAGGATAGGTATATATCGCTGCTGCTGATGCTGCTACCACTAATACTACTAGTATCATACTCATGATAATAATCATTGATATTTGCTTAACATTTTAAAGTTTGTAAAGGACTTATACATATGTATATATATACATATATGCATATATATATATATATATATACATACATATGTAGTCTCATCTGATCCTTATAACAACCTTGTAGGATAGGTGTAATTGTCCCCATTTTGCCGATGAAAATAGTAAGTTTCCGAAAGGATATGATTTGCCTAGGGTCACACGGCCAGTTTTTTAATTAATTTCAATCCAGGTCTTCTTAACTCCCAAGTTCAACAATCGATCCTCTTTTCTCCACTGTGTCCCCTCCTCTTCTCTTACTAATATTCCATTGGATTTCATTGATTTAGGAGTTCCTTCCATCATGCAGATTGTGAGACTTCCACACCTCTTGTTCATCTCCTCCTCAAAGCTCACCATATTTCAGTACACATTCATATGGACAGCCAATGGAGTTTTCCAGCAGTATGTCTTTATTGGACAGTCAGTATGAGTAGATGGTGACCTGGGTCCAGAGTTGAAAAGAAAAAGAGAGTGGGCTTCGTTGCTTTTGAGAAGATACAAAGCTCTGAGCCTGACCCCAAGCTTCCTATGAAAGCAAAGATCTATTTTTTCAATACTTTCAATACCAATATTTTTCCGGTGTTGGCTCTAGGACAGCGAAACCTGGCAAATCCTTCCCTCTGAAGATCTAAAAAGGAGTATTGTTACATCATTTCATGGAGATTATGAGGATTATGAATCTTAGGATTCAAATTATTGTGGTTTTGTGGCTGTTTTCTCTAATATGCTCTGAATTCTCTAATATGGAAGTGTTTGTTGTTAGGATTGCATTTTTCCAAATTAATGGGTCACAAAATAGTCACTATTTAGAGAAAGACTAGCAATTTTCATAAAAAGAAATATAATTTTGTTAAACCAACAAGATGAAATCTTTTCTCTTTGCAAAACCAAACCTTGCTCTTATTTTCTACCTATGTGAAGGGTGATTAAAAAATGATTCCTTGAAATCTAGAAATGCATAAGAATGTTTATATTCTTGTCACCATTTACATGAAATAACACCTCTAGTAAATATTTTTAAAGTGTGAACAAATATCCCAAGGTACATAGTGATACATTATATTACCTTCTGCCACATATAAATTAAGGAAACATTAGTTTGGGGAAAGTTACATTTGTTTTTTATTCCATAGGCTCCAGATTCTTTCAACATGGTAAAATGAGAAAAGTGAACTTGTCCGCATTATAGTTATCACAATTTTTGAGGAATCCAGTAAGCAAATAATGCTTGTGTAAGGCTCTAGTATTCTGTGTTTATCAGTCAAATTATCAAGTCATGCTTGGGAAAAGGCAGGATAAAATGTTAGCAGAATAGAGACATCTGATTTGCCATGGTCAGCCCAATGATATGTCTGAATGTGACTTAGCCACATCAATCAATCAAGAAACAATTCTCAAGTGCTGACAATTTCCAAGCACTGTCTAAACCAGGGGTGGAAAACTGTGGCCTCAAGGATGCAAGTGGCCCTTTTAGGTCCTCAAGTGCAGCCCTTTGACTGAATCCAAACTTCACAGAACTAAACCTCTTAATAAAAGGTTAATTCTGTAAAAACTTGGACTCAGTTGCACTTGAGGACCTAGAGGGCCACATGTATCCTCGAGGCTGCAGGTTCCCCACTCCTGGTTTAAACATTGGAAATAAAAAGAAAGGCAAAAAACAGTCCCTACCCTCAAGGAGATTGCATTCTAATGGGGGAGAAAACATGTACATAAATAGGTGGATATATGTTATATGATGGGAAGAAGGGGGAACAAAAATTTCTTAAGCGCTCACTATGTGCCAGGCACTGTGCTAAGGCCTTTGTCTCACAACAATCCCTTAGAGGTAGGTGCTGCTATGATTTCAGTTGAGAAACTTGAGTTAGACAGAGATCAAGTGATTTGTCCAGGGTTACACATCTAGCAAATGTTCAAGGCTGGATCTGAACTCAGGTTTTCCTGATTCCAGGACCAATACTCTATGTATCCGCTATGCCACCTAGCATAGGTTCCCGAAGTGGGCAACAGCATCTAGGGTGGTGCTGAACCTTTCCAGGGGGGTGCTAGTGGCCCCTGGTGCAATTGGGGGGGGGGTGTTAAAATAAAAATAAAGAGGCAGTGGAAGCATAAGGAAAGAAAAAGAAGAAAATTTTGAAAAACTGTTTGTACATGTTTCATCTGTTGTGTAACAGAGTTAAAGTCATAGTGATTACATTATTTTCCAAATAAATACACAAAATGCAAGTTATAATGACTGATCAGGGGTTAAGTCCCCCTACAGGTCTTAACAAGCAAGTGTTGGCAGGTGAGCATGTTGTACATTGTCAGAAAGTCCAGTATGCATCTGAAGGAATATGTGTGTGATGATTTGTTTATGATATGAGATTACATGGTTACATGATGCACTATTGTGTCATCAAAATTTTAATTCAGGAAAAAACACACATTTACAATAAATTATTAAATTTAAGATGTGTCATTTTAATATATATATAGTGTGTATATATATATGTGTGTGTGTGTATATATATACATATGAAATGGCTCACATTTTTAAAAAATCACATTAAAGGGTTAAAGAAAGTAGATTTCCAGAAGGTAATTTCCAGAGTAATTTTTTCAAAAGGTGATGGTAGGCCAAATAAGTTGGGGACCTCTGATCTACAGGAAAGATAACCTTAGATAAGAAAGCCCTAATATCTAGGAGGGGGCAAGGAAAAGCCTCCTATAGGAAGTGCTGAGTCTTAAAGGATGCCAGTTTCTAAGAGTAACAGGTTAGAAGAGATAATATTCAGGTATGAAGGACCACAAACAAAGGGTGTAAAGACAAGAGACGTAATGTCCTGTTGTAGAATGAAGTAGAAGGGCATCACATTTTAAATGACTAAATAAGAAGGACAAACTTTTATATAGGACTTTTCAGTGAAAAAGAGAGGAGTTTATATTTGATCATGTTGAGTTGAGGGTTGACATGGTAAAACTTAGATTTTAGGAAAATCACTTTGGCAGCTGAGTAGAGGACATTTTGGAGTCAGGGAGAGCCTTGAGGAGAGGAGTCCAATTATGGTGATAGTATAGCGGAGAGATGACAAAGGTGACGGCCGTTTGAGTGGAGAGAAGGAGACAAGGGCGAGAAACGATGCAGAGGAAGAAACATTAAGACTCGTCCACAGAATGGATAGGTGGGCTCAGAGTAAGTATGTGAGAAGGAAATCTTTGTTTCTTTCTTTGTGAAACTGGAAGACTGGCAATTTGGTGGTGCCCTCCATAGTGCTTGGAAAGTTCAGAAGAGGGGAGAGTGTTACGAGAAAGACAATAACCTCTCGTTTAGATTTGTTGCAGTTGATAGATCAGGACTGCTGTGGGAACTATCACAAGATTAATAAAATTAATTGTTCTAGTTCTTTATGTGTATCTAGATATAAAGTGAAGATTGACCAGATACTTAAGCAGAGATAAGAAGGCTTAGGATGGTACACAGGATCTTTCCCACTTTCATGAAGCTAAATATTTTCTAAGGACCAGAGGTTTGATGGGTTGATGGATGATTCTGGGGGGAGGATTATCCATCTGTCTATCTATCTATCTATCTACCAACCATCTATTTCTATCCATCTACTTACCTATCATCCATCTATCTATCAACTATCTATTTCTATCCATCTACTTACCTATCATCCATCCATCTATATCTATCTATCTATCTATCTATCTATCTATCTATCTATCTATCTATCTATCTATCTATGTATCTATGTCCATAGGGCTTCCTATGTCAGATTGAGACAGCCAAAAGGAAGAGGAAGTGTGCTGGGATTGGGATCCAGAGGATCTCAATTTTAGGCCCACCTCTTAGCTTACTCTCTGTGTGACCTTGGGCAAGTCATTTAATCCCCTTATGCCTCAGTTTCCTTATATGGGAATCGGGGAAAACAGTCACATATGTAAAACACGTTGAGGCAGCTGGAGGGCACAGAGATTGCTGAATTTAGAATGAAGAAAACTCAACTTCAAATCATGCCTCAGACACTTATTAACTGTGCTACTCTGGGCAATTTATTTAATGCCTCAGGTTTCTTGTCTGTAAAATGGGAATAGTTATAGTACCTCTTTCCCAGAGTTGTTGTGGGGATAAACTAAAAGAAAGTATGGAAAGTACTTTGCTAAGCTTTAAGTGCTATATAAATGTCATATATTGTTATTATTATTATTTATTCCTCCAGAACAAGGCCTTTTCTCTCACCCTGGTCTTAGTCGCATGTGCTGTACAGCCAGGTATACTGACCACAATACTAGAATGTCAACCTTATTTACCACTACGGGTCTCCTAATCCCACTAAACCAATGCCTTCTGAGACATCCCTTGGGGTTTAAAAACTTTATAGTCTCTGTGTCTCTGTCCAAGACATCGAATGTCATCATCCTCCCTTTGTTGTGAGCTATTATTATGTATAATTGATATGTATTATATTACATATATATAATTATTCTATCTAAATGCTGGCTTTTATTATTATTATCATAAATACCATTTCTTTTTAACCATTCTTTTAAGGCTTAAATCAACGATGCCTTCTCTAGGATGCATTAGCCAATTCAGATGAAACCTGTCTTTTCTCCCTCCAATCTTATTTTATAGAGCATCCTCGTTCATTTGCCTAATATTCTGTATTTTGATTCCCTGGTTAGCAATTGTATAACAGATATTTAAGTCCCACCTTTTCTAGGAAGCTTCTCACCATCCCTTCTCCCCCAGCCATTGGTGTCTCCACCTCCCTCCAAATTACTTTATATTTAGTTTGCATTATTTTTGCATTGTTTTTATATACTTATATGTGGGTGTCCCTCCCTAATAGAATAAGACCAAACCTCAGTCAATCAGTCAATAAATAAATAAATTTATTAAGTGCCTGCTTTGTACTGGGCACTGTACTAAGCATTGAGGATATAAAAAAGAGGCAAAAGACAGTCCCTACCCTCCAGGAGCTTACACTCTAAGGGGGAGACAACATGCAGAAATATCTACAAACAAGCCATATGCAGTCTAAATGGGAAATGATTAAAGGTTGGAAGGGGCTAGAATCCAAAGGGTTGGTAAAGGCTTGCTGGGGAGGGGATGTTATTTGAGACTTAAAGGAAGTCTGGAGGACTTCTTTCAGAAAAGGAGATGAGGAGAGAGCATGGGAGACTGCCACGGAAAACGCCTGGGGCTGAGAGATGGAAGGAGGCCAGCGTCCTTGGACTGAAGTGTGTGTGGTAGGGAGTAATGTGTAAAAAGACTGGGAAGGTAGGAGGAGGCTGGGTCATCAAGGGCTTTGAACGCCAAACAGAGGATTTTGTATTGGATCTGGAGAGGATAGGGAGCCACTGGAGTTCACTGAGTAGGGGAATCACTTGGTGATTGAATGGAAGATGGAACCTTTAGAGCTGCAAGGGCCTCATAGGCCATGTTGGCCAACCCTTCTATTTTAAAGATTAGAAAACAGAGCCTGAAGGGCTTGAAGTGACTTACCTGAGATCACACAGGTAGTTAGCATCTGAGTTGGGATCTGAACCCAGGTCTTCAGAACCAACAGTCTTTCTTCTCTAGCATTCCACCTCCCAAATGTAAGCAAGCTTCTTAAGGGCAGGAGATGTTTTCATTTTTGTTTTTCTATCCCTGGCACCTATGAGAGGTCTCAAAGCCAGAAAGAGCAGGGTTCAAGTCCCAGCCTCTGACACATACTGGCTATGTGGTCTTGAGCCATTGTAGAATCTCCTAGAGCTCTGGGCAATATTCTAAAATCTGAGTTCTTAACTTTTTAATATTATGAATCTTTTTGGCATCCTGGTGAACCCTATGGACACAAAGTAATGTTTTTAATGCTTAAATTAAGATTCATAGCATTATAAAAGAAAGCAATCATACTGAAAAGCAGTTATATACATATATATGTACTTATTTGTATATTATACACATGTATACATGTACACATACATGAGTATATAGGTAGGCTGTATATGTGTATTTATGTATACATATAACAAATATACATGCATATGTATGTGTCTATATATATGTATATACGTACACATTCATACTTCATGGACATATTAAGAACCTCTGTTGTAGAGGAGGTACTGACCTGCAACAGTGAAGAGTTTCCATATAGTTCTCTTGTCTTTCCACTTTACCTAGCCCCTGGTATAATCCCTGGCATACAGTAAGCACTTAATAAATGCTTGTTGATTTATAGATAGTTATGCTGGCTGCCTTTCTATGAGGGAAACTCCAAGAAGTCAGAGCCTGTGTCTTAATTATCATTCTCTCACCCTTCAGTGCAGAGCACGGTGCTTTGTATAAAGTGGTGTTTAATAAATGGTTGGCAAATGAAGGCTTGAACCGAGTGTTTGAAGTTGGTATGACCTAGAAAAATCTGACTCCATTATTGAACTAATCAGTAGCCCGAAGATGCAGAAACATTTGGTGGTTCTACTGTTTCTCCTCTCCGTACTCTGAGAAATAAGACAATCAATTTTTTCAAAGAATCCCTTCCAGATGACGCCCTACATCATAAAGAAAAAGGACATTAAGCATATTAAAGAGAACAAGGCTTCGGATACATTTTATTGGTACCTTAATTACATTTAGTTAAATCCATCAGTATGATAATGTGCTCAGATGCTTATGGGAATTTGTTCTGTCAACGGAGAGTGAACAATCCCACAAGATATTTGTTTGAGAAGGTTCTCAGTGTGCTTCTCACCTTCCATTTCTGCTCCAGTCTTGGAAGGGCAGAGTTGGGGCCGCTTTTTTTTTTTTAAAGAGAGATTAGATCAATATAAGCCTCCATGTTGATTGTATTTCTTCATCTAGAAAAGTTCATCAAAGAAGTCAGATACTTGAGTATCTGTATTTTGCAGAACTAAAAATGCTATTTATTTGTTAGGCAAGAAAATTTTCATTGAATCTCACAGGCTTGATTTTTCCCCCATTAAGAAATATTCCTAAGAAAGTTTTCTTTGTCAAGATAGACTTTTAAAAGAATGATCTTAAAATATGTTAGCTTTAAATAGCCCTGAGCTTGAGATTGGTGACTAAGGATGCCTTAAATTCACCACTTCTATTTAAATTGAGTCATTGCTTCAAACATGAATTTCCTTCTGAACAAGGCAAGAAAAAAAAAATACCATTCTGTTGATATGGGCCATCTGGATTTAAAATATTGAGGAGGTTTTTTCCTTCCTCCCTGCTTTGATTTTGAAATGACTGGAGGATCTGAAGAATTTCACTGATACCAAACAACAGGTTCACAATTTAAACATGAATGCTTTGGGGGGCTATAAATTATGCCACAAACAGGATGATATGTGTGCTGGGAAAGGTGGGACTCAGAGGGTCCATATGTAAAGCTTCAGAGCCTTCTGGAAAGCGTTCATATTGAATACCATTTTTCTCCACCTGGATGAATCTGAATACATGATTTTCTCTATGACACTACATCCTTGCAGTCATATAACTGATTCAAGGTATAGTAAATACAAGATCCCAATGTGATGACTGCACCCTTCATTGTTAGAGAAAGTTTCCCCACACCGGAAGTCCCTAGACCAGTCAAATGACAGGTTCAGTTCCTAACCGCAACACCTTGATGAATGCCTTGCAAACGTACCATGATGGCTGCTCAGAGGAGGTCAGAGGAATACATCTGCCTGTGCCTGAGAGATAGAAGGATGATTCCTTACTTTCAGATATATACATATGTGTATATATATATATATATATATATGTACATATACATATATGTATATATATATATACAGTGTGTGTGTGTGTGTGCTTGTTCTGTTCAAGCTTCTAGAAAGAGAATAACCTTAAGGCATATTTTCATTAGATCGATTCTGGTATGGTGTCAGCAATCATGCCTGTCTCACTTTCTGGGGCTTATGGCAATAAAAACATTTGCCAGCAAAATATTTTCTGATCCATTCCAATCAATCCACCCAATCCAAATCCAATCCAAATTACATAGGAGACTGTCACAGTATTGTGCTATTGTTCCTGAGGTCAATTTAATTGGAAAACTATAGTGAGATATAAAGAAGTGTAGATAGCCAGGAAATATAGAGAGTAAGGAAGTGTAGCTAGTAAAGTTCTTAGACGTAGAGGAAGAAAAGAGCCCAAGGACAACATCCTTAGTGATTAGCCTTGTGAATCAAAGGAGACGGTGTTTTGAAAATGGGACTTTGGGAAACTAACAATTACTTCTGAAATTGCTGCTCAGGTCAAGAATTGCTGGCAATTCTTAACCCTCAGAGTAAAATGAGTTTATCTGATGGATGGAATAGAAACTGCATAAATGAGAGGGATTATGGAGCAGTGGACGGAGCACAGAATGACAGAGCCGGACTAGCATTCGAATCCTTCCTCAGATACTTACTGGTTGTGTGACCTGGCAGCTATTTCACTTGTCAATGTCTGTTTCCTAATCTGAAAAATGAATGAATTGGACTCAACACTCTAATGACTCATACCTTTCAGTTCCAAATTAAACATTTCTGAAGCCAGCATAGTAGTGTGCTCCTATAACCCCTGAGACTGTGGGAGCCTGAGGCTGGTGACTGTCCTGACCTTGTGAGTTCTCAGCTGCAATGGGGCTAAAGCCTACCAAGGATCCACACTATGACTTGCATGGTGGCTATGACTGTGTCTTCATGCCCATTGGATGGGGAAACACAGCCACATTACTTGCTTCACTCAGCCAGGATTCTTAAACTCCTTTGACTAATTGAATGTTTTATTAAGATGTTTTCTTTTACACATCACCGTGTCTGAGTAATTCTTCTCACTTCTCCTAAAAAAAAAAAAGAAGCGAAAAACTGTTTAACAAAACTTTCTGATACCGTGACCTTGACTGAATGAATGTGCCATTCTCCCAGAGTCCTACCTCTTTGCCAGAAGGAAATATGTTCCGACAGTCTCTGGAATCAATATCAATCATTGCATCGATAAGGTTTCTGTTGACCTCTTAGGGTCTAGTTACATTGTTGAAGTCACCATTGGTATCAACCTCCTGGTTGTGCTTTGCTTACTCCAAATCATACAAGTCATAGAAATCTTCTAATGTTTCTCAGGATTCTTTGTATTGTGATCTATTCAATTCAATTTGGACAAATAGTTCCAAGTGCTCACTATATGTACAACAGCTAGTCTACAAAGGCAAGAAGAAAACATCCCTGTCTTGAGACCTTTCATTCTGCATATAGGTATATGTCACCAAAGTCTTTGGTATTTTCAAATATTCAACCACAGAAAGTGATATGATTTTGTCAGTGAAAATGACACTGAAGAGATATCACTATCTGTTTTTTCTGCTACCCCCTAATGACCATAGGACCTTTATAACTGCTTTCAGGCAAAATCTTCCATGTGTGTTGTCTCCTCATTTAGAACGTGAGCTTATTGAGAGCAGGGACTGTTTGACTTTTCCATTTCTTTCCCCAAGTGCTTAATACAGTGTTTTACATGTAGTAAGCACTTAATAAGTGCTTTATTCATTTATATCTATATTAATACACGTAATGTATAGATACACATACATATAATTTTTCCTTGGGGTATAATAATATTCAATTACATTCATCAAACTGTAATTTGTTCAGCTAATACATAATTAATGTTCAACCACTTTGTTTATGTGCTATAAAAACTTCCATCCACTATCTAATAGCTTCTAACTTTAGCTAATTATTTCTTCCTAGTAAGCTTTCCAAAGATTGCAGGTACTGTTAGGGCTCACTATATTTGTCACCCCGTGGCAAAACCCTGTTGGTCCTGACCTGGTTACATCTCTTTCTCATAGGTATTTTCTTTGTATCTGTTTGTACTTGCTCTCCTGTCATATTATAGACCCTCAAGGGTATGAATCATGTCTGTTTTGTTCCATACTATAAACACCCTAGATAGAGCTGTGCTCTCATATTTAATGATGTCCTCAACTGAAGAGTTTTATTGGGAAGAAAATGAACTGTATTATGCTGTAAACACTGCACACGTATTAGTGATTAGTGTTACCATTACTTTTAAAGTAATGGCAAATTACCTTATGAATCAATCTGCAAGACTTCACTAAGTTCATACTATGTGCTAGCCCCCAGTGGACTAGGTCCTGGGGATTCAAAAGAAAAAGATGAAGCCCTCCTTGGACTTTGGGATCTCACATTCTATAAGGGGACAAAATGTTGGGGTGTATATATGTACGTGGGGTGTATATATATACGCATATATACATACATACACACATGTATATACACACACATATGTATGTATACATATACAAATATGCATATACATGTGTATATACATGCACAGATATACATCTGTTTGAGTGTACACATATGTATGTATATAGATATGTATGCACACCTATTTATGAATAAAGCAAAATTAATTTAGAAAGAAAGTAATACGAGGTAATTATATATATGATATTGTAAATTGGAGAGAAGATATTTGCATCCAAGGAGATAAGGGAAGAATTCATGTAGAAGGCATGCCTGAGCTGAACTTCAAAAAAAAAAAAAGGAGAAGAAGAAGAAAGAAGGGCTTCTCAGAGGCAGAGATGATGAGGGAATGCATTTCAGAGGAAAACCAGTACAAAGACATTGAGACTGGTGTTGGAGTGCTTTGTATGAAAAACAGAGACAAGGTCAGTTTGGCTGGACCAGAGTATGGGAAAGGGAGCAATAGAATGAAGCTGGAAGGTTGTAAAGGGCTTTAAAAACCAAGCAGAGAAGATTCTATTTTATTCTAAAAGCAAGAAGAAGCCACTAGCTTTTATTGAGCTGAGGAGTGACGTGATCGGATCCGCTCTTTAAGAAAATCATTTTGGCAGCTGCATGGAAGATAGATAGGAATGGGAAGAGATTTGAGGTAGGAAGATGATTGAGCAGGATATTAAAATTGTTTAAATGAGGTTTGTATGAGTAGAGGGAAGACATTGGAGATGAGAGATGTTGTGGAGGTAGAAATTTCAAGATTCAGCTACTGATTGAATATGAGGGGTGAGGAAGAGGAGTCGGGGGTAATGCTGACCTTATGGACCTGGGAGGTTGAAAGGGTGATGGTGTCCAAAGTAGAAATGAGAATGTTCAGTCAAGGATTTTGGGGAGGGAGTGAGAGGAGGGAGATGCTGAGTTCTGTTTTGGATGTTAAGGTTGAGTTGTTTCTAAGACATTCGCTTTGACATGCCAGTAGGCATTTGGTGATGAGAGAGTGGAGATCAGATCGGGAAAGAGATCTACTTAGAGATGATCATTAAACACATTGGAGCAGATGAGGTCACCCACAGAGAGAATAGAGAAGTCAGAACCTTGGGTTATACCCATATTTAGATGATGAGCCAGTAAAGGAGACTGAGAAGAAGGAATAAACAGGTAGGAGGAGATCTAAAAGAAAGTAAAATTGGAAAAACTCTGCAAGAACAGCAAAGAGTAAACCTTGGTTGAGAACCTCAAAAAAGGTTTTAAAAATAAAAAGGATGGAGACTAAGAAAAAGCATCAGATTTATTAATTAAGAAATCATTGGTGATTTTGGGAGGTCAGTCTCAGTTGAGATAAGGTAAGAAGTCATTGCAGAGTATTGAGGAATGAGTGAGCAGAGAAGAATGAGGGTTGGTCCGGTATGGAATGAGAAGTGAGGATGTATTCTGTATCACTCCCCTGATTTCTAATTTCTCGGGTCCTGAGGAAATATCTCCTTCCTTGTATAGTGGACACAGCCCGCTTTTGGTTTTCTGACCACCAGGGAAATTCATGCTTTAGAACATTGAGCTTTGGTCTAACATCAAAGGCATTGGAAATTTCCAAATGTCCCATAAACAGAATGTATTATTGTTGTGGTTGTGGTCATCATCATCATCATCATCATCATCATCATCATCATCATCACCATCATTATTATCTAACAATTAGAGCTGTCCTCAAAATGGCATTTGCTGCCTCCTAAAGTACCGGGCTCCCCTTCTCTGGGAACATTCATGGCAGAATGTAAACTCCTAGATGCTTTGTATCTACCTAGAAAAGTACCTCACATGCTTTGGTTACTTATTAAATCTTATTGATTGTAATTGGATAACCATCCATCTGAAGTAATAAAAATGATATAAAAGGGATTTCTACATTGAGTAGGAGGTAGGAGTAAATAACGTGTTACGCTCCTTCCATTTCTAAGATTCTACCGTTTTTTGAGTCAGCTAGGTGGCGAAGTAGATAAAATACTATACTGGAAGTCAAGAATGCCTGAATTCAAATCCTTCCTCAGATACAAGTCATTTAATTTCTGTCAGCCTCAGTTTCATTATCTGTAAAATCAAGTAATAAAGGCACCCTCCCCACAGGATTGTCAAATGAGATAACAACTGTTAGGGCCCTTAAAGGGCCATACAAATGGTAGCTATTGTAATGAGGCTGAAATTAAAGCACTTTGTGAATGGTAGCTATTATGATTCCTAAAAGGTCATTTCATGCCCATCCCAATAGAACCCAAGTCCTTCAGTTGACAGCCTGACTCCATAGTCCCCACTTGTTGGTGCCTAACACTGAAATGAAACCCTCCCTGTTCACCAGGATTTGGATTTCTGTTCTTCTTTTCAAGTCTGACTTAAAGAATGGTAATAATGAACAGCATTAAGATTCCAGTGGCATGATGCAGAAAATGAACCCATCAAAGCTTATTGTCTTTAGCACCACGGAGGTTTGGCTTTTAGTAACCATGGCTAGTTTTTTTCATCTAAAACATAATAATCATTTTAAAAAGTTTTATTTAAAGAACACTGAAAAAGATGGGATTCTATCAACATTGCTAACCTTTCACTCTTTTTAAAGCCTAAATCTAGAGAAGCTAGGTGGCACAGGGAATAGAGTGCCAGGCCTAGAGGCAAGAAGACTCATCTTCCTGAGTTCAAATCTGGCCTCTAACACTTACTATCTGTGTGACCCTGGCCAAGTCACTTAACCTTGTGTGGCTCAGTTTCCTCATCTGTAAAACGAGCTGGAGAAGGAAATGGCAAACCACTCCAGTATCTTTGCCAAGAAAACCCCAAATGGGGTCACAAAGAGTCAGATACCCCTGAAACAACTGAACAAAAAAGAGAGAAAAAAGACCCCAGCTCCATCAGGGCAATGAACTGACCGATGACTCAGAGACTGACACCCAATTTAGGATCGAAGACCCCAGCTTTAGTAGGATATGACTGAAAAAAATGACTTAATAGCAACCACAAACCTAGGTCATTTCTTTGCTCTAGAAGCTCTGGTGACTTGGCGCAGGCTGGTCCCCATGCATGGAATGTCCTCACTGACTTCTACCTGGTAGAGAGCCTCTGATTCTTTTCTTTTAACTCAACTCAGGTGCCAACTCCTTCGTGTAGGACAATAAAAGGACCTTTCTTTATCTCCTCAATAGTTAGTGCTGTTCTCCCACCCACCCCTAAATTACTTTGAATTTACTTACTATATGTATTGTATTTTTTTTTCCTCTAGGCACATGTTGTAAAATGTAAGCTCCTTGAGGTGAGGGCCTGTTGTTATTTTTGTCTTTGTACCCCACACTGCCTAGCACATAGTAGGTGCTTCATACATGCTTGTTGAATTGAATTGATTCTTCTTATAGATTTCAGTATGTTTTGTGAAAAGGTTACTGGGGATTTAAGGGATGTCCTCAGAGTCTCCAGAGAGAAATTGGCTTATTGATTGTGGATCTAAGTGGTCCTTCTTTCTTCAAAGAATGATGGTACTAAGGGTTCAGAGACCTGGGTTCAAGCTGTGAGATCAGTAGAATTGGGAACAATCAGATAAGGTACAGGAATTCTAACAGGGCAATTATTTAATTTATTTTATTTTTCGGAAGCTTGCTCAGGCATAGAATAATTAAACTGCTCATGACTGCATGTAATTGCATTGTTAGGTACACAGCCCTGTTTTTGTAATTTGGATCATCGAATAGCAAAGTGTCAAAGCCGCTCTAATGACGTTTCATTGTAATTGAACGTTTCCAGAAGGAATTGTGGGACTTTCTCTTTCACCTCTAAGAAGACATTTAAACTTTGTTTCTGTTCATTATCAATCAATCCTGCAAACTTTAGAGGAATGACATTTTTCCTTTTTTTCCCTTCTGGTTTTCATCCTTATTCAAAAATGAAATTCAGAAACGTATCATCTGCACATTTATATGCTTCAAGAAGCTTGCTCTAATTTCTGTTGGTCTTTTCCTCAGATTATATTATGAATATGAGTGTAGGGGAGCTGGGAGGAACTTGAGGTATCATTTGACCTGACCCCTTCATTTTACAGATGAGGAACTGAGGCCCACGCAGGGCAAATTGCTTGCCAAAGAGCTAGTGGTAAAATCAGCATTGAAATTGATTGACAAGCATTCATTAAATGTACTGGTCACTAGGGACAGAAAGAGAAAATCAAAAACAGGCCCTGCCCTCAAGGACCTTACAATATAGATATGAGGTAATTAGGTGAGTGTTTTGGAATAAGGAAAGCCTTCGTGCAGAAGGAGGCATCTGAACAGACTTTTGGAGGATAGTAGGAATTCCATCCTGGGCTCTCTGACTCCAAACCCAGCACTCGGTGAGGAAGCTTTTGTAATAATCTCATTGAAAGGTGATGAGGATCTGACCTAGTGTGGCGGCTCTGTGAGTGAAACCTAGGAAACAGATGCCAAATTATGTTGTGGAGGGAAAGTCTATAAAATGGGGGGGGGGGTACATTGGATATGGGGGAGGGGTTCTGAGGGAGGAAGGGGCCAGGAAAGAGTGGAGGCTGGCATGGAGGCTAGTATTATCCCCATTTTACAGGTAAGGAGACTAAGGTTAATGAATTGCCAGGGTCATCAAGTCAGTCAATAAGCATTTATTAAGCACCTAGTATGTGCCAGTCACCATGATAAAATGCTAGGCTTCCAAAGACAGGCTTGAGAGCGGGGCTGACAGTAAGGATGGTGACACCATACTGGATGTCCTTTCTACTATCCCCGCTGCCTCCTAGGAGTGATCCTGTTTAATACGGCTGTCTGCTGGAACAGGAAAATGTCATTAATTCAGATCCCATTAATCAGAAATTTGTCACAATTCACGGGGACTTAGGTGAATATTTCGTGTCTGCTATCTAGGAAGAAAAGGTCTACTTAGCAGAAACAAGTGTAAACAAGTGTAAAAACAAGTGTAAACAAGATTTCACAGAGATCCTCCATCCCACTCAGGGTGAGAAACTGTTCCGAAGCATCCTCACCCAGTTTAGAAGCACCTATTGACATTAAAAGGAGAGGCAACTTGTTTTATTGGAAAGAACACTGAAATTCCAGTTTAGAAGTGCTAGGTTTGGCCCAGGTCGATACTTCCTATTTGTGTGGTCCAAGGAGAGCAGGCAAGTTAACCTCTTTGCCCTCCACTCCCTCATCTCAATAAGGAGAGATTTGGACTCAATCATTTCTAAAGCCCTTTCACGCTCTAATCGATGACCCAAGGTCACTAAGACCCTCATCATTTGACCTGGTAATTGAGACAATTACATGAGATAACGTATGTAAACAAAGAAAAGCTTTTCAATGGAAGAATGTTAGAGAAAGTCCAGTTGCTGTTGAACTCCCATTTGTTTACTGTCTAGTAGAAGGTAAGCTTCCTCAAGGCAGGGATAGTTCCTCATAAAAGTCTTTATTTGCATCTATTCTGTACTTATTCTGTTGCTGCTGCAGGTGGATCTTAGATGAGAAGCATTATCTCCTCCAGAAGAAAGTAAGCTCCTTGAGGGCAGGGAATATTTTTCATTTTTGTATTTTTATCCGGACAAACCAATCCTAGAACAGTTCCTTGCATACAGTAGGCACTCAATCAGTGCTCCTTAGCTGATAATTATTTTTTTTTCTTTTTGAGTCCCTAACAGCTAACATGATGCCTTACAAATTATAGGCATTTCATAAATACCAGCTGAAATGTTTCATAAATAGAATTTGTCAAGCCTTGAGCCAATTGCCATGTTTGGTTGATCTGCCTGACTCCTAATACAAGGTTCTAGAATTACTAGAATTTACATCTAGAATTACTTGTATTTACTTTGCATATATTTGCTATGTGTATATGTTGCTTTCTGCTGAGAGAATATAAGCTTTTTGAAGGCAAGCGCTTTTTTGGTTTTGCAACAGCTAGACTCCTGCCTATATAGCAGGACCTTGTTATTGTTTGTCCTAAGTTAATTAATTAATTGATGATGATGATAATGATGATTACTATTCTTGCCAGGCATGGTGCTAAGCACTTTACAATTATCATCTCTTTTGATATTCACAACAACCCTGGAAGGTATGTGCTAGTATTATCCCCATTTTACAGGTAAGGAGACTAAGGTTAATGAATTGCCAGGTCATCAAGTCAGTCAATAAGCATTTATTAAGCACCTAGTATGTACCAGTCACCATGATAAAATGCTAGGCTTCCAAAGACAGGCAAATAACTGTCCTTACTCTCAAGGAGCTCACACTCTAATGGAGAAACAACAAGTGAACAAATATGTAAAAACACATACATAGGAGACAAATAGCAAATAAGAAAGGATTGTTAATTTATTAGAAATGTCACCTGCACTAGAAAGTATTCAACTAGCCTGACATTTCTCAAACTTTGTGGCCTCAAGATTCCTTTAGAATCTTAGAAAATACTGAGGAGCCCCTCTCCTCAAAAAGAGAGCCTTTGTGTGGATTCATTTTTTCAATATTTACCATATTAGACAATAAAAATGATACATTTAAAAACTATTAATTGATGTAAAATAATAGTAAATCCATTATACATTAATATAAAATTTTACCCATTGTATAGTAATTATATAAATATATTACATATTAGTATAAACTAATAATAATGTATTTTTATGAAAAATTACTATTTTCCTAACAAGAAATTCAGTGCAAAGAGTGGCATTGTTTTATGTATTTTTTCAAATCTCTTTAATAACTGGCTTCATAAAAGATAGCTGGATTTTCATGCCTTTTTCCATATTCAATCTGATTTGATAAGGTTTCTTGGTTCAAGTATATAAAGAAAATCTGGCCTCACATTGATATGTGGGTGGAAAAGAAAGGAATATTTAATAGGCAAATAACATCTTAGTATTAGTATGAAAACAGAAATCTGACCACAGGTCTTCACAAGGTTGTTTTGTTGTGAACCAATCCCCTATCTTTAAATTGTCTGCCTAATTCAGAAGACTCTTGGAGATGGTGGAAGGCTCCAGCATCCTGTCATCTTTAGACATTCTCTTCCTTCCTTGGTGAGTGGAGATGATCCAGCTATCTTTGCCCTTCCCAGATCCTAAGAGGAGGCCTGTAGGTTCTCATTGTATATAGTGTGGAGCCTTTAGCCTGGTCCTACGAATCTGACTGCCTTATTGTTCCATTAAATAAAAAATTAGTTTTCATTCTTCAGCTTTTGCATAAAATATTTAAAAATCTTTGTCCTAATAATTTGGAAAGATTGTCAGTAAAATTCTAATTAACAATGTTTGTTTGTTTACAGTGTTTTGACACCATTTTATGGATTTATATTTACTGTATTTTCATTTTGTCTTCTACTGTGTCCTCTTGGGTCCCTCAATTCAACAATTATGATTTAGAGTCAGAAAGTCATTTTAGTCTGTACCATATTTCAGTGGCTGCAGCAGTTTTTTCTAGCCTCTATTCTTCAACAGGAAAAAGAGCTGAGCAAAATTAATGAAAAAACTTAAAAAAAAAAAATTTCTCCCATCATGCTCTGGTGTTCTATGCAAATAACAATAACTATGCTGGCTACAAGAGCCTGCGAAGTCTGATGTCCTCTGTCCTGTTTCCCCTTAACAACAGTTCTTAGCTGGGTCTTTCTCTGATCTGTTTACATGTATTTCTTTAAATGAAAAACCCCAATGATCTTAAGAGACAAGTAGAACAATGTGCATGCTCCCGCCTCGTTTTCCTATTACCATGCTTATCTGGAAATCTCTTGACAGCCTTATTTATAAGGATGTTTAAAAACAATTTTCTTCATATCCTAAGAAAATTACTTTAGGCTTCTGATTAATTGTTGCTTCACTACCATTAAATTCCAAGGTATTTAAACTCATCTAATGCACTTTTCATTTTGTCTTCTAATATCTTTCATTGTACAAAAGAGTACAAATATATCCATTTTGGCTATAAATTATTGTAAGCAGTTAATTTATGAAAAAATTATTTGCATATAAATCTCATTTTTATAACTCGTGAGAGATACCAAAAATAGAAATTACTAAGTAGAAACAAGCCCTTCATTTTCTATAACCAAAATGTATCTGCTGTTTTGGATATACATACACATAGACATATGTATACATACATACACACATACATATATGCATATATACATATAAACAATGTGTGTGTGTGTGTGTGTGTGTGTGTGTGTGTGTGTGTGTATACTGACTTGGTTTTCATTTTCTCTAACCAAGACAGCATATGTGTGTATGTACAAACATTTTGGTTAGAGAAAGTGAAAAGACTGGTGTCCATTTAGTAATTCATACACACGTGCATATATGTATATGTATACTGTGTGTATATGTATAGATACACCTAATATATTATCTATACAATGTATACATGTATGTATATATGCATATATACATTTATATGCATACATGCATGTGTATGTATGTACATACATGTATATGAGCATGTGCTTATGATGTATATATGTGCATGCGCATATGCATGTATATACACATATGCGTATGTGTGTATTATGTGTATATATGTATTCATATGTATAGGCATACATACATACACACACACATATATACATTTTTTTAAACTAGCCTTTTCAGGTGGAGTTGTTTTCTGGAATTTAACTTTCTTCACTCTTAGGATTCACATTTCCCTGCATTATTCTTCCTTTTTCTTTATTCTTCTCTCTTTCCTTCTTTTGATCCCTTTGTTACATCTGAAATCCAGTCTTGGAAATCTCATCTTTTCATGTATTTGACTATCTCTTCCTTGAAGATGACTCGAGATATGCTTGTCCACATTCACACCTTCTCTCCTTAGCCCCAGTATTCTTTCTGCTTCCTGGATAGAATCCCTTGGCTGGATGTACCAGTATAGCACCGCTCACTCAATGTCTCAGGTTGAACCGCTCACCTTTCCTCCTTGTCCCACACAAACCTGTCATGGTCCTGTCAGCCTCCTTGTCACCAGACCTGGCATTTGGGAGTCATTCTTGAGCTCTCCCTGTTCCTTGTCACCAGTGTCCAGTCATCACTTGCTAAGCCCTACCAATTCTATGTCCATAATATCCCTCATTTCTTCTGTCTCTTCTAATCCCGTTCTGTTTCAGAACCTCCTTATGCTAGGCTAGGCTGTTTTAATACCTTCTCCTTGGGCTCTAATCCAGGCATTCTTAACCCTCTCTGTCATCTCTCTCCATCCTTGACTGTCTGCTAAAGCCAATGAGCCCCTTCTCATAACTGATTCTAAATGCAGAACATAAAATGCACAGGATTACAAAGGAAACCAATTATATTGAAATAAAGATGTATTCTTTCCCTATCCAAATTCACTGAGCCCCTGAAATCTCTCCATGAGCCCCTTGGGGCCTCTCATCTTCTCAACTAGATCATACACTTGAGGACTGAGTCTCCTTTCAGCTCTAAATCTACAACCTTGGTGACCTTATTGCTACTCAGTGCCTACTCGTTGGCATCTATGGTCGTGCCAAGTACTAACAGCAGTGCGAGGAATATTTGTTGATGGATTGAGTAGATCATCATGGAGGGTTGGACAAAGAAAGCTTTTATATTCCTAATTTCCTTGGAAACATAGTTGAGTTGTCCCTCCTCAAATACCATTGATGCAGGAGGGACAAAAAGAAAGAAAAAATGGAATGGTAGGGGAAAGGCATCCCTCTGTGCATTCTATACTACAGTACACTAGGGCAATGCGTCTGGGAGCTCTTCACCTTGGGTATGCCTTTCAAAGATAGAGATCACAACCCATCCCATACCTGCCTGTCCTGGGTGGCTTTTATCTGTGTCTTACCATAAGCTCACCTCAGAGAATCTGCCCAATGTTCTGGGGGCTTTCCTTAAATTCTCTTTATATTCCATGGAAAATAGTGACACATGTTGGTGGTTCTGCTATCCCTTTATTTCACTTTGTGACTGACACACACACACAAATATATATAATTTCTTTTTCATATATCCAGTCTTCTGTCATATCCCAATATTCTCCATGTAGTCAACAATCTTAGTAATATGCTCTAGGACCAAAGAACCGTAGCTCTTGATGGCCTTTGCTGGCTAATTCTACAGAATTGCTCAAGGTCTCAATACTTTCAAGGAGCTGGGATTTCTGTGCACTGACTTTCTCCTCTCCATTACGGCATCTGGAGTCTTCATGAGTTACTGTGGCCAAAATGATTTGTCGCTTCGTGTTAATGTGTCACGCTTCACCTAGCTTAGCTGGTCTGCAGAGAATACATATACAAGTCTATTGCTGGGCCCACACTCAAAGCTGTTTAAGCCTTGTAGGACTGTAGCATAGGTGGCAAAGTGGATTAGATACCGGACTTGGAGTCAGGAAGACCTGAGTTCAAATCCTGCCTTAGACATTTACTAACCATGTGATCCAGGACAAGTCTGTTTTGTTTTCTTATTCCTACTTTCCTCATCTGTAAAATGGATTGAATGATAGCACCTACTTCCCAGATATATTGTGAGAATCAAATGAACAATCTATTAAACCTTACATGCTACACTACTATTACCAATTATTATGAATAATTATTAAAAATGAATAATGATTATAAATGATACTTAATAATAATTGTTATTATTAACATTACTTCCCAAAAGTCAGAATCATCTCAATATGCTGAGGAGGCATTGATTGCAGGAGCAGTTTGACCTTGTGGCCTTGTTAGAGCTTCTTAGGGGTTTATTGAGACAATGTGGTGAACTGGATAGAGTGATGGGCTTGGAGTCAGAAAGTCTTGGGGTCAAAACCCACTTTTGACATTTACTACTTGTCTGACCCTGGGAAAATCGTTTGACCCCCTTGCAATTCAGTCTACCTGCTCACTAATTGGTTGCTTTGATGGAGACACTTTCCCCAAAAGCAAGGAGTCCTCCATGTTGATGAAATCACAGAATTAGAAGTGTATTTACACGTGTTCACGTAGAGATATACTGACTGTGGACTTTCCTGCAGACTAGGAATCAAAATGTAGTGTGGTGGGAAGACTTTGGAGTCAGGGGAGTTAGGTTAAATCTCAGCTTGGTCACATACTAGCTCAGTGAGCTTGGCAAAGGGAAGGGGAAGGACATAAGCATTTATTAAGCACTTAACTGTGTGCCAGGTACTGTGCTAAGCACTTTACAACATCTCATTTAATCTTCACCACAACGCTGTGAGATAGGTACCGTTATCTCCATTTTACAGTTGAGGAAACCGAGACAGGCAAACTGATCTGTGCTGGGTCACCCAGCTAGAAAGTACCTGAGAGAGGTCTTCCTGACTCCAGGACCAGCACTCCCTCCATTGTGCCACCTAGCTTGCCCTTTCCTTGGGCAAGTTAATGAATCTCTCTGAGCTTCGCTTTCCTCATTGCCAAACTGTTGTGAGAAAGCCTTGTATATCTATCCCTACAACTGCTCCCTAATTATGCGTTATTCAATCTCCTGGTCAAATTTGGGAAACTGGCCAGACTCCAAAGAGTTAAATATCCCTGACTCTATTAGAGTAACCTCCAAAGTCAAAGGTCCTCTTAGGGAGTTGGATGTGTGATTCTAATGGCCAAGCTGCACCCAGAGAAGAAAGGAGAAAGCAGCCTTTCTCCCTTCTTTGCTGAAGTGGGGGCCTATGGGTGTGGAGCGTCCTGCATTTTGTCAAGCTCAGCCTTCGTTTGGCAGAATTGCTTTGTTTTCTCTTTCTCTGTCAGTCTTCATTAGAAGAAATGGGTCACTGGGTAGCAAAGGAGAGAGGGCTGCATTTGAAACTGAAATTGTCAGAAAGCCAAAAGGCATCTATGATGTGTAAAAACATTTTTTTTTTAATTTTAAAAAGAAAACAAGTTAGAGTTTTAAAAATGAAGAGTAATGGCAGCTAAAGACTTCCTTCCAACAGCTGAGAGGGCTCTCTTCGTTTAGCTAGCCTAGACCCATTTCAATCTTTATTCTCATTACAGAATTACAGTCTAGCCATCTAACCAGAGCTAAAGTGGGCTCCATTAGAGCCAACCCCCTCATTTACACACGACTGAGGCCAAGAGATGTGAAATCACTTGCCCAGGGTCGCACAGATAGTATGCATCAAGGTGCAGGATTTGAACTCAGGGCCAAAGCCGATGCCATTTTTCGCTATGGTTCACTCATTTCCTACTCTCTGTGACCCCATTTGGGGTATTCTTGGCAAAGATAATGGAGTGGTTTGCCATTTCCTTCTCCACCTCATTTGACAGAAGAGGAAACTGAGAAAAATAGAGTTAAGTGACTTGCCCCAGGTCACACAGCTAGTAAGTGTCTGAGGCTGGATTTAAACTCAGGAAGATGAGGCTTCCTGACTTCAGGCCTGGCCCTACCTAGTGGGCCCATTTTCCACTGTACCATATTGCATTCCTTGCAGTCTCTTGCAGTGTGCAATCTGATAATTTCCTAGCCTGCCTACTGATGATGGTTTCTTGACCACACCTCTTAAGCATCTTAGAAGAATGCCATTCTACAGAACTGCCCAGTGATGTGTCCCACCTCCGAAGCAGAGAAACCTCTAGAAACCTAAGGTCCATATTTATTCAAAGTACCTGGCTATAGGGGACCTCATTTCATTCATATCCCTATCTGTCCTGCAGGAAAGACCTCGGCAAAAAAGCAGCATCATTTAGACAACGTGCCCATTTTATTATCCTGATCTTTTTGCTCAGATAAGTGCCAATTAGCCAACTGAGGAGGTTGGGATTCTGACAGCATCTTTCTCGTCTCCTCTCCCCAAGACTCGAAAGGGGGCGGGTGTCTTTGTCACAATTTTTTTTTATTACTGTATTAGATGAAACCATTCTTCAGTGTACTGTCTGTATACTATCAAATATTTATTTAGAGCTCCTCAAATACAGAAAACTACAAAATTGATTTATGGTTATTTGAACTGTCTTTCAGGGCTGCAGACAAATTACAGAGGGTACATGACTTGTCTGCCTTCCATCAGATGACCCTGGAAGAAATGATGAGTCTAGTTTTGTTTGAAGTAGAATAGATATATTATCAAGTCTTAGGGTTTTGAGCCCCTCCCTCTCCCCTCCCACATACACATACTGATTCCTTATCTGGTTTGCTGAGGGATTAAGTGATTAACATTAAGTCTTAGTTATAAATTCCAGGAAAAAACCAAACAAACCCTTCACCTTTCTCAAAACAATAGACCTGGCTCCATATTAAAATATTCAACCTGCTCTTCCAAGGCCTGTGAAATATTTAAGCTTCTTAACTTCTGTCTCCTCTAGCAACTCTGAAATACCACTTTTACACATATGAATGTGGCAACAGAATTGTGTAAATGTCAAAATGAATTTCTTTCCACTCTCATTTTCAAGTTCTCCGTGGAAAGAGCCCAGGGTTCCCTGCCACATTCACAAATCCCCCAAATTAAGCCTAGATGGCAAACCCGGGCCAGAAATCCAGTCCCTTCTGTTTCCTTGATCAAATGGGGAAATGGAAATTCAATTCCATTCAGCAAACATTTATTTAGCACCTACTGTGTGCCAGACTCCATGTTAGGTGCTAGGAGACCCAAAGATGAAAAAGGAATCATCTCTGACGTCAAGGAGCTTACATATGACTAGAGGGGGTATAAAATGTGCACAGATAAAGTGAACTAGATAGAAAATTAATTTGAAGAGGGCTAGATAATTAACTTAATGTTCAAGACAAATAAAATTGACTTAAAAATTGTTGATCCAGAGAAAAGATTTATTACCAAGTTTGTTGAAATCTATCGTAGGCAAAATGAAAAACTTCATGTGTGAGACTTTTTTTCTCTTCATCTAAGCTTTCTATTGTACTCATAAAAATGCATCTGTGGCTTCTTCCCTCCTCCCATTTCCACCACCCCAGTGATCACCCTTCTTAGCCTCATCCTGGATTATTGTGATCTCCCCCAGAGCGGGTCTCCCCACACCTGCTGGCTGCCATCCCGTTCCTCAACACCCTCACCTTGGTCAGATCAATATCCCTAATGTGCAGATGTGGTCCTGCTACTCCCCTGATCCAAGCCCTTTCCAAGCTCTCCATTGCCTGAGAAGGCTCAGACATTTCTTTGTGGCATTCCAGGCCAGCCACAATCTGCCGCTATTCTCCCTTGGCTTCCCCGTCTCTTCCTCCTACGCCCCACCTACTCTTTGTTCTAGTTACACATGCGTAGCTCACCATCTTTCAGATACACCAAGTCCTTGCCTCCCTCTTTCACTTTTGCTCATCTGGCTCCTGTTGGCTGGAGACCTCTCCTTACTCTTCCCTGCTATAGATGACTGAATTCTTCCAGTATCACCAATGCTGCAAATTCTACCTCCTCCAAAAAAAGTTGTGTTTTGTTTTTTCTTCTCATCTCCTCAATCAACAATGGCCTTCTCCCCTTTGGAGTTCACACATTCCTCTTCTTTTTTAGTTTTTCATCTTTTATGCACTTAAGGAAGGAAATTATCTATTAAACACCTACTGTGTGCCAAATACTGTACTAAACATTTTACAAATATCTCATTTGATCCTCACAACAACCCTAGAGGGAAGATGCTACTATTATCCCCATTTATATTTGAGGAAACTGAGGCATACAGAGGTGGAGATTGCCCAGAGTCACACAGCTAATAAGTACATGAGACTGGATGGTGTAGTCTGTAGCCTAATTCCTTGTATTTGTGGTATATCCTCACTTTAGGCCTGAAGCTCCATGAACGCAGACTCTGTGTCTTATCTGTGATACTGTGATCTTTGTGTCTTCTTCAGAGCATTTTATAGAGTTATTTACATGTTATTTCTCCCATTAGACTGTGAACTCCCTCAGAACACGGACTGTCTTTAGCCTTGCTTTGATCCCCCAGGGCTTTACACATACCTGGCAATTAGTAGGTGCTTAATAAATGTTGATTGACTGACTTACTACTACTACAACATTCTGTATGCAGTTACCACTAAATATACGTATTTAGATTTTTGTTGGATTAAATTTGCACTTTACAATAATTTCGGTTTGTTGGATCCCTGCTTTATTTTTCAATCAACCAAATATTTATTAAGTGCTTAATATTATATATGCCCACCACCATTCTAGGCAGAAGGAAAGCAAAACCAGTTCCTGTCCTCAAGGAGCTTACAATCTAAAGAGAGAGACAATATTTATGTAAACAGGCACATGTGATGTATAGAGTAGGGGAAAGGGAACCACTGAGGGGAAGGCACCAACAGAGTGGGGAATGTGGAACAAAATGTTTGGGTGAAGTCTTGTAGGAAGCCATGTCATACTGTTGGAGGGAGAGCCTTCCAGGCATGGGGGAATAGCCAGTGCCAAGTCTCAAAGATGGAAAATGAGTATTGGAAGTGATGGACAAAAGGTGGGCCAGTAGCATGTCACTGTGCAGTATAATGGAGAGTGTGTAGAGAGGAGTAATTCACATGAAGACCATAAAGATGGAGAGGAGCCAGAATGCAAAAGGTCTGGCTTGAAACTCTTCCATTCTTTCTCCTCTTGTGAAATTCTCCAAATATTTCCTTAAATCCTCTGCTTGTGTGTGTGACACATGTAAGGGTGTGAGCACGCATATGCACATGTGTGTCTGCATGTGTATGTGAATGGCTTTCACTGTCTCTTGGGTCCTTTCCATTCTGACTTCATGGTGGCCTCTTTGTGCAGGCACACATGTCCCTGTTGACATCTTTTCCACCATTTTTTGAGGTCAAATCATTGTTGGTGACAAGCTACAGCCCACTTATCCCGTGTACCTTTCTATCACCCTCTAGGGTTTTGTAGCACAGTGTCTGGCATATGCCAAGTACTCAATAAATATTTGTTGACTTTTTCTAATTGTAATTCCTCCAGAATTTTCATTCCCATGTCTTATAGTCATATAAACTTATGGGAACATTGGTGCTGCTAAAGAAATGTTTTGTTTGGAGGTGAGGCAGGGACAGGGGTGGGGATTTGCAATCATTGAAAATCGTGCCCAGTCTCCAAACTAAAATCCAACATGATCTTTCATTAACCATCTGAGAGCCAAGAATGGGTATTTTGGGGAGAATACATTAAGGTTCAAAAAACTAACTTAGAAATAACATTCATATATGTGTGTATGTATCTATGTATGTATGTATGTATATATATATGTGTTTGTATATATATATATACACATACACACATATACACATATATAAACATTTATATATGTACATATATTTAATTTTTATATATACATATACATATATATGCATGTGTATATATGTATATATATACACGTGTGTGTGTGCGTGTGTGTGTGTGTGTGTGCGCATAAAATCAGGTCATTCCCAAAATAACTTTGCCAGATACTCTGAGGCCCAATCAACTGATCTAGAAATGAAATTTTGAAATTTCTGGGCCTGCCTGAAAGAGCAAGGCCATTAGCTGCAGGACCTTGGGTCAATCACTTAACTTCTCTGTGGCTTTAGAACTTTCTCTGTTAAGTCATGATCATGCCTGCTTCCTGCCCCTCCCCTGACTCTTCAGGTGGGTGGGAAGGTATAAGAAGATCAAATGGGTGAAAGCCCGTTACGCTGAAGAGGCCGGAGGTGGAGGCAGGAGGTGACCCTGTTGCAGAAGAAAGTCACGTCGGGTGCTTGACTTTGGCTTGTAGTCAAAGCCTCCGTGTTCCAAAAGAATGTTCTACAAAGTGTAGACTGTTGAAATGAAAGCTTTTATCAAAGCCATCTTTTCAGAGAGCTAAGAAACTGTTCAATTCCAAATGGTATATTTTGGTGTCAAATGTAAATCTCAGAAAAATTGTTGAGCACTAGAATGTGACATTTAAGGATGTTCTGCATTTGTTTCATGGGGATCTTTTAGGCCACAGTAGATGACCCCACCTGTAGTGGCCTATGCAGAATATTTTTGGAAGCAAGGGAAAGATTTGAAGATTTTTGCTGGTTATTTTTTCTTTCCTGAGACCTCTGAAACGTGGTTGCCCTGCGACCTTGATCACTGGCTGGCAGCGTAGTGGATAGAGAACTAGACTTGGAATCTGGATGATCTGTGTTCAAGTTCTACCACAGACACTAATATCTGTGTGGCCTGAGCAAATCACTTAACCTCTCTTTACCTCAGTTTCCCCAGAAAGACATAATGACCCCACAGGGCTGTTATGAGGATCAAACAATATAAAGCACATAGAGAGCTTTGCAAACTTTAAAATCACTAATATATACATACATACATATATATATACATTATATATGTATATATAAATATATATATATATAGTAGCTGCTATAATTATTGTTATCATGGGAAGTGGGGGTGTTGTGTCAGTGAGACTTCAGCAAAAGCTTAAGGTCTTCAGGGGATAAAAGACAGACTTTGAAAGGTTAGAGACAAAAGGCTTTAGATTCAAAATGGACATCTCCTTCCTTTGAAATGGTGGGACACCGGAGTACTTTGATGTCGTATGAAGAGGCCAGAAAGACAATGGAAGCTTATGTGGCATAGAACGCGTTAATATTAGTCACTCATCAAAATGAGATTCTCAAAAGGGTATGGGAGGCGGAAATGACTGAACTGAAACGTAGCATGAAGTGGCTTATGGGAAGGGAGGCGCTTTTGAGCTAGGGAGAATTCGATGGTAGGAGATGCGAGCTTTCTCTCAACATGACAAACAGTCCTGAGAGCTCTGGCTCTGAGGAGTCTTTCGGAAGATGCTTCTGAAGATCATAAACTAAGGGTCATTGCTCTGGCTGAAAAATATTTCGTTAATTCATTTGATCAACATTTATTAAGTGCCTACCGTATGCTAGGCGCTTTGCTAATTGGCAAACATACAAAAAGAGGCAAAAGAGAATCTCCACCCACAAGATACTTACAAGCTAATGATTTACAATACTCCATCTAGTTAGAGAACAGCACAGGCTAGCAGCCCAACAAGTGGCCGATGCCACCGCCTGTCAGAAAGCAAGCCCAAGAGACCAGCGAATCAACCCAGCCGCCGGAGATGCCATACCCTGAAGAGAGACCAGCAGCCAAGCTTGACACTGAGCCAGCGCTCACTGGCCGCCCAGCCAAGTCCGGTAGCAGCAGAGCCTTGTGGGTAGCCAACACAGACCCCAAATGACTGGCCTGTCCAACAAAGACGCCACACCCCAGCAGGAACAAGCCCCGACGAGCTACAAGTATAGCAGAGACAACCAGCATGGCCCAGCACAACAGAGGGCTAACTTATAGTAAACTTCTTGAGAACCCTCCGGAAAGATAAAAGACATTGAAGCCAAGCATTGCAGTGCTGTAGGTTTGAGTTACCTTGTCCATATATGTTCCTTACTGCACTTTTAAGTTTGTGCCCTCTCTCCTTCCTTCCCTTATTGTGGGAAAATATGTCCTTAGTATTGGAGAGCTGTTTTTAATTAGCTGATTGTTAAAGAGAAGCACACTGGTGGGGGCTTATGAGCTGGTGTTTAGGAAGATAGCCAACCACAGGATCACTCCTCAAATGCTGGGATTAGTAACAGTCATCTTTATGGGAATACAACCTGCCAATGGCAATGTGGGTTAGGTCCTGGGGCCATTACACCGTTATTATCTCTCAATTCAGTTTGAACAACCATTTATTATGTGATAGACCTTTTTCTAGGGGATGCAAAAAAAAATATCCAAGAGTTGAGTTGTCTCTGACCTTATTTCTATCATCACTGTTTTGTAGATGCTTTCTCGCCTTTCTGCGTGAGACTGTATATTGTTTAAGCAAAAGGACTGTGTCTTATTACTTCCTAGGAAATATTGGAGGGAACGAGATAACTTGAGAGATGTTACTGAGCTGGGAGCAATAAGAACAAGATCTAATTAATAGCTAGTTTGCTAATTAACCAAAGCGCATTCATTGATGTCTCTGTGCTCAGCACTATACATATATAAATAATATACATTATATATATATATATATATATATA
>CM053624.1:360360203-360391511 GCA_028646595.1 Phalanger gymnotis
TCTATCACTGGACTTAAGTCTAGACAATCAACAAAACAATAAATCAAGCCCTGATTAGTGGTGTTTGCCAGTTTCTAAGATGTAAATGCTCCATTGAAATTTGAATAATTGGTTAACTCGATTCATTGCCGGTCTGTATTTATTTAATTTATTCAAAGGCACTTGGAGGGGAAGTGATAATTAGCTACCTAAAAGGGGGTGGTGGGGGTGGGCAGTGGAAGTGGGAAAGGAGGAATGAAAGGGAGAAAGACCAACAGATAGACAGATACACACACACAGATTCTTTAATAAATTCTATTCCTTCCATCTAGGAGCTCAAATCTAGCCAAGAAGGGCTTTTTAAAAATATTTTAATATTTTTATTTTAATATTAATTAATTAATTTTCATATTAATTAATTAATAATATTTAATATTATTTAATATTTTTAATATATCGTTATTAAACTCCTGTAAAATCAAGCATCAAAATAAATATGGATTGCCCTGGGTTTTCTTTAGGATTAGTGAGTCTACTGTGTGGTGAAAGGAGCAGATTTGGTTACAAGTCGGAAGAGGAAACTTCCTTGGGAGACAATGGCCTCAAGGAGCAACTTTCCACATTGTTGTCTTATAAAGCACTTCTGAGAAGAGGGAGCCCCATTCTCTCTATTGCCTGGGAGGGTTAGAGGCTGGTGTGACTAAAGTGAAAGTGATAAGATCTGGGACAGCTTGGGGAGAGGACTTGGGAAAGAAAAGTACATCCCCAACGCGGTCAAGGTCTGTAAGAACAGCTCGTTTTCTTCTTCAGCCACAGCTCCCTATTGTTAGTCATATGAAGTTTGCTTGATTGGTCATTTTGGGCTGGGCCCACATTTTCATCAGTGTGGAAACTTACTTTGGTGTAATTAGCAATTAGAAACTTACTTTGGCGCATTGAGAATTGAGACTTGCTCAGGGTCACTCAGCAAGAATATATCATAAGCAGAATTTGAATCCAGGGCTTCCTACCTGCCAAACCTGATCTCTTTCATCTCATGTGGAGAGTAAAGATCAATGTTTGTAACATTTAAATGATGAATTAAGATTTACAAAGAACCATAAATGCATCGTCTCATCTGAGCCTCTGCACTACCTGGGGAGGTAGGTACTGCAGTGAGAATCATCTTCATCTTACAGATGAGGAAAGCGAAGCTCAGGTAAGGCCAATGATTTGCTCATTGCACAGAGCTAGTAAGTGTGAGAGGAGACATTCAAACAGAAAGATTTTTACCCCAAGTCCAACATGCAAGCTTGCCCCTGTGCAAAGCCAAGGATCAGGCAGGTGCATATTAATTGTAATATAAACAGCAACAATAGAGGTGATACTGGCACCATTTTCCTTTTCCTCAGTGACTTATTTATCCATTCTCTCTCCCCTCGGTTGTCCAGTCAGCATCTTCAGTTGACCAAAATATTTTCTGAATGTGACGTAACAACATAGTTCAGGTACAGGGGATACTTGGTCAGTAGCCAGAGCTGTATGAGTAAAGGAAGCATGGATTTGCCAACAGGTTTCCTAATGGAATCCAACCACTCCAGGTTAAAAACTTAAGGTCATCAAGGATTCCACTACCATGCTCGAAACCAAGATAAAAGTACATCCAGGAAATGGAAACATAAAAAAGCAAATTAGGTTTGTGTTATGTGCAGAGTATAATGATCAGGAGATAATCAATTAAAAAGATAAAAAGCAGCATTTTTAGCTCTTGTGATTTATTGGGTAAAATAAAAATAGCATCATGGAAAGACAGCTTGAGACAATCACAGCCTCATCACCAAGGCATAGGAAATCAGGAACCAGAGCAATGTGGGGTAGGCTTTTTGGGTGTGATGAAGAGAATTTAGAAATCTGAGACAGAAAGAAATGTAAGAAGAAAACTTCAAGAAAGAAAAAAGAAAATTAAATTTGGAATTATTATGTGGTACAGCGGTGGAACAGGTATTTCTTTCTGTTGGGCGTAGTGCATTTGCCAGTCCTTCAATGGAGCTAAGATCCATTGTGGGCATCAATACAAATATAAAAGTTCAACAGTGCCTTTCCTTTCCTTAAAGATCTCACATTCCAACAGGGGAAGCAGCATTTATAAAGCAGTGGTGGCCAGAGAGTTTGGGTCTCAGAAATCACGGAATTGTGAAAAGCCCTGAGGACAGTTGATTGTCACACTCTTCTCAATAGCGTTGGTTTTATTGATTGGCTTATTGTTCCTGGTGCAAGAGATTGTTTTTGTTGTTGTCATTCGCCCTTTATTCTTGAAGAGGACTATGACATCGTGGAGGTGATGCCATGACATGCCACTGATGGGAGGAGATAGGAGTATGGTTGGCAAAGAAGATGGCAAGAGCACTGGGTTGGCCTTGATCCCAATGGATTGTTGTTGAATGGAATCCAAAGCGAGGTCTGGGGCTGGTTGGATGTAGAGTCACAGCCCAGTTTACTTACCCTTGCTCGAGACAGCTTAGCCCCAGCAGAGTTCCAGAATTCTCCAAGAGGTGTGGGGGAGAAGGGGCTCTAAGAGGCCCTGTCTGAAAGGTGGCCGTTCATGATGAGGAGAAGGCAGGGAAGGAGCCAGGCAGACAGCAAGATTTTAGAGGGTGTTGGGAGTGAGACACAGAACACAACTAGAGGCAGCTAGGTGGGATAGTGGACAGAGAAATGCATCTGTGGTCAGGATGACCTCAGTTTGAATTTTGCCTCAGAAATTTATTGGTTGTGTGGCACTGGATAGGTCGTTTTACCAACCCTCCTCAGTTTTTTATCTGTAAAATAGGGATAACAATAGCTCCTACGTTGCGAGTGTCAAATAAGATAATGAGTGTATAGTGCTTCATAAATCGTAAAATACTTTATAAATGTAGCTATTACTATTGTTACAATTACAATACAAGCAGCCTGGAGGGGATGGATGGATGGATGGATGGATGGATGGATGGATGGATGGATGGATGGATGGATGGGTGGATGGATGGATGGATGGATGGATGGATGGATGGATGGATGGATGGATGGAGAGGAGTTGGCATCAAAGATCCAGAGCAGGAAAGATCTTTCCAGGCCAACTCCCTCATTGTCATTCTGTCCCGTGGCACCATTACTTCAGTGGTGGTCTATACTAAAGTATGTAAGGACCCTCTCTGTTCCCTTCATTATGTCCTTGGTCACTAGATCATCCCCTTCCCAGGTGCTGCATCCTCAGCCTCTTTACTCTGATCAGGCTCACTTCCCGTGTGCATCTCCTCTCATCTTGATCTTACAAGCCATGAAAACCCCTTAGATCTTTTTTTTTTTTAATTTGGGCATTTGTTGCCTAACCAGGCTTCCTGTATCCTGCACTTGTGCATTTAGCAGATATTGCTAACTCAAAATGTTTTATGTTTCTATAACTCTTAACTCAAGTATTGATCAGTACATATTAGCTTGCAGGGCTCCTATCCAGGCATTGCTGATTTTTAAGTTTATGATTGATGAAAGAAGTCAATAGCAGCCTTTTCAGACACTTAAAGCAAAGGATTATACAATTTGTTGTAACTAATCCCTCCTGGCCGAGTCATCATCGTAAACAAGACCAGGAATGTACTTTTAAACATATTCTTTGCATATGGAATCAAGTAGAAGCCTGATACTTGAACACTCAAACATAATAATAAGCTCAGGCTCCTAAGAGGCACTTAGCAACCCTGATGAATAATATGGACTCAGGAAAAAACATAGCTTTGGAGTCTGCCTGCTGTTTGTCTGGGAAAGTTTGGTGTTACAAGAAGGATATTTACTTTTTGGGGAAGTGGATTGGCTGAAAGAATTGAAGCATAATTGATGAAGTTTTCCCACCCTTCTGTTAACAAAGAATGAAACGACTATGGCATTGTGGACGGTGGACCAGGTGTGGAGCTAGGAAGACTAGGTTCAAATCCCACCTCAGAAACTCATAAGCTGTGTCACTATGGATAAGTTCCTGACTGCTTGACTCCTCTTCTGTGAAGTAGGGATGAAACTAGCACTTGTAACTTATCTCAAAAAGTCATCGAAAGGACCAGATGGGATAATGTACTAAGACACGTCACCAAGATGCTGTCTGTGTAACATTCACGATGATTTTCCTAGGGGTCGCTGGGGCGAGGCGATACAGTGGGGACCTCACCAGTGATGAAGGTAAAGGACTTGGGTTTGGATCCCACCTGATACTTGGATGACCTTGAGCCAGTCATTTAACCTTCTTGGGTCTCAGTTTCTTCAACTGTAAAAGGGTTTGAGATGGTCAGTCAGGAAACATAGATTTATCACATTCTGTGTGCCAAGCACTGATCTAAGTAGGGGGGGGGGATACAAAAAGAGGCAAAAAATGGTCCCTGCCCTCAAGTAGCTCACAATCTAATGGGGAGACAACAACCATAAAACTATGTACAAACAAGCCATCTGCAGAATAAAATAGCAAATAATTAAAAGATGGAAGATAACATAATTAAGAGGGATTTAATAGTCTCTTTCAGCTATGGTGTGGCTCTTTGATCCTGTATATGACCTGGACAAGTCACTTAACTTCTCTTGTCCTCAGTTTCCCCATTTGTAAAATGAGGGGCTTGGACTATGACTAGGTGGTCTCTGAGGTTCTGTCCAGCTCTAGCTCTTGGATCCTAATTACATGATCAGCTGAATGAAATCATGCAGTGGTTCACGCTTCCTCTGGAAATACAGTAACTAGAATTTTTAAAAAATTAAGTTAACTTCAATTCACATTTATTATTCACACTACCGTGCATCAGTCATGCTGGGAATCAAAAGACAAGGAAGCGAAAGTCCCTGCCCTGAAGAAATACATCTTCTACTTGAGTTTATATTCATTTCTTAAAGATTTAACATGTTCCCCGTGGTCTAGGATGGCCTGGGATGGGATGGGACGGGACGGGACGGTATGGAGTAAATGCTCGGAGTCCAGAGAACCCGGCATCAGTGTGGACTGGAATTGTTTGGGAAGGGATTATGGAAGTGGTGTGACTTGGGCTGAAGGATGAGACCATGGTGGGCAGGCAGAAGAAGAAAAGCCATTCCAGGTGGTGAGGGGGAAGGGGAACAGCCTGAGCAAAGACTTGGGGCTGGGAAAGAGCACATAACAGCTTGTTTATCATATCAGGACCAGATGAATTCAAAGTCATGTATAAACAAAGCAGTGAATTTAGGAACAAAACTCTTGAAATTTTAAAGGCAAACTGTGATGAACTGAAGTAAGAGAAAGCCTAGAGTAGTTGGAATCAGAAGAGCTGAGTTCAGACCTTGACTGTCATTTGCTGTCTGTATAACTTCGGGTAAGGATCCTGGTCTCAGTTTCCTTATTACTACAATGAAGGGGCTAGACTGCATGACTTCTAAAGTCTCTTCTAGTCCTAAAAGTGTGATCCAACCTAAATAGCCCCACTAAATACTGGCTTACATGAAGTAAAGGTAAAAAGGCTGACTGACAAGGTAAATTCCTTGTGAATTACTTAGCCATTTACGAATCATTTAGATGATAATAACTAATATTAATGTGGTAAGGTTTGCAAAGAACTTCACAATGTTATCTTGTTTGATCCTCACAACAACCCTGGTAGATAGATGCAATTATTATCCCCATTTTACAGATGAGGAAATAGAGGCAGTTGGAAATGAAATAATTGGCCCTGGGTCACAAAGCCAAGTACACTTAACTAGCTGTGTGACCCTGGACCAATCATGTCTCTTTGTTTGCCTCGGTTTCCCCATCTGTAAATTGAAAATAATAAGGAATTTTTAGGAACAAATGGAGCATATGTAAACTGCTTGGCAAACTTCAACATGCTATATTAATGCTAGCTACTGTTATTATTGTTATTGCAAGGTGTGCTGCATATCCAGTATTGCTACCATATATTAAACAATCATAGATAGGCAATAAGTCACATCCTTCTCAGTATTTTTAGTCCATAACTATGATTTTATTGTGTAGGGAATTTCCAGTGTGTAAATCCCCCCAGCTATGCAGATGGACAACTTGCCTATGATTAATCATCCAAGAGAGTTGGCTCAAATATTGCCTGGCTAAGTGAATTGCCCCATGCCAGACCATCTCACTGTGTAGCAATATTCAGGATAATAATGGTTGACATTTATCTAGCTCCTTAAAGCGTATAAAGTGCCTTTCATATGTTAACTCATTTGATTCTGGCAACAACCAGGTCAAGTGGGTACCATGGGTTTTATTATATAGTGATGCTATTATGTAGATGTTGTATCACCTGATAGAAGGCAAGCTCTCTAAGGACAGGGACCTGGCATGTAGTAGGTACTGAATAAATGCTTGTTAAACAAGGAAGTGATCATTACCCATATTTTACATATTAAGAAACTGAGGCTTTGAAGGATTTAGTGGCTTGACCCAGTCACCCAGCTACAAAGGGTAGAGCTAACCCTAAACTAACATATCTCTTGGCTTTAATGTCCTTGCTTCTTCTACTACTGGGCCACGCTGCTTTTCTAATCCAATTGATTCAAACCCCAGTGTTGCGTTATTGTTTATTTTGATACCTTTAGTAAAAATCTTTTTAAAGCAATTTTGCCACCAGGATTCTACTAAAATTAGATCTCAGATGAAGGATTTTGCCACTGCTATGATCAGATAACCATCTATTTATATGGTTCATTTAGGACTTAATCATAGAATCATTAGCTTTGAGCTGAAAGGACCTTGCAGATGATTGAATCCAATTCCCACCCCCCTCACCCCCCACCTTTTTTGGAGGCAATTGGGGCTAAAGTGACTTGCTCAGAGTCACACAGCTGGTAAGTGTCTGAGGTCACATGTGAACTCAGGTCCTCCTAACACCGGTGCCCTATCCACTGCACCACCTAGCTGCCGCAAACTCCCTTATTTTAGAGAGGAGGAAATCAAAGCCCAGAGAAATTAAGGCACTCATCCAAGGTCACATAAGCACCGATTAAGGAATGATTTGAACCTATATCCCTGAGTACTACCTTAGGACAGCCTTTGCATTGTTTCTTTAGATCGCTATACCATCCTCTCCTTGAGAGCAAGGACTCTGACTTTTGTCTTTGTGTCACAGTGCCTGGCACATAGGAAGTATTTAATAATGCATGTTGACTGATTAAACTGTAACTACTATTTGCATCTAACTTTTTCTGTATCCATACTTTCATTTCTTAACTATATCAGAAACTCCTTGAGGACAGGAACCAAGGAGTGCAATATGTAAATGAAAAATAGACACATGGATGTTGTTGTTTGTCCTTCTCAAAGAGGACCATGACATCAGGGAGGTGACACCATGACGTGCAAGAGAATTGGATTTAAGTGAGGAAGGGCAGTGCAAAGTCACCAGCCTCATTTTAGTATCTGGGTCCAGTGGCCAGATACATATCAGGAATTGACATACAAGATAACACACTCTCCCACTTGAAATCACTTCGGAATAAATCACTGGTGAAATTAGAAAGACTTTGGATAGTGGGTAGTATCTGAGTGCTGTCTTGAGGGAAACTAGGGATTCTTTAAGGCAGATGAGAGGAGGCAGAATATTCCAGAATTGGCAGACAACCTGTGTTGAGGCTGGAGATGGTCCATCGTTGAGGAGGCAGCCATTTTGGCTAAGGGGTGCTTGCAGGGGAGCAACGTGCAACGAGCCTGGGAAGGCAGGTCGGGAGTCAGATTGTGGAGGGACTTAAATGCCAATTCCTCCTGGCTTCTAGATTCAGCCAGCCAGCCTCTCCCTCATTCATGCCTTAAACATCGGAGCTTATCACTGTTCTATTACAGCTCGTGATATAATGCTTAATCTGTGATCTCTTGGAGAAGTTTGTAGAGTTAAAGTGGCATGTATGCTGTGTAATGGATATGGCAGCTTGCTGGAAACTGCTTCCAGGATGCAGAAAGAGACATTTGTGTGGCTGCTTTATAGGTCATGTTTAAACCTTAGACTAGGGGAAAGGTAGAGATTTAGCAATGTGCTGTTAAATTGATGTCACTAAACAATGCAGGATTGGACAGTGGCCATTCATCTGCTCCGATGGAATTGGTTCTGCCTTCGGTTTTTGTGTCGCCTATATTTTTTATGTTGGGGGGAACTCACAGTTGCATATTTTTGGTGCCAGTTACTGTTCATAATTTAGCTCTGGCCATTTGTATTCCATTGCCTTGTCCAGCGGTCCCCTTTATTTCAGGACCACATCTCCCAATCTATTCTCATCAGGTAGCTATTCAGATAGAGGCCAACTTGTCCTGCGGAGGACAGGCTGTGAATATTTTGCATTCATCTCACTCCATTGATCCATGGTCCTCTCATGCCCATGCTTCAACATCCTGGACAGCTGAGTTCAGTTAGAGTTGTCCCCATCTGCCCAATAGCTTCTGAGAAATGGTTTTAATTTACCCCTTGCCTATCATCTGTTTCCAAACTATCTACTTCACTATTAGGCAAAGGTAGGACTAGAATGACTTTTTGATTTATTCATATATGGAGAGGGAGGGAGGAAGGGAGGGAGAGAGAGAGAGGGGGGGGGAGGAAGGGAGGGGGGGAGGGAGGGAGGGAGAGAGAGAGGGAGAGAGAGAGAGAGAGAGAGAGAGAGAGAGAGATGGGGCAGGGAGAGAGAGAGAGAGGAGGGGGAGAGGGAAAGGGAGAAAGGAAAAGAAAAGAAAAAAAAGAAAAGAATGAGGACAAACAATTTCAGAACCAAGGATTCATTATGTTGAGAGGCTTAATCACCTGAAAAAGCAATAAGGAAAATAAATTAACCTTGTTGCTGGCAATGAAGCTTGCTGAGGTGTTGGCCTTTACTGCATCATAGTTTTCTTTCTTTTTTTTCTGGCCTGCCTAGTTTCTCTTGAGTGTTCTTCTTCAAAGGTCTTGTATATAAAATAAGCACAAAGATACTTATCCCCTGCTGCTTCTGTAACTCCACTTGATTGAGGAAAAAGAGACATTCCGCCTAACTGATGATCTCCCTCTTCCCCCCCAAGGGGCTACAACATGTTAGTTGTGGTGTTTTCTTCCACAGTTTCATTTTGGTTTTGTTTTTTAAATTCTTGGAGGTCATTCACATTGAAAATGTGACCAAATATAGAAACACATTAGCTACCGCATATCTTTAGTTCGGGGAGTAGACCAAAACAAAAAAACAACTACAAAAACTAAAACAAAACCAGTTTCTTACCTTCTAGTCTCATTTTGTTATTTTTCCTCCTTGGGAATCTGTGCTGATGGAATTATAGGAATACGTAGGGGCTGGAAGGGGCCTGAGAGGCCATCAAGTCCAGCGACCCCATTTTATAGATGAGGAAACAGGCACAGACAGATAATGCCTCCCCTAGGGAGCCACAGCTAGTTAAGTATCTGAGGGAGTTTTGATCCCAAGTCTTCCTGACTCCAAATCCATCTCCATATGCACTGTGCCAGCCGACTCCCATATCCCACTGCCCATCACTGCTGGGCATTTATTATTACCCAGTGTTTACATTCTTCTGTAACCCTTCACTGAGATTATATATGTACTTTGTATTTCTCACAAGCAATTCAATGCAACTTGGCAAACACTGATTAAGCTCCTTCTATGTGGCAGGCACTAAAGATACAAAGACCAAAACAAAACAGCCTCTTCTTTCAAGTTTCCCACGTGCTGCTAGAGAGACAACCTTACTTGATTCTATTGCCTTCCCTCTGTTAATGATTTCCTATTTGTCCCATACGTAGCTTGTTTGTATTTATTTATTTGCATATTGTCTCCCTCATTAGATCCTGAGCTCCTTGAAGGCAGGGACTGTCTTTTGCCTCTTTTTAAGCCCTCAGGGTTTAGCCTAGCACATAGGAAGCACTTAATAAGAGGTGAATACATCGATTGACCCAGCAGATACCCAGATAAATAACTACAATGCTTATACAAAATAATGCAAACCAACTTGATGAGGTCTGAATGGTGACTATGACTATGGGGAATCAGGAAAAGCCTTTTGTAGGTAGTAGCACCTGAACTGTGCTTTGTGGGATACTAGTAATTCCAAGAGACCCAGGTGAGAAGCAAGTGCATTTCAGGTCGGGGGACCAACTGCATAAAACCATTGAGGCCGAAGATGTGTTATATACAGATAAAAGCTAAGGGGCCAACCTAATGACGGTGATATATGAGAAGTTCTGATCATTAAGGGCTGCTATTGACCGTTTCTCTGATCCTTTTCAACAGTAAGTACCCAGTCCTAGGAAAAGTCTGCTCCCTCCTGAAGTTTTGAGCTAGACCCATACCATGAGAGACTTTGGGAAATTCTAAGTTCTGTATGGTTCTTCCAGAGTTGGCTACCTCTCTATAACCTAGATATGTCCCTTTCGTGGATGGCAGTCCTCATATTGTTAGTATAAGAGTGAGGATTGCATGGATTTATCTGATTTAACTCTTGGTTCAGCTCCTATGCACTAGAAACAAACAAAAAGCAAAAAAAAAAATGCTGCCATTTTCTCTTCTTGTTGAATTTCATATGTATGTAACAAGGGCTCAAGCCTATTTGCATAATAGTACTTATTGGTGGATATCAAATATTCAATTCTCCATGCCTGTTGGTGAAAGCTTGAGAGAGGAGACAGCCTGGGCTTATGGCTTCCAGCTTTCAGAGGACATAAAATCCTTGGAGGAGAGAAAGATTCTGGGAAGAAGTCAACATGGAGGGGAGCCAGCACTTAGATCATGTCCTTATTCCCAGTTTACCATTGTAGAGACTTTAGGAAATTTTTCCTTGGGTGAGATCTGGGATTCTCTCTTGATTTGAGCTAATATCCCGTTTCCAGGAGACAGACTCATTCACTTATTGTATTTCTGGTATATTCTCATCCATGTATTTTCTATGATTTGGGTTTATTGTTGCCTTAGATAAATGGGTTTATTTGCCATTTGCTATGTGTCATAGTTGTACAACTGACACTTGATGGGAAGGGAGTAAGCCTTAGATATATCTTGGGGTACTCCTTCCCTGTTAAGGAATAGTGATTGGGAACATAGTTTAAACCTAAAATTTATTTCCCTTAGACTAACAATACTTGGGAGGGGTGTATGTGTCTGCAAACAGATGTAATTCTAGCCCAACTCTCTCTCTCTTTCTTTCTCTGTGTGTGTGTGTGTGTGTCTGTCTGTCTGTCTCTCTCTCTCTCTCTTTCTCTGTGTGTGTGTGTCTGTCTGTCTGTCTGACTCTCTCTGTCTCTGTCTCTTTCTGTGTCTCTCTCTGTCTCTCTCTGTCTCTTTCTGTGTCTCTCTCTGTCTCTCTGTCTCTGTCTCTCTGTCTCTCTCTCTTTCTCTGTGTGTGTGTGTCTGTCTGTCTGTCTCTCTCTTGCTCTTTCTGTGTCTCTGTCTGTCTCTCTGTCTGTCTCTGTCTGTCTCTGTCTGTCTCTGTCTGTCTCTGTCTGTCTCTCTGTGTCTCTCTGTCTCTCTGTCTCTCTCTCTCTCTGTCTCTCTCTCTCTCTCTCTCTCTCTCTCTCTCTCTCTTTCTCTCTTTCCCCCCGTTTCTATAAGAAGATCATGGTGGCCAGCTTCATGATCTCAATCTCTTGCTTCCCTTCTGACTGGAATCTAAATCTCCTTTGGAGAAGAGTGGGCAGAGGAGACTCCCGAATATTCATCCATGCCTCCCTGGGTCGGCCATATCTAGACAGACTCACATGACCTACAGAAGCAAAATACACACCGAGACAATAAAACATAATATAATGTGACACCATCCAATATAATATAATGTGAAATAATAATGTTATTGTTCACCTCGAACAATCATATTGCGCACCTTGAATGAATAAGCATAATGGAGTTAACTACAGGAACACAGATTAACTGTATACAGTTCTTTACTCTTACATACAGAAGCAAAAGAAATATATATATGTGTGTGTGTGTGTATACATATAGTATATGTGTCTGTATATATATATACTATATATGTGTGTGTATATATATGTGTGTGTATACATATACTGTGTGTGTATATGTATACTATATATGTGTGTGTATATATATGTGTGTGTATACATATACTGTGTGTGTATATATATACTATATATGTGGGTCTATATATATGTGTGTGTATACATATACTATGTGTGTGTGTATATATATACTGTGTGTGTATATATATACTATATATGTGTGTCTATATATATGTGTGTGTGTATACATATACTGTGTGTGTATATATACTATATATGTGTGTGTATATATATATGTGTGTGTATACATATACTGTGTGTGTATATATATACTATATATGTGTGTCTATATATATATGTGTGTATATACATATACTATGTGTGTGTGTATATATATACTGTGTGTGTATATATATACTATATATGTGTGTCTATATATATGTGTGTGTGTATACATATACTATGTGTGTGTATCTATACTATATATGTCAGCTATAAGACCATCTTCCTGCCAGACTGTAGTCAGACTTAATCACTCTATAAGAATGCTCCAAACACAGTAATTCTTAGGAATACAGTTCAGGTGCTTAGACTCAAATCTCCCCAACAACTGTTCTCCCTGATAGCCAGCAAGATCAAATGAGGTGGTATATGGAAAATGCTGTGCTAACTTTAATTCATTATATAAATGTGATGATGATGATGATATGTGATGCATTCCCAGTAGTATCTGGCATATGGCTTCTTGAAGGGTCATGTTGGATTCCTCATCTAGTAACTTATCCACACTGTGCTTAGCTGGGACCTCCAGTCCTGCCCTCCTTACATTAGCACAGTGCTTGACACATAATAGATGGTTAATAAAAGTTAATTGATTGATTATCTGGCTCATTGGTCAGGCTATGTAGGACACACATCACTTCTTACAGCTTATACATTTCTAGGGGAAGAGTGGATTTTATTCCAGGGCAGTCGGTAGCACAGAGAGAGATTTTTCCTATATACCTGTTATTTCTTCCTCCTATCCTTAAACCCTGCCCCAGAGGATGGGTCTCCCACTCTCTTTCTCATATTTGAGGACATCCCCACTTTTAGAAGCCCTTTAACATGGGTCTGATGTACACCCATGGCTCATTCCCTCTTCCTTCCTTGCCCTAGTGGCACAGACTGTTGAAGGGCTCACAGGACTCTCACTTAGGTAACTGTAAAGAAGAGAGCTAACGAATGAGAGACTGCAGGTATGAGGACCAGTTAGGAGACTATGATGATAGTTTAGGGAAGAAGTGATGTGGGCCTGAATCAGAGTAATGCTCCTCTGATTCCAGAGAAGAGGGCAGATGTTTGAGATGCTGTGGTTGTAGAACAGATAAGTTCTAGCAATTCTTTGATATGGGGGTGGTTTCTCTGACCTTGGAACCAGTTTGCTCATTTTGTATGTTTTCTGTCCTCTCTCTGTTAGACTCGTAAGGACAAGAACTATAAGGATTCTTTAAAGACAAGGACGATGTCTTATTCCTCTGCCTCTACCTCCTGTGATTAGTACTCTCTCTTGAACACAGTAATTGTCTTAGGTTCCCAAAGTGGGTGATGCCCTCTGGGGGGCACTGGAATGACTTGGGGGGGGAGCAATGGTAGTCTTGGGTGCAACTGGGAGACATTGAATACAAATGAGGTGGCAGTGGAAGCATAAGGAAAGAAGAAAAGAGAAGAAAAACCATTTGTACCTGTTTCATCTGTTGCGTAACAGAGCTAAAGTCACAGCAATTACATTATTTTCCAAATAAACACACAAAATGCAAGTTATAAGCTATCAGTGGTCAAGCCTGCCAGCAGGTCTTAACAAGTAAGTGTTGGCAGGCCAGCCTATTGCTCATTGTTGGGAAGTCCAGCATGCTTTGCTAGGAATATGTCCATGTGATGACTTGTTTACAATATGATACTATACAGTTACATGATGTAAAATTGAGTCATCAAGATTTCAGTGCAGGGAAAAACCACAAATTTACAATGAATTATTAAATTTAAGATGCATCATTTTAAAAATTTTATGTATTTTTTTGAAATGACACAAATTTTAAAAAAAGTTAAAGGGTTAAAGAAAGTACATTTCCAAGGGGGTGCTGAGTAATTTTTTCTAAAAGGGATGGTAGACCAAATAAGCTTGGGAAACTCTGCTTTAGAGTATGCAAGTAATGCATTTTTGGAATAAATGACAAATCTTGGGAATGCTCATTTATAAAAGGCAAGAGCTAGAATTTATATACCCTTTCACTTGAATCATCCCATCTGATCTGCATAGCAATCCTGAGAAGTAGGTGCTATGATTATCTTCATTTTACAGATAAGGAAATTGAGTTTGGAAGAGGCAGGATTTAAACTCGTGTCTTCATTACTTCTAGTCCAATGCTCTACCCACTGTGTCATGTAATAGAAGTAAGCTCTGAAGCTAGTAGTAGTCAGAGAGACAAAAAGACTGTTCAGAGAAGCCAAGGAAGGAGAGAATTTCACAAAGAAATAAGGTTTGCCAAGAATCAGAGCATCATTGAATTAGGGCTTAGAGGGAACTTGGGCCATCTCATCCAAACCCCCTAATTTTATATGTGAGGAAATGAAGGCCAAGAGATGAAATGGCTTATCTAAGATGCCACAGTTGCATTTTGAGAAGAAACATAAGCAAGCACGTTTTCTGGGTGGTCCATAAATTGGCTGACCATGTGTAACAGAGTAAGAGGGTCACCTATAAGAAGTATAAACAATAGCCAAAGTTCTATGTCATATGAACACTCAAAAGGAGGCCGGTCTTGTTTAGGCTAGCTATGGTACCTTCGCTTAACGGTATCTCCTATTTATAGGGGAACTTGTGTTTGCTTTGTGATGTGATCATAGTATGTCTTTCCATTCAATTCATTAAACATGTATTAAGCACCTACTGTGTGTCAGGCATTGTGCTAAATTCAGTGGATACAAAAAAGGCAAAAGACAGTCTTTCTTGCATTGTAAAAGATCCAAATTGGATCAGTATCAGCTATTCCCCCCATCCCTCGTACCTCAGCCCATGCTGAATCACAAATATGGCGCCTATACAGGGATGAACACCTCTTTTCCAATATCTACATGAGCCGACATTAATCAGAAGTTAGGAGTAGTGACTACCAGATAGTCATTGTATCAAGGGAAAATCAATAGTGAATGATGGCTGAGCAACAGTTCACAAACAGAGGAAGAAGCTAGTCCAGATAGCAACAGTTTTTCTTTCCCTTCCGCTGGTGGAAAGGGAGGAGGGAAGTCAGAAGAGGCTGAGGTGGGCAATTAATGTGGGGCTGCTCCCTCGTTCAAAGTGGAGACAGTGGAAAGAGAGGTGTTTGGACTCACTGTGCTCATTGTCTCCCCAGCTGACCTCTTCTGCTCTCAAGAAGCTCCCAGGCAGCCCACAGGTCAAATTCTTCAACTGTTCACACACCACAAACCAGGGCATGCTCTTTTGACATCCCACATTGTCCCCACCTTGTTGTGGATCCCAAGATAAAGGGTGAAATCTCATTCAATATCTTCTGTATAACACTCCTACCCCTCAGTTCTAGAGAAATCATAGCAGTGAACTGGGACTACCACAAATGTCCTGTCCTTTTAGACCCACAATTCTGACTTATCAACTTGAAATGAAAAAAAAAGTCCATTTTAGAAGCAACTGGCCAGAGAGAATTTTGGGGCCAGAGAGAATTTTATTCATGTGGGGAACTCCCAGTATGGACACTCCCTCCACTGATGCCATTTAGCAGCTTCTCTGAAAGGTACCTTTAGAGAATGACCTGGGGACATCTTGGAGACTGTGACTTGTCTATAGTCAAAAAGCTAGCATGTGTCATCTCATGCTTCATGCATGTTTATGGAATTGAATCTCTCTCCCAGTCATAACTTTAAAAAGTCATTCCTTCTCAGCAATATGTTACACCATGGAAGAAAGATGTAATATGCGAGCTTCATCCCAATGCAAATTGCCATGATTGTTACATAACTCTACATGGGAGCAGGCAGGAAAATCATCCCAGTAAATACAGTAGAACAAAAACGAAGTCTCTTTTTTCTGTTGAAAAATGAGACTGGGAGATTTTGCTCTGAGTGGCTCTTTACTACTATTTCCTCCTGTAAGGATTGAAGTCCATTTTTGTTGTTTCTTGAACACACTCCACCAAGGAGAGGCACGCCAACTTCATGCTCAGTTACTGTCACTATCTGTCTTTTCAGTTACCCTTGAACGTATGCAAATCTCAATTGATTGTCCTTCAACACAAACATTGGATGCTACTTAAAAAAACAATCAGATATTGATTCTTCTTAGGTAGAATGTGCTAAGTTGTGTGGGAGGCTCCTGAAAGATGTTAGGACAGTCATGAAAGGAGGTGACTTGAAAGGAATACTCTTATTGCATGAGACCTACACGTTGTTTGACACTTGCTTGACTCTGTGCCTTGGGAAACACAATCGATTTTTTTTTTTCATTTTGTTTTTAGCTGTAGAACTAATAGTTAACAAATCTATTGGCCTCATCCTCCTCATTCAGTGAAATATCAGTAAATCAAGCTGTAAAATACATAATCTTCATAGAATTGTTAGCAAGGCTTCCAAAGCCAAATTTTTCCATTCGTAGTCAATTCTTTCCTTCCCTGAGCCCCATATTCTGCATGTGTTTTGTAGAGCCTTTTAGCTTGGCACATTTCAAACTTAGCCTTCGCTGTGTACCTATCACCATCAAAGTGAGACACTCTTTACCACAACCTGCCACATCTCCAGTGGGGCAAAATCCAAATTATGCCACCTATTAGTCACATTAGTCTAACCCTCGATGTCCAGACAGCTTTGGAAATTAGTTAAAAGTGACCATGAAAAAAAGCATTTTTGGACTTGAGATGTGAACTCAGACATGCAAAATGACAAATCTGGCTACAGAGAAGCAGTGCCCAAAGCAGATGGTAGAACCAAATTGTGGGATTTGAGAAGCAGAGCAGCAGAAATCAAAATAACAAGTAAAAAACCCACTAATTCTGGAGTCATAGAAGGAGGGTTCAAATCTCACTTCTGTCCCACCACTGGGACCTGAGCAAGTCCCTGACTGCCCCTGACCCTCAGTTTCCCCTTCTGTAAAATGAAGAGTCTTGCTAGATGACCTCTGAGGCACCTTTCAACTCTTTATTTTTGATTCTGGAAGGTATGAGTGGGGGAAAAAATTTAAACAAAAGAAATTCTTTGACCTGTCCCACCTGGACTACCTTGGGGTAAACTGGGACCTGCCTGAGGTGATCTGTAGCCTTAGGCAGGAGGCATTGTCAAAAGTTAATGGTACACATAGGTGAATGCTCTTGGAGCAAAAGTGACAGGTCATATTCCCTCTTCTTCCCAGATGCCTCTTGGATTCCCTCACTTTTATTCTTCTAATTTTTAGCACTCTTCTTTCTACCATCCTCTTCATTGCCTGCGTTTACCTTGAATATAATTTGTGGTTATTTATCATTGGTGTTCAAAGTCCTTCATAATTTGCTCCTCCACCACAGATCTTTCCAGTCTTCTTACAACTGACCCCACGCGCCTCCCCACCCCAACCAGGTGCTCTTTGAGCAAGTGACACTGTTTGTAAAAATGGCAGACTTTTGTTTCAGTCAGGGGCCCAACGAGGTTCCTCACTTAATTGTACTGCCTAGTCTAGAATTCTTTTCTAGCTATCCCTTCCCAGTTGGAAGATCTCACCTGCCATTTAGCTTAGGCAGCGACTAATCACTAATTGAATACAGTTATTCTAGATAGGAATAGAGCGTGGAAATAATATGGAGTGTTGGTCTAGAATGGTGATGTCAAATGAAATAGAAATGGGGGCCCTAAACATCATGGCCACTGGGCCCCATGCTTGACACCTCTGATCTAGAGATTTCTTTTGATTGTGCAGTAGTAGTAGTAGTGGTAGTAGTAGTAGTAGTAGTAGTAGTAGTAGTGGTAGTAGTAGTAATAGTAGTAGTAGAAAAAAAGAAGAAAATGAAGAAGAATCAACTCCAATATACATGCAGTTACATATTTAAGGATCATATACAACTGTGCTCATAATTATGTATTATAAAATTTGCACACAGTAGGAAGGAAGGAGGCAATAAAAGATGGAATTGTGAGGTACTAGCATCCTAGAGGATTAGTAGAGTTTATTAAAGAGGAGAATGACACCTAGGAAAATCATTTTGGCAGTGCATTGATAATGGATTGGAGAGAGTAGAGACTTCAGTCAGCAAAATCACATAGGAGGCCTTTGTAATAGTCCAGGTGAGAGGCAACAAGGGACTGAATTACAGTGCGAGCTATATACACGGAGAAAGCATTAACTAAACCACGTTCAATTCAGCGTTGGTTCTGAGCTCAAAAAAGTGTAATAATTGGCTTAAAATACACAGGTTAGCTGGCTTTTGCAATATTAATTGCACCAAGAGGGCCATTTGTGCCGTGTAAAATCTAAAACTTGCATCTTTATTTGTGAAACAAGTGTATATATTTAGCATTACATCTGTCCTTTGAAAGTAGTCTCAGGGATATTTGAATCTGGGAAATGACCACATGGGAGTTTGTAAAATGCTCCAGTAGACTTTTGTGGTGTTTAACTGAGACCTTGTGAAAGGAGACCAACATGTAAATGAAGTCAACTTGCTCAGACCTTTGGGATCCATTACAGCCCAGAGATACTCTTAACAGATAATTAGCCAGGGCTGTTAATCAAGTTTAACAGGTGTTGAGTAATGAACTGAGACAGGGCATCTGCTGTGACCAGCTTCTTTCTCTAATCTGGTTAGGCAAGCCTATTGCCAATTGGAGGCCAGAATGCTTTGAAATGAGATTCACCATTGTACTTTCCAATGCCACCATCCGTCTTGTAGTCATTGAAGAATGGTGACATTCACATTCATAAGAACGCATAAGGAATCTGTCTAAAATTCCCAAAGTGAATAGGGTTAACAAATTTAGGTTTCTCAAATTTTTTATGTCAGTTTCCTTCCCTTAAAAAAAAGTGAAATCTTACCTCGTTCAACAATTTATTATGGAGGGACAAACCCACTTAAAAATGTAATTGTATCTTTAAAAAAAAAATCTCCTTCATTTCCCAGTTTATTCTTCCCCCCTCCCTGGAATGCCAACCATAGTATCAAAGAAGGAAAAAAAAAGGAAAACCAAACCAGCTCAACAAAGTAGGCCCCACGTAGAATGGAAAGAGCACTAGAATCAAAGGACCCAAGTTCAAATCCCTCCACAGATGCTTACTATCTCTATGACATCGAATGAGCCACTTATCCTCGCTGACTTTCAGATTCCCATATGTAAAATAAGGGGCTTGAACTGCATGGCCTCTTGAGGTCCCTTCAGTTCCAGATTTATGATCCTCTGTGATCAATTAAATCTGATAGTAAAAGCAAAGTTCCACAGCTATAGTCTCCCATCTTTGCAAATAAGGGACACTAAATATATCAATATGAATATCCAGAGAGAGAGAGACAGAGACACAGACACAGAGAGAGACAGAGACAGACAGAGAGGAGAAAGAGAGACACTGAGAGACAGAGAAAGAGATAGAGACATAGAGACAGTAACACAAACACAGAGAGAGAAAGAGACAGAAAATCAATATAGAAAAAAATCTAATACTCTCAACCTCAATGTATTTGTAAAGTAATATTTAAGGATGAACAGTTTTCAAATGGGAGAGTGAACAAGAAGAGACAATGTCAGAGTCTCCTTTGAATGGGATAAGAAGCACAAAGAAAAGTAGCATGATGCCCTGGATGCAATTCATGTCCATTCCATATTCTTAGATTTTTAAACCACGTTTTAAGCCAGTGGCCATTATATAAACAATCGGATTAAATTAGGAAACATAAAAAAGCAAAATAGCAGATACCTTAATAGCCAAAACGCTGAAGATGGAAAAACAAAATCCATGAGCCCAGTTTAAGTATCAAATCCCAAATGTTGGAGATGTGCATATATGAGAATGGTTATATTGTTATACTCGGGTTCATTTCTAGTAATCCCAATTGTAGCATGTGTTGAATTTTCCAATTTTGAACGCTAGTTCCACAGTTCTGGCAAAATTACAAGGACATTTACAAATAAAGTGCTGCAAATTGAAAAACAAAGCTCTCAAATTTAAATGAAAATTCAATGAATGGAAACAATCTCCACCAATACTGGATTCTGTTAGTCAATGGCAAAATGGAAATTGCTGTGAGACACCCTGCCAGGTATGCTATAGGATCCATTATTGTTCTCAATTACAGAATGCTCATTGGTAGAAAGCAGCCACATCCCTGGGAATAAGTAAGTTTGTTATATTGTTAGATTTGGGATCATAGCGATTTGATATTCTAACATGGTTTAGATCATCCATATGTCATTTGGAATTATTAGTAATTGCCATTTAAAAATAATTGTAAAGCATAGAAAGACTTACAAAAGCTTTTGCAGAGTGAAGCAAGCAGAGTGAAGCAAACAGAGTCAAGGAAACAGTATACACAGTAAATGCAGAAATATAGATGGAAAGAATGAGCACATCAAACAATTGAAAGTAAATGCTGAAAAATTACCAAGAACAAGCATGACCTGAACAAAGTGGTATGAAAAGAGATGCTCCCCCCCCACACACCCCTCCCACTCCTCCTATGCAGAAGCAAGAGTTCCGCTACTGTGTGGAACATCGCCTATGAGTTTGGATTTCTTTCATGTATAGAATATTATTTTGTTGTTCTTTTTTTTCAAATCTTTTTCTTTTAAAAATTATTTTGTATTTGTATTGTAAATTATTTGTATTATTTGTATTTTGTATAGCTCTCTAGCAAAGGAAAGAGCCAGTCCCTCAAGGGCACTCTTAAGAATATAGGGAGGCATTTAGACAATGTAAATACAAAAGATACCAGTAAAATTCGTTCTTAAATAATTTTAAAAGATTTTTGTCTCGGAACTTTGTGTAGTTTTATTTAAAGCAAAGAGCTCTACCACAGTAAAAGTGTAATTGAAGTGGGATAGAATAAGAGTATTAATTTCCCTGGTCTCCCTTAAGCCCCCAGAAAAATCCCACCTTCTTTAGGAAGCTTTCCCCAACCCAGCTTAATTCCATTGCCTTCGCTCTGTTAATTTTCTTCTCTTTATCCTATATATCACTTGCTTTGTGCATTTTTCTTTGCATGTTTGTTTCCTCCATTTCCATTGTAAACTCCTTCAGGGCAAGGACTGTCTTTTGCGTCTTTTTGTATCCTTTTAGCTTAGCACAGTGCCTGGAGCATCACAGACACTTAATAAAAGCTTATGGATTGACTGATTTAGTGGCCCTCATTTCTATTTGAGGGCTGCTACAGAAGTCCACATCTTACTCTCAGACATCATCTTCATTTCCAAATATGTCTATTTCAGAGTCCTTTGAATGGCCAAAGAGGTGAGAACGCCTCCTTTGCCCTTAAAGTCTTTGGTCCTGGGACTTCACAATGCCTAGCATGCTTTCTAAATGCCTTCTGGTGCTATCATTTTTGCCTATGTGAATCATTAAAAGTAGGAGTAGGTATGGGGTTTGATGAGGCTTGGGAGGTTCCTTGTCAAATCTCAGATACCTCTTCCTGGCAGACAGTAGACCTCTCATTAAATAGCTGGGCATGAGTGGTGGTGGGGGAGTAAAAAGGGGGTGCCATGGAACTATCTTTGAACTAGTAGGAGACTATGGTGAGATTTACAGTCTTGCCTTTTTGATGTAATGCCAATAACATGTAAAAACAGTTTGAGTCCTTAGCAAGGGAACACTGTGTATGAAATGGAGATTCTTGTAGGCTTCTAAGACTAATGAGTTAGCAAACCTATGCGATGGATGGATGGGCAGTAGATTCTATGATTCAGAGCAAGAAGGAATTTGAAAGATCATCTAGTCTGGCTGCCTCCTTTTACAAAAGAGGAAACAGTCTCAGAAACATTAAGTGACTCCATCAATGTTACACAGGGAAGCAAGTAGGAGAGTTGGGATTCTAATCCTAGGTCTAGTGACTCTTAATCCAAAAGTCTTTTCATCACATAATGTGAAAGTGGAATAATGCATGGAGTGCTGGTCTTGGAGTCAGGACAACCTGAGTTCAGATCCTACTTCAGACACTTATTTTCTGTGTGACTCTGGGCAAGTCATTTAGGCAACTAGTTAGATAGTGCCCTGAACTTGGAGCCCGGAAGTTGTTGTTGTGCCATGTCCAATTCTTCATGAGGCCGTTTGAGGTTTTCTTGGCGAAGATACTAAAGTGGTTTGCCATTCCCTTCTCCAACTCATTTTATAGGTGAGGAATTGAGTTAAACAGGGTTAAGTGACTTGCCCAGGGTCACACAGCTAGTAAGCGTCTGGAAGTAAGGAGTCAAGAAGACCTGAGTTCAAATCCTGCCTCAGATACTATATTTGTTGTGATACCTTGGGCAAGTCACTTAACCTTCTATTTCAGTTTCCAATATCTGGAAATAATAACAGCACCCATTTCTCAGGATTTTTATGAAGATTAAATAAAATAATAGATATAAAATACTTTGCATAGCTTAAAGTACCATATCAATGTCAGCCATTCTTTCATCTATCTGTGCCTCAGTTTCCTCATTAATAAAATAAAGAGACTGGACTTGATCATCCACAAGGTCCTCTGAAGCTCCAAGATGATAATTCTGTGTTCCTACTCCTATTGCCTACTAGCTTCAGCTTCTTAGCACTCTTCTGCCTTTTTTGTCCCTATCTGCATCTCTACTTTGTGGATAACGGAGTATGCTCTGGTTTTAGGCTGATTGCTGATTATAAAGATTCCAGAGTGAGACAACAACAGAGCAAGACAGATCACTTCACTAGCATTGTTACTGTTTTTGAGGAACAGATAACTAGTGAGTGTTGGCAATAAGTGAGACTGTATTCCCTCAGAATGCTCACTTTGTACAGCGGATGCTCTAAGTGCATGTTTCCAAGTAATCCCAAGGCACCATCTTGCTGAGCAAAAGGTCTGCTTACAATCACTTGGAAGTTCAAATCCATCCTAGATTTCAGCAGATCAGGTGGCTGCATCTCAAATATGTCCACAGTGAAACATTTATGTTTTCGTATGGTGCCCAGAACTGTACCAATATGAAAGGCTTTTCAACAGCCTTTTTGTAACTACCATCTGGCACATTTTTTTCCTGACCTCATCTGAAACAGGATTTCTAGTTATTACCTTGCCAGTCACAAAGCAGATCAACAACCTTGCTGTGATTTTCAGCATGTGCAAATAAACAGTGTTCAGCTGGAAATGCCCAATCCTGAAAGATCAACCACTGTGGCAACAGTCGTCAGTCCAGAAATAAAATACACGTCATTATTGGATGTGGCCATATGACCATCGCAACTTTTGGATTACTTTCCCCTACTTCTCTTCTGCCCTCAATATAATAAGTCTTGGGCTTCATTAGATGATTGGCTTTGTTGGGAGAGAGGAAGCTGTATCTATCTATATCTATACCTGTATCTACACACATATATACATATATGTGTATATACCAATATATCTTTTTAAAAAATCTCTTTAGTTGGTGATGATTCTCTTGCCAAATACCAACTTAAAATTAAGACATCTTTCCTTCCTGAGAGTGGGAAGACTATTATATTCAAAAGAGTTTATTGGATAAATAATTACTTAAAAGATTTTGTCACCTATGGCTGCAACACAGATGTTAACTTATAAATTGCTCTAAAAAAAAACTAATAAAAAATCCTTGGTCCCTGTGCTTGGCCTAAGGTAAGACAGAGAGACCTCATACTCATATATACATATGTTCCGTTCAATTCAGTTTATCTCAATAATCATTTGTAAAATCAAGCACTAGATTGAGGTCTGGGGATATGAAGATGTAGGGTATGCATTTGTTCCCCCATGAAAGTTAAATGTAGGTTCCCTTGGGCTGTGTAAATAAAACTAACAGGAAAGAGTGAATAGATGTCTCTGGAATCTTATCCCATTCTCTATATGAGACTTTGATCCTGTCTGGAAGACCATAGGACATTGGGGCCGCAAGGTTGGCCACTCTATCTTCAGAAAGCAGTTTAGACCTAAATCTATCTGCTATCTTAAATATTACTAATCTAGAGTAATGATTTTTAGGTTCAAGTTCCTTCTATGCTTGGTATCCCTTAAAAGAAGAAGGAATGTGGCATATCTCCAAAGACTTGCTTCCTTCCCACACAATGCAAATTACACAAAAGACCATCACAAATAGTGAATAGCAAATAAACCTATTTATCCAAGGAGGGAGCAAACATTAATCAGAGGAGTTATGCGGATTAGATTAAATCAGACAGTACACAGAGTGAACGAGCTCTCCCGATGTCAATTTTTGTTGTTGTTCAGTCATTTTAGTCATGTCCAATTCTTTGTGACTCATTTGGGATTTTCTTGGCAAAGATACTAGAGTGATTTGTCATTTCCTTCTCCAACTCATTTTACTGATGAGGAAACTGAGACAAATGGGGTTAAGTGACTTGCCCAGGGTCACACAGCTAGTAAGTGTCTGAGGTCAGATTTGAACTTAGTTCTTTCTAACCCCAGGCCTGGTGACCCATCACAGTACCACCTAGTTGCCCCCACTGCGTGGCAATAAGATATCTCAATTCAGGTGAGAAAGTCCCCAATTTCAACCAAGGGGAAATTCCCCAGAGTATCAAGAAAGGCTAGCTAGAAACCAGGGACATGCTGAATCTCCTAGTTTTTAGAGGTCTGCTGTTTTCCAAAATGTTTTTCTCTCTCTCTCCTGGTTTCTTCCCCAAGGAGAATCTGGAACCTGTTGTATCATCTCTCGAAATAGAAAGAAAGAATGTCTCTCTTACCCCAAACTCTTGCTAATTCCTCCCCTCATACATTTCTATAGCAATAAACATATATGTATGTATCATGTTATATATTGTCATATATGTTGTATATTATATATGATCCATATCATGACCTATATTGTATATCCATATATATCTTTCTATCTTCCTATAGCATCCTTTCTACCAATGAAGAGTCTTATACCTATGACTCAGGCTTGAACCCCAGGTTACAAAGACAATAGTAAAAAAATCCTTACCCTTGAGAAAATTGAATTCCTTTGGGGTAGGGGGGAATAACATATACAGATAAATAAAGACAAAGTATTTTTAGAGGGCAGAAGGGAACCTTAATAAGTGGAAAAATTAGGAAAAGCATCATATAAATGGTGATGCAAGCGGAACATTGTAGGGAAGTAATGATGACAAGAGACGGTGGTGAGGAGGGAATAAGGGACAGCCTGGGCAAAGGAATGTAGAACAGAGAGAGAACATCATGTATGGGAAACATCGCACAGGCCACTTTGCCTGGTCTGTAGCTCACACAGAGAAGAATAATGTTCAATCAGCCTGGAAAAGGTAGGTCAGGGCTAGAGGCTGAAGGGTTTGAAATTCCAAATGGAGGAATTGGTGGAACAATCTCTGTATCAATAATATATATGCACATACATTTAAACGTGCATGTGTTTGCACATACATAAATGTAATGCATCCCTTCTCCCTTCAAACTTTCTTCAAAGGCTTGCAGATTTGTATTCTTCAGGAACTTTAGAGGCCATATAGTCCAACTTTTGTAGTTGAGAAATCTGAGCTTCATGGAATTTAAGTGACTGGCCTGAAATCGTTAAGAGAGTGAAAAGGGAAGGAGATGAGGAGAGAAGGAAACAATCAACAAGGCAATCGATAAACGTGTATTTCACTCTATTTTCATCTGCTGTCCTGACTGGTTTCTACTCCATGGAACAAGTTGCCTCTCCCAGGACATGCTCATTACTTCAAATGTCAACACGGTGCTCTTAAATCAAGCCTTCATTGGCACCACCTCCTTCAACCTCCCCTCTCCTCTTCCTGGAGGATAGGAGGGTAGAATGCCAAACTGCTCCCAATGCCTTCCTTTAGAGTGGGTAGAAACTGGACTCTGAGCTCATTCTGCTTTGCATCTGCTGCCCCCTCCCCAGCCCCCTCACTTTCCTGCCTCCTCTTGTGTATTCTTTTCCTTTAGAATGTAAGCTTCTTGACAGAAGGGACTATATACATACATACAGACACACGCATGCACCATATACATATATGTATACACACATATATCTTTATTAATTATATCCCCAGAGCTTAGCACAGTGCCTGGCACATAGGTAATTAACAAGTGTTATTTGGATTTATTAAGTGCTGGGGATGCTAAAAGAAGCCAAAGACAATCCTTGTCCTCAAGAAGCTTACAATGTAATGGGGGAGGAGCCCCTTTCTACTTTTCTGGTCTTCATATACCTTCTTCCTTCTTTCCTTCCTTCATCCCTCCCTTCCTACTTTCCTCCCTCCCTCTCTTTTTTTTCCTTCATTCCTTCATTCCTTTCTCTCTCCCTTCCTTCCTTCCTTCCTTCCTTCCTTCCTTCCTTCCTTCCTTCCTTCCTTCCTTCCTTCCCTCCTTCCATCCACATGACATCAACACAGACACACTGCCTTCATGTTTCCCTAGGACTTGATATGTTTCTGCATCCTCTCATTTCATCATCCCTCTCGGGATGTGGTTTCAGCTTGTCAATAGTCTCCCTTCCATGTCCACTCCAGAGCTCAATACAATATATGCCATATGTCTTCAGCCCGTAATAGTGCACACTACTACAGGACAATAACCAACCATTTTTTTGCATAGCAAACTTTTCCTAATGAAGCCCAAAATCACATTAATTCTTTTTTTAGTTCCCACATCACACTCCCACTGTTGACTTTTAATAAGCTTGCTCTCCTCAAAGGTCCCCAGGGCTTTTTCATATCAAGTGTTGCAAAGACAGGGTTTCCTCCCCTTCTGTTTGTGGCTCTAGTCTTTTGGAAGTATAAAACATCATGCTTATTCCTATTAAATTTTCTACTATTAGATTTATAGCCCATCATTCTAGCCTGGATCCAGTGTGTTACTTGTTCCTCCTAACTTTGTGTTCTCCACAAATCTAATGAATGTGCCAGGTGCACGTGATAAAAATGTTGAAATGACCAGGACCACGAACCGATGCTTGCGGTCTGCTGCTGGAAACCCGTACGACAACACTGATCTCTTAATCACTACCCACATCTAGTGGTCCAACCATTTCTGAACCCCTCTTACTATAGCTGAGCCCCATCACTCCGTTAGTTTCAAAAGGATATCAGGACAGGCTTTCTCAGGTGACTTGCTGAAATTCAGCTTATTGATGATCCCCTTAAAATGAGGTTCCCAGAAGTGAACCCACAATGTTTCAAATTTTGTCAAACCTGACCAGATAATAGTGGAACCATTGCCTTCCTTGTTCTTCATATTATGCTTTTATTAATCCAGACAAAACATTTACATTCATATTTGATGACCCAATAACAATGTTGACATATATTGAGCTTAGATTAACCTAAAACTCTTATGTCATTTCCTCATAAAGTGCTGACACACCAAGTCTTCACCAATCTGTACGTGTTCAGTTTAGTTTTTTAATCCAGCCCTACGGCCTTACATTTATTCCTATAAAATTTAACCTGATTTGTCTGAGCCTATCATTTCAAATTCTGGTAATCTTTTGGAATGTTGGTTTTGTCATCTAGCACATTAAATATCTTTCAGAATTCTGTATCATGTGTACACCTTACAAGGATACCTTCCAATTGTTCAGAAGAGAAAGTAATAAGGACAAAGTGATTAGCAGATCTTAAAGCCTTCTGTAAGTGGGACTGATAACCAAATATTCTCCATGACTTTGAATTGAACTACTTGTACCTCACAGTGTTAATTAATGAATCAGTTGTAATAATATTATTATTCTCCCAGGTTCTTGGTGAAAACCTTGGATAGGACCATCCTAGAACTGAGGCCTTTATAAATCGTGAGAAGCCACCCCTTCAGGGTGACCTTGATCCATTAATTTACACCTTTAGAAGCTGTCATTGAACTTCAAAGTCATGGAGAGCAAATCTACTATTGTCAAATCCATATTTCTCCATCTTGTCCCTAAGGGTGTTCTGGGAGACTTGGGCAAATGTCCTGATGAAATCCGAACACGTTAACAGTGGACATTTATGTAGCACTTTGAATTTGGCATAATATTTTACATATGTTACCCCCTTTGAGTCTCCCAAAATTACTTTGACGTAGGTTCTACATATGACTGCTATGGAAACAGAAGCTGAGATTGTTCGATGGTCTGCCCTTGGTCATGTGGCTGTTGATGTGGTCATGTGGAATTGAAACCCAGATCTTTCAAAGTCCAACTCCAGTGTGTTCTCTCCAGTATACCATGATTCTTATCAATATCTATACTATTCCTCCCAATCTACTGACCTACTAATGCTATTGAAATAGATAAAAAAAAATGTATATGTGTGCACACACATATGCACACAATCTATATTAAAGGAAGAGATCTTGACCTGTGGATTGGAAGTTGAAGAAAATTAATTTGGGGGTGCTGAGATTTTTCAATACTACATGGTGGCATAAATTATGTATCTCTCTCCTTTCCCTCTTTTTTTATATAAATAATAGACATATTGTTTACCCTACAGGTACCAATTCATCTCTGTTCTATGAAGTAAAATTCTTGAGGAAAGCATTTATTATGCACATGAGGTAGTCATGTTTTAAAGATTAATATCTGGTTATGTTAATTCTTTTCCAAAGCACAAAAAGTGATTAGAGCCTATTATATATTTAGCATTTGACTATTTTAATATTTTAAATCACAGCTTGGTATCCTGTGATCTATCGTGAGACCTCGTGAGGATGCACACATAATTGCATGATGGATATAAAATGAACAGGTGTCACTGTTGTAAATAACGAGTCCATATTTCCCTGGCTGTCTGTCTTTCCTTCTCCATTTTTGATGATTTCCATCTCTCTCCTAATACTCTACTTAACCCCAGAGAGAGCAACAATTATCTATAAATTATCTGCCATCTTGTGCCATCTGGATAACAATTCAGTGATTTCTCTGTAGCAAAGATGCCTCCTCTAACTAGCAGAGAAGCCTACAAACAGCTTTCTTCCTTCATTTTCTCTTCCTCTTGATGAAATGCACTAAAGTTAATATTAGATTTTCCAATGTTTTAACCCAGTGATATGGTTTAACCTAGTTACATGGCTTTGCAGTGAGACTTTTTCCCTTGCATTTTGAAGTAACCTACCTTATGCCTTTGTTCCTTTACCTTTGCGCTTTCACATAAATCATGCCTTGTCTGAGTCTCTGTGTGGGACATCTCAATATTTTTATCTGAAAGTTGCCTCCAGTGAGTTGTGTTACTCGTCACTCTCCATCATGTCTTAAGTAGGTAGTGATGAATACCATTTGGGAATTTGTTGAGCTGTAACTGGGCAGCTAGGTGGTGCGGTGGATAGATTGCTGGGCCTAGAGTCAGGAACTTTGAACCCTTCTTGAGTTCAAATCTGACCTCAGACACTGACTATGTATGTGACTCTGGGCAAATCACTTAACCCTGTTTGCCTCAGTCTCCTCATCTGTAAAATGAACTGGAGAAGGAAATATCAAAGCACTCCAGTATCTTTGCCAAGAAAACCCCAAATGTAGTCGGACATGACTGAAATGACTGAACAACATTTAAAAACATGGTAAATCTCTGTTTTACTCTTCCATAAAGATATTTTGGGAGAGTACTAAAATCAACATATTAGTGCGGAGAACCATGTGAATAGCATCACAGAATATCAGAGCCACATAGGACCTGGGACACTGGAGCTAACCCACTCATTGTTTGGGCAAGGAAACTGAAGCCATTAACTTGCTCATAAGAGCCTAGGATCATAGGCTCAAACCTATATGGGACCTTAGAGATGGTCCAGTCCAACATTTCCATTTTAAAGATGAGAAAACTGTTGTCTAGAAGGTTTACGTGACTCACCCAAGGTCACACCATTCATAATAATTGGTAAACGACCCAGGGCAAGAGGCATTGTTTTCTAAAGATCACAATAGCTTCTAAACAAAATCAGCTAAAAGGAACAAAACGTATATGTTTGCTTGCTCTACTCTTGCCATCAATTACTTTGTGAGGAATTCACCTTATAGTATTCAGTTCTAAATATGTCAAAACTATACCAGATACAGAGACTAATACAGTGGGAAAAGTGTTAGGTTTAGAGCTAAAGAACCCAGATTCAAATCTCCTCAGGTTTGCTCTTTGCTCCCCATGTGACTTCTGGCCAGGCTCAAGGTTTCAGTTTCTTTGCTTAGAAAGTAGAGAAGTTGCAGGAGATGACTTCAGACGTCCCTTCCTGCTCCAAATCTAAGATCCTGTGATCCTTGATATATCATTCTGGGCCGCTTCATTCACTCCATTATAAGTTTTGAAAGGTAAATTTGGCCCTCATGGTTATACTACCTTATGTGGGAAAGCCCCATTAAAACCTCTATCTGTCAAGCTTCCATTGGGCCCCCCAGCTGCCAGCACAGCAGGGCACATGCTGGTGATTGAGAAGAAGCCCAAAGAGTTGCATATGAAATGAATGTGATAAAGGACTAATTAAAAAAAAAAGAAGAAGATAAGTAGAGGTGGGGAGTGGCACCTTATTTAGAACCAAAAGAAAATTAAAAATGCAAATTTGTGGGAGAATTGGATAAAAAGATAGTGCATAAACGGTCAACCCACCCAGAGATCATAATGGAAGGGGATGGTTACAGCTCTTTGGAAGGAGTACTTGATGAGAGGGAAGTTGTCAATGGAATGTTACAGTAGCATCTTCTCATCACGTCATAGAACTTGCAGAAAATAGTCAACAATCAATGAACAAGCACTTATGAAATACCTTCTTTGTCCCAGGCGCTCTGCTCAGCTTGGGAATCACTTTGCATTTACGTTCTCCTCTCCTTTTTAATGTTCACCTATGTGGTTTTGTCCCCATATATCTCTTTCAACAACAACAAAATGTGATGTGCCCCCCCCCGGGTAATTCAATATGCCAGTCATCATATTTTTCAGTCATTTACTGTGTAAGGTTTCATTAGAGAAGTTCAGAGTGAACCATTAAGATGTTTGTGGACCTCTACATGGGAAACTGCTCTATATCAAGGCACATGTTGGTGTCCATCAGTAAGAGTTTACCTTGGGGGCGGAGCCAAGATGGCGGCTGGAAAGCAGGGACTTGCATGAGCTCCCCACCAAGTCCCTCCAAAAACCTATAAAAAATGGCTCTGAACAAATTCTAGAACTGCAGAACCCACAGGGTAGCAGAGGGAGCCAGGGATCCAGCCCAGGACAGCCTGGACGGTTGCTGGGTGAGGTCTATCACGCACGGAGCAGAGG
>CM053624.1:360391611-360414535 GCA_028646595.1 Phalanger gymnotis
ACGGTTCAGCCATTGGCCCAGGGTCAGCGGGGGAGGTGCAGCTACAGAACTACAGCTGCAGTTACTTTGGGCCCCATGGGAAGAATTAAGTGGGGGATCAGAGCAGGAGTGCAGAGTCTGCTTAAGATTTGCGTCAGGTCCAGGTTGGTGGTTCTTGAGGAAGGAGGCGTGCCGGTGTGGCAGAGCTGGCTGTATAGAAATAGCGATCTCTATAGAGATATTGTGTGGTGCCTTGCGTAAAGAGCTGGCCTCAAGATCAAGAGGACTTAGGTTCAAATCCTGTTTTTTCAGCATGACAGCTTTGTGACCCTGGGAAAAATCACTTCGCTTTTCAGTTTGCAAAGTGACTATAAGTTAAAGATGAAAATAATCACCCATGTGCTTTACAAACACTGTCTCATATGATACTCTCAACAACCTTGGAAGGTGAAAGCTATTATTTTCTCCATTTTACAGTTCAGGAAACGAGGCAAACAGGTTAAGGGAATTGCCCCAGGTCACATAGTAAGTGCCTGAGGCTGTATTTGAATTCAGGTCTTGTGAAATGCAGGCCCAGCTTTCTATCTAATGCACCACCTAGCTGTCCCTAGATAAGTTATCCATCTGTGTAGTTGAATGGAGTTTCTGAACCCCATTGCCCCTTACCCCCACCCCCTCACAACCTCCCCTTGCTGATGAAATCATAGGTCTGGCCCAAAAGAGAGAGGGAAGAAATTTAATTTTTAGCAACTCATTTATGTGCCAAGCATATAAAATAGATGAGAGTGGATTAAACCTCTGAAGAGCTATGATGAGCTTGCTCAGATGCCTTCCTAAATGATCATCCTGAGGCAGAAGACAGCAGCAGCCCAGGAAAAGAAGTAGCTACCATTGATACCTTTCAGGGAGTAGCTACCATTGAGACTGGGAAGCTCCCAGGTCTCACAAGCTGTAGCTAGACAAGGAAAAAACATAACTCTCTTCTACCACGTCTTCTGCTTTTAACCTCCCAGACAAGCAAAGAGTCATTATTAATTATACCAAAGGCCACGGCCCCTTCTGGTCTCTAACTTCCAATGGCTGTGGAGGGATTCAGTATCTCGGCAAATAGGATGGCTATTTTAATCTGCTGGATAAGGTTCCTTTTGATTCAGATTTCTCTTTTTAGCATCTGCATCTATTTTAGCTTCTATGCTTGATACTTTAAATGTTCAGTTTAAAGTAAAAATAGTTTTACCCCTTTTGTCTATATGTACATTTACTTTTCTCTGTTAAAAAATAAATAGGCCATTGGTAGGGGTTGAGTGAGGCAGCTAAATTGATCAGTGGATAGAGTTCTGGGCCTGGAGTCAGGAAGACCTGAGTTCAAATGTGACCTCAAAGACTTATTAGCTGTGTGACCCTGGACAAGCCACTTGACCCTGTTTGCCTCAGTTTCCTCATCTGTAAAATGAGTTGGAGAAGGAAATGGCAAACCACTTTGCCAAGAAAACCCCATGAGCAGTACTGGCATGCTATGGTCCACAGGGTCATGAAGACTTGGACATGGCTAAAAGACTGAAAATTAACAACAGGTTAACTAGAAAAGGGCAGGAAGAGTTGCCTTAAAAACATTCTTAAACTTCATTAACATCAGTGATACACATAGCAAAAAATGCTCTTAATTAATTAAATTTTAATTAAATTTTAAATTTAAATTTTAAATAAATTTTAAACTTAATTAAAATTACAATATTGTTATTGATAACACACTTGAGGCTCATTTTTCCCTCTCTCTTTTCCCTATTTTGAAAGATGATACTGCTTGTAACCTTCCATGCTTTTCCTCCCCAATGAGCTTATATGCTAACGGGCTGTTGCTTTTGAGGTCCTGTCACTCCTCTTGTCAAAGCGATCAGTTAGTGCCTGGCAGAAGGAGTTTCCAGACCCTTTTAGCCTTCTTATTGTGACTATTCTTCTGAATCACTTGAATTTCTGTAAAAATGGTTGTGTGCAACAACCCAATAAAGAGTTCGGAGTCCAAGCCCAAAATCAGAAAAGGCATTTATTATTGTCATGAGAAAGGATGCCACCCACGCATGAGAAGTCAGGGGCATTTTAATCATATTTTACATTTATTCGGTCTGAATAAATGGGTACATCCCCTGAACAGAGAACAGGAGAGTACAAAGGACTCAGATGGATGCCAGTCCTTTTATTGACTCCTCCTTCAAATCTCCTGCCAGGCTCTTCATTGGCCAGACACAACTCCCGACTGTACACATCATGCCCTCCTCAAATGTCTTGGTTAAGCATGAGTACAAGCCTCTAACCTTTCACAGGACTGACCAGAGGGCTGATTTCTGCTAGATCAATCAATCACCTGACTTACATTCTGCTAAAGCTGAGGGGGGGGGAGGGAAGGATACTTTTAACTCTGTGGAAACAAAGCCCCTTCCCCTTTCTTACAATGGTGATTGAGTCACCATCAGGCTTGAGACTAAAAAAATACTTTGTTCTTTTTTCTAATCAGTTAATGGCTTGACTACAGAGTCTGAAATGACTACTACATTAGTAACCAGTCTTTACTTATCTTTTATGATATAGCAAATCTTTATTTTTGTAATATTCAGTGTGTGAGAAACATGGTTTTGGAGATCACTGGACTTCCTCAAATTGTGAGAACAAGCAGCTTTGGGGATCACTGGACTTCCTAGGCAGAGCCAAAGTCCTGAGGAAGAACCCTGTGATAATCCCTAGGGAAGGCTGTACAGACCACAGGACTTCCAGAGGAAGACCAAGCAGTAGCCCCCCTTAATCTGTGGGGATCAAAGGGCCCCCTAGGGGTCAGACCCTAAGGAGGACCCAAGTGATATCCCCTTAAGAAGGCTGTGCAGACCACAGGGCTCCCCAAGGGAATCCAGACTGGTAGCCCTCTTAACACCATAGGACACTCCAAGGCAAGATCCAGGAATAAGCCTGGGACGAACTTCTACTGCCCATTGCTTTCCTTCACTTGACCTTAAGAAGATCTATGCGATTTGCCCATTCTCACCCAAAGAACTCAGGACCAGAGTGGGCAGAAGGAAGGCATTTCATTATGTTCCTCAAAAGAACAGATGTAGTGCTTACTGGACCACTCACATGCTGATATAGCTGCAGGAGCAGGGGTAACCATTCCCTCCACTCCTGCTAGAGTTATGGCTAGTTTACAATCTTTGTTTTTTACATAGTTTCCCTAGGTTCCCTAGGTTATACAGTTTATATAGATAGGATAATAAGGATACGGAAGCAAAAGTGAAGTTAATTGGATTTTCCTTGTCTTAGTTTAGGATTAAACTACATTCTTTTACTTCCTCTACTTTTACTCTTTAACATATGCAAATTATGCAAATCAGTAGGCCTGGATTCTTGACCAAGACCAGAACCGAGATAACCTTGAACAGGTTCAAGCTGTTTGGCCTCTCTAATTCCCCTGACTGCCTTCTCAAAAAGCTTCTGACCTCTCACCTGACCGACCTTGAGGCCTGGTTTCTGCTAAAGCGGGGGGGGTGGCAGCAGAGTACACCTTTAGTTCTGTGGAAACAAAACTTCTCCTCCCATTTCTTACAAGTGGACCATGTATAGAATATTCTGATTCTCTCTCTCTCTTTTTTTTTTTTGGTTTCTTAAACTCTTACTAATGGTTATTTATTTTTAATTCACCAGCATTTTTTAGTGTCACCCCTCTACAAAATCCTCCCTCAGTATCAAGGAAAAACAACTCAATAAAATGAACACAGTTCAATTCAGTCCAATTTGACTCAAATCAATGCAATGACTGTCAGCCAATAGGGACAACACATGACAGTCCCCCACCTCTTCACTAAGAGAGGAGTGCCTCATTCACTTTCACTCTCTTCTCAGAAAGCCTTCATGTTACAGAGATAGAAAGCTTCTAAATAATCTACAAGTCTTCAGGCTTTGTCATTTCTTGATTCCCAGACCTGCTTTCTGGCATGTTTTGGGGTGTACTTCCCCGTACCCACCTTCTCATTAAAGTCACCAAATATCAAGGTAAACATTGACTTAGTTTAACCATGGGATAGTGTTGATAAGCGCTATTACCATCAGAAGCTGGGCTTATTCTACTCTCATAATTGTGGTTTGCATGTGCTTCAGCAGTCAGAGTGCTGAGGAAGGACTATTTTTTTACAGTTTGATTCTCTCTTTAAATTCTGCCTCTCTCTAGGCCAGTTGTGATTCTTTGTTAGGGAGGGAATATGGGTTTGTGGATCTTCCCAAACAGAAATAGCTCTGAGCTCCCTACCCACTTCTTGAACTTGATGTGTCAGTTGGATTTAATCATGTGAATTAATTCTCCATAATAATAATAGTTACTGTTTATGTTATCCCTACTATGTGCCAGGGATTGTGCTAAAAGCTTTACAAATATTTGTCTTGTTAGAAACTCACAACAACTCTGGGAAGTAGGTGCTATATTATCCCCATTTTACAGATGAAGAAGCTGAAGCAAAAGAGAGTGACTTGCCCAAAGTCACATAGCTAGTGTCTGAGGTTGGATTTGAACTCAAGTCTTTCTGATTACTATGATTCACTGTGCCACTCAGTTACCTCTAGCTACCTTCTCCATGGAAACAGATACAAATATTTTAGTGCTGTATTTAGCATTTACTTTTAGCATAGAATAAAGAACACGTAATAACTAAGACACAATGCATTAACAAACCAATGTCTCATATGTGGCTGCAAGCTCGCAACTCTCTTAGACCCCAGAAGTTCCCCCAAATCAATATGGAAAAAAATAAGTTCTAGGAGATGTATAATTGACTTTGTGTGGTGTCTCATTGCTGCGTTTGAGCTGAAAAAGAAGATGCTCTATTTACTAGACTAGGGATTGTTAAGCTGCAAATAGATTTCAGGGCTTGGATGGGAGATAATTATGCCTTTATTTTCACTAACCTCTCGTGGAAATTTAGCATTTCCTTCTATCATGAGTGTATTTTTTTAAATAAAAGTTATTCTAATAAGGGGTCCATCGGTTTCACCAGACTCCCAGGGAGGTACGTGATACACAGAAAGGTAAAGAACCCCTACGATAGACTCAGGCTCAAGTGTGACCTGGAATGCAAGATGTGATGTTTCACCCAGGCTCAGCTGGGCCACTGGCGAGGACCACTGAGGTCCTCCAGCCTGGGCTGGCCCGTTTCAGTACTAGATGACTGGATGCACCAGCCAGTTCTGCCAAGAAGCAGTACCACTCTTGTTGGGGCCTCTGCTTCTTTTCCTGAGGACCAGGAAAGAGTTGGATCATGGAGATTCTCTGCCACTGCTGCACCTCTCCTTACCACATGTCATTAGCCATCCAAATCTCCACAGGAGAGCACCAATAGAGTGAGAGGGAACCAAAAATAAGTTGGGAGATTGTGCTGTACAATTCCTCTCCCTGTGCATCCTTGGCATCAGAGCTGGCATAAGGATTGCAATTATCTTTGTGATGTTCCATTTGCTTCTGCTCAGTGTGAGCCCTGCAGGGCTCAATGGCCAGTTACCACCAGGAAATGATGCTTCCTGTCATCTTTGGGTAAAAGAAACAACCAACTTGTCCGCCTCATTTATTGACCTCTCTGAGGAAAAACCCCGAACTCTCTTTCCAAGTGCATCAGCAAAGTAACTGCATAAATTTCAGTGGTTTCAATCATTCAAGGTAACACAAATCCTTAGAAAAGATGGAGGAATCAATACTTTTTCTTTGACCGAAGATCTTTCACTTTGCAATGTCTACAACTATCTCTTACAGAGTGAAAAACCAAGGCAGAGGGTAGATGGTTTAATACAGGTAGAATAGATAACTTGCAGAGTGCCTAAGATACCAGTTCTCTGCTGCAAACCCTTGAGACGGCTTGCCAGCTGTCCTTTTCTTCCTTCGTTAGAGTCCAGCTACTCAAATTAGCCTCCACATCCCGCTTTCTTCCAAGACTCAGTTTGGGGTTTTAGCGAAAGTGCTCATGGCCATCGATCTTTACATAAAGATGATTAATGTCATCTACAAAGCATATAGTAAGAGCACATAATAAAAAAAGGAAGCCCATAAAGGGAATTGATTTGTTGGGAGCACTGTATGTCTCTTTCACTTTCCGATAGAGAACAGATAGGAGTTTGTGGCAGCCTTGGCTCCAGAAGTCTACCAGGTAAGCAATCATGGTTTTCAGCCATGCCTCATTTGATTGTATTTTGTCTGAAGAAAAGAATGCAATTGTTGCTTGTTTGCCTGGCTCACAGGACCAGCCTTCCATAGGAGAGAGCTCATAATAAAATCTGGAATTAAATAGCCTTTCATTTTATTCTGATTAAAAATGCTGTATACGGTACTGATGCTTATATGTCTACATGTGTATTTAAAGTAATAGGTACCTATCAGCTGGGACTGAATCCTCATTTTACAGATCACAGGACTGATATACCAACTTAATGGGCATGTGTTACTGGGATTCCTTTCGTGTGTGGGCTACACCAGTTGGCTGCTGTCCTCCTCCCTTCCATCTCTGAAATTCTGATTCCTCGATCACAGTCACACAATCTGATTTAGAAAGAGATTGTAGAGGCCATCTCCTCCAGTCCCTACCTGACTGTGCTCCCACATCCATATTCCACTTCACTCACTCTTCATTCCCACTGCGAGATTATGCTTCCCAGCTGTTTGCCTTTGCACGCCTGATCTTCCATGTCTGGAATCAAAGGTGTGCTGGTAAATGTTTAACAAGTTGCTCTTCAGGGTGAAAAGGGGGGTGGGGGAACCCTCACACTTTTACATTTTATCTGCATCATTAACATATTCTCCATCACTCTCTTAAGTCCAGACAATCAAGGAAATCATCCATCCATCCCTAATTTGTAGCATTTGCCAATTTTCAAGGTGTACATGTTTATCTTGAAAATTTAACAATGGACTCTTATGAGCTGGCTTCAACAAGCCCCCAGAATGCATGCCTTCCTCACCTCCACCAATCTCCAGCTTTATTCAAAACACAGCTCAGGTACCACCTCCTTTCCTTTTCAAGTCCTTTCCTAATCTTTAAATCCAAGGAATTTACTAATCAGGGAGGAAACCCTCATTCGTTCGTCGTGTATTTGAAATCCAAGGTTTCTGTAGACCCAGCTGTTAACCTCTCCCTCCGGAAATAGTCTTCTCCGTGTCACTTTGTATCTGATTTCTTTTTCCTTATTTCAGCAGCTGTACTTCCCTACCTCCCCTCCACTCCCACCCCCAACAAAGTAGAATGCAAACTTCTTGTGGACAAAAAATTTTTTTTGTTGGTTCTCAGGTCTAGACCCAGAGAAGACCTTAGGGGCCATCTGTTTTAATAATTTCGTTTTACAGATACAAAAACTGAGGCCCATGGAGATAAGTGATTTCTCCAAGGTCACAATGACGTTATTCGTCTGAGGCTTGCAGTGTCCTCTGGCTCCCAAGCCCTTGCTCTTGCCATTGTACCCCCATGTTTGTTGTGATACATACCCAGGGCCTAGCACACAATCACCACTTAATAAATTCTTGTGGAATTAAATGAGACAAAACACCTCTCTGCAATATGTCCAACAGTTGATCACCTGGCTTCTGCTTGAAGACCTCAGGGAAGGAGGAGCTTGCAACTTGCAGAGACTGCCTACTCTGTTTTTTCATAGCTCTGGTACATTTTCCTACCTCAAACCCAAATCTCCTTCTTTGTAATGTCCACTCACTGTTCCTGGTTCTGCCCTCTAGGGCTAAAAAGACTAAGTCTAATCCCCCTATCACCACCACCAAAGGGCAGCCTTTTTAGTTCTTGAAGACAGCTGTCATCTCTCCTCCTTCCCCCAGTCTTCTCCAACCTGATTCCTTCTATTCATCTACATATTACAAGACTTTGAGTCCCATCACAACCCTGGTTATTCTCCCCTACACATTCTCCGAGTTATCATTGTCTCTCCTAAAATTCCACACACAGAACCAAACCTGGTACCCAAATGTGAGTCATCCTGGTGATAGTCTAGAGCATGAATAGAGTGTGTATGGAGGGGGGTGGGATGGGGGTCACAGTTAATTTTATTTCCCATATATCTTGGAGATATAATTTTTGTTTTGTTTTTAATAGCTTGTTCTGTTTTCATGGTTTTTTTTAATAACATTTTTGCACTCACATTCATCTATGGTCTATAAATATTTAGTAACTAAGACTGTAACCCAGAATTTAAGATGTTGGTAATTCCAAGTACCCTGCCAACATCCTGTGTTTGTGTGGCAAGACCCTATTCTCTCTACTTTGATCTTTGCTCTGGGGCCCTGAGTTTAACTGTATGCTTCTGCTCAATAATTAGATTAACCACCTTCCTTGTTGGAGACAAGGCGACTCCCCAGCGTTCTAGTGGGTCTCTGATCTCCTACGATGCAGGTCTTACAAAGATATAGCCACTAAAGAGAGAATAGCACCTGTTAACTGCTTTCTCCCTCATGAGGTAAGAAGAATTGAAAGATAACCAAAAAGCATGCTGTAATGGAAAGGTTCTCAAACCAGAGGACAAGGCTTCAAATCCTGCCCAGATGTGTGACCTGAATGTGGGACAAGTCATTTAACCTCCCTGGGCATCAGTTTCCCCAGCTGCGAAAGGAGAAAGCTGGACTAGAGGTCTTTAAACCGTCTTCCCACTCTAGATTTATAACCCTATAATCCTAAGCAACCAAAATATGGATGGTTGTCTTGGAATGTTTTATGATAAGATTAAATCCCATTTTGCAAAAATACAAAATACAATGCAAAAAAATACAAAGACTTTATTATTTGTATATTACAGGTCTGGGGCATGTCTGTATTTCTCTTTGGTAGGAGTTTTTTTTGTTTTTATTTTTATTTATTTATTTGATTGCATGGACTGACTTCTTTGGCAGTCTGGTAAAGTCCATAGTTATTTGTTAGAATAATGTTTTTAATTATACAAAATAAGATACATAGAATGACAAAGGAAATTAATGATCTTGAGCTAAAGATATAATTTATACAACCAGTCTTCTCTTATTGGTCCTGTTTCTTTGATGTTCTTCATCCCTCTTCTCCTTTATTTGTAATGCATTATGAGTATTCACACTTACCACATCCCTCTCCATTGCCCTCTGAGGGATGCTCAGCTATAGAGTTCCTAATATTCCATAACTCATGGCCATGCACTGTCTCTGGAAGGATATCAGTGTTAAAGAGATGGACCCTTGTTTCAGGAAGATGCTTGGGACCATTAGAACATCATAGTTCCCCCTTCTCCTCTATCTGGTTGCTTACATGTTATCTGTCTCATTTGAATATGAGTCCCTTGAAGGCAGGGACTGGGTATGGTTTTGCTTTTCTTTATATGATGCTTAGCACAGTAAAGTTTTAATAAATGTCTGTTGATTGACTGGTCAATCATGGGCCTAGTTCATTCTCCATTTGCAATATCTGCTAAGATATATTTACTAATGGAAGAGCTCTATGGGTTGTCTCACCAATTGTATTTTCTCATCTGAATGACATATTCCTTATCTACTTGGTTTTTTTCAAGATGGATAATTAGCCTATATTCTTTTTATCTCATTTAGAAGTCTCAGCAGTTATCCAGGACTTATTATAATCAGCACAATGTCACCTGCAAACTGCAGCATATGGAGGACCTCACCATCACTAGGGAATTCTTTTGCAATTTGGACTCAATTTTGACAATGATCGATATCTTTCATGAAGCTAGTTACCCTTGTTTTATCCCTCATCTCATAGTAATCATCAGAGAGTAGTTGAACAAAGTTATCTCTATTGTAATATCTTTCAAGGAATCATTTGGAACTTTTAATCATCTTTGGGAGACATCATTTAAAAAAAAAACAACTTTTTGAGACAGTATTTTGCTGCAGCGAGTCAAATTAATTTTAAAAATAGTCAACAATAAATACAGGAGATCTTCTATTCTCTACATTTTTCAGACAGTTGTATGATGGTAAAGATGTATTCCGCTGCAGAATATCACTTGGGAAAGCCTATTTCATCCCATCCAAAATCCTCATCAAAGACACTCTCAGTATGGATATAGATTATTATAAAAATGTCATATATGGGAGAGTAGGTATATGGTTTTATAATTATTGGTATTCACTACTTGGTAATAATGTCTGGGGTTTCTTCATACCTTTGGTATCTTCTCATCTTTCAGAAACTTTGAGAATCTATCTCTCAATACTCTTAAAGTTGTGTCATTTCCAACATATATCTCTTCTACATATAATTAGGATCCATAGATTTATAGCTGAAAGGAACTTCAGATGCTATTGAGTCCAACTCCCTTCCTTTCATAGATAAGGAAATCCAGCTGATTTTACCAACTGTAATTTTTTAAAATGCCTTTTCTACTTCATTTGTTATTGTTGTTGTGTTAAACTCTTTGTGACCCCATTTGGGATTTTCTTGGCAAAGATACTGGAGTAGTTTGCCATTTCTTTCTCCAGCTCATTTCACAGATAAGGAAACCAAGCAGACAGGGGTAAATGACTTGCCCAAGGTTACATAGGTGGTAAGTATCTGAGGCCAGATTTGAGCTCATGAAGATTAGTCTTCCTTGACTTCAGGCCTAGCAATTAATCCACTGCACTACCTATCAGCTCTTCCTATTTCTTTAATAAGCACATCTTGGGAGTGGGTTATTCAACTACAAATGTAGTAGCGTCACTATCCTTGATTTTGAATAAAATTTGTTTAATTTTTTTTTTATTTTGGGGGTTTTTGCAAATCTTTTCCATCTTTCTTATGTTCATTGACCTCTTTCCAGTTTCACTTGCAAACACCCTTAGAATGACTTTGCGTAGTGGGATGTCACCTAGGACTTCTTATCTTCCAATAGTTTCTTGTTCTTTTATGGGTTGATACAGCTCATTCTCTTCAATCATCCTTCTCCATGATATTATATAAATCAGCTTATATTCTTAGCTGGCTTTGTCATTTCCTGCTTGGCAATGTTTCTGCCTGACCAGCAGTTTAAGTATCTGCTGACTAAGGCAGTTTTAAGCATCTCCTCATTACAGCAATTGATTTCCATGGGTTAACATCTGTACAGACTTGTGCCAGTAGTGTTGATGTCTTTCCCTCCATTCATTTCCCATTTTGAAGAGTCATCAATAATGTCTTTAAATGGGTCATATTGGAGTTGGTTTCATCATGCACCATTTTCATTTCTAATCTATGTTCATGTTTAAGTTTTGATCTTTGCTCTAGCAAGTCAGTGGTTTGATTCTATACTAAAACTTTCTGCTTGTTAAATTATAATCCTTTTCCTTTTTTTTTCTTCTGTTACTTGGTGCTCACTCCACCTAGCACCTTCTTCTTTTCTTGAAGAACATATTTCATAATATACAGGATAGTTAGAGAGGATACTGAAGCCTCAAGTTTTTGTCCACTGTCTTTCTTTGGTCCTGATCCATATTTTCAATGTAACTGCTTTTACTAATGCTAACCTTTACACTGATGTGACCAAATATCAGAGTACATATTTCTAAGTCCTAGTGAAGTCTTTAAAAAAATTCACTTCTTCATGCTCTTCAAAAGAAGTTGGTAAATAAGCTGCAATTATTTGCTTAATGGCCTTTCTGCAAACTTTCATTATACGACCATGAAATGTTGTTTCTTGATGCATTTGGACACAGTAAACCAGCTCTACCAACTCTTTGTATGTCTTCAAGGAGAATCCATGAACTATCCTTCCATTAGCTGTAACTTCCTTCTATCTTCTGGACAAGTCAAGTCAACCAGCATTTATTAATTACTTACTATTATTCAGGCTCTGTGCTAGGTGTTAGGAATGCATATTGTTGTGTTTATTCATTTTTCATTCTGAAGAAGACCAAAGACATCATGAAGCTGATGTCTTCATTTGTGGTGAATTGGATTTAAGTGCGACAGATCAGCCAAAGTCATCATGGGAGCAAAAAAAAAAAAAAAAGACAGAAAAAAGAAAGAAAGAAAACCAGTTCTTGCCTTCAAGGAGCTTATATTCTAATGGGTGAAGCTGCATACAGAAAAAGGAAGGTTGAAAGCTAAGGGATTGGGGATGGGGAGAGAATGGTGAGAAAGAAATCCAAAGAGTCAGGAGCAAAGCCCTGAGAGGAATGGAGAGTAAACACTGTTGGCCTGGGCCCTTTCCTTAAAATGGAAATCCTGGTAGAAACTGACCAATCAGAGGAAATGATCGTGGTGTAGAATGATCTTCCAGAGTGAGAAAGCTGCTAATTATCAGGGAGAGAGAAATACCTAGGTCGTAACCCGGCCTGGAGAAGACTGAGGGAGCAAGCCAAAAACTGGTTCCATTTATAACAAGAATGTCAAGATTTATATGATTCAGCTACTCATTGGTCTTTGGAGTAGGATTTCACATTTAGGATGCCAACATCTAAGATAAAGAACTATGGGATTCCTTTTCCAGTTCTCTGCTTCCATCACTGCAGAAGCCAAAGAGGACCATACAGGACTCTTGTCTTTTTCATCATTTTGTGCATTTCCATAGCCAAAAAACTCATCATTATATGACCAACCTCCTAGTAATAAGACTCTTTACACCTTAATGCTGTAGCATATGCTCTGAGATAACCATCCCAACTCCCACTGTCTCTGATGAGTAGAGTCCCCAAGGCTTGGCTACTAGATTCTCTCAAGGCTTACAGTCATTTAACTAATAGCTAATAGTTATGGCATTATGGCTAATAGTTATAGCATTGTAAGCTATGGCATTAAGTAATACTATAGCTCACGAGCCTCTTCAATGTTCTTTATGCCATGGTTATGGGCTAATTATTAGTCAGATTTAAATAGCTTTTAAAAAAGTGTATTTATTAAGATATTTACTAAGAGAATAGTTAATACAAACAGCCCCCTACCATAAGTCTGTGACAGATCTGCTCATCAGTATATAGAGAATCCAGGGGAAAGTGGTCTCAAGGTTAGAAAGCACATGTGGGAGAGGACTGTCTCACAGTTACCAGAAGTTCTTTTGCTAAAATCTTCCAAACGTACCCCTAAGCTATGGCATTGTTTTCTACTAGGTTCTTTGTGAATCTGTCTCCTCTTTCCTTGTCTCTCTATACTGACCCCACTGTAACTTGTTCTAAGGACACTTGCTGGGGTCCTGATAAAAAGATAAGGAAACCTCCAAACCTCCAAAATTCAGTTAGTTCTCCTATAGCCAAGGGCCAAGGGCTGGAGGGCAGGGGTGGGGGTGTCAGGGGCAGGAAGAAAATCTTGTGTGAGGCTGAAGAGCTCTGCTCCACCCACTCCTAGCCCCAAGCACTTTCTCCTCAGAGGCCGCCCTTCTGCTCCAAATCTCTCTTGGGCTTGACCTGGCTTGATGTTTTGGAGAAGACACCTAGGAAGTGATTCATCCCAGACATATAAATTGATGAAGACCTTTTTACACTGTTACTATGCCTTTTGATTGATTGGATTCAATTGGGTTTCCTTCCCACCTGGTTAAGGTACCAGAACACTGCACTGTATCACTTGCTTTAGGTGAAATGGAGTTGTTTGATTGATTTACCCAAGGGACCCCTGCCCTCACACCAGACTAATCTGGAAGCAAACACAGTCTATTGCTGGCGCCATATTCAAAGCCTTTTCAGAATAGTGGAACCTACGGGATTTATTTCAAGAATCCTGGGTCTTCTTGGTCATCCAGCGAGGCATCAATGTGGGACCAAGTAGAATAGTCCTAGTTCCAGACAGCTAGGTAGCCCTGTAGAGAGAACTCTAGACCTGGAGTCAAAAAACTTGAGCTTAAGTGCTTCCTCAGACACCAGCTGAGTGACCTTGGGCCATTTAAGTGACCTCTGTGTGCTTCAGTTTCCAAATTTGTAAAGTGGGAGTAATAACATCTATTTCCCAAGACTGTTGTGAGCATCTAATGAAGGACATGATATCCAAAGTTTAATGAAAACCTTAATTGTTTATTGCTAATTGTTCATGTTAATTGTTACTGTTAACGTTGTCATGGTCTTTTATACGGTGGTAATTCTTTTGCAAACTAAGTGAATCCAAAGCAAGGTTTAGTCAATCTCTCCTGGGATGCTTTGTCGGCTACCCACACACTCCATATAAAACTCTCTACCCCCTCTTCCAGTGGTTAGAGGTTATTCCTGGATTGACTAAACAAAACCTTCCCGACTAAACCAGCTGATTCTTACCTCCTGGTGAATAGAGTCTGATATGCAACTCTATAGGGCTTTTCTTCTTCTCTGTAAGCCCCACTTTAAGGAGAATGCGGAATGATACCAATAGGACATGGGAGGAGCAGGACACAACTAGGGAAACAATGAACCCTTAATTGCCCTGAAAGCAATCTAGCCAGCATTTGAGTCTGCAGCCATGGATGTGAAGTCTGCACAGTGACCATGCTGCAGCCTGATGCCACCTTTTGGAAACTGGCATGTTTCTAATTATATGGGAAATGATGGGTTTGGAGAAGAAATGACCCAGAACCCTCAACTGTTTGAGTATCTGATTAAAGGAAATAAAGCTTGAAGGGACCAAGCTAGAAGACTATATTTGTATCTGGTTTTAATTTTTTTTGCAGACTCATTTGAAATGTGCCGTCTGGTGCTCTCTGCACATCCCTCAACTCAGCAAACATAAAATAGACCCTATGACTAAATGCAGGCAAGCAAATGGGACTCCATTTTAACCATTGCTTGCATGTTACACTTTTAATTCACAAAGAGTAGGCCCCTACAAAAAGGAGGAATTAGTTTTCTCTATTGGGTACATGCTAAAGAGACAGTTTGGCATAGTGGGTAGAATGTGAGCAGCTTAGGTGGTGCCGTAGATAGAGTGCCAGATTTGGAGTCTTTGTGAATTCAAATCTGGCCTCAGATACTTACTAGCTGTGTGACCTTGGGCAAGTCATTTAACCCTGTTTGCCTCAGTTTCCTCATTTGTAAAATGAGCTCAAGAAGGAAATGGCAAACAACCCCAATATCTTTGCCAAGAAAACACCAAATGGGGTCATGAAGAGTTGGACACAATTGAAATGACCTAATAACAGCAACAAATAGAATGTGGAGGTTGAAGTCAGGAAGACCTGGATTCAAATCCTACCTCAAATACCTAGTCCCTGTGTGCCTTTAGAAAATCGCTTAACTAAGCCTCAGTTTCTTCATCTGTGAAACGGAAATGACAACAGCATCTAGCTCACGGGGCGCTTAATACTGCTTGAATGATTGATTGATTCTTAGAAGGATTCAATGAGACTGTATGTAAGGCACTTGATGAACCTGAAAACATAGCTTAAAAATATGGTTTGGTGAATAGAAGACCAGCCTTGGACGCAGAAGACTTGGATTTAAGTCCCCCCTCTGAGCATACATAATAAGTCAGTTAATCTCTCAGTGTCCCCAGACAAATCCCCAAGGCTGTAAAAATAGAAAAGTTTCTCATCTATATCAGCGAAGGGAGTTTCCACACCAGGAATTCTTCTAATTTGTGAAACTATATGAGTGACCAAAATTATTATTATTGTCCTGCGTAAGGAGTTTTTGAAAATTCTCCACAGCACCTGCTTCAGCTGCCTTCAAGGCTGCTCCAACAAAGTGTTCTCATCTGCCCATTCTGTGTGGGAAGTTTCCATATGCTTCAGGTAGACATCTCCTTATCAACCAACAGGTTGAAAGGCTTGTCAGTTACCCTCTACCTGCCCCACTGCCTAGACAGGTTTACCAGGGTGTGGCCACTGCCCATGCTGCAGCTTCTAGGAGCCACAGGCAAGGGTGGGTGAAAAGGTAGACCCCAAAGGTGGATGAGCAGCCTTGAAAAGGGGTCCACAAGTCCTCATACCAGGGGTGCTAGACCTCCCTGAAGACCAGCTTTGATACCTCCTGATGCTTTTGTTTTATAAAACTTCTTTGGACAGCATGCAAAGCAGATGGAATCAGCACCTTGCCATTTTCCATGAGAGAATAAAGACCTTTCTCCAAAGAAATAAAACTTAAACATAAGTATATAGAGGTGGGTTATAGTTATACAAGGGAGATTCTTTTCTTTTCCATTCTTTCAGTAGCTATTATATAGCCAAATGAAGTAAATTACTTCCTTCTAGCATACTAAGTAAGTGACTTTCAAGGAAAAAGTAATTTACTATCCATGGGGGAATGGACTTTATGCCTGCCAATTTATATATTCTCCGGGTTCCATTGTTCGACTTTTCCAACCAGTGATTGACAACATAGCACCAAGACAAAAGAGGAAGCCCCTTCCAATGTAGAGTCAAAGTGCGGATTGAATTGTATGGAGGACTGCTGTAGGATTTTACACTAAAGAAAGACAAGTATTATTGGTTTTTTACTTCTTATTAGACTAGACGAGCCCCCTCCAAACATTACTGGAAAGTCTCAGAGCCTTTCCTGGTAGATCTTCAGGTTGGTTACCGCCACCCCTCTGCCCACCTCCTTCAGGAGGAGGAGATGGTATCATTTTTACAGACTTTCTCTTCTCAGCATTCACCCTTGTGAGGTACTCTGGGAGCACAATAAACTTTTTATACCCCTGCCCTCATTTTCGCTTTTGTTCCCCCCAGCAACAAGCCCAGATCTTGGCCCAGTGGCCCCACTATCAGGATTTTAGCCATGGAACTTTCTGTATTTTTAGGGGTTCAATAGATGCCAATCTTTTTGTAAGGGAAAGTACACAAGGATCCATTTCTTCAGTGTTTGTTAAAGGATATTTCATGTGGAGGAAGTATAAAGGAGAATAAAATGGGGCCAGGAAATAATAGATTTGCCCATTGCTTAGGTTTCTGTTCTCATTCTTCAATTATGGGCCACGTTGCTTGTTCTAGTAAACATTTGTTCATTTGTTCTATAGACACACACACCTAAAAATCTGAAGAAAAATATATACATACCTATATACATGAATATAAACATATGTACATTCATATACATGTGTGTATACATAGGTGTGCATGTATATATGTACATATATGATTACCTATATACATAGGTGCATATGTATATGCATATGCATATATGTGTATATACTTATATGTATATGATTACTTATATATATAGATGCATTTACATAAACATATATGTACATATAGATAGATGTAGCTTTACATTATACAAGTGTATGCATCTATAATAATAGGTTTATATTGTAGCAATTAAAAAGGTTCAAGAGACATAACTTCTGGGTATTTTAATCGTTTTATTAATAACGCCAGCATTTTAATAAAACGATGGCCGTTTGACCACCTCTCTCTTAGGCCAAAGATGATTATGACAGCTAGCTCAAGGCTAATATGTTCATTCTGAAGAGTAGCGTTCAAAAGGATGGCAGTCAACTGAGTGACTAAGTTATTGAGAGGTGGACTTTACGAAGTGGGCGTACTCCAATGAGGGGCTGAGAGTGACAACCGGTCACCCTTGGATAGAGAGACTATTTCTATACCCAGACCATCCCCAAGCTTGGGCAATGTAGAGGAAAGGATCTCTCTCCACCCAAGTTTGACTGAATGGAATTCACCTTAGACTAGAGATTCCTAGTCAGGTTGAGTGGGGTGTGATTGAGTAGAAGGTGAGCTTAACTGTCAAAGACTGAGAACTTGAAATGAGGATAGAGAAAAGGGGAAAATCTGAATCTCCCCAATCATTGGTTATTGTTAATCATTTCTCGTTATGCACATATATGTGTGTGTACAATGGTATGTGCATATGCACATATGTATACATGTACACATACATGCACATGTGTGTGTGTGCATGCACAAGTGCGTGTGTGTGTGTGTGTGTTTCAGGATCCCCTCCCAGAGGACAAGATTCTAAAAAGAGCCACCAGCTATCACCTCCTAGGAGAGAACAAAAATAAGATTGCAGCCCCAAAGCCCCCTGGTTTATCAGTCACCTTTGTATGACCAAAAGTAAGAACTGATGGGAAGAACAGTCTGAAAAAAAGAGGTAAGAGTTGAGAACTTAGTGGTAAATTACTATATAAATATGTATACACATATGAGTAGTGGATAATTCTTGTGAAGACTTCACAGAGAAAATATGAAAATTACATTTTTTTTTTATTTCTGGAATAAGCAGGGGCAATGAGAGGATGGGATAGACTTGGGATTTAACCTTGTAGGAATGTGATTACCTAACTCTCAGGAATTCAGGGCCTGGGGCAATTAGTGCCTCTCCCTCTCTGCCTGTGCTAGCACAGAGTTGTTACCAAATAAGGACAAAAAGGACTGCATGTGGTTGTTCCTTCCCTCCTCCAGGAAGCCCCCCTCCCTCTTTCCTCATTCTTCCTCTTTACCTTAGCCATATTATTGCCACATCTGCTGCTAGTATTAAATAAGGAGATATATTTCGGATTGGCTATACTTGATTTCCTGGTTCTTTGTCTGGTTTTTCTCACCTAGATTGTAAGCCCGCCTCCCAGCCAATGGAGAGGAGGGATAGGGGTGGGCAGGAGTTTTCTCACATTAGGATATATCTTGGTGCTTTGCCTTTGTGATCCGCCTCCTTCCACTAGTTCATCCTAGTGGAGGTGATGCCCAAATGTTGTGAGATGTGTAAAATAAAAGTAATTCCTTTTCTATCCCTACCTGAGAAGCCTACGTGAATTGTTGGGGTACTCAGGTGGTCTCGCCACCCCACACACATACATACACAGGTTTCTATACAGACACATATGTGTGTATTTATGTATATATGTACATGTGTATATAGTTTATTCTTTACACATACATATGTAACATAGAGGAAACCTGGGCTCAAAGCAATATTAACATGTTTTGGCAGCCTCATCCTGCGATTTAAGATGAATAAACACACACAAAGGGTGGGACTGGCCACAATTAAATGAGCTTTTCTACCAAAAAAAAAAAAAAAAAGGAAACTAAAACTATATTATGGGTTGACCTCCAATCTCTGAACATTTAGTTATAGAAAACAAAACAGGCCTGATGGGCCTAGGGCCTAGGAAAGGTCTCATCACATTGTAGAAAAAGCAAGACAACATGGATAATGCAAAACCTTTAAAGACTTAGATATTTTTTAGGAAATAAAGTGGAATATTTGGAGGAACACTTTAGATCCTACAAACCATTAGATTTCTGGTTACTCAATTACTGCTGTGAGAACATAAAAGGTAAAAGAACGTATCTCACATTCTGCAAGTACCATTTGCCCCAAGGCAGGTTTTGGAAGCTAATGTATAATATAGCTGTATCAAGTACCTACTTCTTGGGAAAAGGGAGAATTTAGTTCTAATATATAGCCTTCTGGGGTTGTATTTTCTTCTCTCCTAACTTATTTAGAATTCAATATATGGTTTTAACACATTTCGACTACTTTAAAATCTGTTTGAGTTTGTTGTATCTTATGCAGACTTTATTGCTGTTTCCCAAAATATATATATATATTTTGATTCCACCTACGTAGTACATAAATAACTTTGTTATTCAACTCAAATACAAACAAAACAGACAGATGGGCCAATGCCAAGGTATCCTCACTTCTTAGCATGAATTCTGATTTATCGGGTCTTGTAGTAATCTGGATGTTTCCTAACAAAACCAACTTTGCAATTTACTAAATATGCCCCCATATTTCCAGCTGGAAAGGTAGTGGTATAAAACTGATGTATGTACAGTGCCGAATATTCATGCCGCCCTTTCTCATTAATGAGAATGGTTTATAGCTCACTTTATTGGCTGATATTTAAAATTTAAAAACCTTAATTTGTGGGCTTTGACTCGTGTTTCTCTGGTAGCTTTCATCTATTTCAAATATATGGCCCCAAACCTAGAAATATGTATTTGAAAAACTATACCCTGGTTTTTTTTTTTTTTTTAAAGAGCACTGAGTTCATTTTAATTATCGTTGGAATGTTCCATTCACTTTTTTACTCCCAATCTGATCCACCATTTGGAGATCATGTTAATTCCTCACTTCCCCTCCCCTCCCCCCCACCCCGAGGCATTTGACATCATCTAGTTCCTTTCACTCTTTTAGGTGAGGATATTGGGGATCCCACGGAGTGACTCACCCACGCCCATTGTTGCTCCTCTTCCCTTCTCCAAGACAGCCAATGACGTCATGAGGGTAATGTCTCAATTTGAGAGTGACTTGGATTTAGGCGAGGCAGAGCTGGGCACAGTCCCTGGCCTCCCTCCTTCCTCCAGAGTCAGGTTTTAAGTGGCGGTGCCAGAGTTTGAACCCAAAGCTCCTGTCCCCAAATCTAATGGTTCAAATTGAACCAAACATTCATTCATTCATTTAATTAATTTTTTGAGTACGCAGAATGCTCTCTCGTTGTTGTCATTGTGTTTGTCCTTCATTCTTGAAGAGGACCATGACATCAAGGAAATGATGAGATGACTTGCTGTCGACTGATTTGAGCGAGTGAGGGCTGGGCAAGGTCACCAGCCTCACTTTCTCCTCCAGAGCCACCCGGATCTAATGGCCTGACATGCTGTGCTAAGAATTAGGGAGATGCATAATTTGATTAAGAAGTAGTCTCCTGCCCTCTTAGCTTACAGTCCGGTAGAGAGTTTCGGCACATACAGAAGTAGCTATACTGCAAAATAATTCAGGATCAGCGCGTAAGAAAACAACAGATGCGGCTTACTGTGAGTTTGAACAGAGGTAAGAGCATCCTCCCCACTGGTGATATCAGGGCAGATTTCATGAGTGACGTCTGCTTTTAAACCCTGTGACAAAGTGCTTGTTCACAACTCGCTGTTTCACAAGGTGTGTAAGGGCAGAAAGTGAGATGAAATCCAGGCATGTCAGTGCTATGTTTTTGTTGCCATTGTAACTTCGCCAAAAGGAATTAGGGGCAAGGTGAGATTGGGGTGGAGGGGAGACACATAGCATTTGGGGATGGAGTATATTGACCCTCTTGTCCACAATGAACTTGCAGTTTGAGTTTATTACTTCTGGTTCTGAAGTGTGATTCTGTGAATGTCTCCCACAGTTTCTCAAAAGCTGCTTTCACGTCTTTAAAAAAAAGTCCATTCATTACATGACTCATGGATAAGAAAGAAAAGCTTCTTTGATAAAAGGAGGGGTTGAACTAGTCAAATGGCTGTTGTTCTTTAGTTATTTCTCAGTTGTGTCTTACTCTTTGAGACCCCAGTTGGGTTTTCTTGGCAGAGACACTGGAGTGGTTTGCCATTTTGTTCTGTCGCTCACTTTACAGACGAGGAAACTAAGGCAAACAAGTTAAGTGACTTGTTCAGAGTCACACAGCTAGTATGTATCTGAGGCTAGATTTGAACTCAGATCTCCATGACTTTAAGCCCAGGGCTCTATCCACTGTGGCACCTAGCTCATTTGTAAAATAAGGAACTGGATAGCCTTTGAGGTGCCTTCCATTCCTGGATCTACGGTTCCTTGGCCCCTTCCCCACTTTAACACAGACCTACAACACCCTCTGAGGCAGGAATGATCCCAGTAACCTCCATACGAGTCGTCCTTCCCCCACTTTCCTCTCTGTTCTCCCCATTTTTGTTTGTCGTGGTCATAAATGTGGTCATGTTGCTGATCCTTTAAACATCTTCAGTAACTGACTACCCATTGCCTCCTGAGAACATTTCAGCATCCTTTGTCTGGAATTCCAGGCTCTCTCCATCTGGTCCCACCTGACCCTACCCTCCTGTGTGTTGCAGGAAAAAGAGACTCAGAGGACTCTAACAGTATAAACTCATTCTTCCTCTTAGCTGAACCTTTTTTCCTTTGTACTTGGAAGTTATTCATAGGAATCACTTAGAGTGGGAGGGTTACTGTATTTTGCGTTAGCCATTTGCAGCCCATTTGATTAGTTTTCTATCAGCTTATAGCAAATTAGGGCAGCAGCCTCGGCGCCATATGTCTATTAGGAAAGCAGTAAAAGTTCCAGCTTTCCCCCGGTTAACTGCGTGTGTTCAGGGGCGCTGAGAGTAGTGACAAATGTTAATTTTGGTCCTTGTTCTGAAAAACTGGGAAAGGACTGTGATTTGCTGAGAATACGGTCAATTGTTCAAGCATTATATAAATGGAATTAAATCTTTCTTTTGCATCCTAATAAAAAAAAAATCCTTGCTTATAATGCATGCTTCACTGTGCTTATCTCGTGCACAGTGTAATTTAAATATTTTTAGCAACATCTTCGTATTTCAGTGTAGAGCAGTCGACTTTTAAATAAATTTCTCTTCCTTCTCTTTGCTCCTTCACCTGTCACATGGTGAAGCAGGAGGATTTATGCTCTTCTCCCCTCCCCCACCCCACGCATCTGTACGATATCTGCCCTCATTCCTCTTGACCCCAGGACTGACAGGCAACTTCTGCAATAGGCTTCAGAAGCCGTCAGAGCAAAGTATGTTTTTCAGTTTCTAATGGAGATAAACATCTATTAAACAGAGGGACAAGGCCCAGATAACAAGGGACCTTCTCAGCATCTACCATTTTATGAGGGATGAAAATGGCACAAGAAAAAAAAAAAGAAAAGGAAGATAAAGGAAGCAGTGGAGGCAATGGCATGTTAGTGAAGCATTCTGAGCCCCACGCAATGGCATGTGAAGGCAGGTGGCAGCTGGACGGAGACTTAGGCTCCAGGAGGGTATCAGAAGATGAGAGTAGGGGGCGCCTTACAGGTCAGATAGTTCAGGGCTTCTTAAACTTTTTCCACTTGTGACACCATTGGCACTTCTTAAACCGTGGGGACCTCATGCGGGGTTGAGACAGCCCTTTTATTTTACAGATGAGGAAAGTAAAGTTAGCTGAGTGACCCTGGACAAGGCACTTCCCCTCCATTTGCCTCAGCTTCCTCAAGTGTAAAAGGGGGGTGATAATAGATCTACCTCCCCGGGGGCAGCTAGGTGGTGCAGTGGATGGAGCGCCGGGCCTAGAGTCAAGAAGACTCATCTTCCTTAGTTCAAATCTGGCCTCAGATACTCACTA
>CM053624.1:360415035-360438425 GCA_028646595.1 Phalanger gymnotis
TACTCATACATATACAAATATTTGCATACATATATTATAGATTGTATAAGAACCAATTGTATAATAATAAATAGATATACATAAATTATGGAAATGTTTTGCTGCTTCAAAATAAGCCCCAAGATAAGGAAAAAATACAAATATTATTAAACAAAGACTCATCGATCATTGATCAAGTATGCTTGCCAATAAGTCTGTCCTTGGCCTATGTTATTGCCTTAATTTTTCATTTGTTGGTTTCTTTCTTTTCTTAAATTCTGAACTTAACAGACACCAAATAAAATGAGCATTTCCCCATGCCTTGTAGAATAGAAACAGAGCTTTGTATATAAACTGAATCTTTATTATCCAGAGTTTGCCTTTCTTTTTAAGTAGATAATAAACTCATCATGTAACTTTCACAGCTGCCCTACTTATCTGTGATTCCTTTTGGCATTTATTCTGTTCAGTTCTCCTTGTTTTAGAACCTCATTCCTCTCTCCTCCTCTCTCCCACTCCTTCAGTGAAAGAAGTAAGGAAAGATAAAACCCTCATCAGAATTATGCATTGTTAAGAAAAAGCGAAATTCCACATTGGTCGTGTTCAGAAATGTGTTTCATTCTGTATCTTGAATCTCTCACTTCTCTGCCAGCGAGTATACATGGCTTAGCTCTCTTATATGTCCTGAGATGGTCTCCAAACTTTAATACCACCATGCCTGTGATATACATTGTAGGTAGAGAAATGAAAAGGAAAGAATCCAGGTAAGAAACATATGTTCTTGTTTTCGTTAGCAAAAGGCCAACACAAGGTGAAATCTGTAGCTGCAGGAAGGGTTCTAGATTTAGAGTTACTCTGCATGGATAGAATGTAAGCTCTGCCAACTACTAACTGAAAAACCTGGGAAAGTCATTTCATTGTCCTGGCCCTCAATTTCCTCATCTACAAAATGAGAATGTAGAGAGAGCTACATGACCTTTAATGTCCCTTCTAGTAGTGCTCTCTCTCTCAGCTTTTCTCTATCTCTGTGTCTCTGTCTCTGTCTGTCTTTGTCTGTCCTCTGTGTCTTCTCTGTCTCTCTGTCTCTGTCTCTGTGACTCTCTCAACTGAAAAGAGAGCCTTAGTAAAAGAGGATTCATATTCCAAGAAACAAAAATAAATAAATAGTAGATACCTTTCTAAGACACTAAAAAAACAAAAAAAAGGCCTTCAATGCTGTATTAAGTTGATCTGGTATGGAGAGTTTATGGGAAAACACAGACAAGAATTACATAGAGTGTGAAGTCATGGAAAAGTCACAATCTGTGCAAGTGGGAGAAGTCCTCACACCAATAAAATCAGAAATGTAGCATCAGAAAGCACAAACAAGGAAGGCAATAGACTGATATAAGAAGGTGCCTTGTCCCTAGAATTGTGGCAGATCAGATGTGTGTTATCTAATTAGAACACTGGTGCTTTGCTCATTAAATGGGGCTTGACAATTTGTCAAGATTAAGTATCTTTTCAGTGGTATTAGATCCCATGAATGTTGCATACATCATGGCATAAACCGTTAATCAGGCATATTTCACTGCCACATCTTCTACCAGAAGTTAGCTGTTAAAATGATAGAAAGCCAACTACAGTAACTAAACATCCAGGAAGTGAAAGAATTTGAAAAGGCTAGCTTATCACTTGCCTTGCTGAGCTCCCAGTAACTTAATAATAGATCTTAAGAGCAGAAAACTGTGTTAAATCTTTGGAAGGTTACACACAAGCGTTTGGCATTTCACTCTGCAAGAGATGACCTCCTGAGATCTCAACACAGAAAGAAAGGATTCCTTGGCCATAATGCAGCTCTTTGGCTGAGAATGTGAGATGACAAAGGAGTGACAGAAGAATGTGCCAATGTACTAAAGTTAAAAAGAAAGGGGGATTATTTTAATAAGGTATTAGGATGTTTGGGGAAGCTTGGCTGGGTTTATTTTATTTTTATGTATAATACATCTGTGGTTTTAAGATCCTCTATTTTAAAAGTAAATTGTGATAACATTTAAAACTATAGGAATAGTTAATGTACCCATGAGAATAAAATTTCCATTTTCTAAAGGCTTTGTTATGTATTTTTTAGTAAGTCATGTTTTTCTCCCCCCCAAGAATTTATACAGTTTTCAACATGGGATACAAAACAGACAGCCTCAGTTTTCATAAGCTTGAATGTATTTGTGATAAAGAATTGTTGAATCCATATGGTCTGTCAGCTTCCCAGAAAGAAGGCTGCAAGAGGCAGAATGGGATGGGGACTCGGTCAGTGCTCAGCCATAACTGGGATAGACAGAGCAGGTTCTTGACCTTGACTTTATTCCTGGGTTGGGGCGGGGCAGGGGCAAGGTAAGGGTTAGAAGTATCTCAGATTCACTTTCATAAGTGTCCATTTGCATAAGATCATAGGCCTGTAGTGGAAAGAAACCTAAGAATTCATCTGGGCCAATCCCCCTTCTTTATCCTGATGAGAAAACTGAGGCTCAGTGATAACAACTAACTTGAACAAAGTCACAAAGCTACTTGGGAATTAGAATTGGAAAGAAGTGCACCATGTATTTCCATCGTGCCTCGTCTTTAAGCATTACATTTTCCTTTTCAGTAATCTCACTTAATTTCCTGGCAAGGTAGGCAGGACAGGTGTAGCCTTTGGATTTCTTAAATTGAGGAGATAATCATAAAGCTAGAAAGAAAACCTGGATATCATAATACCGTGTTCTTCTAGGGGTTCTCTCTTTCTCTCTCTTCTCTCTGTCTGTCTGTGTCTCTCTCTGTCTCTGTCTCTGTCTGTGTCTCTCTCTGTCTCTGTCTCTATGTGTGTGTGTGTGTGTATGTGTGATGGACCCCTTTGGCAGTCTGGTGAGGTTTATTTATTCCTTTTCAGATTGTTTGTAAATGCTTAAAATAAAATACATAGATCACAAAGGAGTCCCTTTTGTAGTTAGTTTTTTGGAAATTAAAAACAGAAAATTCACAGACCAGGTTAAGAACTCCTATTCCAGGTTATATTTCTCCCAGTACGAAACCATGAAAAAAGAAAAAGTTAAGTGTAATCCTTTTTGTCTGGTCCATATTGACTATAGAACACTTAGAGACAACTTTAAGCAAAAATATTTATTCTTTCTTTTTAACTTAAATATCATCAAAAAACATTTTGATATATGCTAAAGAACTAACACAGACTTTTAGGAGGCACAGTGGGTAGGGCATTGGGCCTGGAATCAGGAAGAGATGAGTTGAAATCCAGCCTCACATACTTACTAAACGGTGACCTTGTTAAGTAGGCTTACCTTCCATTTCCTCAACTATAAAGTGATGATAGCAACAGCAGATATCTCCCAGGGTTGTTGTGAAAATAAAATGAGATGATATTTGTAAAGTGCTTAGTAAACCTTGAAGTACTGTATGAATGCTACCTCTAGTGATGATGATGAAGATAATAGGAACTCACAAATTTCTGTTACATCATTCCTAACAGTGTAGATTACATTCTTACAAGTTAGTAACAAACTGTTTTGTTTCCTCTTCTGAACTAAAGAAAAGTCTTCGGTCTATTAGAGATACACTTGCATAATAAGTTTTGGAGCTACTATCCCAAGGTTCTGTTTGTACTGTCATAATGGGTTCACACAGGTCGGCTGCTACACATTCCTTCAAAGTTCGGAGGGCCTTGGGGGTAGTCTTTGTTTGTTTGTTTGTTTTGTTGTTTTTTAGTCTTGTTGCTCAGGAGCCCCCATCGGTGTGTCCCTCATCAATGTTCAGTTCAGCTAGTCAGCCAGACTTTAGTTTTAGTTAGCTAAGGTGGCATAATATGAAGAATTGGTACAAAACATCCTCCCAAACATCTATGATATATTCCCCCATGAATTTATTCAGATTCCAGGGGAAAGAGGGCTCCAGATTATCTGGCTCATGGGGTAAAGGGGTAAACCCATACCTCTTGACTACCTGAAATCCTTTTAGTTTTCTACCAGGCTCCCTGTAAAGTCATAAAGCTACCTTTCCTCCTATGTTTTTCCTCATACATTCTTGGCTCTCAAAGTAGACCCTGTTGACAGGGTCTACTTTGCTCTTCCTGAGACATTTCTAGGACACTGATGAAAAGTCCAAATGTACTTGGGTATTTTTCAACTTTGGAGCGTCTTCTACTATTTGGGTGGGGGCAAGGGGACTGGATGAGCGAGAGGCACTCTAGAAAAAACACTGAATTTAGAATTAAAAAAAAAAACCCTGAACTCCTTGATCTTCCACTTCTGCCTCTTCGACCTTCAGAAATTCACTTTATTTTTCTGGGTCTCAGTTTCCTCATCTGTGAAATGAAGGGACTGGGCTATCAGGTCTCTAGAACCTCTTCTAGCTCTGTTACTATGAACCTTCGACCACTAATCCTCATCTTCCTTCACTTAGAACTTAAGAATTCATTAATCATTTACTGTTGTATAAGGCACTGTGCTAGTTGCTAGAGAAATGCAGGCAAAACGGGAGGAGGAACCTCTGCCCCTGAAGAATTTACATTTGGGATGAAAGGATTTTATGCAGAGATTTAGAAGTTAGAACTCTGAAATGGAAGTCAAAGTATCTATATTCAAATCCTGCTACTTAGTACCTGTGTGACCTTGGGCAAGTCACTTAGTTTCTTTATCTGTAAAATGAAGAGGTTGAACTAAGTAACTTCTGAGGTCTCTTTCAGTTCTAGATTAATCATTCTATAATCCTTTCTAAACATAAATCTATGATCCTATGATTTATCTCTACACCAGACTACAATTCATTTTTTTCCTAGCTCTGATCCACCCCCCCCCACCTGCCCCGCAATGGTTCTTTGTTTACAAGACAAATTCTACCATTCATGAAAGTAGCGTTCACCCCTACTCACCTATGACGAGAGAACAAAGTAACTTAGCAGTATTCGTATTTCGTTTACTCAGCTATTTTATCCAACCACTTTGTAATCGTTTTGTCGAGAACAATGTGAATAAGACCTGTAGTACTAGAGATTAATCGATCTAAAGATGGGAGCTACAACAAAAAGCCCTTGTTTCTTTTGTATGTGCACATGTGCTGAAGTGGTGGGATGGTGGAGGAGACAGGAACAACAACAGAAAAAGGCATGTCCTTAGCTCTAGTATAGGAAACCTAGATATCATGCCCAGGTTTGTGACAGGTTATCAACAGGCTTCTTTCTACCAGCTGGTTAAGCTTGCGGATGGATGCTGGAGGTCCTCAAATGACCTGTCTCACTTATGTTAAGAATGAGGGGAGTAAAGGAAAAAAAAAAAATAGGAGGTCAGGAAAGGGAGAGGTTGTCAAATTCAACTTCCCAGTGAATAGAAGTAAGGTTTAGTGAGGTGACATTAAGGATCACGCCGCTCAAAAGGAACTCATTCTTAGTGCTATCCTTGACTATTTATGGGAGCCCAGAGAGGCTGTGACAAGAATGATGATTTCCAATTTCATAAATGGTATATTTTCACTTTTGCCAGAGACTTCAAAATTCTCTTCCTTTTGGTCCTAGCACTTATCAGGGCTTATAGTCTTGAGTTTTTTGGGTTGTTATTTTGTTTTGTTTTGTTTTTTACTCCTCTTCGTGTGTGTGTGTTGGTATTTTATATATTATTCATACACACATATTTAATAGCATCTTTTCACTCCTATAATTGACATGTGTGCAGAAACCTAACGATTAGGTAGCACACAAGAATGCCTTCTAGAATCCAGGTGTCACATCTTTTCTCCTTCTCGCTGCAAGACCCATCTTTACCTCTCACTTGCTTTCTAGCCATAATCTATCATTGCTGAAAAAATGCAGCTATTTAGGAAATAATATTGTTTGAAATACATATTATTTCACAAAATCCCAGAATTGGAAGGTCTTTCAAAAGCCACCAAATTCAACTCAAACTAGAGCAAGAATTCCTTCTTGTTCACAAAGAACAAGTGAGAATCTAGCTTCTGCTTGAGGATCTGCAGGGCCAGGGTAGGGGGGCGGGGGACCCCGTCACTGCTGGAGTAGCCCTGTTCACTTTACTTTTTGTTCTTTCAATTTATTATTTATGTATTTATAACATTCTTTTCTTTTTCAATTTTGAGTTCCAAATTTTCTCTCTCCTAACCCTCCCTCTCCCACCCACTGAGAAGCCAAGCAAAATGATATAAATTATACATGTGAAATCATGCAAAACATATCTCCATATCAGCTATATCATAAAAATGAGAAAATTATGCTTCACTTTGCACTCAGAGTTCATCAGTTCTCTCTCTGGAGTTAGGTAAGATTTTTTTCATCATGGGTCTTTTGGAATTGTCTTGGATCTTTGAATTAATCAGAATAATCAAGTCTTTCGCAGTTGATCATCATTACGGTGTTGCTGTTACTATGCACAATGATCTCCTGGTTCTTCTCACTTCACTTTGTGTCAGTTCATTTAGATCTTGCCATGTTTTGTTTTGTCTTGTTTTCGGAAACCATCCCCCTCATCATTTCTTATAGCACAATAGTATTCCATCCCAATCATGAGCCACAACTTGGTCAGCCATTTTCCAGTTGATGACCATCCCTTCAACTCCAAATTCTTTGCTACCATAAAAAGAACTGCTATAAATACTTATGTACGTAGAGTTCCTTTTCCTTTTTCTTTGCTCTCTTTGGGGTACAGACCTACTAGTGGTATTTCTGGGTCAAAAGGTATGCACAGTTTGATAGCCCTTTGGGCATAGTTCCAACTTGTTCTCCAGAATGGTTGACCAGTTCACAACTCTAGCAACAGTTTATTAATGTACCTGTTTTCCCTCATCCCCTCTAGCATTTGTCATTTGTAATAGGTGTGAGGTGGTACCTCAGAGTTGTTTTGATTTGCATTTCTTTAATTAATAGTGATTTACAGCATTTTTTCATATGGCTATAGATGGCTTTGATTACTTCTAATGAAAATTGCCTGTTCATATCCTTTGATTATTTATCAGTTGGGCAATGGCTCTTATTTTTATAAATTTGACTCAATTCTATACTCAGCATATATTTGAGAACCAGGGGTTTTATCAAAGAAACTTGCTGTAAAACATTTTGATATCACTTCATTGTCTATGGTACCTTTTAACAAAATGTAGTTTCTTCGACTATCTCTTTTAATTAGATTTATTTTTGCTTTTGCTTTGTCTGAGATCATGATCTCCATGACTGCCTTTTTTTACTTCAGCTGAAACATATCTGTTCCAGTCCTTTATTTTAATTCTGTGTGTGTCTTTCTATTTCAAGTGTGCCTCTTGTAAGCAACATATGATTGGATTCTGCTTTCTAATCCATCCTGCTATCCACTTCCAACTTATGGATGAGCTCATCATGATTACTAACTGTGTATTTCCCTTAGGTAGCTAGGTGGTATAGTGGAGAGAGTGCTGGGTCTAGAGTCAGGAAGACTCATTTTCCTAAGTTCAAATCTGGCCTCAGATACCGACCAGCTGTATGACTATGGACAAGTTACTCTGATTGGCTTAGTTTTGTCATCTATAAAATAATCTGTAGAAGGAAATGGCAAACCACTCTGGCATATCTGCCAAGAAAATCCCAAGTGAGGTCATGAAGAGTCAGACATGACTGAAAAATAACTGAACAAACACCTGAAATTTCCCTCCATCCTATTTTCTTCCGTTTATTCTTCTCTCTCTATTTTTATCCTGTCCATCTTCAAAAGTTTGTTTTGCTTCTGACCATTGCCTCCCTTAATCTGTTCTCCCTTTTATAACTTCCCCTCCCCCCACATACATATTTTTTATCCACTTCCCCTCTGGTAAGATAGATTTCTACATTCAACTGAATGTCTATACGTACAGTCTCTCTTTTCAAACCAGTTCTGATAAGAGTGAGGTTCAGGTGTTGCCCAACTCACTTTATTTTCCCCTCTGCTATAAAACCTCTTCCTTGCATGCCTCTTTTATGTGAGAAAAATTTTCCCATTCTACCTCTCCCTTCCCCTTTCTCCCAGTGCATACCTTTCTCACTCCTTTTTTTTTTTGAGATGATCCTAACATAGTCAATTCACACTCATGTCTTCTGTCTATGTAGACTCCTTCTAACTGCCCTGATAATGATAAAGTTCTTAGGAGTTACACATATTATCTTCTCATGTAGGAATGTAAATAGTTCATGTTTACCTTTTCATGCTTTTCTGGATTCTTGTTTGAATGTCAAGTTTTCTATTCAGCTCTATTCTTTTCATTAGGAGTGCTTGAAAATCCTCTAATTCAATAAATATCCATTTTTCTCCCAAACAATTATACTCAGATTTGCTGAAGAGTTGATTTTTGGTTGTAATCCTAGCTCCTTTGCCCTCCAGAATACCATATTCCAAGCCCTGAGCTCCTTTAATATGACTCCAACAATAAGCTGTTGAGTGTTATGTGTTCCTGATTGTGGTTCCATGGTATGGATGGTTTCCTTCTGGCTGCTTGCAATATTTTCTTCTTTAACTGGGAGTTCTAGAATCTAGAATTCCTAGGAGTGTTCATTTTGGGATTTCTTTTAGGAAGTGATCTGTGGATTTTTTCAATTTCTATTTTACCCTATGGATTTAAGCTGTCCTTGATACCTTCTTGAAGGATGATGTCTAAACTTTTCCTTCGATCATGCTTCTCAGGTAGTCTAAGCCAAGTGTGGGAAGGCAGAAGTCTAATGACCCAGTAGCAGGCTGATGGTTGTGGTCTCTAGTGGGTTTTTATGATTCTGGATAAGGGTGTTTACAAATTATATCTCAGTTCTGATTGGTGGTTAGTTACCTAAGTTTATGATGAAAAGAAGCTATCAGTCAAAGCTTACAATTAGAAAGTTGTTTACTAGATCTGGGATACATACTCCCATGGGCAGTTGTTGACCAAATCTGAAAGACATGCACATTATTGGCAAACTATTCCACTGGAGCCTCTCTTGTTACAGAAGAAGAACTTACACAGTCCCCAAATGATGGGTTTAAATAAAATAGAGTTGCTCATTCTAGGTTACCAAACTTTTTCCCACCCTAGATGTCTTACTATCCAGTATAAACTAGATCCTTCAGACGTTTTAAAAAAAAATTCTTAGTGAGTTTTTCTTTAATTGTTCTCAGTTAATGAGAGTTCGTTTCCTAAGAAAGACGAGTTACAAAGGTCTGTGATTAGATCACATAAGTAGGAAAAAAAAGCATATTTTTGTCTTCTAGATATAAGTTCATCCTTTTTCCAGATTAACGTCATCTTAATGAAATAAGTAAGACACAAGCATTATTAGGCTCTCATTCAGGAATGGAAGTTATTAGCTCAAAATATAACTATTTTTAAATATCTCAAAATAGGACAGTTTTAAGAGAAGTCAGCACACTCTCAGATTCATCTTCAGGATGTGTGCTGTTCTTTTAGAAAATCTCAGTCCTATAAAGAATGTGACACTAACAGGATGCTTGATTTCCTTTTATAAAAATTACCAGCAGGCCTGAAGTTCAAAACATTTATGTGTTCATTGATTAAACTGCAGTTGTCAGTCGGATCTCTCAAAATTAGCTTCACAGAGATCTCAGGGCTGATCATGAGACCATAGAGCAAGAACTGAAAAGGACCTTCAAGAGGCCACCTAGTCCAACTCCTGTCATTTTACAGATGAGGAAACTGAGGCCCAAAGAGTTTGCCCAAAGTCCCACTGACCATGTGTATCAAAGGTAGGATTTGAATCTAGGTCTTCAGACTCCAGAACCAGTGTTCTTTCCATGGGCTTGCTCAACTTTTTTGTTCTTGTGGTGGATTTGCTATAGTTGCTCCCTAAATGGTATCTTAACTTTTTGGTGATAATTGATTATTTAATGAGTCAAGAACCACTAGAAATGATCTCTGCTATTATGTTTTAACTTGGGACACCATAGACTCACTAATCAGCTTGTAGAAATAGAACCAAAAGGTGATATTAAAAAAAAAAAAAACAAAAGGGAAGAAATTCCTTTGAACCACCTTGGAGAGTGCTCTAACCTGGGTTCCATGAGAGTCCAGACTCCACTATGTTATGTTGCCTTCAATTTACTTAAAAGGTAATTCATTCAGCCCCTAACCACTGTGCCTGCGTGCTCCTTACTGGAGATGTAAGCACCTTAGGAACAGGGGATGGAGGCTTCGTTATTAAAACTTGTATGTATCCCTCATGCCTGGCACAAAGTAGGTGCTTGGTGGGTGATTACTGAGTGACTGATTGGGTGGGGATACAAAGACAAAATGAAACAGTTCCTGCCTTCAAGGAAAGAGATTACATTCAACTGAGAAGCTTATATTATACTAGTGTATTACACTATTTCAGTATTTAATAAAAACTAGCATTTACATAGCATTTCAAGGTTTGCAAAGCATTTTATAACTATTATCTCATGTTATCCTTACAACAAAGCTAGGGACTAGATGCTATTATCACCCTTGTTTTATAGATAAGGAAGCAGATAGAGGTTAAGTGACTTGCTCAGGGTCACAAAGTTGGATTTGAACTCAGGTCTTCCTAAGTCCAGACCCTGTGCTCTATTCACAGGGTCACCTGGCTGGTTAAATGTCTTCTGGGGATCTCAGTTCCACAATTACTACCAGGGCCATCTTTAAGTCTGAAAGTTAACATTGATCTACACACACACACACACACACAACTTTGAAATACTTTTCTTGTACCATTCTATTTCTTATAACCCATCCCTTACCTTCTGTATAGTCTGAACCCCATTGCTCTGGCTTGGCAGATAGTTCTTATTTTCTGAACTCTAATCTCATTAAGGTAGGCAATTTAGATTTACAGTTATATTCCTAGCATTTGGATGTCTATTTGATAATAACTCAGCGATTAAACAAAAGCAGTCTAAAGATGACAAACAAAGATAGGGAACCATTTTTTTCTAAATGGCACTGTTTATGTAATTACAGAAACTCTGGGAAATAGATTAGGAACAACAGACAAAGGAGGCACACCTGGGAATTACAATATGAATAGCATTTCAATGATTTAAATCTGATGCCAATGGCTGCTTCCATTGGCCAACACAGATAAAAATGAAAGGGGGAAAAAAGCACCTACTTAAAATAAAAAATCATATCCATCAAGCCTGAAACCTCTTCTTCTATATCTGAAAACATTTTTTAAGTTGAATAATGCTTTTGGAGGGAGTAAAGCTGCCAATCGCCATACCTCCAGTGTTTCCACTCTCATTTCTCATTCCTGATTTAGAGTTGTTTATTTCATCTTTGACATGCTAAAAAGTGTTTAGCCTTTTGAATATTTTTATAATTTAATGTCATTTCCAGGCTTTTCCATTTTTTTTCCATAATGCCATCTGTTTAGTAAACAGAGGCAACTGATTGATATGAAACCTAAAAAAGTTCATAATGACAAGCAAATAACAGATGACGGTTTAGATAAGAACAAGTCATTAAGATGGCCTATAAAAGGACAGCCATCTGTAGCATACAAACAATTTTCTTCTCCATGACAGCACCAACTTTCTAACTCAGTGACAGCTATGGATTCATGGTATAAAAAAAATTAGTCTTATAGATTGAGGAGCTACAAGTTTGGGGCTAATTAGTAGAATTTATTCAGGGTAATGGACTGGAAAGTGTTCTGGAAGAGATGGGGCTGTGAAATCCTGCCTTTACCCACTTTGCTAGCTGGGTATCTATGATGCTCTTGCTTTCCTTCTCTGACTCTGTTTTCTCATCTGCGAAATGGGGGTGATGGGCACTCCCTGAGGGCAAGGAAGGTTTTTATTTTTGTCTTTGTTACCCCCAGTACTTAGCTCAGTGATTGCCACATAGAAGGCTCCTAATACAAGATTTTTGAATTGAATTAAATTGAAATGAATTAAATGATTCCTAGAGAAGCTAACCTCTTAATTTTCTGAACAGCTTACCTGAGAAGATGCATATAAAAAACAGTTTTTAAAGTTTAAAATGCCATTTGTTATGTCATCACAGGAGGTCATGATTTCTTTTTAAAGTTCCTCTGGGAACCATTTGATCTTACAAGTATATGGCTGTTGCTTTTTTTCCCCTGTTATGTAAAAATCTCTCTTTTAACATTATATAATTAACTTTATACAAATACACCATGTAGTCCTATCCATCTGCAAGTGTTTCAGATCTTCATATTTTTGGAAAAACGTTTTATTATTGCCTGCTTTTTAAAGCTTAGGCACTTCCAGCCTAGGATACCACAACTTCCCCTACTCTACCATGCATCCCTTCCTTGTAACAAAGAACAGCTAAGGGAGAAAATGGAAAAAAAAAATGGCCCGCACCTTGGTTTGGCCTATTTTTTCTTTCTTTTTGATTCAGAACGTCTCTCTGGGAGGGTAGAGGTAGGAATGAGGAGTACTTCCAGAAAACATTACAAATAAAATAAAAAGCATCAATAAACCAAAAGAAAACAGTATCCCCAGCAACTGATGCAGCCGCCATGTCTGCCAACACATGCTCCATTAGTCAACCTGAGCCCTTTTCCTTTCAACGGAGATGTTTGTTTTGTTCTAAGTCCTTTGGAAAGAAATTGGAGCTTTAATTACATACATACAGGCATGCATATATATACATATATATGTGTGTGTACATGTGTTTATACATATATATATACACATACATACATACACATATTTGTGTGTGTATATATGTGTGTCTATAACTGTATGTGTATGTATGTCTGTCTCTATCTATCTATCAGCTAGGTGGCACCACAGTGGATAGAGCAGTGGGCCTGGAATCAAGAAGACTCCTCTTCCTGAGTTCAAATTTGGCCTCAGCTGCTTACTCGCTGTGTGACCCTGGGCAAGTCATTTCATCCTGTTTGCCTCAGTTTCCTCATCTGTAAAATGAGCTGGAGAAGGAAAGGGCAAACTGTTCCAGTATCCTTGCCAAGAGAACCCCAAATGAGGTCATGGAGAGTCAGACACAACTGAAAAACACTAGCTCTATATGTATACTCATGTACACATGCATATATACATACTTATATATGGGACACACATATAACATGTAATATATGTGGCTATGCGTTACATATGTATATATTATGATATGTGTGAAATTAATCCCCTATAGAACATATATAATATGTATATATATTATATTGCACATATAATGTGTATTATGTATATTATATGCATATATAATACATGGCCATATTTATCTATGTATGTATTAAAGTTTTGAGTTTTTGGTATATTATATATTATAGATTGTATATTATTCAATTATAGTGGTGTATGCATGTGTCTATATATTATACATACACATATGGGCATATTCATAATGTGTGTATATGTGTATGTATTATATATATACATATATACATAATATATACAAACACACATATGTCTTTTTTTTTAAACATCACTTTCCTTTCTGGATGTGTCCTCCCTCCCTCCTCTGCCCAGAGAGCCACCTCTCCTAAGAAAAAAAGAATTTTGAAAAGGAAGATAAAAGTAATTCTGCCAAAAGCCAGGATCATATTCAGCATGTCTGGTACATACACAATGGTCCACACCTATCATGCCCCATCTCTCTGAGGAGAGGAAGGTGCCTTTTCTGAACTCTTCTCCAGAGCCAGGCGTCTTTGAAGACCTAGACATACATAGACTCATGGGGGTAGAAGGAACTTGAGTCATCATCTAAGTGAGCTTCCACCCTGACCCTCCATCTTCTAAGTGAGGAAAGAAAGGTCTGCTGAGGGACAGTGATCAAGTCTACTCTCCTAGTTAGTGATAAAACCAAGACAGTGTTCTTTCTTCTCTAGTTATGGCGTGGCTTTAATATATTGAATAATTATTTATAAAACACAGAAGGAAAAACCAGATAAAAGTGTTGATTTGAAAAAATTATCTGATCTTTTTTATATTGAATAAAGAATAATTAATATTCTGAGGCATTAGGTCTAAGTCTTTGGCAACCTTTAATTTGAGAGGGATACAGTCTTCTGACAATTTAAAACTGGATCGAATTGGTAAGTGAAACCGTTTTCCAGACAGCTTTGTAGACTCTCAAGTTGTTTTACTGTTGTTGTTTTTCACTCATTTTCAGTCATGTTCAACTCTTCATGACCTGTTTTTGGGGTTTTGTTTGCAAAGATACTGGAGTGGCTTGCACTTTCCTTCTCCAGTTCATTTTACAAATGAGGAAACTGAGGGAAAAAGTTAAGTGACTTGCTCGGGGTCACATAGCTAGGAAGCGTCTGAGGCCAGATTTGAACTCTGAAGATGAATTTCCCTGACTTCAGGGCCAGCACTCTATCCTCTGTACTACCTGGCTGCCTGAGAGTAGCTAAATGATCATCGATAAAATCCACAAATTCTTCTATATTAAGAGACTAACGAGCTCCCGTTCAGCTTAAGTCCTCATCTTCATGAGCTTTGACAAGACCGTGAATGCCTTCAGTAGCCTGACGTACCATCTGGGCTTTCTAGAATGTCTTCCTCTGATTGCATTGATCTTTTTAACTCTGCCACGTATCAGCGAGAAGAGATTGAGGAAGGTTAGACAAATGAATGGTAATTTTATCTGGCTGTTATTTATTTTTATATAACTACTTCTCCTGTAGAGGACTGAACATGGGACAGAGTAGAGGAGCGAGAGGCAGGATTTCAGGTCCGTGTTGTTGCTTTTCAGTCTTCTCTTTCATTACTCATATGGACTTGGTCAAGGCACTTGACTTCCTTGGGACTCAGTTTCCTCATCTGTGAAATGTCAGACTTGATGACATCTAAAGCCTCTCCTAAATCTAAATATATGAGTCCATGAATGACAAAATTCTTGTTAGTGAAAATAATTGCTACAATTGAGGGGTAATAGTGTGTAGTGGAGAGATTGCTGATTTGTAAGCCAGGAAGACCTGAGATCAAGTCCTTTCTCTAACACATATCCCAGTGTGACCCCTAGAACTTCACTTAGCCTTTCAGGGCTCTAGGAAACTCTCCAAAGCAAAATGGTAGAGAAAGGGTTGATTTGCACTGGTTGAGGGTGATTCTTCACCTAGGGGCTACATATGCCAATAAAGCCTTAGACACAATCCCTGTTCCAATCCTGGGCTTAGGCTGAATTTCAATTTATGTTTCATCCCTCTAGAGCTGGAAGAGCCCTTAGGGATCATTTATGATGTCTAACATCCTCTATTTGGTGACCAAGGCAACAATTCTCACAGAGGTCAAGTGACTTTCGTAAGGTTATTCAGTGACAAAGCCAGGATTCAAATCTGATTCCTGAACTGAAACTCTTTATCTTGCCCTAGGATGCTTGTGTTCACTCAGATGGCATTGCCCCTTTCCTACTATAGCTCCCCAAACCTCAAGGGAAATCAGACAAGTGAGCAAAATGGAAGGGAAATACACACATACACATATATACATACATATTACATATACACATATATACATACATCTATATAGATATATAAATGCATATATGCTTATCTATGTAGATATAAACAAATATATATATCTATATAAATATATACATAAACACATATATCTATATAGATTTATACATGTTGTTGTGTTAAATCTTTTTTTTTCAGTCATATCCAACTTTACATGACCCATTTGGAGTTTTCTTGGCAAAGATAATGGCATGGTTTGTCATTTCCTTTTCCACTTCATTTTATAGATGAGGAAACTGAGTCAAACAGGGCAAAATGACTTACCCAGCAGGGTCACACAGCTACTAAGTGTCTGAGGCTGGATTTGAACTCACAAAGAGGAGTCTTCTTGACTCTAGTCCCAGCACTCTATCTGTATACCAGCTAGCTGCCCGGAAATATACAAATATACGTACACACATCTCTATTGATTTAGATGTAGACATATCCTACAATTCATGGACTCTTTTTTTTGCACATGTATTGAATACAGAATCACATATTGTATACCTAATCAGAGAAAGAACTCCTATCCAATGAATCAGCTGAATCCATAAGCTGCAAGAAACTTCTCATTTTAACCACAATCTTTCTGTGATCCCAGGAGAGCTGTGGTGAACCGTTGTATTTTGAAAACCCCATAAAGATGGCACCAATATACTTTTATAAACAAAGTATCTTCAGTAGAGACAGTGCTGCCTGACTTGATCATTAGACAAGTCACTGAGTTTCTCTGGGTTTTAGTTAACTCTTCAATGATGAAGTTAAAACTAAATGATCCCTAAGGCCTAGTCTACTAATAAAATTCCCTGAATCCATGATCATCTTGCCTTAAGGTATAAATACTAAGCTTGAAATATTAGATGAATGACTAGCAATTAGCAGCCCAAGTTTTAAAAAAAAAAGGCAAATAGCTCACTCAATCATACAAGAAGTATCTAGTGATATTCCCAATAGAGAACTGGAAAGCATAAGGTAGCTGAAACACCTCATCTTTTGAATTCATGTTTTCCTCTATAAACAAGCAATGTTTTCCTCTGTCTTGGCTTCATCTGTGTCAGTTGGATAGTTTTAGCTGATTGAAACAAATGAATCGTCCAAATTATTTTTGGTTTCATGGTATACACACTTTTAGAAAGAAGTGGCTATTTTACAAAGGACATTAAGAGTTCAGCATTCACCCTGGAAACTTCATTGGACTATTCATGCCCCTAAGAAAAAAGGTGTGTGTGTGTGTGTGTGTGTGTGTGTGTAAATATATATAGCACAAATTACAATATATGATATAATATATAAAATATATAACTATATGTGTCATATATATGTGTATGTATACACATATATATATAACACATCTACACACATGTATTTATGTTTGACATACACATGTCTCTAATTTCATATGTAGGTATATATACATGTGTGTATATACATATATACACAATACATGCATACATACACACTTTGGGTTCTTCTTGTGTCCATTAGATCTTATTGAAAGATATTTATATTTCAATGCCCACTGTTATTTGTTGTCTACAAAATTAGCACCGAATATTCAAGTGTTGTATTATTTTTGTTTGAACAAATCATGTGAGTAATAGTTTCCCTAGTGATCTCGAAGTTGCTGCTTTTCCCTTTTAATGGATGTAATATATTTGTAAACATGTTCCTTAACTTACTTGAAAACATGTTGGTTCCATTCCATTTATTTGCAGACAACTTACTGTCTCTTGGATCTTTAGCTCTTTTTTTTCTAATGACTCCTGTGAAATATTATTTTAATGAACCTATGAAACACATCATTGTATTCTTTATTTTTGTGGTTGGACCGCTAATGATACTCATCCATTAAGTAAATGGCTTTGTAGGCATTGCAAATGTAATAAATAAAGTTAGTCGGTTCTTTCTTACTCCTTTTCTGCTGATGGGCATACCGCATGCTGAGAAGGTAATGTTTCATGACCAGAACAGTTCCCTTTGTAGGCGGATTGGGAATCTTTGCATTTAGGCTCAGTGAAAAAAAAAAAAAATGGAAGAACATTCTACAAGCCTATTTGCATCTCTGACCATTTTTTTTATCAAGATATAGTGGAAGGTTTTGCCAACTCAGGCATTATATTTCAATGTTTCATGCATAGAAAAATAATTTCATTCTCAATTAGAAAGAAGACCTATTGTCTATAAGTAAGGGGAGGATGGCCAAAAAAAAATAGTATCTGAATATGTAGGATGAAGTTTCGTGAAAAGACAGGGGCTTCTAAAGAGGGAATTAAGGCGGGGAATAGAAAGTGAATACTTAAAGATTTGACTTTGTCAAAGAAAGTGGCCTCCTACTTCATGAAATGAGACAACAACAATTTTTGATTGTTGTTTAAGTGGAATTTAATTGTCCCTATGATCCCATATTAAAGGCATATGCATAACTGTCTAGGATATGTTGCCAAAAGTGGCCCCCTACCTGTTTGCTGTGCATAGCAGAGTATCTCCTGGCCTTTGTGCCAGGGCTCCACCATGCCTAGAATACCCTCACTTCTCTCTTCTGCCTTGTGTGGTTCCTGGCTTTCCTCAGAGTCCAGCTTCGGCACCTGCTCCTTTTTCAGCTCTTTCCCGATCCCACTGGTCATTAGCACACTCTGCCTTTTGGAACGTCTAGATTTGGATAGACACCGCCTTTGCTTACCTCTGTCTTCTAATCAATCCCTTCCTCCCCTCCCTCCTCTCCCTCTGTCCACGTCGGGAATCATGCCCTTACCTGCCGGTGCTCTACCCAAAGGAATATTAATTTTGATCACTGAAACCTTGAAGAATACCTGAAGGTCTATGGGCTAGATTTCTTTTTTAAGTACCATGCCTTAAACCCAAATCTCTCTGGCTCTCACTGAGTAGCGAACAATAGGCCCCAACCTGAGCCTTACTCAGTCATTGTTTGGGTTTTGATGGCCCAGAGTCAGTAGAAATAGCAATTGTTTCTGTTTTGTCCAGAAACTCTGGGGGTCTTCCCCTCCGAGACTGTGGGTTTTTTGGGGGGGCTAGGTAAAACAGGACATTCTTTGCCTCGTTTTTTACCTAGCCTTAATCACTGAATGGGCATTGCCTCAATCAAACTGTTACCTGGGAAGGACCTTAGCTTAAAAAGGCCAATGTCTCCTACTGCATCCAGGGCCATCTCTAGTCATCTACATTTTGCCACTGGACCCAGATGGCTCAGGAAGAAAAAAAATGAGGCTGGTGACTTTGTTCAGTCCTCTCTCACTCAAATCCAATTGACTTGCATATTATGGCATCACCTCCCTGTTGTCATGGTTCTCTTCAAGAAGGAAAGACAAACAACAACAACAATGGTCACTCCCTCCCCATGATCCCTCAATAAAATTTAAGCCCCTTGAAGGCAGTGATCTTTTTGGTTTTGTCTGAGTATTCCCACCTCCTAACTCAGTCACTGTTGTTTTTGTAAAAATGAGAGTCTATTGAGCCACTTAAAGCCAGCAGCAAGGTGCTATGCCTTGATACCTTAACCAGACCATCAATCAAAGACTCTAGGCTAAATGCCAAAAGTCTTTGAAAAGCATTGAATGTACTGGAATGATGTCACACAGCAAGTGTGTTTTGGCTGGCTGAGGGAACAGTCACACCCTTTGGCTGGTCTAAAAAATATCCAACCAGTTCTAGAACTAAGGTGGAATGATGAGTCAAGAGAGAGTAGGTCCAGTCACACCTCTGCAAAGGAGTTGCTGGGGGCAGAGAGCGCCTCTCTCTGCCTTGGCCTTGGTCTCTTCCTCGGCAACCTTGGAATTAGTAGCCATGTAATAAATATCTGTGGAAATTATCATGGACTTTCAAACTGGAAACCAACCCCTCTTCCAAGCCCTCGACACACATTTCTTCTCGTTGGTAGTTTAATAGAATGGGTCTCTAGGGATAAATAAGTGATACGGTCAGGTTGAAGATGCCATATTTGATATGGATATTAGACTGATTTTATGGGAGAAATGGACTAATCTGGGAAATGCCATCAATTCCCTGAAGGATTGAAAGATGCCATCTCATTTCTCATTACTATCTCTGTGAGATGGTTATTTTTACACAACTGTTTCCAATAGCCTCTGCCTAGTTATGCTGGCAAGACTCGTAGGGCCTCTGAAGGCACCTGCCTCTGTGGCTAGAAATAGGAATTTGCAGACCATTTCTAAGCAGTTCCCAGGAGTCACTGCTGTTGTGGGGACAGAGGCAAAGGCTGGCAGTGAACACGCTCCCCTTCCCTCAGGCAGGGCTATCATTTTGGGCTCTAATATGATGGTCTGGGAAGTTGATTCAGGGCAAAGAAAATGTACAGAGCATTTTCTCATCTCGTCTTCCTTTTACTTCAAAGGGATACTGTGGGAGCAATCCTCAATTTTGGGAAATGACTCTCCTATCAAGAGAACTACTAAAAGGAGGTTTCAATTGTATTAAATCTGTTACTTTGATTTCTTTTTCTCTTTTGCTTCATACCCAGAGGTTGGTGATAGGAGATGAAAGATGATATCCTGTCTAGCCCTGGAGCCAGATTCTGCTCTGCCGTCTCCTTATTTAGAGACTGGGCAAATTAATTTCTTGCCCTTGTCTCTGTGTCTTGTTTCTTGGAGCATCTATTACCATTGTTCCTAGGCTGTAATGGTGTTATGCCTTGTCCTCGTGTGAGAGGTGGCAGGTTTAAGGTTGATAAGGTGGTAGAGGGTCCGAAGGGGTTATTTGTATCATAAGATTATACATCTAGAATTCAAGCATCCTTAGAGACATTCTAATACATCGCCTTCATTTTATAAATAAGGAAAACGAGGCCGACAGAGAGTAAATGACTTGACCAAAGTCACACCATTAGTGAGTGGCAGAGCCAAGATTCCAACTAATTCATCTGATTGACTCTAAGTCCATTATACCACCAAACACCTACCTCACGGTTCAGTCGTAAGGATCAGATGAGACAATATACATAAAAGTACTCGACCATCTTTAAAATGCTATATAAATGCCTGATACCCTCACTTTTTTCTTCTTCTTTATCTTTGATTTAATTTGCATATGGAACTCTGCTGTGGAAACTTCCTCCATAGATGTAGAAAGGACCACTTCTCTGTAATGCATCCTCTGAAAGGATTACTGGAGACTCAGAAGCGTTAAGTGATTGGTCCACATCACCCAGTTAGTGGCAAAGCTGAGATTGGGCTGTCTTCGTCTGCCTTTTGTCTAGTTAGCAGAAACATGTCTATAATTTGGGCATCCTAATCCACAACTCCAGTATAGTTGGCCAGGCAAATCCACTTGCCCAACTATGATTGGAAATACTACATCTGACTTGGGCTAGGAAGTTCCCTGGAAGGGAATCTGGTTGGTAGATTGGGATCTACCTGGGTCAGGTCGTTCTTAATCTGTTTGGATCATGATGGAGTAAAATACCACATTGTCCAAATGTTATTTAGCTTAAAAAAAAAGCTGCCTTTAGGTTTATATGATAATATTTCCCTACAGATAAACCTACCTTGAAATGGGAGCTTATTGCTACCTTGGCAACTAAAGCCTTTTGAATGGGCCTCAAAATTGACTTAGCTTACACTAAATTTCATTCTGAAGTGAATGATATTAAAGTGAGGTTTCAAATAGAGATATCTTAAAATTAGAGATATAAATACAATATGTAAATACATACACATACATATATAATTTATACTATTGCAGTGAAATAAACCCAATACCTACACTGTGTATATATACACACTCACATACACATATATACACACATATATATAGTAACTTTCACTAAATAAATATGTAATAAACTTGTAACAAATATACAATATACAAATATATAAAATATACGTATTATTTTTCCCTGACACATTGTAAGCCGCTTCACTCTTTGGTCTCTGGATTCACATAACTTAGTAATTAGTAGGCATTTAACAAATGCTTGTTTATTGATGGCCACACAGGTGATAGGTGTTAGAATCAGGATGCCACATCTTCCTGATGCTGAGCCCCATACTTTAATCTACTAGACAAGCATCGTTTTCACATGTGTATACACAGACACATATTTGTATGTCCATATGACTTTGACTCCTACATGTCAGGAGTGTAAATTATCATCAGGATGCAAACACAATGTGGAGATTATAAATTCACTTAGTTTGTGTTCAGGGGATCTGAGCTTTTATAAACTTGTTTTTCTTCCAAGTATGCCAGGTGAGAGAGTGAAGTAAGTAAGAGGAGAAGCAATCTGTTTCCAAGCCGTGGACACGGTGGGTGTCCCTCAAGGCTCTGTTCCAGGCTTTCTTCTCTCTTCCTTCTATTTTATTTTGTTTGGCAATCTCATCTGCTCCTATAGATTCAATTATCTTCTCTCTACAGATGATCCTCTGATCTATTTATCAAGCCCTAACCTCTCTCCTGACCTGCTCATGTGTCCAGCTACCTATTACACGTCTCAAACTGAATGTTTTGTAGACATGTTTTGTAGACATGTCTTTCCCTGCAACTTCCCTGTTACTGTTGAAGGTGCCACCCTCCTCCTAGTACTCCAGCCTTGTAACCTAGGTTTCATCCTAGATTTCCTCTCTCACCACCCCCGCCCCATATCCAATATGGTGCCAAAGTCTGTCAACGTAACCTTCGCACCATCTCACAATTGTACTCCCTTCTCTCCTCTGACACTACCATCTCCCTGACGTCAGTCCTCATCACCTCACAACTGGAATATGACAATAGATACTGGTGGGTCTACCTGCCTCAAATGTCTCACCACTGCAATCCATTCTCCAATTCTATGACCAAAGTCATCTTCTTAAAGTACACATCTGACCATGTCAGCCCCCCCCCCATTAATAAACTCCAATGGTTCCCATTGCCAGCAGGATCAACATGAAATCCTCTGGCTTTTAAAATCTTTCATTGGGGTGGAGCCAAGATGGTGACTGGAAAGCAGGGACTTACTTAAGCTCTCCCACAAATCCCTCCAAACACCTGTTAAAAATGGCTCTGAACAAATTCTAGAGCTGCAGAACCCATGAAATAGCAGAGGGAAACAGGTCTCCAGCCCAGGAGAGCCTGAATGGTTGCTGGGAAGGGTCTATTGCATGGTGCTGAGAGTGGAGTGCAGCCTAGCATGGGCCATGCCAGGACAGACCAGACCCAGAGTCACCCAGCCGGAACAGGCCTTTGGGCCATGAATCATTGAGCTGTGGCAGTTACCAGACTTCTCAACCCACAAACACCAAAGAGCAGATTAGTGGGAAACTGTGGGATCGAGTTCAGAGCAGTCCGGCCACCAGCCCCGGGGGTGGCGGAGGTGGTACAGCGGTGGCAGTGGCAGCAGCAGGAAGCTCCTGAGGCTGCCTCCAGAGCTCCAGCATCAACTGCTTCCTGAGCGTCTGGCTCACTTGGTGGGAGGAATCTAGCAGTGGATCAGGGCAGGAGTGCAAGGAGTGCTTTGTGGGCACAGAGGCAGGTTCTCTTGCTCTGTTTGGATCTATTGTGGTCTTGGTTGGCAGTTCTTGGGGGAGGAGGAGCACTGCTATGACAGAGCTGGCAGTGATGGTGGAGTAGAAGTAGCTCTGAAAACAGCAGTGCTTGGACCCTAAAGCTTGGGACAAAGTACTCTCTACTCTACAAGTAGTCATACTCTGACAAAAAGGTCAAGGGTCGAGTAGTTGGCTGGGAACATGAATAGGCAGTGAAAATGAACTTAGACTCAAACTCAGACTCTAACCCAAACTCTAGATTCCTTATATGGTGACAAAGAAGAGCAAAACATACATCCAGAAGAAGTCAACAAAGTCAAAAAGCCTACATCAAAAGCCTCCAAGAAAAATATGAATTGATCTCAGACCATGGAAGAGCTCAAAAAGGATTTGGAAAAGCAAGTAAGAGAAGTAGAGGAAAAATTGAGATGAGAAAAGAAAGTGATGCAAGAAAACCATGAAAAACAAGTCAATGACTTGCTAAAGGAGACCAAAAAAAAAAA
>CM053624.1:360438925-360452870 GCA_028646595.1 Phalanger gymnotis
GGAAGGAAGGAAGGAAGGAAGGAGGGAAGGAAGGAAGGAAGGAAGGAAGGAAGGAAGGAAGGAAGGAAGGAAGGAAGGAAGGAAGGAAGGAAGGAAGGAAGGGAGGGAGGGAGGAAGGAAGGGAGGAAGGAAGGAAGGAAGGAAGGAAAGAAGGAAAGAAGGAAAGAAAAGAAACTTCCAACTACAAATCCTTGGGCACATAAGTTCCTCCTACTGGTTTCATAGCTTCTGCATCCTGTTTTCATCTGTTGCTTATTCCTTCTTGTCTTCACTTTCATTTTCCCAGTCTTGGTAATGAAACTTTCTCATTTGAAAATCCTCCATTTACTCTAGTTTCCCCTCTGGACAAATCTTGGTAGATACTACCAGATGCAACATTCCCCTCACCTGAACTCCTGTTGGGCTCTGATCTCTCTGAGGCAGCCTGGCTCTTATTTCACTACCCTAGTCTACAACAAAATTTTCTCATGTAATTAATTTCTAATAAAACCAAATTTTATACACACACATTCACAGATGAAAGTTGGACAGCTCTGGGTTTTTGTGGCTGATAGCTTCTGTTTTATGCTTTATATTCTATACACTTTTCAGTAATGATTTAAAATTACATAAAACTATTGGATTAAAATATAGCAATTATATCACTGTTACTGTAATGGGATCCCTATTGACTTAATTGCCAAAAGAGGAAGAGCTGAGTTCAGAGAATAAAATTAAAAAAAAAAAATTCAACATCCAAAAAAAGGTTTTGAGACAGAAGAGCTTGTGCGTGAGCATAAATTGTCATATTTGCATTTAAAATCATACCAAAGGTGTCAAAACCCATCTGCTTAGGCAGGGCTTCTCATTTGAGATTGGCAGCTTTCTGAATCCCCTTCTTTCAAGAAAAAAAAAAAAGCAACAGTCTTGAAACCTCATTGTGTCTATTTTTTTTTTTTTAATTCCAAAGCTTCTAATAGTTTGATGGGAAATCAAGGACAATGAGTCCCAACAAGGTGAGAAGACATGGGAAATGCCTTTCTTGGGTGATTTTATAGGGGCAACTAAAAACAAAAGAACTCAAGCACTTTCTGTGTGCACATCTGTTCTCCAACCCAGTGTAGTTAATTTCAGTTATTCATGTTTTGATTCACAGCTGTTAGGAAATATAGATTCCACTTTTGTCATGTTGGCTGCAAATATTTTCTTCAAGCAGACTGGATTTTTTTTTTTCTGCTTTGATTTTCATTTTCCTTTCCACAATTTAATCGCACATTGATTGGGGATCCCCTCCTCCTGGAACTTCCTCTCTACTGGAGGGGCATCCTCAGTAAAAGAGGGGAAGTCCCAAGATACTGATAGGGAATCAACTTATTATTCCCTGGGGGGAGGGGAGGGAAGAGTCTGTTTGCTTAACAAGCGTTAAGGCAGTGCTAGGGGGAGAAGTGAAACTGGAGAAAGGAGATTTCCTGTCCTTAAGTGGTTCACGCGTGAGCCAGGGAAGTGGGTGGAAATTGTAGTTACAGCCTCCTTGTATTTTAGAAGGATTCTGATGGAATTTGGTGTTTTTGAACTGTGACGTCTCAGATGACAAGCAGTTGTCTAATTTTTTCAATTCTATTGCTCAAACAGTTGTATTGTTAATCCATTTTATACATAAAGTCTTAGAGATGGATTCTATTAAGGGATTTTTCAGGGTTCTCTTTCTGATCTTTGGCTTTTTTGTGACTTCTCTGTGTTCCTCCGTCCCATCGCCACTTGCCAACTCCAAGAGATTTTTCAGTGATTTTTCCCAAATGTTGCTGTCCATAGGGCTAGGTGAGATTTGCTTCCTTCTAATGGCATCCTTGATGTGCTACTTAAATATTAAGTATTCAGTGTAAATTAGAAAAATCCCAGGGGACAGCAAATATTAGAACACAGTTCAATTCAACAAGTTAATGAACACTTAAGTACCTTCTATAATTGTATGCTGTCGATTAATAAAATGTGATTGCATGCATTGGTGACTGTACATCTTATTGGGCTACAGTCAGCCCTAATAAGCAAAAGTAACAATAAATCAATTTGGAGAGGTACACATGTTCTAGGCACTGGCCCCACAAAGACAAAAATTAGAGAATCCCTGCCCTTAACAAGCTTACAGTCTGCTCAGGAAGAGGGAGAGCGGTGTGAGGAACAACAGATATACAGATAAAGAAATAGATAAATGCCAAGGAGTTTGGGGGTGAGGGCTCTTTGGCCAGACTTGCGATTGCATCAGTCTAGAGAACTCCCAGTGTGGAATCTTTCTCTACCAATTCGTATTAATGGTGGTTCTGCAGTGTATGTTTCATAGGTAAGTGGGACCTGATTATCTTGACTCTAAGGCCTGCCATTTATCTATTATTCCATATTGCCTCTCCAATGAAGTATATATACAATTTATAGAGGCAGAATTAAAGCCTATGGACAATTGTGATTGTTACAGAAATTACATATCACATGGTTTATGCAAGGTCCAACCATATCCACTGGTGTTACCATGTTATATCCCATGTTAGCCCTGCATTTAAGACGATACAATTATTGACCCCATTTCCAAGAAAAAATATATGTGTGTGTGTGTGTGTAAGTCTGTGTGTATGTGTGTACATGCTATATATGTACATATGTATATACACATATATACTTTCCTTTCTCACACACACATACACACACACACACACACACACACACACACCCTCACTCTCTTTCCCTCCCTCCCTCCAGATGTAGGGATATGATATACATTCAGGGTTCTTTAATTGCTAATACATATTTTATGTGTATTATATATATATGATATAGATTTAGGATTCTTTAATCATTTATATATACACATATATATGTGTGTGTATGTATTATATATTAAAAAAAAACAAATTCATGGAATGCCAGTGTTTTATATGTGTGTGTACACATATATATGTGTGTATATGTATGTATGTTTAGGTAGATAGGTAACTTTATTTTCAGTATAACTGGTTCCTTTTGAATGCTTTGTATTTTATTTAAATATGAAACTAGGATTCTGAGAAGAGAGCCACAGGCTTCCTCAGACATTGCCGCAGGGTCTCATGGTGTACAGAAAGTTGAGAATCTCCAGGCTACGTGCCCAAGGATGGAAGCGTGGGTGCTGGGCTTGGTTCATCTTTCTATCAGTGAGGAAGGATCCACAGTTTTCTGTTTGTGGAGATCCCCTGGCCCCGGGAAGCCCTGCTGTGCTGCCCTCCCGAAACACTGTCTGTGCTTCTTTTCCTGCAGGTGTAACTCTGGGCAGCCACTTGTCTCAAACAGGTGCACAACCAGTTTCTGTCATTTGTTTTGGTTCAAATGAACTGTGATTTCACCTGTGTCTGGAGCTCCTGGGCTGGTATCTCTTTCAGCAAAAAAGCATCCTAAAATCTTACAGTAGTATGGGGGCACCAAGAAGCTGTAACTTGGCCAGAGTCATACAGCAGGTTTATGTCAGAGGCGGATTTGAACCCAGGTCCTTCTGATCCTAAGCTAGACCTCTTTCTCACATGTGAGACTCAGTGATGCCCTGCTGTCTCTCAAATACCCTCCAAGAGACCAATGTTCTTCTCAGCGTCAGTATTTCTGCAACTAATGCAAAGTGTAACCCATCTCAGCCTGCCTGTCCTGTACAATTCTTATTCATTCCCTCCCATAAGTTTATCAAGGGGACTCCATCCCGTGTTTTGGAGGGCCTTCCTCACTCTCCCTTTACCTTGTGACGATAGCAGTGGAATCTGTAGGTTGTACAGGATGTCAGAAAGTCTGGAGGGTCTAGTTCAAATCTTACCTCAGATACTTCTTAGCTATGGGATTCTAGGCAAGTCAGTTAACCTCATCTGCCTCAGCTTCATTATCTGTAAAATGGGGACCATATTAGCAGTTGAGCTACTATTTCTAAAGTGCTTTGCAAACCTAAAGGTGCTGTGTGGTAAGGCTATCTTCATCACCATCCTGGTACATTGGTTCTCTTTCCTTCTTTTTCATAATATGTTTCATTGAGGGTTGTTCTGGGAATAAAATCAAGTGAGACAACATGTAAAGAGCATATATAAAAAGCGCTTTGCAAACCTTAAAGCGCTATGGAAATGGAAGTTACTGTTATTCCTTGTCCTTTGTAATTTCCTGATTTTTCTATATCACATCCTACTCACACTTAGCAGGCGCCTTCCATTGGTCCTGAGGGGATGCCCATATTCAAGCCTTGAGAGACTGCAGAGTTCCTTGTTGTGTGGCCGTCTATTAAGAGCATTCCAAAAAAGTGGAAAATTCATTCACACACACACAAATGGCCCAGCTTCCCCCTCGCCACCAACCTTGGACCCTAAAGTATTATTCCATTTTTGGAACATGAAGTTACATTTATAACTAGAGCCTAGGAAATTTCAGATATGAAGTCTATCCAGAATTGTACATCCATTTGAAGTGGCCCAAGGCAGTGAGTGCCTGTGGAGTTTCATCCTGAGGCAGATGAAAGGAGGCTAGATCTTTTTGTAGATATGCAAATCTAGGGTTTGTAGAGCCTAGTCACCTTTCAATATATGAAGCCTAAGGAGGTCAAATAAGGGTAAACCCAGAGTTGGGTAGCCACCATTTTGGACTCATCAATTATTATAGCAGTACAGATGGTGGGTTTTTTGTATTTTAATTTATAAAAGGATGAAAATTTCAAGGTGTTAAAGTGACAGAAATCATTATAATGTCCCAGGGTACAAGATGGAAGATGACCTAGTACACCAAAGGCTTTATATTAGTTTGACCATGTCAGGCTTTCAAAAACCCTCTTCCATCACCCATTGTAATAGAGATTCTATTCTGCCTTCTACCAAACAATTAGAACTCCTCATTGATCCCAGATTAAAGCAGCCTTTTAATCTTGTATTAGGTTAGACATTCACATTCTCAATTGTGAGGTCTGCTCTATTTCAGATGTGGTATTTTAGGCCTCTTATAGCCCCACAAGGGAAGAGGATAAAATACACAGGACTGGGTGGCGTAGCAGGTTCTGGGTCCATCATTCTATCCATAGTTGTTTGCATTCTCTCGTGTCTCTAGGTTGGTGTTATATGTCACCCAGACACACAGGAAATATATATGTGGGTATATTTACACATATATATGTGTACTCATACATGCATATATATTTGTATTTATGTGTATATATGTATGAATATATGTATGTGTATATATACACACATATGTATGTATGTATATACTGGTGGTCACTTAGTCAATAAACATTTACTAAGTGCTTACTCTGTGCCAGGTAAAGAAGTGCAAAAAAAAAATCAAACCCCAAAACAACACAGTTCTTGGCCTTGTGAGCTCACAGTCTAATAATGGTAGTGAGAAAGATCCCCTGGTCTATTTCATAAGGTGCACTTATGGATTCCCCAATGCCTAGTGCATTTTTCAAACTCATTATCTTTTCCTCCAAACCTTCCCCTATGATGCACTTGCCCTGTTCTGACTGGGGCACTGCTATTCTTCCATTCTATCAGGTTTGTGAGCTCAGCATTGTTCTTGCCTTCTCACTTTGCTTCCTCCCACATATCTGCTCCATTGCCAAATGCCGTCATCTTGATTTCCCTAACATTTCTTGAATGGGTCTCCTTCACACAACTCACACAACTCATACAAACAGCCCATCTCACGTGGTCTAGTACTTCTTAATTAGTTTCTCTGCCTCAAGTCTCTCCCTAATCCAATCCTATCTAGATAGCTGTCAGAGTAATTTTCTTTGAGCCCACATCTAACCAATTCTCTCCATAACGCAACTCTTTTGTTGTTGTTGAGTCAATTTAGTCATGTCTGACTCTGTAGCCCATTTGAAGTATTCTTGGCAAAGACACTGGAGTGGTTTGCCATTTCCTTCTCCATTTTATTTTACAGATGAGGAGACTTAGGCAAATGGGGTTCAGTGCCTTACCCAGGGAACTCATGGGACCCAGAGAAAGTGAGTCTTCCTGCCTCCAGGCTTGGTGCTCCATCCACTGCACCACCACGGCCTCTTGGAGTAGATATCGAGTCCCCTATTTGGATATTTTTTTCCCCTTGAACAAACAAAACAACCCCAACCCATCTTTTAAGTCTCATCATATGTGAATCTCCCTCCTTCACTCTCTGATCCAGCCCCACTAGCTTTCTCTTTGTTCTTTACACATAGCATACCTCCTGTGTACATTCTTTTGCACAGACTTGTCCTCATCCCTGCAATGTTCTTTCTCCTTAGAATGTGCTCTGTCTGCCTGCTTCATAGAATCTCTCTTTTCCTTTAAGACCCACTTAGGCATCACCTCCTATAGGAAGTCTTTTACAGTCTTACAACAGTTAGTGCCATTCTCTTCCCCAATTACCTTACATTTATCTGCTTATATTTATTTTCTATTGTCTCCTATGTGTACATAGGAATCACAGGCATCATAGATTTAGGGCTGGGAAGGATCTCAGAGCCACTAAGTACAATTCTCTCATTTTACTGGTAAAGAAATTAAGGCCTGGGGCTTTTAAGGGACTTACCCAAGGTCACCTAGAGGTAAATGGCAGAGGAGGAATTCCACTTACATGCTGTTTAGTTGTCTCCTAGGATAAAATGTAAACTCCCTGAGGGCAGGGACTGTTGATGTTTAGATTGTGTTCCTCAGTGCCTGGCAGTAGGTGCTTAATAAATGCTTGTTGTTATGTGTATGTACACATACATGCATATGTGTGTGCTTGTGCTTGTGTATATGTACAAACGATATATAATGCATCTTTTTGTACACCCTATGTATAGAGATAACCATTTCTAGTCTTCATTAGACCCTTGTGCCTAGCACTGTGCTAGATACTAAGGGGATCGTTATTATTTGTTTAACAATATGGTCCTTGCTCTCAAGGAGCAGATATGATGTATCTGTATGTATCTGAGACATACAGTAAAACAGTAAATTTTCTTCAAATAATAAATGTTTATGATATAATAGGACTGCTTGTAAGAGATTTAAGGGCACCTGGAAGTGGTAGGGCCAGCCTTGGAGTCAGGATGAACTGGTTTCAAGCTTTGTCTGAAATGGAACATATGGGTTACTTTGAACAAGTCTCTGTGTCCCAAGGCAGTTTTCTGGGATTAAAATTACCCTTGAGTAATAGATGTGTTTCTGCATTAGCATGAATATATGTAGAGACACACACATTTACACCTCTCTCTATAGATGCATATGTACACACACACACACACACACACACACACACACATACACATATACACACACGGATATATAGATATATATATATATATATACATACATAGATTTATATAAATACACACACACATAATACAGATGCTCTTTCTATATGCCTCCCCTCCTTCATTATTTTTTACCACCATAGCAGGGAAGAATAAATAGAAAATTAATCATTTGGGTCACTATTTATACTTTGAACATGAAGGGGGATATTGCTGATTTCTTGTGCAACATTATCATTAGAGGAGAAGTATCAGATTGGAGACAGAGAGACTTAGGTTTGAATCTTACCTCTTCCCACCTATAAAATAAGGATAATAATAGCACCTACCTCCCAGAGTTATTGTAAGGATCAGATGAGATATTTGTGAAGCATTTAACATAGTGCCTGTCTGTCCTTTCTTCCTTCCTTTGTTCCTTCGTTCCTTCCTTCCTTCGTTCCTTCCTTCCTTCTTCCTTTCCTCCCTTCTTTCTTTCCATTAACTGACAGTAACTATAAGAACCTACTATGTGCCAAGCACTCTTCTAAGAGCTAGACATAAAAAGATAAAAATAAAACAGCACTTACCAGCAAGGAGTTGCCATTCTAAAGGTCAAAGTCCAAAGAGAGATTTTCCACAGTTGTTTCCACTCACATTGTCGACCTGGTCAGGGCTCTCACTTCATTCTATATCAGTTTATAGATATTTCTCTATATTTCTTTAAATTTGTCATTTTTTTTTCTCATTTCTTATGGCACAATTAAATTCCATTCCATTCATTGCATTACAATCATATACTTTTCTGGGGGAAATCATACTTTTTACTCTATAATTTGTTCTGTTACTCATTTATTCCCTGCTCTTATAAGCTTAGGTCATTGTTAGACAAGGCTATTCTGAATCCCGTGGTACTGTGGACAAGATCTTGGAATGCTTGGAATTTTTAGGGTGGGGAGGGGTTTAAGCAGTACTCAAATGGCACAATGGGAAAGATTTTAAAAAATAATATAGTTTATGGATCCTTTTTGTCTCTACATCTCCATCCTTATCTGCCCTTGCAGAATGAGCCCATTCTTGTGACAAAGAAAAACAATGAAACAAAACATCTGCCATAAACATTATTTGTGACAATTCTTCCAATAATCTGTCATCATAGCCCCCTATATCTCGGTTGTGAAGGATGAGGTGTTTCAGTATTTCTCCTCTTAGGTTTTCACTGGTGTTTCCATTACTAAGAGTTCAGCTGAACAGAAGGACATCATCCAGGACTGGTTCCATGCCAACACTTGGTGCCATCTTTATTCAAGTGAAGTTAGCTCTCTGGCCTGTGTGTTACCCAAGGAAGGGCAGAAGTTCTCTCCATATCTGTGGGATGATCTTCCAATGAGGGTGTTTGCATAAAAGAGGACTGTTTCCCTCCTTCTGAAACTCTGTGTTCAAATTGAGTGATGCCATTAAACACCGGGGCATATTTGCCCCACTAACAAAGATGCCTAAGAGCTTTCATCTGGAAAACATTCCCAGATTTTTATTCATATTTTCCATGTGCATACAAATGTGCAGATTGCTACTGATGTAAAGCATGTGGGAGAAGCCCATGGAGATTTGCTTTCCCTTCATGATCGAAGGCTGGTATTTGGTGGTATGTGGAAAAGCAGTCACTTGGTTTAATGGGCACACAGCTGGTGTTATCTGAATAATAATCATTATGATAGAAAGCACACATTTTTCAAGTTTTCTGTGGGATTTGTCAGGATATGTTCAGTGTTAAAGCTGAGCGTTCTATCTGAAATTTTTCTAATAAGTAATTTAACATAGAATGGGTCTGATCCTAGATCCTACTCTGAGAAGGGAGTAAAATGTCCATTTATTTTTAGCTTTGTTCACTTTTAGGCCATTAAGATAGCATTGAGTGAGCTCGAAGAGTCTACTGACTGAATAGTATCTGAGAGCCATTCAAGACTTAATGTGATTCTATCAAGTGTGCGACAGTTACCTGCTCATCTGTCCCAACCCCAATATCACCCTTATTTAGAAAGCAACTAGAATCAAGGGCTAAGAAAAGGAAGAGGAGCACAAGGCTCTTCAAAGAGTTAGAATTATGGTGATTCCTGAATAGGCGGGTTTTTTAATATGTAATTTTTCTTTAAAATTGTTTGGCAATGTGATTCTTTAGATTAGCCTCCCAGGTTATAAAGACGGGGGACATTTCTGGTGATTACAGTTAATTAAAAACTCTGTGTGTAGATCAAATGATAGTCTTTGCATAATTTTGTCTCCATTGAAACATATAAGCTACCCATAAAGATTCTCAGATTCCTCTCAAATAGGAGTGGGGGGAGTGTATGTGGCTGGATCAAACAAAAGGTCATAAATTTAGAAATAGAAAGGGTACTTAGAAAAAAATCTAGTCCAACTAACATTATTATTATCAATATTATTGTTAATAACAGTAACCAGCATTTGCATACTGTTTTAAGGTTTGCAAATGTCATACAAATATTGTCTCATTTGATCTTCACAACAACTCTGAGAGGTAGATGTTATTATTATCCTCATTTTGCAGATGAGGAAACAGAGGCAAACAGGTTCAGTGACTTGCATAAGGTTACAAAGCTAGTTAGTGTCTGAGAGTGGGCCTGAGCTGAGGTCTTCTTGATTTCTGGTCTAGCACCATATTCTCTCCATCAGCTGCCTGAGATGAGGAAACAGACCAGAGAGATAAAAAAAAAAAACTGGTCCAAAGTCATGTAGAGAATACGTGACCAAGGCAGAATTCAAACCCAGATCTTCTCTTTCCAGATCCCTATACAATCAATCTTCAACATTCACACATTTAACTTTTGTGACTTCAAGCATTTGTATGATTTTATTAGTAACTTCATTTTCACTTTCGCATTGGCAACTTCACACATTTACAGCTATGCCCAGTAGAGAAAAAAATTAAAGGCACAATGAAGACAAGTTGGTGGAGCAGCTGGTATCCTTCTAGATGCTTCGTTGGTCTTGATCAGCCTACCGTTGCAAAGAACTCCCTGTGTATTCATTTCATATGTTCATTGTTTGCTTTTAAAACTCAAGTTTTGTGTTGAAGTTATGCACCCCCCCCCAAAAAAAAAGAAGCTAAGAGTAAGTCCATTGGGCTCAGTCTGAGCTTCCAAAGTCAGTGATTGGCTTAGTAAGAAAATAAGTGTTAGGTAAACTTCATGTTGAAATATCTGCAGCCCTTGTTGGCAATGAGTTTGGTGTTAATGAATTTGTTATATCTGTAAAAAGGGAGGAAAGTATTTGTGGTACTGTGGATTTCATGTATAACAAAAAGTGAATATTGTCTCAAATCAACAGGTTTTTATTGCAATGTTAGCACAAAAAGCCACAGAATTTTAGGGAATTACTAATGAGAAAAAATGTTTTGCATGTTACCAATTTTATTTTGTGCACTATATTTTATGGATTATTTCATGGCTACTGTATTAGGGAAAGTGCATATTATCAGAATTAATGTATTGTTATAAATAATCATATGCACACAAGTGTTTTTTTTCAGCAATTGCTAGCAAAAGGTTATAGTTTTTGGTGGTTACGGGAGCTTAGCCCCCCATTTCCCATAGGGTCAAGGTATCCACATCTGCAGTTTTAACTTTTGTGCCATTTTCTGGGAATGTTACCCTGGTGAAAGTTGAGGATTGGCTGTATTTCTTGATTCCTCATGAACCTCAATAATCTATGAAACCAGGCTTTGGCAGCTCATGAATCAATTGACAGGCATTTCTTAAGGAGCCATCATTCCAGGCAATGCGATAGGAGGGCAAAAAACAGGCCCTGCCTTCAATTACATTCTGTCAGAGGAGACACAGACAGATATGATGCATACAAAATAAAGTCAATGTGTGTTGGGGAGTAGCCAACAGCAGCTCTGAGAATGAGGAAAGACTTATATAGTAGAGGCAGCATGGATTGTGGTTAGACTTGGTTCATAATAAATACCTGTTGCCTGACTGACTACTGATTGACCTGGAGTTAGCAAGAATTTGGTTCAAGCCCTGCTGACCCTTGGTAAGTGATTTTGTCTTTCTGAATCTCAGTTTTCTTACCTATAAAATAGGATGATAAGACCGACGGTACTTACCTTGTGGGGTAGTTGTAAGAATCATATGGATAGAAAAAGCTCACAAAATTTCAAGTTCTTTACAAACATTAGCTTTTGCCATGACTCTGATTTATACAAAGATTAAGGGTTAAATTAGCTTTTATGCTTATGGCATTAAAATAATTTCTTCCAGAGTATTTAAGGCCTAATTTTATAAAAACAAGCTTTTGGTATCACCATTTCACAGATAAATCAAGACAAATAGTTTAAATTCAGTCCAAGGGGGCTTAGGATATCAGTGGGGGTGGTTTAGCTCACCAAAGACTTTAGGCAGCTGGGTGGTACAATGGATAGAGTGCTGAGCCTGAAATCAAGCAGGCCTGAGTTCAAATCTAACCTCAGACTAATGTGTGTGTGTGTGTGTGGGGGGGTGAGATTGTCAGTCACGGCCCAGTCTTTGTAACCCCTTTGGGGGCTTTCTTGGCAAAGAGACTAGAGCAGTTTGCCATTTCCTTCTCCAGCTCATTTTACTGAGGAGGAAACTGAGACAAAATGGGTTAAGTGACTTGCCCAGGATCACACAGCTAGAAATTGTCTGAGGCTGGAGCTATGTGACTCTGGGCAAGTCACTTAACCTCTGTGTTTACCTCAGTTTCTTCATTTGTAAAATAGGGATAACAATAGCATCTAACTCCCAGGGGTGTTGGGAGGATCAAATGTAATAGCATGTAAAATGCTTTTAAAACCTTATAGAATATTTTAAGTGCTATAATAACAATAAAAATTATTATTGTATGTTTCATAATTATATAATACAATAATCATTATGTATAATTATTACATAATTATGCAAGTATAGATTTTATTATATGCATTAGATTAAAAATTATATGATATGGAGTTATATTATATCCTATAATACTAAAATTTTTCTTTACTATGGATCAAAATATCAAAAAGCAAGTTTTCTAGAGCTAGAAGGCACTAGGGAGGCCATCTCGACCAGCCTTCTTGTTTTATAGAGAGGTAAACTGAGATCCAGGGAGGAGAAGTGATTTTGCTGAAGGTTACAGAGAAAGAATATGAATCTAAGTCCTCTGACCCTTGGTCATTCAGTCAGTGTCTTAGGCTGGATTTGAATCCAGAATACTCTGATTCCAAATCCAATCTTGTACCTTCTAGGCCACACTGCCTCTCAATTTGAAATAATGCAGGCAACTAAATTAGAACGTTAGTCATACTCCCATGTGAATGGCAATATGTGAGTAAAGCAGCATGCTGCTTAGAGCTGTTTTGTAAAGGGCCTTATTGCACGACGCCTCTGGATCTAGTAGTATCACAGATCTACTTAAGAGTATTTGGAAAGGACCTAGAAGCTCATCTATTTCCAGCCTTTCATTAAAAAAAAATTACAAGTATTTGTTTTTCTTTCCCCATCAATCCTACCTGGGGAGGAGGAGGAGAGAAAAGCTAAGGCCTCGTAACAAACGTGCAGAATCAAGCAAAACCAATTCCCGCCTTGACCAGGTCCAGAACTTGTGTGTCTCACTACTCAGAGTCCCCCACCTCCCTGTCTGGGGTTAAGTATTGCGCTTCATCATGGTCCTTTGGGATCCTGCTTCATCATTATATTGATCAGAGCTCTCAAAGTCTCTCCAAAGGCATAGGGAGTTCACACGACTTACCCACAACGACCTTACTAGTAAGCATAAGACGCAGGATTTGAGCTCAGGTCCTTTGACTGCACGTTAAGCTCACTTCTCAGGTACCACAGACTCTCAATCCATTCTTTACCATGGGTTATATGTCTTTTTAGAGAAATCTTTAGATGGTTTCTTTTTTTTAAATCATACTTTTTCTTCCTTGACTTATGGAGAAAAGGGACCCACTTACATTGATTTTAAATCCTATTTAGCATGATGTATCGATTGGATGCAGGCACTTTGAGGCAAATGCCGTGTTACCAAATTCTAACCCCCCCCCCAAAAAAAATCTAGGTAGCAATCCCAGCTTCCCTTTCTGTGAAGTCATATCACTGACATTATGAGCTATGACAGAGAAACTCGAGAGGCTTATAAATGGCTCCCAAACCTGATTATTGAAATGCTGTCTTCAATTCAGTTTATTAGCCAGTGTTCTACTCCTATTTATATTTTATTACCTTGCATTACAGTCCCAGGATCTAGGAAATGGAGTTTTCTTTAAATAAATCATTCTCAAAGTTTCAAAAAATCTTTTGTTAAATGATGACTAGCAGGAGACACAATGTCAGCTTGACCAAGCCGGCAAGGAACTTAGGGGCTTTCGCTGATCCGGCTGCAGCCACATCCCTCTGTCTCTGATCTGTGTATTACAGTGTCAGAGACTAAAGTTCTCCTTCATTGCCATCATTGTTGTTATTGTTGAATAAAAGCTGGGTTTTTGTTGGACTATATACTGGCTGAGCTTAGGGTGAAAACTCCTGTCTAAACAGCTGCTGTCTTCACAAGAATAGTTCATATAAATAAGACCAGAGCTGTGGCAAGCAAGTTTCATTTGACTGTGAATTCTTCATTTGTATAATGGGGATAACAATAGATAGATAGATAGATAGATAGATAGATAGATAGATAGATAGATAGATAGATAGATAG
>CM053624.1:360452970-360532289 GCA_028646595.1 Phalanger gymnotis
AAGGGGAGAATGAAGAAGAGGAGGAGCCAGGCTGGCATGACAGAAAACCTGGGTTCAACCTTTCTGCCCCTGAAACACACTGACTGTGATCCAGGGAAAGTCCCTTAAACCCCTCAGTGTTCTCAACAACTTTCTGAGCGGAAAACAAGGTACTGCACTGAATTGGTAAGAGAATCTCCTTACCTAGGACTGGACTTTATTAATGAACCCACAGGCCCTATTCCTTTTGGGATATTTTGTTGTCATTATTATCGTTATGACTTTGAATTCTTTTAGGGAACCCATAAGCCGTAGTGATGGACACAGAATGAGACAGGGTGGAGATCATGAAGCTGTCTGCTGGCCTAGGTCATTTGGACACCTTTAATAATAATACCAATAGCTCTCATTTATATGGTGCCTTAAGGTTTACAAAGTGCTTTATAAATCTTATCTCATGTGAGCCTTACAACAACCCTAGAGGAAGGTGATGTTATTCTCTCTAATAGATAGGGAAACTGAGGCAAACAGAGGTTAAATGACTTGGCAAGGTCAAACGGCTAGTAAGTATCTGAAGCAAGATTTGCACTCAGGTCTTCCTGACTTCAAGTCTCCCTTTCTCTCCATAAGCACAGTGGGTGGGGTTAGGGTGAGTATAACAGCTCGGTGGGGTGGTCAAGACTCAACAAGGCTCAACTGCAACACTCGTTTTCTCTGTGATAATGAACAAGCTGCTTAATCTGTCCTCCTCCTCTTCATTATTTTCATCTGTGAAATGGGCGCACGGATATCAGCCATGCTTACCTCAAGGGACTGAAGATCATGAGGTGGTATATGTGAATTGCTGGGGAATAATGTCTGGAGTAATTAAGTATTCCATACATGCAAGCTATTGTAATTTTCTTTTAAGTAGCAATTGTAGGTCAGAGTTTACATCTCATGGATATTGGGAAAGCTGGAAGAAAAAGACACCTTTCCTACAATTAAACGCTATTCAGTTAAGTATTTACTAAGTACTTACTGTTTGCCAGATACTGTGCTAAGCAGTGGGGATACAAAGCCAAAAAAAAAAAACCACAAATAAAAATATTCAAGCCTTGCTCTCAAGGAGCTTCCATTGTACTGGGTAGTTTGTATATGCTTCTAGCTCTAAGTCTATGATTCTATTATCTCATGTGCCCCCTCAAAAAATGAATCCTAACATGCTCTCAGAGAGCAGACTTAGTTGATTGTGTGTGCTGATGCTAGTGGTATGTGTGTCCAAAGTGAGCTTTGCTCCTGTACCACCACCCCCACCCAGATATGAAGCTATAATCATTGCGGTGGGTGGGGGATAATAGGGAAGCCCACAGTTGGCTCTTCAGAATATCAGCAACACTCTGTGATATGTGGAAGTACCGATTCTTTGAGGAGAGAAGTTTCTCCTGAAAAAAAGCCTCTAATTTCACTCTATGATGTGCATTTAACTGGCAGGAGACTCTAGAGTTTCTCTGCTGGGAGCTAACATGGTTCTATTGTTTTAAGTAGTCAGATCACAGACCCTGGGAATCTCAGAGTTGGGAGGGATCGCTATAGTCATTCATTCTGAGCTTCCCTTCAGCAAAAGTCCCTGCTACAACATAGCCAGCAAGTCATCGTGAAGCCTTTACTTGGTGCTGTCCAATGCCAGGGATACCGCTGCATCCCAAGGCACCCTGATCTACTTTGGCATGGCTCTCATTGTAGGGAGATTGGTTTTGTTTTCCCTTACATCATCAATTCTCAAACATTTCTGTCTCAGGACCCCTTTTACACTTTTAAAAATTACTGAAGATTGGGACAGCTAGGTGGCACAGTGGATAGAGTACCGGCCCTGGAGTCAGGAACTCAAGTTCAAATCTGGCCTCTCCTTGACACTTACTAGCTGTGTGACCCTGGGCAGGTCATTTAACCCTAAGTGCCACACACACACACACACACACACACACACACACACACACACACATACACACACATGTGTCAGACATACATATATATGTATATATGTGTATATACATATATATGTATGTATGTATGTATTCTTCCCCAAGAACTCTCTCTCCATATGTGTGTGTGTGTGTGTATAATATATACATGGACATTTATATATACATATATGTGCACACATATATGAGATCCATCCTCCCCAAGAACTTTTGTTTATGTGGGCTATGTCTATTGATATTTAACATTAAAAATTGCAATGTCTTAGTATTATTATGAAAAGAATTATGGCCTTACAGCCCCGTGAAAAGGTCTTGGGGACCCCAAGGGCTCCCTGGGCCACATTTTGAAAACTTCTGTCTTATATTAGGCCATAATCTATGACCTAAAGATCCTATGTGTTTTGAAATAGTGATTATGAAGCAATGTTATTAGTATGTGAACTGTCATTATTTTGTCTGCAGTCATGTCAGAGGAAGCAGCTCTGAGTTCTGAGGCACTGCTTTAAAATGCAGATCTGAGAGTGTGCCACGTGGCCCAGCACACTCCCTGCTGGACAGGCTGGCATGCCTAATCTCTCTCCAGTCTCCCTCTTTTCCTGTTCTCTTTGCCTGCTCCACGAAAGCCTCGATTAGATGAGTGCCTGAGAGTGACGGGGTGTTTGTCTATCATGACAAGTGCTTGGCTGTAGCAGAAAATGATGAGCTGCCCTGGGGGAGACATCACCACCCACTGCAGGGAGATCTATGAAGGCTTTATGACCCATTGGAGTCCTGATCGAGCTGCTCGGGCTTGACCCTGGGGGAGGCAATTGTCTGGAATGCTTGCTCTGTCAGTCTGAGGGATGTGCTTGGAATCCCTGGGAAACCTGCAAGCCTCGGTTGTTTGTGACAATGTACAAGGAATTCTCAGGACCGTGGAGAGAGAGGGAAGGATTTTACCACCAGCCACTGCATGGTCCTGTTCAGCTAGTCTGTTGATTGATTGATCTGATTCAAGAGACAATATGTCCCTTTAACCCTTTCTCCTAAGTATTATTACTTAAAATGGGAGATGAGGAAAGGCTTTAAAAATTAAAGTGTGTGAATGTTATGGATGCTAGTCAAGGCAGCAAGCATTTATTAAGTATGTGCCAGGCACTGTGTTATGTTCTGGGAATACAAAGAAAGGCAAAAGCCCTCCTTGCCTTCAAAGAACTCACAGTCTAGAAAATGGGCTAAGATCGCCAGAGTGGATACTGCGCCATGGACATTAGAGTTAAGAAGAACAAGGTCCAAGGCTCACCTCTGCCATATACTGACTGCATGACCCTGGAAGTGACTTCACCTGTCCCTGCCCAGACAACTTGCTATGACTGTAGGTTACAGTCAAGCTGATCTACATGGTCAGAGGGAGTTTTCCATCCTAGGAGTTCCCAACAAAAGTCAAGGCACAAGTCCGATTGAAAAACAACCACAACCACAACAACAACAATAAAAACCCAAGAAAATTTTCAAAAAGTAAAAAAAAAAAAAACAAACAAACAAAAAAAACCAACCCCATCCTACTAATAAGCTTTTATTATGGGTCAAGTGCTGTGCTAATTGCTAGGGGTACAAAGACACAAATAAAACAGTCCCTATCCTTAGAGGGTTTACATCCTAAATCCTTTCCTCTGCCCCTTCTAGCATCAGTATGGGAAGAAATTCCCTTTAAATATTTCTAAATCCTTAATGTGGGAAGTGTCTTAAACCTGCATAGTTTGGGGGGGGGGGGAGAGGACTGTCTCTCTCATTAATAATCAAATGATAACATCTAACTTATAGTTCCTTGAGATTTATTAGTCAGATGATTTACTTACACTATTAAGCTCTTGTTTGAGCTTCCCAACAATCCTGTGGGACAAGAGATGGAAGTACTATCAAACCCTTCATTTTATAGATGAAGAACTTGTGAAAGTGGAGGGTTTGGTGACTTAATGCTATGAAGTGTCTGAGGTGGCCTTTAAATATAAGTCTTCTTTGCGCCACGTCCAGTATTTTGTCCAATATGCTGTGCCCCACGTGGTCCTCTAGACCACTTTCTGAGATCTTTAATTTCATCAAGTTAGTTACCTTTTACTTATCTCCTTAACACCTGAAACCTCCACGATGAGAATATGATGAAGTTTCTCCCAATCCCTCTCACCTTTGCCCTGCTCCTGAATGATAGTACACCAGCCTTGTAGGTGACTGAAAGGATATTTCCTAACAAGGAGAGAGAAAGACAGAGATACAGAGACACAGACGCAGAGAGACACAGAGAGAGAGAGAGAGAATGTATGTGTGTGTGAGCATACGAAGATTTTGGGGGGAGCAGGGAAGGCTTTAGTGGACTAATAGATTAAAGAGGGGACAGTTTGCAAGAGTGTACATATATATATATGTATGTATATATGAAATATAGGAATAATCTTGACCCTAGACACAAGCCTACCTTACCCAAGACCAAAGGACTGTGTCTTGGCAAAATTTCCCTTACTTTCCTTCAGCTCCCAACTCCAATTAGAATCTTCCCTCTGTGGGTCTAAGGCTTTCTCTACCTTAGGTTCAGCCTTTTCCAAGCTGTCCACGCTTGGACTCATTGAATCTAGACCCTCTTTAATCTTGACCTATTCTTTTTCTTCTAGTTCGTCTTCTTGTTCATTTTCAGTTTTGTCCAATTCTTTATGACCTCATTTGGGATTTTCTTGGCAAAGATATTGGAGCACTTTGTCATTTCCCTCTCCAGCTCATTTTACAAATGAAGAAACTGAGGCAAACAGGGTTAAGTGACTTGCCCAGGGTCACAGAGCTAGTAAATGTCTGAGGCCAAATTTGAACTCAGGAAGATGAGCGTTCCGGACTCCAGGTCTGGGACTCTATCCATTGTGCTACCTACCTGTCCCATATACACAAACACACACATATGTATGTATGTCTATGTATATGTGCATATATAAATTCATGCATATATGTGTACATCTGTATATGTTGTACTTCTGTGTGTATATGTACTTCTATGTGTATATATACACAAACATATATACCTATACATACATATATGTGTGTGTATATAGATAGTTTTTTTCAATAGAGGATAAGCTTCTTGAAGGTTACAGTGAATGCCATTTTTGTGTCTTCATATCCCAGTATCCAGCTCAGTGCCCAGAACATAGTAGGTAGCTTGTTGAATGAATGAATGAATGAATGGGTAAACATGCATGCACTTTGTGAGATATTGTAGGCTCTGCTCTTTCCAAACCTAAGAATCACGAAGGCAGAGCCAAACTATGAACCATAGAGTTAAAGATGATGATTATAGGTTAATGTGCAGCACGATTATGATTAATAGCAGCATTGCAAAGTAATCAATACTAACTGTTTGTTTTTCTGTTCATTCATAAAGATGACCTTGTTAAAATCCTCTAGTGGCCCATGAGGCCCTCTGCCTAGGGGAAGGTATTTCCTCAGGATAGAGAGGCTGCATCTGGTTGCTTTGGAAAGTAAGTGGCTAGAATATACAACTAAAGATAACAAAGGTTCATTAAATGTTTAAAAGGTTAGAGAAATTAAAGCAAGATGGCAGTAACCTCTTGTATAACTAGGTGCAAGAAAACATCAATATTGCTCATTGAGCAATCTATTCTTCTAATTTGAAAAGAACAACTATCCGTCATGTTCTTGTCCTTGGACTGGCAGTTACCTAATTAAATGCATATGAAATTCCAAAGCCTTTACTGAGGGAGAGTCATTTTCTTGGGTTGTTTTTAATGTTGCTTGGCTGAGAAAATCACGTTGCACAGATAATGGATGGATTCTTCCATTGTGCATTAAGATCCCGAATTGACTAATCATGCCATGGTTATTAATCAATGTGTTATCTTATCATTTGGAATCAAAGCTACCGTTCTCTTTTATTGCTGATTCTGGGTAATGATATTTGCAACGTTTGATTACCGTGACCAAGATGTGTATATTGTCCCACGGAATGCCCCATGATAGTGACAATGATGATAGTGATAATGTTGCTTTTAGTAATCTTCATTTGTTTCGGTTATTGTTCTCTCTTTCCAATATCATTACTACTACCTAATATTATTTCCTTTGACGAGAATCCACCTTAAAAACACACACGCGCGCGCGCACGCACACACACACACACACACACAAGAGAATAGTTAAACAGAAATGGACACACCACTTTTATCTGTCGGTATATATCACTGTACACCTACAGACTGTCTCTCTATTGAGTAGGAGATGTGTTTCATCATCAGGCTTCTGGACTCAGAAGTTATCATTGAACCAATGTGAGCGCTTCCACTTTTTTGGCATTGCTTTCCTTTACATTATTCATTGCATATATTACTCATTTAATTATTCTTATATAACCTATCTCCAATTGCACCCTTCCTTCTACCTCCCCCTTGTAACAAAATAATAATCCCCTATAATAAAGAATAAAAAATAATCCCTTATAAAAAAATAACAAATTAAAAGCCAACTAACATCTTGAAAAAGTCTGATATTTTATGCAAAATTCCACAGCTACAATCCTTCACCTTTGCAAAAAAGTAAGGGAGGGTGCCTCCTTACAGCTCTTCGTGGGGGCCAATCTTGGTTATATTACTATTATATACTGCACTATATATATATATATATGTACATATACATATTACTATTCTATACTATACATATTACTATTATGTACTATACTATATGTATTGCTATTATATACTATACTATGTAATTTTATATAATATATATTACATATATATCACATATATATTACTATAATATATGCGTATTATAGGATAATTATAAATTATGAAATTATAAAAGGATATTATAATTTTGTAGCATTTGGTCTCAATTGTTTTATTCTTTTTCTTTCTATTTGTATTGTTTTAGTCATTACCTGTTTTTTTTCTGGCACTTCACATTTCATTTTATATCAGTTTATAGAAATTTCCTATGCTTCTCTGTATTCCCTATATTCATTGTTTCATCTTCTTGCACTACAACTTGTTTAGTTATGTCTCTTGCTTTCTCGATTCAGCTGTCTTTGATGTGTATCAATTTATATAATTCTTCCCTAGTACTGAATTCATAGTTGCCTTCTCTGCAATTTTTTTTGTTTATATGTATGCATATATTTACATATGTTTGCATATGTGTATGTACATATATGTGTGTGTATTCTTTTATATTCACCTATCAGGATTTGTTCAGCCATAATTCTCTCATTTCTCTCATGTTGCTTCCATGTTTGTCTTTATGTCTTTGACCAATACAAAAATGTTCAGCTAGAAAAATATGTCTATTTATGAGACAGTTTCTCTATGACTCACTTGATGTACGTGCCCAATTATGAGAATTCTGGGCCAAAATGTATGAACTTTAAGTTCACCAATGATGAGATACAGTGTGGGGCAATGGCTAGAGAAATTACCTCGCACTCGTATTCAAGGTCTGCCTCTGACACATGACTAGGTGTATGACTTTGAGCAAATTGTTATATAAATAGTGCCTACCTGTATTTATAGAGGGAGCTTCCTTACCTGAGAGTTCTCTATCTGGATGATTTGACAGGTCCAGTCTCTACCATGAATGATATTTCTTAGGTGACACTTCCCAAGCTTCATAAATTTGGAGTTTTAATGACTCAAAACCTGGGTCTGGAATTTGCTATCTAAGGCAAATCCTTTAGCCTTCTGGGGGCTCATTTTTTTAAATCTCTAAAATGGAGAGATTAAACAACATGGCCTCTGAGGTTCTTTCTAGCCCTGGACCTATGACCCTCTGATCTAGCCTGCTTTTGTTCTCAATGTTTGAGTGTGGGCCTACCTTGAGACAACAAGCACGTAAATCGACAGTAAATAAATCTAACAAACACATACTAAACTTCCGTGTCTCATTTCAAGGTCAACGCATTCTCAGAGGGAGGCTTAACTTAATTATTATAGTAGGTTTCCTCTTGTGCTGTACCCTTGGCTCTTCCCCCTTTCTATTTTATATCACAATTACCAAATTCTGATTAACTTAAAATCTGATAACTAAGATTTCATTTTGAAAGTACTAGACTGTCGTACTCCTTTCCTCTGTGTTGTATGACAGTACCTCAGCTACTAACTTGGCCGTGTGAAATTCCCCACTGGATTCAGCTTTTTGTCAGATTTCCTTCATTTAGCCAGGGAATGGTATGGGTCATAGTGAAAGGATTCTTCTTACTTCTCTTTGATCGTTGCTTGACTGAAAGGAAGTATGGTCTTCTTTATTTGAGGCTTTTAAAAAAGGAAGAAAATCTTTCAATACAGTAATCATCTCCCCTCCCCACCCCAACCCCTCTCCATTTTCTTTTTAACTCATCACAATGGCCTGTTTCCATTTATGTGTACAGTGACAGTAGGCCGGGTAGTCATCTCTCTTCAGGTAAGAGGTACACAATAGAGAAAGCCTTTATAACTTCAGAAGATGTCGAGTTTCAAAATCACATAGAACTCTGTCATCTCATTCTTCTGACCATTAGGTGGGTGTTGGAGGAAGCTGTGGCTGCCCCCAGCCACCCCAGCCAGTTGATTCTGTATGAGCTTTTGGGTTTTTCGACTTAATCGACCCAAGAACATCCCAGTTAACCAGAATGCATTGGAGAATGGAATGATGGGTTGAACTGCATTTTCCAATTAACTCAAGAACTTTTTCTCATTGAAAATCTTTTTAGATGTATAAAATCACTTGTCCATCCTGATAAAAAAAGCCTAATTAACGGGAAGGGTTCTTGGAAGATTTATGGTCGCAAGACTGATTCAAGGATCTCAATTCTATTTGGGCATGCTCCATATGTAATGTAGAAGATTGGGCAAGATGATCCCTTTATAGCAGCTTTAATCTTTTTTTCTTAAAGATTATCAAGGCCTAAGGAAAATGATACAGAATGTTAAGCCCAAGGAATTGGATTCAAATACTGTTCTTCCCCCCTTAGTACCTGTACAGCCCTGACTAAGTCAGGACCTCTCTGAGCCTCAGCATCTGATCTGTAAAATTGGGAGGTGAACTTAATGACCTCTAAGATCCTTCCTACTTCTAGATCTGTGACCTTGCATTTCATTGGCTATACTGCCACATAGAACCACACAGGACCACCCAAATAACTACATCTGCTGAAACCATGCGTAGATTGCTTTTTGGCTTGTAAAACAGGCATTCTACCTCTCCTCCCCAAATCAAGTATTCTGAAGATGCCTCGTTTTATTTTTAGCCCATTCGCTGCCCATGGCAAAGGTTATTTCCATTTGTGAGTGTGATGGTATATCTTTAATGACTAAATAAATAAGGCGGTTAGACGAAATTACCTTTAATGTCCCCATCAGCACTCAGTCCACAAAGTGATGGCCATTAGGCATCTCTTTTTAGGCAATACGTGCACAATGAAGGAAGCCCTTGTAAACTCAGGTGACATAGAACATAGAAATTATACAATGAACCATCATCTTTTGGTCTTCTGACCATTAGGCAGATATTAGGATTAATCTGGTCCAGAGGATGCTCTGTGTCTTTGAGATATTGCTTAATGTGATCCTCATTTGGGAATCTCAGAAAATTGAGAAAGTCCCATGAAAGGATTTTCATTTAAAAATGACAGAATCCAGTAAGAATTGAGGTAAGACAAAAACTCGGAAACTTCCAAGACAATCCTTACCAGATGCTAGCCCATTGCTCAACAGTTCTTATCATTTATGAGAAAGAAACACTTTGGCTCAGGGGAAATGTGGTTAGAATATTGTTGCACCATGTAGGAATACTGTAGCTATATTAAATATATTTTATTAAACTATGCCCAGCTCATACACTGAATATTACTTAATTTATCAAAAGTTTCTGGTGACAATCTAAACTCAAACATAGGCTTAAGGGGTTTAATAATAATAATTTAATTTAGGGGTATCTTTGCCTCCTAAAGGCCTCTGGGTACTTTACACATAACGTAATAAAACCTAATTGTAAAAAAAGAATATGCAGCACGACTTCATATTTTTCCATATTTAGAGCAGAAACAAAATAGAAAATGTCTCTCATCCTTCAGTAGTCTGTGTATAGTGTGTACAAATATAAAACAAATAGGAACTGTCCATATTAGTCCTTTGAAAAACTTTGGACTCACAGGATCATAGATTAGAGCTGAAAAGGACCTCAGAGGCCATCTAGTCCAAACTCCTCTTGTTACAGGTGATGAAACTGAGACCCAGAGAGATTAAGTGTCTCGCACCGGGGCACACAGTACACATCAGAGGCGATCTTCCTGAAACCAGGTCCAACACTCTGTTCATTACTCCAAAGGAAAGATATATTCCCTTGGTGGAAAGGACCTCCTTCTCACTAGTCTATAAAATATCCTTTACCCACTTTAAGTTCCATAAATTCATAGATGCCTCATTAACCATTATTATCAAATGTTAAAACATTGTAGAACGCTTGACACAGTATTAAAAGATGTAGAGAGACCATGGAAGCTGTCTTCAAGTGTTTGAAAACCTGTCACATAGAAGAGAAGTTATCTTTTTTCCCCTTTGTTCTTTCTTTCTTTCTTTCTTTTTTTTTTCGCTGGCCTCCAAAGGGCGAACTAAGAATGGAAGCTACAGAGTAGAGGAGAAGAGCGAGCTCAGAAATAGCCTCTGTTTTCTCTGGCAAGCACGAGGTGAGGTCCTTGAGCCGAGGAAAGGCAGGGAAGAGTAAGAACAGAGGAGAGAGGCTCTCTGAGCTTCTATGAGGAACGTAACAGGAAATTAATGGAAATCTAAGGATTGCCTTCCCTCAGTAAGGGCCCAATTGAGATCAGATGAGGTCCCAGTCACCATGGTTGTGTGACGTCCTCTAGCTTTCTAGGAGAATGATGGTGGGCAAATCCAGGATTGGGTTTTGGCACAGCATGAGCAGTGCAAAGACAAGGAGGCATGGGATTTGAGAACAGAGAACAGCCTCAGGTTGACCAGCTTCACTATAAGGTTGGTATTCAGAGTGAAGGAAAATGAAGCCAGAGGAGGAGTGATGACCTGAGAGAACAGTGAGAGATGGCAGGCCTGGGTGTCTTGGTAAAGATGAAGAGGACCTTTAGATAAGGTCAGGGACAGAAAGAGATGGAACGAGAGGAGGTTATTGTTACCTAGAAGGATTTTAGACTTCTTGGTAATGAACATAGAAGACTTGCCAGCTTAACTGAATTGGCTCAAGAGTATGACCTCCCTTCTGTAAAGGTGAGGTGAAGATGTTGGTCGTGGGAATGGAGGTGGTAGATGAACTGGAAGACCAAGTTTGAGAAAGTATCAACAATCACATTTGAGCTCTTTAGTGTCCAGGCAGTTTTGGGGCAGAGAAGAAGGTTATGAGATACTAAAGTCTGAGAAAGGAGGGTCCTGAGCCCTCCTAGTAAAATGCCACTCTGATGATAATAATAATGCTGATTTTGTGCCAAGTGCTGTACCGAGAGGTTTACAACGATTGTCTCATTTGGTCTTTGTAACAACTCTGGAAGGTGGGTGCTGTTACTATCCCCATTTCATAGGCAAGGAAACCAAGGCAAGCAGAGGATAAGTGACTTGTCCAGAACCTCGTACCTTGTAAGTGTCTGAGGCTGGATTGAACTCAAGACTTCCTGACTCCAGAACCAGCACTTTATCCACTGTGCCATCAGCTGCCTAGACTAGATGACCTCTCTTGATTACAGTGAATTTTGGAAGAGGAATCATTGTCAGTGATGGCAGTAGGTAGAGGGCATGGAAGTGGCAATGAGTAGTAAGATCCTGGTCTACTCCTTCTCCTGGACCATTGTGTTGGGCCTGCTTAGAATTCAGAAATGTTGCAATCTAGTGAACTACACAGATGTATCTGCATTCTCGGTGTTTTGGAATTCTTCTAAAATAAGTTAGGTTTTTTCCCCCCCTAGCACATACAAACAAATAAAAAACACAATCTGGAATATTTGGGGGACATTGTGGTCTAACAATTTATTCTTCCCTTTCAGAGTGTTGGTGGGTTGTTAGTATATCATTTTCTATGAAAGAATCACAGAACCTGACATTGTAAATTCTTTAGCATCATTATATCAAGTGAAAACAGGACTTTTTCTCTCCGTACCTCTTTTTTTTTTCGAATGTAATATATAATTCTGGCATAAATCTCCTCTCTTAATAGTATGGATTAATATATAGATTTTTGTAATTATCTTTTAATTCTTTACTAACAATATCAATGCTTTGTTATATTTCATTAAAACAAGATTTCGCTTTCCTATTTCAGTCCAATATGTCATTTGGAACATATGTGCCTTATATTCTAGGCCTGTGGTCAACAATGGTTAAATATTATTGTTAATACAACTGGTAAATCCCAAGACCTTGTGGTTTTTTTGTTGTTCTCAGCAAATGAATCATAGACTCTGAAGGGCCTCAGAGAGAAACGGTCTAACCAAGAACCCCCTCTATTTCTGCTTAAAGACCTCCGAAAGGGGCTCCCCTCCCCAACATCTCCAGAGGACGTTCTCATTGTTAGGAAGTTTCTCCTGACATCAAAAAAGCAACCTGGTGCAATGGAGAAAATACTGGGTTGGCAGAAAAAAGGCCTGAATTTGGATCCTGGATTTCTTATTCCATACCTGGGTGACCTTGGCCAGATCAATTGACCTTAGTTTCCTCATCTGTAAAATGAGAGGGTTGAACTAGGTGGCCAGATGATGAAAGCTTTCTTCCAGCTCTGGGTCTATGATCCAATTTGCACTGTTATAACTTCCCTGCCTCCCTACTACCCCATCGTGGCTCCAAGAAGCTGTACATGTGCATTGGCCATACCCCAGTAAAACCATCTCTGAAGAAAGACTAAATCAGTTTGAGGGTAATTTTTGTAGTTCAGTCATTTCAATTGTGTCTGACTAGTCATGGTCCCATGTGCAGTTTTCTTGGAAAAGATACTGGAGTGGTTTGCTATTTCCTTCTCCAGTTCATTTTACAGAGGAGGAAACTGAGTAAACAGGGTTAAGTGACTTGGCCAGGGTCATACAACTAATAAGTGTCTGAGGCCAGATTTGAACTCGGGAGGATGACTCCAAGCCTATCATTCTATCTACTGTGCCACCTAGCTGCCATGTAACACAAAAGTTCTTCTTTGGATATTATTGGTATAAATTTACCTTTTCTTTCTGATTTTCACTTATATGGGAGATATGTTGCGTGTTGGGATGTCTGCATCAGAGGAGACAAATGGCGAACGCCATTTCTCTCCCGTGATTACAAATTGTTTTCCAGAGCTATTGAATCAAGTCAAAGCTTCTCTAGCAATGTATTACGCAGTCAGTTAACAAGCAGTTTATTAAGTACCTACTACGTGCCAGGCACTGTATTAAGATGTAAGAGTCCAAAGAAATGCAAAAACAGTCCTGGCTCTCAAGGAGCTCCTACTCTAATGAGCTCACATCACTAAGGCTGTCTTCCAGCAGCATGAATTCTAGGAAGCAGCTAGGTGGTGTGGCGAATGGAGCACTGGTCCCAGAGTTAGGAAGATCCAAGTTCAAATCCTACTTTAGATACTTACTGGCTGCGTGATCTTGGGGAAGTCACTTAACTTCTGTTTACTCAGTTTCCTCATCTGTAAAATCAGGATAATGATAGCAGCTGCCTTGCAGGGTTGTTGTCAAGAACACATGGGATAATAATTGTAAAGTGCTTAGGTAAGTACCTGGCACATAGTAGGTGCTTGGTAAATGTCAGCTATTATTAGCTAGTAAGTAATCCACTACCCTTAGCCCACCTTAGTAGCAGAGATTGTAGGTATACCTAAGTTAAACAAAAAAAAGTAATTTTTAAAAACTCCTACAAAAAATGTAAAATCGATTACATTCCTACAAAACCTCTGATTTTTCGGTGACATTATTTGATGTCTTTCCCTCAGAGTAATGAGATTGTATATTTCAGTGACTTTGTGACTAATAGCGGATGATTGGTGCATTATAGGTAATTTAAGGAAATAATCTGTGTGTTAGAGTAATTCTAATAGCAGTGAAATTCTTATAGTAACATCTGGCAATGCAGAAATCTCAGTTTCATATATATGCATACACACACACACACACACACACACACATATTTGCAAACTGCCCCATTTGTCAAGAACAAAGGTTATCTGTGTAATGTCTAAAGGAATGATACCATGGACTAAGCTAATGCATGCATCTTGTATAAAAATCAGTTTTAAAAGGCTTCCTTAGATCTCCTTTTATAATAATGCCTATTATGATTCCTAAGAAAATCAAGGTTTCAATCTAAATATATGGCTATGACAGATTTTTTTATGCATTTAATTTACCCATAATTTTTAAAAATTCTATTGACATTTTTCTTGTAGCTGACTTCAACGAATGCATCGTCTCTTTGATATGGAGACTCCTTTTAAACAACGTACAGCCTGGCCCACCCATGCTTGTCTATGTTTTCTGTGAATCCACCACCCAGGATGCACCCCATATCCTTGGTGCCTTCTTCTAGGCCTTTTTTTTGAAGGGGGAAGGCAGGGCAATTGGTGTCAAGTGACTTGTGAAAGGTCACACAGCTGGTAAGTGTATCAAGTGTCTGAGGTCAGATTTGAACTCAGGTTCTCCTGACTCCAGGGCCAGCGCTCTACTCACTATGCCCCTGTTCTAGGCCTTTTGCCAGGGTATGAATCCTCACAGAGTACAGCCATAGTTGGTTGTCAATCCGTCCTCATGTCTCGCTCTTTCCATGACCTGTCCACATTCTATTCAAGCCATAGCTCCCTGCAGGGACACTACCTAAGCTGTGTCTCCAGCAACAAATGGCCAACTAAAAAGGAGTTACCAGATGGGGTAATGATATCTACTGGCCATTCTATTTCCTGCTATTTACGATCAGTGGATTTCAGTCTTCAGAGCCCATTAAGAATCAAAATACTCAATTCTTGTAAATGGAGTCATTATGAGGAATTTTGTTTTGGCATATGTTTTGCATTCTTTTGAGGAAAAATGGTCAGCCCTTCCTTCTCTTGGATGCCCAGCCTGATCTCCCTAATTACCAGTGCCCTCCTCTTGAAATTACACACACACACACACACACACACACACACACACACACACACACACACAAACATATGTGTACATTTGCCATACGTATCTGTGTAAACACACATGTGTTGCAATAATGCACCCATACATGTACATATACATGTGTCTATGTGTGTATAGATATGTCTGTGTATATATAGAGCAGGTACCTATACATGAATACATATATATATACATGTATACATCTATGTATGTAGATATGATATAATTTCAAGAAGAGGGCACTAATTATTAGATATATCACATATATGCATATATCTATGTATGAAAGTGCATGCACACACATATGTTTATACATGGACACACATGTATATTTGTATGCATGCATATACATACATAATACATAACACACACATACATAATACAAACAAAATACATAGCTCACATATATGCGTATGTGTGCATAAAAGTGCGTGTATATGTATATTTGTATACATGCATATACATACATAATGCACACATACATTCAAACACTTTTCTATGGACATATTGCATTCCCCAATAGAACATAAGCTCCTTGAGAGTAGGGACTCTCATTTTTGTCTTTGTAATGCCTGTGCCAAAGTCTTAGAGTCCCTTAATACAACAAATACACATTGCATGATAACCCTGCAAATGAGATCATTTCTATAAAATACTTTGTAAAACTTAAAATTCGGTGTTCATCTCTGTGATCTTATTTTACAAGGGAAGTATCATATCTGGTTTGAATGATGGGGGAGCATTAGGTGGACTTAGTTTGGGTTTTAGAAAATTGTATGATTCAAGACAGGTCTTAAAATTGTGGCAGAGGAAATCATACTATTTAAAATAATATAGCTGTTTGACTGGCAATAAGAAGGACAGGCCAATATTACCTTAAGACAGACAGAATCGCTTGGAGTAAGGATTTGCTGCCAGGGACATTCTCTACATATACTGTGAATTTAATAGTTTGCATTTTAGCTTATTCCGTTTTCCTAAGTGCTTAATGAAGAGCCTCCCAGGCACTAATTTGCAGGCCATCCTAAGTTTATTACTAAAGTTTATCAAGCAGTAAACACACTCTTGCTCTCTACTGTCATGTTTTTAGAAAGCATTTTATAAAAGGTGACATCTGGCAAAGAGGCAGATCTATAAAAATCATGCTGGTGGATGTAGTGTCAGTTTTTCTGCCATCCTCCCAGAAAGAGTAATATTATTTTGACACACACATACATCCCCACTGTCAAGCTTCTATTTTTATCGTGAGCTTACCACACATATCCTTAAGCTATACAAAACCTTTGGGCTAATGTAAAGAGTGACATTTCTGCATATTTATTATAACACTTATTTTAGAGGTTGACTTTGCCTAGATAGGATTTCTCCAAGTACAATGTCATTTTCATGACAATAGGCATTGCTGGGAACAATGGGGTTTCTGGGTGAGTTGAAGAAAGGTCAACTATGCAAGGACAAGTTAAAAGTAGCTTAACTTAGGCTGTCCTTTGGTTGCCCTTTCTGACTTTTTCAAGGCCCAAGGAGTATACAGGTTGAACTCCTAATAGAATAGCGATCCTAGAGGATGTGTAGGAAATTAAGCTTGTTACCTCATAGAGTCAGACCTCATGCATTGGCAGCTAAGTGTGAGAACTCCCTCCAATATATCTGACCACAACTCCCAGTCAATTGAGATAATATGTGTAAAGTATTTAACACCGTGCCTGACACATAGTAGGTGCTTAATAAATGCTTATTTATTATGATCGTTGTCTCATGTTCACCTTGCTCAGTGGAATTCCAATAGACATGATCCTAGAAAGAGTCACTAGCTTGGTATTATTAGTTTATATTTAATGTTCTGCAGACTATTTTCAGACAGATAAAAATGAGCACTTTTTTGTAAGTTAATACGAGTATAATCATCAGAATTCATCTTTCACTCTCTGAAATTATCTCTGGGAAAACTCCAATAACAGGATAGTAAATGATGATGATAGTAATGATGATCGTGGCAGTTAACACTGGATCTATGTTAGCATAACATGAAAAAAGAGGGAGAAATAACAAAGTTTTTCATTCCATAATTTTTAAATGGTGTGTATTTAGTATGATGGCCTCTTTAAAGAAGGTTATTTTTTTTTCTGGATCAGTGTCAATGTTTGGTTGATTATTGGTTTGGCCTGAAATGATGTTCCAATTTTAGTACAGACTATTTGCTGAATTCTCAGGTATATTTAGGAGTCTGTATTCTTCCTACTTAGGAGACCTGCCATAGTGGATAGAGAATTGGCTTTAAAGCTAGGAGTTCCCAGGGTGCCAGGTGACCCTTTGATATATACCATATTTCCCCATGTATAAGACACACCTTAATTTTGGGGCCTGAAATTTGAAAAAAAAATGTATTACATAAAGTTATTGAACTTAAGTTTTATTCATCTGCTCATAGCTTTCAGGCATCTTTTGGGCAAGTCTGGTGCATGTACGCATGGTTAGTCCATTCCGTTTCATGAACCTGAAGCACCAATTTTGTCTTCCTTTGAAATCGGTAACTTCTTTTTCAACAGCAATTCTTCTTGCCTCATGCTGAACCATCCTTGTGGACACAAGAATTCCAATTGCCCTTTGCTCTTCAATCCACATCTTCAATTCCCTCTCTAAATCAGGGCATTTTGCTGACTTGCCTCTCATGGCCTTCTTCTGCCCTGGTATTTTCAATAGGGTTTCTTCTTCCTGTAGCCAGTCTTGGATTGTTTTCTCAGTTGGAGGAGGACAAACTTAGGTTCAGCAGCATGATTTCCATTCACTTTTGCAAACTGGATCACTTTTAACTTGAATTCAGCACTGTACGAAAATCTTTTCTGAGCCATTTCTGGGCAGAACATTGCAAAACATAATCTAATATACCGGTAACAAATGTGAAACAATGAGCGCAAAGACAACAAGTGCAAAAAAGCGGGAAATGCAAGTAAAAAAAATCTACAACCACTGTAGCACTCAGTTTTTAGACCACAAATTTTTCAAAAAAGGGTATGTCTTATACATGGGGAAATATGGTAATAGGTTTGCTCCTCAATGAGTCACCTCCCCTCTCATTGCCATACTAGGTAACTCTAAAAAATTGTACATTGTAAAGAAGGTGCTGACCTGTACTGGTGGAGGGACTTTTCTCACTTGAGACTATTGAAATCTTTGGTCCAATCCCCATCCTCTGATTGTAGTTAAAAGATGCATCTTCTGGTAGTTTATGAATAATAGTGAGCCCAAAGTGTCTACTTCTAGTGCCCAGAATGTTCACCAGACATGCAATGTTCTTTCTCCTTCTGGCTCCCCTGGCTTCCTTCCAGACTCAGCTCAAATCTTGCCTTCAACAAGGGATATTTTCTGCCCCCACCCCAACCTAACACCTCCCCTCCGAAATTACCTTCCTTTTACATCTCTTATGGACATAATTATTTGCAAATTGTGTCCCCTATTAGACTGTAAGTTCCTTGAGGATGGAGGCTGTTTTGCCTTCTCTTGTGTCTCTAGCATAGTACCTGACACATAGTAAGCGTTAAATAATTGTTGACTGATTTAGTGACTGCACGATGCCTGGCTGATAGTAGATACCTAATACATTCTTGTTGCTTAATTGATAGGTATTCAGTCAGTGCTAAACTTGGGTAAGTTGCAATGACATATTGCAAGAGTTTCTACCATTTTCCTCCAGAATCTGCATCAGTTGATGATGATAATGATGATGGTGCCTAGCCACATTGTTGGATATTATGGATTTCTAGTATAAACTCTCAATACCTCTGTAGGAATCAGAGCCAATAGGAGAACTGATTCTCTGGATTTCTTTTTTAACTTCAGAGTTCTATAACTTTTTTTTTAATGTGAAGTTTCTGTCCCTTAAATTTCTCCAGCCTTGTGTGAACTTATACATCCATAAAAATCATGCCAGGCCTGCAGTTAAGCATCAGATTAAAGGCAACTCACATTTCTGACACCGTTGTGAGCCTTTTGCTCCCTTCTGATTTGGAGATAATGAATTTTTTCTCCTCTACCCAAAGGATAATTAAAAAAAAATCCTCTATCTCCGATAAATCATCTGTCTGAGCTGTTCTCTTCTGGGAGGTCTTTTTGTAGAGATCCTTAGCAAGAAACATGGGCAGGGTAGCTGCCTGCCTTCACCCAGGTTTTAAATGAGAATGACTGCAAATGTTTATTCAAGCTAAATAAAGCCAGTGTTAAAGCAAAGCCTTTTAAACTATTCTGCCTCATTTGAACATGACACTGATGTAGACAACTTGGGAAAATAGTGTGAGTACACAAAAAGCTGTATTATCTGAGCTATCAAAGGGTTTCAACACCAATGCACAAACTCTCTTGAGCAGAGATAATTACTGCAAACTCACTGAGCATAATTTGGGTCAAGGGCGACACTTCATTGTGAGCGTTAAACACTGTCGTACATCTGGCAAGAAGTTTGTGGAGCAAGGTTCTCTTTGGGGCTGCTAACATCAAAGGGAGATTAGAGCTCCAGCCCTCTTCACCCAGATTTCTCTTTTAAGTATTCAAAATAGGCACTTCCTCCTCCCTCCCTCCCCTTTCTCTTTCTTTCATTTTTTCATTCACCCTTTCTGGCTCCCTTGCTCTCTTTCTTTCTCTTTTCTTTTTCACTCCCTTCCTTCTTTTCTTCCTCTCTCCTTCCCTTTGTCCTCCCTTTTCCCCTCTCCTCTCTTCTCCCCTCTTCTCCCCTCCCCTCCCCTTCTATCCTCTCCTCTCCTCTCCTCTCTTCTCCTCTCCTCTTCTCTCCTCTTCTCTCCTCTCCTTCCCTTCCTTCCTTTCTTCCTTCCTCCCTCCCTCCCTCTCTTCCACCTTCCCTCTCTTCTTTCCTTTCCTCCCAGAACCAAAATCAATTCATACAATAATTTCTTACCAAAATAATTTGCAGACTCTTCCACATAATCGTAACATTAAAAATCTTTTTAATATATAAACCCAGCCATGCAACAATATTCCTGAATCAAAGGATGTTGTTTTCACTTATAAGACAAATCATTTGTATAAATTGCTAGGGAGTGGAACTAAATATACCACATGAAGCTTAAGTTATGAATTAAAGGAACTGGATTTGTTTTCCCTCTCTATCTCAGCCTCTGCAAACACTGTCTAATGAAGCCTTTTCTCAGTGTTACCTTGTGGGTTTCTGTGTGGGGTTTGTACATTCTACTTTGTTGTGGCCTCCACATTTTCTCTCTTGATGATCTTGTTTGCAGCTCCCATGGGTTCAACTTTCATCTCCAGGAAGCTGGTTCTCAGATCTATATATCCAGCCCTAGTGTCTCTCCTGGGCTCTAGATCTGGACCTACAATTGCCTGCTGGACAGCTCCACCTGGATGTTCTCCTAGAGGTGTCACAAACTCAAAATGGGCCTATCGTCTTTTCATTAAACCTATTTTTCCTCCTAATTTGCCTATTTCTTTTGAGGTTACCACCATTCTTCAAAACACCCAAGTTTACAACCTTGAAATTACCCTTGACTCTTCCTCTCACCAAACTCCCACCTCCAAAAAATCTTTCATGATCATCTCCTTATTCCCATTCACATGGCCTTCACCTAGTTTAGACCTCGGTCACATAGAATTGAATTTAATGGCACTGACCATTTAATTAAGATAGGACCTGATTTGTATATATCACTCCTCTGACAAATCTTCAGCCTCTTTTCTTCTGAAATATTTATGAAAAAACAATTGCAAGAAAATTTTTCATAAGGTATGAGCTTACCTATGCATTTGTTCTTCCTTATATATACATATACATATACTTCATACATCTCTATATACACACATACACATATGTATGTATGTATGTATGTATGTATGTATCTCAAAAGTTTACATGGTTTTTGTTTCCCCTTCAAGTTAATCAAGACTAGGTAATCAAAATTTGAATTGTGAATTGATTAAAAAACTTTTGAATGGTTACAGATATTTTTGCATTTTGCTTCCTTGCATGATGACAAAGTTAATATTGCCCAATATATGCTGGGAATTTACTATTTCAGTGTGGAATTCAGTCGTAGTTGACCTTTGGCCCCCATCAAGTAGATTTATTTTTGGAAAAACCAGTAGGAACATGACAATGTTGGCTACAGAATGGATCGGCTCAGAGATGAAATATAAGCTTTTTAAGGGCAGGCCGTTTCACTGTTGTCTTAATATTCCAGCACCTGGAATATTACCTACTACTTAATAAGAGGCACTTAATAAACATTTGTTGAATTGCAATGAATTAATAAAATATAACCCTCTGCTAAACAAAAGCTTGGAACAGAAACCAAGGGAGACATTTAAACATGCAAAATCGTCAGGTGTATGGGGGAGTTACTATTTTTGAGAAAGTCATTTTTAAAGTTATATTGATGCCTTTTATTTTTATATCTTAATTCTTTCCAGATATATCCCCCTCCTTCCACCTCCAGACCTCTTTTAGTAAAGTGAAAGAAATTTAAAAAAAACAGCTTAGGAAAATCAACTTAGACGTGGCCTGTATCTAGAAGCAAATGGAACAGCGACCCTGTCCAGGGCAGGATATGCATTTCTTCATCTCTTCTCTGATACAAAAGAATAATCGTTATGTTTATACAAGTTGCTGATGATAGAAACAAGCTGAGCAAATATTTGATAAGACATGGTTACAGCCCATTCCTCCAAAAATGTGCAGGCTTGGGCTATCTGCTTGGCAAGGGCTGAGGACTGAATGCATTCTGACACAGCTTATTCTGCTTGGTTCTGGCTAAATCATGCATGGAGTTTCTTTAGAACTTATTCAGCCATTTCAATCATGTCTGACTCTTTAGGACCCCATTTGGGGTTTTCTTGGCAAAGATACTGGAGCTGTTTGCCATTTCCTTCTCTAGCTCATTTTACAGATGAGGAAACTGAGGCAAACAGAGTCCAGTGACTTGCCCAGACAGCTAGTAAGTATCTGAGGCCAGATTCAAATTCAGGGCTTCCTGACTCCAGGCCTGGCTCACTATCCACTGTGCCATGCCTTCTTTTAGCCTTAGACACACCATTTTAGGAAGAACATAGATAAGCTGGAAAAAGTGAGAGACAGTGAAGGCTTTTGCACCTATGGCATATGAGGATTGTTTGGAGGATGTGCAGATGTTTATAGAGAAGAGAAATCTTAAGGGGCATAGCTACTTTCAAGTATTTGAAGGGTTCTTAGTTGGAAGAAGGGTTGAACATGCTCTTCCTTGGTTCTAGTAGGCAAAACTATGAGCATGGATAGAAGTTTCTATGGAGGCAAGTTGTGTTGGCAATGGTGGCAGTGTGCATCCAGAAGTAGAAGGGGCTATATCGGGAAATGGTGAGGTGAAAGAGCCTTGGCTCGTTAGAGGTCTTTACACACAGGTTGGCTGGTCACTTTCAGGTATGATGCATGGTGGGGGCGCAGTTATTGTTCAGGTATGGTTTGGACTCAGTGGCTATCTGAGGTCCCCTCAACTTTGAGATTCTGTTCTCCCGATGGAGAACCTGCTGACCCTGAACACACGTCTCTCCCAATGTACAGTCAGGGAGTGTGAACACCGTGGGGTTGACTGCTTGGCTTTCTTTGCCCCAGAATCCCCTCCTTTGCCTACTCAGTGTTCTTACCTCGAGAAGGTGCTGCACCTACAGCTTTTACTCTTTGTCATACAACTTGGCTGCTTTTTTGTTAGACTGAAGGGTCATAGAGCTGTGGCCTTCACAGGAGCATTGGAGTACTCCATTACTACATGCCCTTTCTCAGCTAAGTGGTCAGAATGCTCAGCCACAGAAAACATAAGAAGGGACCCTAGATGGGGACTAACCCTTTGCCTTCATTGATAGAAGGAACTTCCTCTCCCAGTGCAGGGTGGGACCTTCTCTATCACTTAGGGTCATAAAAAACTGCCTAGAACACAGCAACATGAAGTGACTGCCCCAGGGTGTCTCAGAGTGTGGTTCTCCATCCTCTATGCCATTCTGCCTCCAAGGGGAAGGGGCCAAGAAGCATCGGGTATCCTTCAAGTTCATTCTTGCATAAAGCATCTTCAATTGACCTTCATGTTGGTGTGGAGAAGGCATATATCGCTAACCACATAGGTCTTAAGTTCAGTTACTTCCACACTGTAGACATATAAGCACTTTTAGCATCATCTAAATTTCAACGCCCTGTGGAAAAGCTTCAGTTACTCTACCCTCGTTGTGACTCTAGTTGTTGTGAAGAACCAGTGAAATGATACAGTAGTTAGCATATACTGTACATAGCACTTTACATATATTATCACACCTGGGCTTCACAACCCTTTGAGGTAGGTGCTATTATTACTCTCACTTTACAGATGAAGAAACTGAGGATGGGAAAGGCGAAGTGACTTGCTAGGAAGCTAGGAAGAGTTTCAGGCTGGATTTGAACCCAAGTCTTTCTGACTACAAGTCCAGCTTCCATCTGCTTTGCCACTCAGCTGCCTAGATGTGGTTTTATTATCACAGACTAGTGTATGAATCAGAAAATCTGGGTCTCCTGGAGGCCTTTTCCTTCCACTAAATCAATTCATGATAAAGTTATTTCTTCCTTAAAAGTGGTGTCAATAGAGGCACTAGCAGGAGCTGACATTTACCAACATGACATATTCAGTCCTGCTCAGTGGCTCAGCCTCGAATGTCCTTTCACCTCTCTGAGACTCGGTCTTCTCATCTGGAAAAAGAGACTGGATGGATGATCTGGAAGCTGCTTCCAGCTCCCAAATTCTACATTTTAATGCTATTGAAAAAGAGAAGACCTTTCATTCCCTTTCTTTGAGACTGTGCCACACGGAAGATTTGTTCTTTCCAATAGTCTACAGTCTCCTGGAGAGCGGGGACGCTTTCTTTCTTTCTTTTTCTTTTTTGTCTTTCTTTTTGTCTCCAGTGCTTAGAATGGTGATTGACACATAGTAGAGGCTTAGTAAAGGCTTCTTGACTTGACTTGACTCATTTTTTTTTTTCTATCAGCTTATCCTTAGGAAAAGATTAACAAATAATGAAGACTGGTCACAAGCATGGGGGGAGGGAGAGAGGCTAAGCCTTCACAGCTGACATATGCTTGAAGGGTCTCTGCTTAATGATATGTGAGGATTGGTCAAAGGGATTGGGAATGTTTAGCCTGGAAGAGAGATGATTTAGGGAGGGAAATGATAGCAGTCTACAAGTATATGAAATGGTGTCATGTGGAAGAGAGATTAGATGAACAACGGTTGGGAGTTGGTAAGATTCCATGGAAGCCAATGGGCAGGGATGAGGAGGGAGAGAGGCATGGGGGACAACCAAGGAAAATGCCAAGAGTCAGGAGATAGAGTTTCATGGGTGAGGAGCATGTGAAATAGCTCAAATTGCAACCATTGGCTTAACCAATGTAGAAAAAAATAGAACAAAGCTCAATTCAGTTCAGCTTGATTCATTTCTTCCTCGCTAGAGACACTATCAGTATAACAAAATCACCCTCCTCAGTGGCCAACAGGATGATAGGAGGACCTTTGAAAAATTCCCCCATACTTTGGGGCCCCAAATTCCCTCAAATGTTAGACAAGATGATCCTAACGGGCCCTTCTAGTTCGGAAGCCCACAATCCTATTTCATCACTATCCTTGCTAACATATGGCACCTACTGTGTTCCAGGCACTGCGCAAAGTGCCTTACGGATATTATCATATTTGATCCTCACAATAACCTTGGGAGGGAGGTGTGGTTATAATCTCCATTTTACAGTTGGGGAAACTGAGGCAAATAGGTTAAGTGACTCGCCCAGGACCACACAACTCATAAGTATGTGAGGCTGGATCTGAACACAGGTCTTTCTGATTCCAGGCTTAATGCACCATCTGCTGTGCTACCTACCTGCCTCATAAGTAGATGAACATAATAGGTGCTTGAAAATGCTTGCCAAATGAGTGACTGATGCATAGAACAAAGGGAGGCCTTGCCTCAGGTAGCTGACCCAATGGTCCCTGGGCACATGCACCCAACCTCTAGGGAGCAGCTGCTGGGTGAGAGGCATAGGTTAGGTGCATGATTCTTGTGGGTAACAGTCCACAGAAGATCATGGACTGCAGACCACACATAATAATCCTTATCAGAGTTTACATTTTCCCTCAAAATTTATTGCAGATTGAATGCAACCCATTTAGAGGTTAAGCTCAGCATTAATTCAGAAATCATGATTGCTGAAAGCGAGGTGAGCAATATGCAAATAGGGATCATTTAAAAAAAATCAGCTGGCATTGGTTTCACTGATGTAAGGAACTCTTGGTAAAGAAGTTCTGCCCATGCCAATCAGAACCTTCTCTACCTTCTCTACAAAGTAGGGTCATTGGAGCATAGAGCTAGACATGAAAAAGACCTTAGACCTTGTAAAGTGCAGACCTCTCCCCTTCCAGATGAGGAAAATGAGGAACAGAGAAGTTAAGTGATTTGTCCAGGGTTACACAGCATATGTGAGAGGCAGATTTTGAACCCAGGACTTCCTGATTCTGAGGCCAGCTTTCTGTCTGTTATGACACAGAACAATGAGGTAAAAACCAGCCTCACTGGACAAATCTAAGGAGCTTTGCTCTCCGATCTTGGGAACTGACCAGGAGAATATATTTAAAATATAGCGTGGCTGTCTTTCCCTTCAGTTCTATGAAAAATATCCCATGATGTTAGCAGTGACCTAGAAGAAAAGCACGAGGCAGGCTTCTGTTAATAAGAATTATTAGTGGAATTAAAATGTAAGCTCCTTGAGGGCAAAGGCTGTCTCTACCTTTCTTTGAAACCCCAGAGAGCACAGTGCCCAGCATGCGGTAAATACTTGATAAATGTTTAACTTCAGGTGATGAAATGGCTTCTGTGTCTTGTCTGTAAGAAGCTTTGCGGTTCCAACAGAAAATTCTTCCCTTTCAGAATAACCCTTAAGCATCAATAGATGGCTCACTTTGTACCCAAAGACCGCACCCCCCGCCCCCCAAAAAAAAGTCTTGGTGGAGCTAACGGAAACGAGGCCGAATGATTCCTTGGGAGAGCCTTAGCTATTTGGCACAATGATTTCTGGAAAGAACTGTGGCTCCTGAGGTGTGTGTGTGTGTGTGTGTGTGTGTGTGTGTGTTGAGAGGAGATAGGAAAGATGCTGTTTTCCTTTAAGAAGTGAATGGACACACTAGTGAGCTGCTCAGGAAATTGGTGCTGTGTAGTCAAAGCTTCCTGGTTGGTTTATTTGGTTTTTTTTCCCTAATTAAAGACTCTCATTTCCACACTCATACATATGTGCCCTTGAACCTCTTCCTTCATCTGAACTGATACTGAGATGAGAACTTTTCTCGCCTCCCCAGCTGCTAGCAGTCTCTGCACACAATCACCTAACATCTATATTGCATAGACTTCTAAAGGCACATTTTGCACACATACCCTCCACCCGAGGGAGCGTAAGTTACTTGCACAAGCAAATTCTTTCATTTTTGGTTTTGCAGGCTTGAGATGGGTGCTTATTGTTTGCTTGCCCGAAGACGTATTCAGTTATCATTCTCAGTACCTTCGGCAATGGTGTAGAGTCCTGGTGGGGGGCGGGGTGGGGGGGGGGGTGAGGCAGAGGGATCTGGGCTCAGGTCTGGCCTCTGAGACAAGCTGGCTGTGTGGCCCTGAGCCAGTCAGGCAGCTTCTCAAGGCTCTAGGCAACTATCTATAACTATGCATGGTGCAGAAACTCCCTAAAGAGTTTCAGCCTATCTCTGCAGATGGATATGACTTCATTTACTTTCCCGGGGTTTCTTGGGGGAACCATAGCTCCAGAGGAGTAGGGGGCTGCTAGGCCTTCAGACTTGTGTCACTTCGCTCTTTCTCTTCCGGGCAATCTTATCTGTTTGAGAAGCATTAAATAAATGCCAAAATCTGATATGTACACTTACAGAATACAGTATTTTCGTGCCACTCAATTTGAGAAATACCAAATCAATAAGCTTTTGTATTATGCCCAAAATTATGCCCACATGCCAAAAAGGGGGAAAAATTTACATGGTAACTTTATTATATATTTAAAAGGAATAATAGCAAGTAACGCATAATAGATTTGTAGTTTCCTGTGCAATCATCTTTTTTTTATTATACTGTATTATGGAAATGCTTTTTTATTCCATAAATTAAAAATAAAATAAATTTTTTAAAAATGAGCTTTTATAAAGAACTTTCCAGGTGGTAGGCCCTGTGTCTACAGATATAAAATGAAGAGCGCCCCTGTCCTCAGAGGCCCCTGTCCTACTTCACTACAGGTCTGATACTGCATTCATGATACAATGGTAAGAGGTAGGAGAGTATAGTATATGGAAGATGAGGAAGAATGGTCTACCTCTGACATTAACTGGGTGTCTAAGGGTGTCACCGAAACTCTCTAAGACTATAGGTTCTACTGAGTTAGCAATCCTGGACCCAAAGAGGAAATTCCCATGCTGAGAGTCCCTCCCCGCCCCCCATTATGATGAAATTACAGGTCTTGAATTATAACAAATTTTGGACATGACCGAGTGTCAAAAGCAAGTGATATAGATAATGAATGGTACAGGACTCAATCAGACAAGGGGTGTTTCCAGCGAACTTAGTGGGATGGGGGAAGGCTTCATGAAAGAGCTGGGTCTTGGGTTTTTGCTGGGTCTCAAACGATGGTTAGGATTTATGTTGCTAGAAAAGAAGGGAGAAATTTTATGTCTAGTGCTTTATGTGAGTTAACGACCACCTGTTTTAGGATACTTTTAATGACAGAGAACAGAAACCCCTCAGTGTATTGGACTCTGTGGGAGAGAGCAGAGTGCAAAGAAAATAAACTTATGGATCAAGGACTCAATCTTAGATAGTTGAGTGGCACTGGAATATCAGATAGAGCCTTAGCCTTGGGTTCAAATCTAATTTCTAACACAAGCTATTGGTCTAATAATTGTGCTTTGAGGTTTCCAAAGTGCTTTATACATGTTATCTTGTTTAACCTTCATAGCAGTCCTGTGAAATAGGCACGTTATTTTTCCTGTTTTACAGATGAGGAAACCAAGGCTCGGATGGTTAAGAGAGGATTTGTACTCAAGTCTTCCTGGCTCCAAGACTGGTGCTTTATCTACTATGCCATCTAGCTGCCTAGGCAAGTCCCTTAACATCTGTGCCTCAGTTTTACCATCTGTGAATCTGGGTTTCATTGGGGCATCCACCTTGTGGCATTGCCCACCACGGGGCTCACCATTGATCTACAACATATTCTGCATCGGTTTGAAACAGTGGCCTGGGCCTAAGGCCATTTGTTCCCTTGTCTTATTTGCCACAGTAGTCCCATAAGAGCCTTGGCCCAGACATGGATTGCTGGAGGGCCTGCTTTCTATGCACAGAAGGTTGGCCATCACACGTGTCTCTCCTGGGAGCCTTCCCACCGTCACCTCTAGTAGACTTGATTTATTAGTGCGATAACTGACAGTTGTTTCCCTTTCTAAGTGATTGTTTTGTAGTTCTATTATGTTCTGTCAGGCAAGAACATACAATTAATTACAAATAAACTAAGCATTAATTTTAGATTCAAGAAAGAACTCTCCTGCCGTCTCTGCCCCATTTCCCAGAGCTACATAGGAATTCTGATAACAAGGCTGGCTTTCTTTGTTTGCTGGGTATCCCCGGCTGGCTGGAGGCATTATACATTTAAGGTGCCCTGGCTTCGGCCACTGGGATAGGGCCCAGATCTATGATTTCATTATCATAACCTGTTCTGGGATAAGGAAACTTCTCCTAGCCATGTAGCTTAGAACCTGCTCTGGAGCTTCTAGGTCTCCAGGCTAGCAGTCTCTCCGCTATGACTTGTTACTTCTAGTTGTAGGAAATAGGGTGCTGAGAATGATTATAAACAAAGCATTCAAGGTTTGGAAAGCACCTTCCCCATTGAAATTTCCCTCTTTGAGGACAGCTGAGCGCTCATGGCCTCACGAGCCTGATCAATACACACTGGATTTGAACTTAGGAGGGATTCGGGTCTGAATCCCACCCCTGACACTCCATGGCTCTGTGACCACCTCTCTGAACTCCATTTTCCTCATTTGTGTGATGGTGCTAATTATCTCTCTGATGTCTGCTAGGAAAGGTGGCTGTGAGATTCAAAGGAGATGGGCACGTGAGGTGACTCGCTAACGTTAAGGCTGAATTTAGGTACAATGAACTGTTGCAGAGACATGGCTTCAGTAGGTCCTCCTGCTGCCAGGGATCCGGTGTGGTTTTATTGGCAGTAAGTAGGATAGGAGTCAGGGTTAATGCAAAGAACTTGGGATTTTGCTAATGAACTTGGACTCACTATGAGTAGTGTGTTGTATCGATAGAACCTCATGAGAAAAACGAAATAAGAAGTGCTCCTTGGTGTCCTGCCCGGTGTTCACAGGTAGTACCAGCTCTGGCTTCGTGGCGCGGCACTCACTGAGCTCAATTTGGAGGCAGAAGACACAGTTTGAGATTCTGCCTCTGCTACTTAACAACTTTGAACTAAATCGCTTAACTTTTCTGGACCTGTTTCCTCACCTATAAAAATGAAGATGTGGAACTAAATGACTTCTACGATCTCCTCTGACTCTAAACATCTGTCATCCTAATCCCATGATCTAACACGGATGGAGAGAACATTGGATTTGAACTAAAAAAAAAAACCTGAGTCTGAATCCTGGATTAGTTGTTTGCTAGCTGTAGACCCTTAGACAAGTGACTTAATGGCCTGTTTCCTAATCTGTAAAATCAGGGTGTTGGACTTACAAGGCACCTCATAGCTCAGCAATTCTGTGGAATCAACCCCAAAGGGGGGACAAAAAAATGCATGAGACTTACTCAGTGTTGTTCAATGATATGCTACAGCAATTCTCCATCTCATAACAATGATGTACCCATACAATTTCTGAAAAGGAGGGAGCCCCTAAATGAAAGCAAGGGTCCTGCTTGTCTTGCGTAAACTCCTTGAGGGCAGAGACTATCCCTTTTGTGTGTGTGTGTGTGTGTGTGTGTGTGTGCGCGCGCGCGCGCGCGTGTGTTCTTGGTGCCTAGCAGAGCAACTGGCACATCATTTACGCTTGATATACAGTGGTGTCCATGTTTTCTTCCCCATTAGATGCACTGTGAGCTCCTTGACAGCAAAGACAGTAATTTGCCTTTCCTTGGACCTCCAGTGCTTAGCACAGTGCCTGGCACATGATAGGCACTTAATAAAGGCTTGCCGATTGCTAGTCTCTTTGGCAACAGTCTTAATGCATATAACATCCCATTACATCTAGTTTTTAGGTCAGTCTGTGGTTCCTATCTGATGGGAAGGAGAAGAAAGGTATCTTACCCAATTTTCCTCCAAAACCCTGAAGGCTTCTTTTAAAGAACACCCGCTATGATGACAAACCAAGCCCTTACAATGAAAAACATGTCATAATATGTCTATTGGTTGCAAAAGAATGACATGCAGTGGTTTCCTTAGTTCTGCTTTGGGGACAGAAACCAGGAGCCCACTATCAATCATCCATAACATTATCGTTAATATTGATAATCCTGACAATATGCCTCAACCGTTTGATAGTCAACAATCTGTGAGTGTATTTTTTAAATATGTCAAGCGTGTTTAGGATTTCACCTCCATGTATGTACTAGAGCGATCCATGGTTTCCTCAGAGTGGCTGCTCCCTGCCATTGGTACAGCTTCTAGCTTTTCTTTGCTTTAGTGTTTGTGTGTTGTTCTGTCCTCATCAAGGAAATCTTTCATCGAACTTCTGACAGTGAGCTTCTTTCAGTTTAGCTCTCATGATTTTTTTAATGATCGATATATCATCCATCACTGGACCTATTTTCATAGCCATCCTAGTTTAGTAGAATGTAAGGATTATCTCATTTTTCTTTGTCTTCTGGGCACCAACACAGTGCTTTGGCCATAATAAGAATCTATGTGGCTGCTGAACTGAGTGGAATGGACTCCAGTAGGACTTGGCAGAGGTTGTATTTCTGTTCAATTCAATAACAATTATTAAACACCTACTATGTGAGGTGTCAGAGCTACAAAAACATAAATGAACGGTCCTTGCCCTCTGGGAGCTTACATTCTGCTAGATAGATACCTTGTTTACATTAACAAATAAATACAAGAGACATGCAAAATAATTACATAGTGGTTTTGGGTGGGGGGACTGGGGAGACTGAAGTATCACTAACAACCTATGGGATGCAGCAGATCTTCTTTTAGAAGGTGGCACTTGGGCTGAGCTCTGTATGATACTGGGATTTCCAAGAGGCAGAAGTGAGCAAGGAGGGCATTTCGGATTTGGGAGACAGTCCATGCAAGTTGGGAGATGGAATACATTCAGTAAAATGGACCATTTAGGTTGGAACCACAGGTATGTAAGGGCGAGAAGATGTGATCAGTATGGAAAGATAGTCTGGACCAAATAGGGAAGGGCTTTTAAATGTTGGGTAGAGAAGACCACATTCTATCCTTAAAGATGATACAAATTTGCTGAAGTTTCTTGAGCGGAGAAATGACATGGTCAAATTGGGGCTTTAGGAACTTCACTGATACAGCCTCTAAGAACTCAGAATCAAGACTAGGCTACAAGAAAGGACCAGGAGAGGATTTTGGTGGAGAATTCTTCTATACATAAAGGACCAGGAGAGGATTTTGGTGGAGAATTCTTCTTGTATATTTCCTTGAAATTGATGAAATAGTGTGACATATTCATTTTATGACACTTTTGGTTTTATATCGAGAGTTATTTACCTTATAAACTACGCAACAGGCTGGAAACACAGCCAAAAATATTTCTTAAGTTATGCTTCTAACTCCCATATGTAGGCTGAATGGTTCAGAGAAAGTATAATTGGGAACTGCTCTCAGAAGGTTAAGGGAAATCAGCGTTGGTAGAAATGGAAAGGAATGTAAAAGAATGCAGTTTGGTGACCTCCCAAGCCCACTAACATTTAACAGCTTGCAAAAAAAAAAAAAGTTGGCATCTTTGAGTTCTCAGAATCAAGTTTTCATTTCCATCCTTTGCAGTACACAGATTGTGTTAACAATTTTCCCCCAAGATTTTATTTCTATAGAGCCATGACACCAGAAATCACATACAATTTAAAAAAAAAATATTCCATTTTGAACTTTCCTTGAAGAAAATAGAACTTCAATCACCAAGGAACCATTACAGGATGTATTTAATAAAAAAATGCATTTCCAATTTTTTAACTTCAGAGAAGTTCATGTGTTGTAATGGCATTTCACCAAGGCAGTGTTTACTACCGTTTTGATCAAAAGTCAGAGACCCAGAGAGAAAAAGAGAGACAGAGAGAGACAGAAACAGAAATGGAGAGACAAAAAGAGAGGTAATAAAGGAGAAGGAAATAGAGAAGAGGAAGAAGAAAGAAACAGAAAGGGGGGGAGACAGAGAGAGAGAGAAAGAGAGAGAGAGAGAGAGAGAGAGAGAGAGAGAGAGAGAGAGAGAGAGAATGGGAGAGAACCCATGCAAAAGTGCTATATTATGTTCCACTGCTATGCTCATGATGTCAGGGAACATGAGACTGTCTACCAACATGTTGAGTAGATCCCTGTAACAAACTTAATAGGAGGATATGAATAACTGTCATTCAGGATGAGTTGGCATGGATGGGTTGCTGTTTGCCTTGTTGGAAGGGATGGCCACATCAGTGAGATCACAAGTCCACTGGTGTGTTAGAAGTATTCACTTAACATTTGTATATTTTATTCCTGTAGAGGCCTCCTCATAAAATCATCAGTTGTATTCCATTGTGTAGGATAACATCATCATAAATTTATTATTAAGGGCAAACACAGGCATCATATCTAAAAACATCCTCTTTACAATGGCATGGCTTTGGGTAGCTATCCCTTGCTTCCTTCTGTACCAGGGATCAGCAAAATATGGTCCAACACCAAAAAATTTGATCCATCACCTTTTTTTCTGTATGTGAGCTAAGAATGCTTTTTTACATTTTTTAAATTTTATTTAAAAATGTAAAAAACATTCTTAGCTCGAGGCCCTAATTTGCTGATCCTTGTTCTAGACAGTTTCCATGTCTTAATTTGCACTATTCACCAAAAAAAGCAGAAAAAATGTTTTTCAGTCCTTTGTAAATGGCACATTGGCAACATACCACATCTTGTCTCACGTACCAAGAGTTAAGAATATATATTAGCTACATGGCAATGATTCAGAGTCCCTTGTGGATTAGAAACAAAAAATATCTAGTGATAATTGGCAATGTTGACGTTAAGGACTCCTGAATGTTCATTGTTCAAAGACACTGTGGATTTGGAAATCTCACTGCAAGAAACATCCCTGCTTTCGCTTCTTCTGTATCTGGCATGTTAAACTTGATGTCTGCTCATAAGATGCTAAGTATTTTGGATTTCCTTCACTGGGTATGATTGACAAGGACTTTTTTCCCCCTTAGAATACATTCAGAAGTAATGTTTCTTAGCTATTATGCCATTTTATGTCTATCATAACTACAATATTTGTGCTGTTGCTTTAACAGACTTCATGTTGTAGGGGAATGTACCTTTAAGGAAAAAGAAAGGTGACAGCAAAATGAATATCATAGAGGCATATAGGTAAGGTTTTTAGTAATTTAGAATCTGAATGTGACGACTAGCAGAGATCAGCATAGAGTGGCCTAGGCAGTGCCACCAAATTTCAGGGTTATAAGGGATTTCATAGTCCATCTACCACAACTTATGATTGCATTAGTTTTCTAGTGAATCATGTTGAGCTTGTGGTCCACTAAGATCCCCAAATCTTTTTCAGACCAATTTCTATTGCCTTCCCCTTAGAATTGATGTTTTGGTACTAAGCATAATATCTCACATCTCATCATATCGTTTGAACCAGTGTTCTTGCCTTCCCGTCGCTGAGGGTCATGAAGCTGGAATTATAGATTTAGGGCTAGAAGAGATTTTAGAGATTATTCACTCCACCCATCAACTAGCCATTAATGAAGAAAATGAAGCCCAGAGACATAAAGTGATTTGGTTCAGATTGGTAAGGGGCAAGGGTAGCATCCGCACTCAGCTACTCTGACTCCAAATCTGCCATTTTCCTTTCAATACCTCCCTCAAAATCTTTTTGAATCCCAACTTGATCTTTCTACAAGTTATCCCTCCCAGCTTTGCATCATCTACAGAGTCAATTAAAAAATAAAAATTATACTTTACAGCTTTATTTGATAGAGGCGTCCCCAAACAAGCCCCACCAACCTGTCAGGTCACAGCTCCCGGGGCAGTGGTCAGTCATCGAATAAATTGTCTGTGACGTTGGCCAGAATGTCTTTCTACTCATCCTGATATTATCCCAATCTTTGTAAAATAAAACTAGTGAATATTAAAAAAATATATCATTTTGTAAAGTACACTTTGTAAAGAGGAAAACATTCCTCATAACAAAGAGAAATTTACTGATGGATTAACAATTTGTACAGGTAAATGTCAATAATTATTAATAATAATAATCACTCACACTTACATAGTGCCTTCATCCACACAAAAACCCTGAGAGATAGAATGACTCACCGATGGTCATACAGGTAGTGAGTGGCAGCTACAACACCTGAACTCAGGTTCTAATTCCATCTCTTTCTAGTCTATCACACCCCAGTTCATTGCTGACCTGATGACCCAATCTATGACTATCCAGTGACCCAGTAGAAAATGCTTACTACTGTAGGAATTTGGCTTGTATGCCTTCTAAAAATTGGATAAGCAGTTTCTTCGAGGAGAGCAACATTTTGTCTGGCTCTTGTCTGAACCGGTGAAAAGATGGGTCCTTGGCATGGGGGCAGGGGTTCGCATTATCTGGGTGACTTTTCAAGCGCCCCCAACACATTTAAAAGTTTGTTGTCCCTCATTTTACTTCTCTCTTCACAAAGACATCAGGAGAAGTTTTGATAGCTGTGAAGAAGGAGGAGTGTTGTCGGGGGAAGAAAATCTATTAACAAAGCTTGAGATAAACATTTAAAATTGTTTTTTGATCCTGGTGTGAGATTGATAGCATCAAAGCCTTTTCCCTGCCCAGTGCAATCTTGTCTATGATACCTTAAAGTGCTACCTGATGAGAAATTTAAATCAGCCCCCATTAGAGCACAGCCAACTCAATTCAGTTTTCACTTAGATGGAATTTTCTGGGGAGTGTCACTTTCTACCAATTAACTTTGCTGAAGGGGACACTGAATTGGAATGCTTTCATGTTGGAGACCTCAGTTGGACCTCTGCTCAATATGATTTCCAGAAAAAAAAATGCCATGCATAATTAATTTTGTATTCTTCCTTGGAAAAAGGTAAGATCATCTCAGAATCTCACCATAAACGTTTTTCTGCTTGGCGCCAAAGGGCAGGATTTGGAACAATGCTTAGAAGTTGCAAAGGAGAACATTTAAGATTGTTGTCAAGAAAATTTCTTAATGATTAGAACCATCTTAAAATGGAATGGACCATCTTAGGAGGCAGGGGTTTCTGCCTTCACTGGAAGTCTATAAGCTGAGGCTGGATCACCCTTGTTCAGGTATGGGTTGGGCTTGATGGCTGATGAGGTCCCTTCCAACTTCAAAATTATGTGATTATATGATTTTATGACTGTGAGAATGATGGCTAGGCCTTTAGATATCAGAAGAGTTTTGTTTTATTTTCGTTCTCAGTAACCCTGCATTGGACTTTGGCCTTGCATGAAAGTAATCATGAAGATGGAGATGCTATCCCAGAATTCATCACTGACTGATGTCATGAACTGGGAGGAGAAAGGGAGTCCCTTAGGAGTTTCTGCAAAAGATTTAGGGAAGAAGGCCAGAGGAAGCTATATCAAGCAGGAAAGAATTTAGTCATCCTCCACCTTCGTATTACATGGGCGCTACAGAGTTCTACTAGTCCATGCCATTATGGTAGCACGTCCATCTTTATCATCACTCCATTACAGAGCCAGAATCTGATAGTAGGTTTGTGTTTGTTTTGTTTGTTTGTTTGTTTAATCACTTCTGTTAGGCAGGATGGTAATTTTTTTTTAAAAAAGTGCTGTGTTCCCTTTCTCTGAGGAGCATATAGTCTTATGGGGGAGATAATATTTACCCCCAAGGAACCAAGGAAGAACACTATTTGGTAGGAATGACTGGATAGTTCAGACTATAAATACTCCAGAAATTCAGAAAAGCAAGAGATAGATGGAAGCTAGACAAGGAGTGGAAAGGTAGTATGAAAGCAAATCAATAAATATTTACTTGACTGATTTATATCGGCAGAAGTGAGAATACCATCCCATGATGCATAATGGTAAGCCATTTCCCATGATACTCCACATAGACCTCCATCCTTGACTAATGCCTCCAAGCCAATAGTTGTTTCGGCAAGGAAATGACCACAGTGTCACAGAGAAGACAAGAATACTCAAAGCACTGTTGATTTCATTGATTCATTCTTTGATTTGTTCATTCACTAATCATTCCTTACATACCTGCCAGACACTGCACAAGATGTAGAGGATATAAAGACATGAAAACAGAAACAAACCCAGCCCGTTTCAAACTCAAGAAGATTCTATCCTGACTTCCACAGGAGAATGTTTCCGATTGCCATTCAGTTCTAACATTGGGAAGTTGCAATTTCCCAATAATTTTTAAAGTAAATTTTACTTTAAACATCACTGTGCTACTTCTTCTTAATGACGGAGCGTGCACAAAAATGTAAGCTCCTTGAGGTCAGGGAACAATTAGCTGTTGCTCTTGGATCCCTAGCCCTGCGCCTAGCATAAGAGTATTTCCTGAATAAAAGCTTGTCAAATAGCAAATGAATGAAATGAATGCATGGCCAATTGTTCAGTTCTAGAGCTATACAGAGTCCTCGATTATTATAAAAATGGCGTGTAGCTATCTATGAGTCTTAAAGACATTCATCACACACAACCATACAGGTTATAACTTCTTTTGTATGTGTGTTGTTTTTTTTTTCTTTTACAATCTAATCCATTCTTGAAAGTAAGCAGGGATCCACAAATCTCTCATCCAAAGGGATCAAGAAACCATTTTAATAAGAAATTTAATATCCTCCCCCATCCTCTTATGTTCCCTTTGGGTTTGGGTTTATGGAAATTTGTGTTAAGTTACTTTGAGCATACCTGCTGCAACCAAATGGTATAATCCTCTTAGGTTATTACTCAGAGTAGTGATAAAAAGAGGTGAGAACGGTGGGAAGGAAAGAGGTGGGCTTGATACGTTTGGATTGGGCCATTGAACATTTGATAGGCAAAAGAGACTCATGATGTCAAAATAACTCTATGATCTATGGTAATACCTTGTTTATTTGGACTTGGACCAGGTGATGTTACAATCTACTTTTGTATTCTTTTTTTTTAACATGAGTAATTCTAAAATATTTACTTTTCCTTGAAAGGACTTTACCTTCCCACTAGCCCTGGCTCCAGCTCTAAGCAACATCCATATTTCTGAATGCTAAATAATGGAGTGGAATCTTTTAAAACTACTATATCCCAGCTCATCCCAATCCATTCTCATCCAGGGTAGTCTGAAGACTGCTTCCCTTGGACTTGAGAGGAAGTCAGTTCTTTTGGAGTCAGGCATTCATCTAAATTGCCCGTATGCAGTGGCCTGTAACTGTGTCTTTTAAACCCAGCAAAAGATGTAGGTGAAGGATAACTTCAACACTGGCTTTAAAGGTAAAAGAGAAAAGCCAGCTTCCCCTTTGCCCTATGTCACCCAAGGTGCCACCTCTTAGTCTTTTTTCCTGTGCTTGCTAATAAAAGGCATCAGAAAGAGACAGCACAAGTCACTGACTATAGAACTTCTAACCTGTCACTCTCATTTTTTCCCCTACCTATGCAACGTTTATTCAACACTAACAGTGTGTAGCTGTCCCTGTACAGACGCTGTGCAGGCAAGCTTTACCTAGATCAGTATCACCCGAGATGGATGATGAAATGAAATCCCATGAGGGATTCTGATTCTGAGCAGCACATTCTCTGCCATTTAGTTTTAGAGAATTGCCTGGGGGCACTGAGAGTTGTGTGATCGCCCAGGATCACACAGCCACTGTTTGTTAGAGGTGTGTCTTGAACTCAGGTCTTCTTGATGCCGAGGCTATTTTTCTGTATCTGCTATAATATATCTCCCATATCGTAGTCAACATGATAAATTTCTAAATTAGAAAGTCAAGGAATAGCACAGGATACAGTGACTGTTTGGCATGTTGGTTTGGGTTGGGTTTTCCTACCTTTTGTCTCATCATTTAGTTTCTCTTTATATTTTGTCTATGTTACTTTCTCCTTCCCTAATTTGACTGTTTATAGTTCCACTGGCTACCAGGCTGACTCATCTCCACAGGAATTTTTCTACCACCTTCTCTACCTCCTTGCCCCTTTTGAGCTTGCTTTTTTTTTTTAATTGATTTCCCTCATTAGAATATTAGCTCCTTGATGGCAGAAACTGTTTTTCCCTACTTTTATCTGTATTCCCAGAGTTTATCATAGTGTCTGGCACACAGTAAGTGCTTAATAAGTGCTAGTTGACTGACTGATTAAGAAGTATTCTGTTTTGGAATGGTACTTGTAGGGCATGGGACCCATTTGGAAAAAAAGGCATAATTTATTTAAAATTACTGGGTTATTATATAAAAGTCATATAAACCTATGGATGTTAATGGCCCAGAATGGTACATAGACAACTGTTCTACAATGGAATTATATTTGTGGATATAAATATTAAATATAATAAAATAATGACTTCACATTTCCTAGGAGGCAAGGCCCAATTAGTGTGAATAATAGATTGCCGTGAAGTCATCATATGTTTTTGAATTTGTACTATTCAAAATTATAATTATGTAAAATGTGGTCATTGGCTGTGGTCCAGTAGAGAAAGGCTGGTTGGTTTGTTGGTTGTTTGTCCTTTGCTCTCAAAGAGGACCAAAATGACATCACTATGGTAGAGTCAAGTTACAATGCATCCTGCTGTGGCTGATCAGACCACTACAAGCTCAGAATGTTCTGTCACAGATCGGGCACAAATAGTACATGTGAAAATTTGGGGTGGATTCTCTAAATTTGTGCCTCTTGCATTTCTTTTGAGCTACTTCAATTCTGCTTTGCTCATAGAGCACAGCACCTTCTCAGATGTGGGCATGCCAGGCTGAGTGGTCCTGTGCCAGTGTCTCCTGTGTCACACAATCAATTCCCAAGTTCTTAAGAGAGACCTTGAGAGTGCCCTTATATTGCTTCTTCTGACCACCTGTGGGACTTCTCCACAATATAGTCTTTTAGGCAAGTGCATGTTTGGCATTCCAACAACGTGGCCAGCCTACTGGAGCTCGCTCTCTGCAGTAGAATTTGAATGCTTGGCAGTTTGTTTCCAGAAAGGACCTCTGTGTCTGATATCTTATCCTGCCAGGTGATCTTCAGAATCTTCCCAAGACAATTCAAATGAAAGCAGGCAGTGTGAATTCAAATAATGCCAGTACGCCAGAGTCTTTATTGTCACTAATTGGAACCTACCTCTTCTGTATGATTTTAAAGGGTAAATCAGGATTTTAATCTCTCTGTAATTTTGTATCTCCACGAACTAAAGTTTCCATTTCATGTTTGTATTTTCATTACAGAAGGGAAATGGAATGAAAGGGAAAGTGTTTTCTTACCCTACAGTACTACACAGGTGTCAGGTACTATTATTATTACAGCAAGCCTTAAGCTACTGGCTGAATGTTCTTCAGTGGGGAAACACAATATGAGCTGACATTGCTCTGGCCACAGTATCCATCCTAGAGAATAATTATGTTTTGCTGCACAGACCAATGATTGCCATGGGCAACCTATTCATAGCAGAAACTCTAAAACTTTCATAAAAGTGCTAGGAACAGTGGTCATTCAGTGTAGAAACTCTAATTTATTAACAAGAGCAGCTAGTTGGCACAGTGGGTAGAGGTCTGTGCATGAAGTCAGGAAGATCTGAGTTCAAATGTGGCCTTAGACACTTACCAGCTATATGAACCTGGGCAAGTCACTTAGCCTCTGCCTCAGTCTCCTCATCTATAAAATGGAGGTAATAATAGCACCTATTTCCTAGAGTTGTTGTGAAGATCTAATGAGATAATAATAGTAAGGCACTTGGCCCCATGATTGGCACATAACACCTGCATTATAAATGCTTCTTTGTGTGTCCCAGTTAAAGAGCTGTGAGTAGCATTTGTTCCCAAAGGGTCCTTTCTAGTAAATTGTGGTGGTGCTAGGTTATCTCTATTAGGTGCCTGTTTGAACTCCTGTCCCCCAACACTTAATAACTCTGAATCTCATGGAGAGAAAAAAGTTAAGAATTATGAAAAATCTGTCTATACTTAGATCCATCAGTTAAGTGCATTGTGCTAGGCAATGAGGAAGCACAGCCAAAAATTAAATAGTTCCTGTCCTCAGGGAGCTTATACTCTATGTGGGAAGAAAACATGTATACATATTAATATATACCTCCCTCTGTCTCTTTCTGCTCTCTCTATAGGTATATTCATATACATACATATTTATGTTTATCTACACACATATATGTATATAATAATTTCTATATATCAATACATGTCAAATCCATATAATGTTCACTCTCATGACTCTTTTATCACCAATATAGTCATCTGAGAATAATAAGCATTACAAAAGGGAACAAACACACAATTCGTCAACACATAACCGTGTACTTAGAAAACTTGGGAATCATGAAAGACAAGATAAAGCAACAAAAATCACCCACATTTCTAAATACCACAGCCAGAAATAAAGAAGAATGAAAGAAAGAGAAATTAATTGCCTTTATAACAACATTTTTCTAATATTTGAATATTGACCAATTAAGACAAATACTTTTGAAGAAATCAAAGAACTGAAGAATGGAGCCTCAAAGTTAGGTTGAGTAAATAGAGTAAAAATGTCAATCCCTCCAAAATGAGGGTGGGTACTTTATGCAATACCAACTAAAATACCAGTGGGTTATTTTGTAGAATTAGATAAAGTTATAAAAAAAATTATTGGAAAATTTGATAGACATGAGAATTAAGAACTATAAAAAAGGAACTTTCTGGGTGGGGGTTGGCAGTGCCAGCCCTGTCTGGTACTGGGAAAAGGAAAGAAAAATTGATCACTAGAACAGCGTAGAGAAGACAGGAATAGACGCCATTGTATGTTGAAGACTGGTGTTTGGTCATTAGAATAACAGCCTTCACCCGGTTGGGTTTCGTTGTGGTTAATGTTGTTGTATGTCGTTGCTGTTGCTCTTTCCACGTACACTGTTGTCTTCCTGGTTGTGCTTACTCCACTGCGTATCAGTTCACATCAATCTCCCCAAGCTTCTCTTAGTCTTTCACATTCACTGGAGAAAGAAATGTCATTGTTATGAAAATTTTTCTCCTTCCCTTCATTGGATGGATGTGCAATGTTACTTATATATGAACTGCATTTTCCTTTTTTAAAATCTTTGTTATAAAGGATAACTTGCTGGGGGATGGGGAGAATATAGGGGAAGGATATATAGTTATTTCCTGATTAGTGGGAATTTTGAATTCTGAGAAGTAGGAGCATTATGTGAATTTGCACCAAATATTTTCATTTGACTGAAACCAATTACCACATTAAAATATGTAAACATAATTAGAACTTCTAATAGTTTGAATTTCAATCTACATGAACACTTTAGGGGAATTTATTCTTTGCACTAACCAGGACCAAATGTATTTAGAAATGACTCTAAGGTAACACAATAAACAAACACATTTTAAAGAAACAAATGAAAAAGATTGTTGTCCAACAAACTCATGATCACCATTTAATAAAAATTATGGGAAAGCCATTTGCCAATATGGCAAAAAAAAATTAGTTTGGATGAATATCTCACACATTTATGCCATATTAAAGTCTACCTGTATTATTGATCTAAATACTAATTTTTTAAATATATATATATAATTGCATGAGAAAAAGGATTTTTAATAAAAAAATTGTCTCATTAAAGACAAAAGCAATGGGTTTAATTATGTTTTTGTTAGAGAAAAACAATAATTATACAAAAAAGATTAGGAAACAATGTTAACAGGCAAGATATAAAAGAAAAGTCTGACATCTCATATTTATAAGGAACTATCAGCCTATCTATAGGACTAACAAAACACACTCCTCAGTGGGATAATTTTCAAAGGACATGAATACACAAGTTTTGAAGGAGGGAATAAAAAGTATTGATAGCTATGTAAAAAGATGCTCAAATTCCTCAATAATAAAATAAATGCAAGTCAACAAAACCTTAAAATACTCCCTTACACTCACTAGAATGAAAGAATGGTAAGAAGGGGGGGTGGGGAGAGATAAAAATCTGTTATCGTCAAGGCCATGAAGAAATAGGAATTCTAATACAAGGAAGGAAGGAAGGAAGGAAGGAAGGAAGGAAGGAAGGAAGGAAGGAAGGAAGGAAGGAAGGAAGGAAGGAAGGAAGGAAGGGAAGGAGGGAGGGAGGAAAGAAGGGAGGGAAAGGAGGAAGCAAGGGAAGGAAAGGAAGAGGGAGGAAGGGAGGGAGGAAAGAAGGGAGGAAGAGAGGAGGGAAAGGAGGAAGAAGGATAAGAAAGGAGGGAAAAAGAAGGAAAGAAAGGAGGAAGGAGGGAAGAAGGGAATGAAAGAAGGAAGGAGACAGAATAAAAACATTTTCTTTACTCATTTGTTGATTCATTTAGTTTTACCTTGTTAAACGCTAAGCATTTTATGTAATTTTGTAAGTAAATTATGTAAGTAAATCTGATTACTTGATTATTAAGTTTAAGAAAAAATAATTAAGAAAAGCAAGGAAGAAAAGAACAATTAAGTTCTCTCCCAAAGTATAAAGAGGATTTTTGTTTGTTTTTAAGTCGCTAGAAAAAGGGAGTGGTGATGAATTGCTTTGATACACGCAGGCAGCATTACCAATGTCATCCTTATTGGTGCCTTCAGCAGCTAGAGACTCCAAATAGGGCATGATAGAAATAGCCCCTGATTGGAAGTCAAACTTCCTTCCAAATCCCTTCCCATCTCTGGACCTCCCACTCCTCATGTATAAAATGATGGGTCAGGAGTAGGTCATCTCTAAGGTCACTCCTGGCTCTGAGCTTACGTGGCAATGATCCTCAATTTCTGAATTCCTGATCTATGAGTTACATAGTGTGAGAAGCCACCACTGCTGAATCTTCTCTGCCTCACCTTCCTTCTCCAAGACAAGACCAGCAGAATTCTCATGGTGCCAGCTGCACTGTACAAAATCTCTGGTCTTCCCATTGTCAGAGCACCCGGGTAGGACCCTCTCTCTCACTCCCTGGAAAGGGGAGATGTTATTTCCAAGTGTTTGTTTCATATACCTCATACCTAGGAAAAAACCTGGCACATAATAGGTACTCAATGAATGTTTTGTTGATGGCTTGTTTCTATGGGAAACTATATTATGAGATCCAAAAAGGGTATGTACCAAACTTAGAAATAAAGCACATCGATTTAGTATTAGAAAGATCTTAAACACCATCTAGTTTAGAGCTCCCTGTTTTACAGATGAGGCAACTGAGACCCAAAGAGGTGACCCACGGTCAGTTGGAGAACCCAGTGTTCTTTGCATTACAGAACCTGGCTGTGTGTGTGTGCGTGTGTGTGTTTGCATGCGGGCATGCCTGGAAGATCTTCCAAACACTTCTCATCTATTTGCTCATTATCTTTGCTGCCTAAATGATGGAGAACCCCAGGTATAAAATGGCTATTCTGAGGCTGAGAAAGCTCAATTTACTCAAGGTGACCCAGTGAATCCAGGGCAGCACTATGCCGAGGACTCCAGCCAACTGCCACCCAGTTGGATCACTTTATCCTGAACTTTACTCCTTGATTCTGTGAGAATGACCCTGTTTCAGAAACCAGCTACTCGAGGGGACCCCAGGGAACAGAATAAGCAGTGATTTAGACTGTGCTGCTGGTAGATTGACTAGCTAAATAGCAGCTCTTAGAAACCACTTTACCAAAATATAGTTTGTATATCGGCAGTGAGGGCTGCTTATTCCAGGCCCTAACAGTGATTCTCTCTACCTCCAGCCCAGCTCCCCGATCTCTAAACCCTCATTTTAGACAAATATTCCAGAGAGAACACTGAACTTCGTTCCTAGGCATTTCCAATTCTATGTAATTAGAATAGAAAGACTTTCAAGTTGGCTTCAGGTTTTAGCTTGTTATATAAATAAGTTCACAGGAATCTCAAATGCTGTACAGAAATCTGACAGCAACTATAAAAGGCTTTTGAACATTTTTGTTGCCAAAGTCCCAGGGATTGCTGGAATCTTAAATAGCCCGTTTTAAGCTCCAATTCAGAAGCTTTTTGTCATGTTTAATAATGTGGTGAATAATTCCTTTTCTGTTAGTAGTTTCCTCTTTTATAATCCACAAGGATCTTTGAGTCATGGAATAGATATTTTTCTAGAGCTATAAATTAAAGGTCTTTTCTATCCCAAACTCAAAATGGCCTTTTAATATACCATGTCTGTAAATCCATCTATCTAGGGCCTAAAGAGTCATTAAAATACATCTAAATGAAACCATCACATAGGTCTATGCCAAATTTGAGGAGAGCCCTGTTTGAAACAAAAGCAAGACATAAGAAATTGGATATTCAATGTGTGCCAGAGTAAATTTAATAGGAATCATTTTTTTTAGATTTGTATTTTTCTCATTAATATTCTCTTCCTCTTTCTTCTCCCCAAGCCTTTCTTCCTCCCTTTCTTCCTTCTTTCTTCCTGACCACTCCAGAGTGAGTTAAAAGTCCTTGCAGGTCTGTTCTGAAAATAGTCTGCAATAACACTGCAACTTTTGACGCCTTCTATGTTTTTAGAAATTTATTTTTTCATGAGACAAAATAAATTTTCCATATAGTCATTCTCATACACAGTTATATGCCAGAATTTGTGGTAACATTCTGCTTTTCGAATTCATGATGATACTGTTAATAATTTCTCAAGGAAGCAACATTATCCTCATTTTCTCTTAACTTTTTTTTCAATGCATCCTTCTCATCCTTAGAGACCCAATCCAATAAGCATTTGTAGTCAGCACCTACAATGCACTGGGCACTGGAATGCAGATTCAAAAGAGGAATTCATCTCTGCCTTGGAAGCACTTACTAGATTCTACTCAGAGAGATAAAATATGTAAAGAGATAAGTTCGTACATGATCATTTGAGAAGGTCGGAGAGAGCCCATCAGCTAAGGAGACCAGGAAAGGCTTCCTGGAGAGAATGATTTGGGCTTAATAGGACTGCTAAGGATCTCATTAGAGAGATTTAAGAAACCAGAAATGTCATCACTTGGTTGTCAGGGAAATTAAATAACATTACCGTAGAATCCCTCCCCCTACTCCCTGATATACCAAGTTGTCCAAAGACAGAATGAACGTGCAAATAAATTTAGTTAATAGAAGTGTATTTATTGTTCGGGTCACAGGACACACTAGTCCAATTATGCTTTCTGTCATTCAGACAGTGTCTAGGGTATTGCGTTCACCTCTGGGTGTCACAGTTTAATAAGAGTGTTGGCAAACTGGCATGAACGCAGAGCTTGGGAAAGGGTTTGTAAGGAATTCTAAGTAAATGATATCATGTTCCATCCTGCAACGAGCTACCGAGTTAACTTATCTTTTGGTGGTACCACAACTTTGGGAGTACTTGGGATTAGGCTTCCAGATGGTATAGTATATACAGTGATGGATTCTGCGCCAATCCTGCCTTAGACATTCACTTGCTGTGTGACCCTGGGCAAGGCACTTACTCTCTTCAAGTCTGTTTAGTCATCTATAAAATGTGCATAACGAAGACACTTAAATGACAGGGTTATTAATTAATTAATTTATTGGTATGCATATCCTAAGCATGCTTTATTTTTTTATTTTTTTAATTTAGTATTTTATTTATCCCCAGTTATATGTAAAAACAATTTTAACGTTTATTTTTAAATTTTGAGTTCCAACTTCTCTCCCTTCCTCCCTCTCTCCCTGTGCCCCGCATTGAGGAGGCAAGCAATTTGACATGTGTAGTCATGCAAAATATACCCATAACAGTCATGTGTCACAGGGTCATTATAAGGATTAAAAAACATAGTACGAGTTAAGTGCTTCGAAAACCCTGCAGTGATGTACAAATGGGTCAGGATTGCTGCTGTCGTTTGTTGGCCTGTTTGTTTTTAGTGTAGCTGGGTAATGCTGCAGATTAGGGTACGAGGACTGGAGTCAGAAAGACCTTAGTTCAAATTCAGCCTCAAACACTTATATTAAGTTTGTGATGTAACCTCTCTTTGCCTCAGTTTCCTCAACTGTAAAGTGGGGATAATAACAGCACCTACCTCACAGGGTTATTGTGAAGATCAAATAAGGTAATATTTGTAAAGCACTTGGCATGGCACCTGGAACATAGTAAGTGCGATATAAATGTTAGCTATTAGCTTCTCCCTGTTAAGACACACGCCCCAGATGAGCATCTGGCCCCTGACATCCCTGGCTGAGTTACTGTGAGCAAAATCTCTTAATGTCTTTGAGACTCAGTTTCTTCATCTGTAAAGTGGGAGGAGACTTGATTCAATGCAACAAATGTGAGTGATCTGTCAAGCACCCAGCATTAAACCAGGCATTGTGCTAGATGCTGTGGACTCAAAGACCAAATGAAATGTCCCCTTCCCTCAAGAGACTGACCTTCTGCAATGGGAAGACAACACGTACATAGAAAAGTAAATACAAAGTCTACCCAAAGTATGCTTCTTGGGGGACAACACGGGTCTCTCTCAGAGATCAGTTTGTTAACAACAGAACAGGGAAGGTAGGGTAATGCATGACTCATATGCTAGAAGTCTGAGACTGACATAGGTAGTAGGTATGATGGAGAGCCCATGTGTACCACTAATGTCGAGAAGAGAGTGAGGAAGGCAGCTATCATATTGTGTACACTTACTGTGGACGTTTTATGGAAAATATGGGCATAAATTTCACAGGATGAGCAGGCATCAATGGGTTAGGAACTATATTTAAAGCCTAAACTGCTTATAGAATCAGAGACAAAATGTATAATTCCTCCTTCTGCTTGTATAATGTATAATTCCGCTTCACCCCCACCCTGCCCATGACCCTCCACTGTACCGTGGTATATTCAGGCACCCTCCTATCCGGCCTTCATATTCCTCCATCTCACACCCAAAAGCACCCTAAGGTGGGGACTTTACTTCTTCCTCTGCCCCCTTAGCATGCACAGAGTTAAAGTTACCACAGTACATTTTGCAGTCAGTACCCTCCCTCTGGAGCCTAATTTCCCTTTATCTCATGGCCATAGTTACAAGTCTTCATGCTATTATCCTTTCAGGGCTTCATTGTCCTTGGTTGTATAGCTATTTCCTAACCCTATGACCAGACCAGGCTGCCTTAATCTCAGGTAACCTATAATGCCTACAGTATTGACATACTCCTTATCAAGAAAGAGTGAGTACATGTGAATGGGGGTGGGGGCAGGGCAGATGGAGGTGGGCTATCCTTGCAATAGCTCTTGAAACCACCAGATATGTCTTCAGATTTCATATCTTTGCATCCTGTGGCTAATAGAGTTGAGAAGACCTGAGTTCAAGGCACTTATTAGCTGTGTGATCCTGGCCAGACTACCTAATATGTCTGAGACTCAGTTTCCTCGTCTATACTATGGGGATAATAATAGCGCCTGTCTCACTGAATTGTTGTAAGGATCAAAGAAGACAATAACGGACAAATTTTCAAGTACTTTATAAATGTTAGCTGTGTCACCTACGTCCAAGGCTTGTCAGGAGGACGGAAATGAGATAATATTTGTAAAGCACCTTGCAAGCTTTAACGCTAGATTATTATTATTAAGAGAAGCGATAGGGATACAGAATTTGACTCAGCCCATGAAAAGCTCTCTGTCAATTGTAGTTGTCAAGCATGGGGCAAGCTATCTTTAAAGGTAATGAGTTCTCCATCACTGGAAGTGTTTTAGTAGATGCCAGATGAATGCCTGTCTGGGATCCTGTAGAAGGAATTTTTTAGTTGAGATGGGAGACTAGACAGTGCCTGACACATAGTAGACATTAATAGCTTCTAGTTCATTGACTGACTCTCAGCTCCCTTCTAATTCTAGGATTCTGGGAAGTGAGTCTTACAGACTTTCATACAGATGGAAATATATCTTCTGAGTAGGACTAGATTAGCAGTTTTAATTGGGGAAGTGGATCAACCAATATTTCTGATGTGTTAACTTGTCAGCCCTTCTCATACGCAAGCATTACGCGGATTGTGAAATGAATTACTTCCTTTGGTCTTGGCAGAAATGGTAATTGGTTGTGGTTATTTATAGGTTCGGGTTACAGTTACATTCATTTTATTTCTGGTCTATATTATAGATAGTTACTTATGATAGGGAAACATTTAGACCAACAACTCACTCCTTTCTCCATGGAAGTCAATCCCTGCTTTTAAGGATTGACATTGGGGTGAGGTGAAGGGGGATCCCAACACTTCACACCTGAGCTGTAGGCTCTGCCAGGGCCAGCTTGCCCTCTCCCTTGTCTAGTTCTGACTTCCTTACCCTAACACTAGGTATCTTCAGAATTGGCTCTCACAGATCGTCCTTCCAATGGTGCAGATAGCAATCCATCTGTACACGTCTGTCCTATACCCTCTTGTCCATTTCCTCCTGTCAGTGCTGTTGTAAGATTCAAATGGAGTGGCCTTAAAAGCCTATATAATTGCTAGCTGTTATTATGTATGTATGAATGTGTTTACTTTAGACTGCATATAATTTTTATTTACGTCTGTCCCCTACTAGAATGCAAAGTCATTGAAAGTAAGAATTGCATCTGTATCCCCATCACCTAGGACAGAAGCCTGGCATTTGGCAGGTATTTGTTGTCAGTCCTTGTTGGTTGGCTGATACTTATACACTCCAGTGATGGAGGTTCAAAGAGAAGCAACAGGTTCTTTTGGAGGCTGCGTGCTGTGGTGCTTCATTTTCAGTCCTGTTTCCATAGGTGTGAAAGCCATGTTTGCAGACGTCTTAGACCTTAGGTCTGATTGCTGACACAGAACAGAAAGGCAACACAGTGGGAAGGTCGCAGCTTTGCCGGGTTATTCCTTGACCTTTCAGTTCTATTAAAATGAGAGGAAACAAAATGAGTCTGTATTTCTTTTGTGTGTTCTAAACCCATTAATAAGGGAGGGAAACAACATTTAAATAGGCAACACTGAGCATCTCGAGTGTAAGTTTGTCAGATTTTTAAATAACATTTTCATTACTTTTGCCCCCATAGATTGGCCTGTAAGTTGCAAAGAAAACTCCAGGGTCTCTGTTTGACATTGAAGTCTTTTTATGCTTACAGAATATCTTCTGTGGCAAAAGGCATAGCAGGTATTTTAAGAGTTCCAGTGGATTCTTCATGAATACTAACAGTGAAGGAGCCTTATATAAATGCTCACTTAAAAATGGAGCCCATCATAGTGCATTTTATAGAAGGTAGGATAACGTGTGCCAAAATGATGTCCCTCTGTGTTCCTTTTCTTGTACAGAGAGGTAGCATTGGGCATAGCGGATAGGATGAAAGCGTGGCACTCGGGAATACCCCAGTTCAGATCCTTCTCTGCTACTTCACCGCCAGCTCTGAGATCGTGACCAAGTGACTTAACATTCTGGGCTTGTTTTCTGATTGGAGAGCTACCAGATGGTGTAGTGGATAGAGTGCTGAGTGTGCAGTTAGGAAGACATAGGTTCAAATACTGGCTGTGTGCCCCTGGGCAAGTCACTTCACCCTGTTTGCCTCAGTTCCTCATCTGTAAAATGAGCTGGAGAAGGAAATGGCAAAGCACTACAGTTTCTTCGCCAAGAAAAACCCAAAAGGGGTCACTGGGGATACGACTGAACAGCCACAACAAGGTGGGGATAAATAATACTACCTACCTCACAGGGCTTTTATGAGGTTCAAACGATAACTGGTATGCCACCTGCTTTGCAAATTTCCATGTCTATTACTATTGTTTTTGTTATATCGTACATACAATTCTGTTTAGAGTCCAGTGAAATCGCCATGCATTTATTAATGTGTTAGGCACTGTGCTAAGTTTTGGGGATATAAAGAAAGGGAAAAAAATGCAAAAATGCAAAAAAAAATCTCTTCCTTTAAAGAGCTCTTGGTTGAAATCATTATAATGGCTTAGATGTAATTATTTGTTAGCATAAAATATACAAATTATTTTAGACAAATCAAAATTTGGCCTTTATTTCCCTGGTGCATAGCACAGTGGCTGGAACATGGTAAGGGCATAATAAATGTTGGTTGACTAACTGAAAGCAGTCTTAAAAATCACTTCAAAGAGTAAGTATCTCTTCAGCTTAAGCTAGTGAGTTCTCCAGGCCTTTTCTTCTATAGACTCATATGGTCCTGTGATCTTAGTGTGACACGGTCATGCTTTAATAAATCTCATTAGTGACTTAAGTCAATCAGCTAGTATTTATCAAGTACCAACTGTGTGCCAGGTACTGTGCTCAGCTGAAGACAGGCAAGCTTGAGGAGCTCAGTCTAGTGGGGTTAATATACATTCCCTCCAAAGCCAGCTTAAATCCAGAAAGCAGTTTCTTTGCCTTGCAGGGACATCTTCCCACCACTGGATTATCCTTTTTGCATGAAAGTTTTCAACCCAGATGCTTAGGTAATCTGGAGAAACTTTTGATCTGCTGCGAAACCTTGTCTCTTAACCTCACTCTCTGACGGACCAGGGTGGCACAATCATACCATCTTTTCAATCATCTTAAGTCACTATTTACTTCTGAGACAAGGAAACTGGCCTCCTTGTTGTGTGTGGGGGAGCTATATTAGTTGATGTGTTTCAAAATAGAAGCTGCAGTGAATTTCTTACAAGAGAGAGCCTGGTGTGATTCTCCTAGAAATATCACAGGACCAGAAATTCAACAAAATCCCATGGGAATACTTTTGAAATTAATTTATCACATTATTCTAAAAGTAGCCGGATGCATTTTCAAATAAAGTAGGCTAGTCCTTGACATTAAAAAACATAAATTTCAATGGCACTAATGACTCGGAGAGTTCTAGAAGCATCTGGTCCAACCCCCTCATTTTATAGATGAGGAAAGGAAGATAATAAGCAAAGTGGCTTTTGCTCAAAGAATACGTAATCAATGTCAGAGCTGGGCTTACAACCCAGGTCTCCTGATTAGGAGTCTAGCACCCTACCAGATTACGAATTTTTTAAAACTGGTAGTGTCTAACCCACAGAAGAGAGGACTCACTTTAGAAAAACCTTACTCTGAAAAGCAGGCTTTGTGTTGGGGCTTGATATATTAATAAAATCAGGGATTTTGAAATGTGTAAGTCTTGTCTGTTACTAATATCAGCCCCCCTTGTGGCCAGATACTCAGAGAAATGACTCAACTTAGATTAACATTTCCCCCGATTTGCAGGAGAACATCTGTTTCTCTTCTTATCATTATATTCACTATGGTCCAATGTCACACTTTGTCTACCGAGATTCTTTCTTTTTAAGACATTCATTTTGAGGAAATAAATGCTTTGTTCATGGAAGGTATTTGAGGTTTATGGTGAATTTGTTCTCATTTTCCTGTTTGTTCTTCAGATAAATCTGGTAATATCTATTCCTCCTTCTTCCTCTTATAAGGTGTTTTGTTATAAATCTCTCTTTTTTATGATTCTCAGTGCCGGCTTCATTTTTTGTCATTAATCCAGACTGACCCAACGCTTAGCTGTCGGTCTTCACTTACTGATTATTTATAACATGTGGATGGTATCCCTCTGCCATTAATTTTTAATGAATTGGTTCTTTAATGCATAGTGTCTAATAAAGGTAATCACCAGAATCCATTGTCTTTCTGCAATGTCCTAGAAACTTTTTTGCATTCTTATAACTATTGAAACCATGGCGCCGGCTTTTCATTTTGACCTCTCAGTACATCTACTCTCAACTTTATTTTTATTATTCAGTGTATGTTACTATATATTACATAATTCTAATAATTATAGATAAATCAAAGAGTCTTGGAATACTTTCCTTGAAGGGCCAGACCTCCACAAGTTGAATAAGTATTCTAGAAAGGTATCTCTTTTTCATATTATGTTGTGCAGTTAGAGACACCCTGAAGAGCTTGGTTACTTGTACATATATCTGGGACAGATCTGACAAATGGACAAAATTTTGGGCCTAGAAACAAATGGGGATGAAGTGGAGAGAGCAGGTTGGATTGCCTTCAGGAATCTAACAAAGAACCTTCAGTGACCCCTGACTTCTCCCAGAAACAAAGGCCCATTTTTTCATCCCAATATTCTATTGACAGGTTTCTTGGGCTACAAGTCATAGAGTACTACATTTTCTAGAGGAGTGAAATTAGGTATTACCCAGAGGCCAACGAAGAACTCCCTGGTGGATGGGAGTTATAACAATATATAACACATAACAAATAAGTAACTTCTGGGTCATGAGGTCAGCAAAAGGTAGTTTAGACTCTCTCTCCTATTCCCACTGACTCTCAAAAACAAACAAAAAACCCAAAGAGGAACTTGGTATCAGATGTGGCACAGTTAGGGCTGAATTAAAAAAAAACAAACAAACAATAAAGTTATTACTTGAAACCCACTATCACCATCACCATTATCATCATTGGGCATTTCTTAAGAGCTTCCTATGTGCCAGGCACTGTAGCAAGAGCTAGGGATTTTTTTTTAAAAGGCAAAAATAGTGTCTGTCATATAATAGGTACTCATTAAATTTTTGCTGGATTGTATTTATTTAGTTAACATGAGTTTTTAACCTTTTTTAGAGTCATGTACCCCACTAGCTGTATGGTAGAGTCAACAGGCCCTTCAGAATCAGGTTCTTAAATGAATAAAATATATAGGATTACAACAGAAACCAATTATATTAAAGTGAGGTGATCAACACATTAAAAAAAAACAAATTTAACTTCATGAACCCCAGGTGAAGAATGACTCCTTTTGTCTAGTATATGCCCTAGAAAGGGCTCTTCTGGGTCATGTGAGATATAATGAGGCACAACACTTTGCCAGCCTTCAGACACCATGCAAACAGCAGTTACTGGTGTTATTTGGAAGCTGAGAGACCAAAATGAAATTAAGTACTCTGAATAGAGCAATCACCCCCTCTCAGACTTTGCACATTTTCCCTTTTAGGTTCCCTCATAAATCAGCTCTTTCACTTTAATGCAGGTCACTTCTATACTCTGTCTGATTTGCAGATTTTTCTAGCTAGCTAGGGTCCCAATCCAAAAGTTCTGCAGAGCTCTTCGAGATCCTGCCAGCCTTTGTGGAATGGGCATTTTGTGGGTGTTTTTTTTAAAGGATTTCAGCTTTGGCATGTATCAGCTCCAAAGGAGTTGGCAACATCCACTCCCTTTTCCCTGTCCCAAGATGGACCCCAGGAACCAAGATTATTTAAAAATCATTACTTGGCTCCTCAAGTCCACCTTGAACTCTCAGGTGTTAAGAGATTGACCTACTGGATTATTGCCCCCAGGACATTTTTGAGCCAAGATCTGAGAGAGGATTGGTGAATTTATATCAAACTGAATTTTATGCCACATAGCTTTAATTAGGCAGTTTTGGGTCCCCCCACCCCCAACCTATAAGGAAAGGCTGCAGCCAGAGAAAGAACTGATAAATAGATGTATAGAATAATTGTGTGTGTGTGTAATGGTGACCATCTCTAGGATGTGGGTGGGGGGAAGAAAAAAATAAAAAAGAAATTTAGATGGTAACTTTGTTATATGTTTAAAAGGAACAGCAAATTAAACAGCAGATTTGCACTTTCATATGTGATCATCTTTTTTTTTATTACACTATTATGGAAATGCCTGTTTTATTCCACAAATTAAAAATAAAATAAAGAAAGAAAAGGCAACCAGGATGGTCATGCTTTGGTATAGACCAGATGGCCTCATGTGCTTAAAGCCCTATGATCGGGGCTGATACAGATGAAAGGGTGAAAAAAAATAGAAATTTGTTCTGTTCAATTCAAGAAAAGAAGGCCCCTTCTCTTTGATACTCTCATCTTCCTCACAATTAGAGGAACCTGTTTTGCTATTCTCAGACATGTCTGCTTTGGACTATGAAGTAACTTGGAAAATTTCAACCCTCCAACTGAAAGAACAAGTACATATTGATGTTGTGAATCCTTTCCAGGCTGGTGGCAGATGCAAGCGCATGTAATCAATCAGTGGGCATCACACATGTGTGCATATTTTATTAAATACCCCCAAGCACGAGACACGCCAGGCACCATACCCAATTAAACTGAAAGATACACTGTAGGACTTGCCAGGAGTCCAAAATCCTGCCAGACCCCTCTGAGATTATGTCCAATTAATCCTGAATATATCTTGTTTGCACATAGTTGTTCATATGTTGTCTCACTCATTGCACTGTGAGCTCCTTGAGTGCTGGGGCTCCTTTGTCTTCCTCTGTGTCCCCAGGCTTAATAAATGCTTGTTGACCTGGCTTGACTTGAGATAAGGCAGAGATGTCATTTCACCAATTAAATCCCAGCCACATGATATAACTGGTCCATATTGTGAACAAGTTCTATCTTAATGATTACACACACACACACACACACTACATATATTCTGCTATCTAACAACCACACATTAGGCTCTGGCTGACAATGACCTTTTTTAGAGCATATCCAAGGATCACTGATTTAGAGCTGTTAGAGGACATTAAGTCCACTCTCTTCATTTCGCAAATGAGGGCACTGAGGCAGAGATTTTCCCCAGGGTTATACAATTAACAAATGGCTGAGGTGGGATTTGAACCAGGTTCTTCCTGATTTCGAGTTTAGTACTCTGACTTCGACATCACACTTCCTCTACAGTGGATCCAAGGGACTATCTGTGATTTACTTGTGTGATGATGATGATGACGATGATGATCTGCCATCAATGCATGAGAACCAACCTGTGATTTTGTCAGTGCAGTGAAATGATGGAAAGAACATTCCCAGAATCTAAACTCCCTCCACCAATGTGGATCAGCAACCATTTTGTCTCTGAGAGTTTTAAAGATTTTCCTGGGGGTACCAAGAGGTTAAGTAGCATTTAGGTAGCTTTTTAACAATTGCAATGCAAAGTCCATTATTTTGTTTGAGTTTCATACCAACTTTGAGAGATGGGTGCTACCGGAACTACTGTCTCCATTTGACTTATGATGAAACTAAGAATCAAGAAAGTCAATGGCTTGCTCATGGTCACATATCTAGAAAATGTCAGACATAGGATTTGAACCCCAGTTTTCCAGACTTCAAGCCAAGCACTATACCCACTACTCCCAAGTTATGTGTCAAGTTACCAAACTGTAAAAGATTTTTGTCTGGGGTTTGGAAATAATTGTTAATTAGAAATTTTTTTTCATGCTATTTGTGGTGACCAAATTTGATCACTGTAAACCAATCTGATGAATCAACTTTAAATGTACATTGCCAACTTTCACTGTTTATTGAAATTTTGAAAAATGGGGTACAAAATTTAGATATCCACTCATATATTGATAATCAAAAGGAAAAATTTCCATGACTTGGAGGAGCTTTGTTAATTATGTCAAAGCAAATTAACCAGGACAATGAAGATACCAGTTAATACTCATTAATTAGCAGATATATAGATAATATCTATATCTGTCTATAAATCTCAATTATTATCTTTGAAAAGGTCACATGGGGGCTTTACATTTTAAATCCACAAAGGGAATTGTACACCTTTTTCTATCTCTGCACTTTTTGAAACACCAGTCATTCTATGATTTAAGCCTTTATGAAAGATCTTTCAACATGTCCTTCATAAAGACTGAACTGTCATCAAAGGATCAGCCAACATTAAAAATGCCTTCAAGTTGAATCAAGCAACCTAGAACTTCGACTGTACCATTATGTTAATCGCTGCCTTGAAGTGGTTATTTATTGTCATATTGCTTATAGGCAATGACTAGATCCACGTCACCAAGAGAAGCATCCTAGAAACAGGCAGGCATTTTCTTTTAAACCAAGGAATAACTTTTCTAATTTGATAAAATGTTCTTTTCAGTTAGAGAAGACTGAATGAAAATATGAAAGTTACATTTAATTTTAAGCTTATTACAGAAATTTATGCACATTCTAAAATCATTAGCTCCTTTTTTTTAACTAGAAGTTGGCTATTAAATTATTAAGCCAAAAATGTCAATTTATTTTGCTCTAATATTTTAATATTGTACATATTTAAAAAGTAGCCCCAGGCACAAAACATATACATATATGAACACACATATGTATATGTGTATAGAATATAAACATACATGCATATGTTTTATATATACATGTAATTTATAGATGTGTATACATGTAGTATATACATGTGTGTACATATACATGTGTACACACATATATACATGCATGCATATATACACAGTGTGGGTGCCATTAAATGTTTAAACTGCCTCTCAAAAAAATACAAGATACTTCCTCCATCACTTTCTTAAGTCTAGATAATGAACAAAACAAAAAATCAAGCCCTGCTTTGTAGTTTTCCAGTTTCCAAGGTGTAAATGCTCACACCGGAAATTTAACAATTGTTATTTGCAAGCTGGTTTAATCTGGCTCCAGCAAGCCCCTGTAATATATCCCTAGATTAGCTAAGAGCCTCTTTTACTGTGTGTGTGTGTGTATGTGTGTGTGTGTGTGAGAGAGAGAGAGAGGCAGGTGGATGTTATTATTCAGCTCTTCAGTTGTGTTTGACTATTCATGAGCCCATGGGCTCGTAACACACCAGGTTCTTCTATCTCACAAAGTCTATCTAAACTCATGTTCATTGCTTCCATGACAGTATCATCCTCCGCTATCTCTTTCTCCTTTTGCCTTCAATCTCTCCCAACATTGAAGTCTAGATATATCTATACACTTATAGATGTATCTATAGACATATATAATTATACACATTTATGTATATACTTTTGTGTATATGTGTATGTATATCTATTTTTTCTAGTAATACTAATTTTCCTGTCCCTAATTCCCCCATCTAGAGCTGAGATTTATGAAGTAGACGCTGAGGTTTCTTTCCCCGTTTCACTTTGTAATCCAAAGCTTTAAGTGCATATTTCAATTCAATTCAGAAAATATTTCTGAATAAAATCAAGCATTTATTATGTGCCTACTATGTGTCAGGTACATAGGCTTATTGAATCCTACTGCAATTAATTCTCTATAATTAGTCCTATCCGTTAACTATGAGATATAATAACAAAACCTGAGTTCTGTTTGATGGAGAAATCTTTTGTTACCTTCCTTCCATGGTGTTCTTCTCTCCCCCCACCTCTTCCTTCTTATCCCCTATCACTCCCACATATCATATTCCAAAGCAGAACTCATTTACGCAACAAAAAAACTTAGCCCTGCTCTGAGACACAGGCCACTTAAATTTGAGCTTCCTCCTACACTTCTTGCTGAAAATTCATTAGCTGTTTTTATGCACTAATAGATTTTTTAAAATGTGTATGTTGCTGTATTAGCCATGTTTTATAAAAATATGATAAAGATAAAAAAACATGAAAAGGTAAAGACTTGTTTGCCAAGTTTTTCATTGATACAGTACTTATCTCTGAAGAGTTTTTCATATGTTGTCTGTTTCTCACATATCCTTTAAAGCAGGGTTTCTGAACCAGGCAGCCCACGAACAAAGATGGGAAAAATTAACAAAAGTTACGTCTTTATTTTCACTCACAAATGTTGAAAGGGATATGGAAAAATTGGGACACATTCACTGTTGGTGGAAATGTGAACCGATCCAACCATTTTGGAGAGCAATCTGGAATTACACCCAGAGTTATTAAACTGAAGCTTAGCATTTTTTCCATTATTCGTTCAAAAAAATTATTCTGAAAAGATCCATTGGCTTCACTAGACCGCCACAGGGATTTATCGAGGCGCACACACACACACACACCCTAAGAACCCCTACTTTAAAGGAAAGACATCCCCACATTTCAAATTAGGTCACTGCTAAAAAATTGAACCATTGAGAAACAACATACTAGAATTCTAAATTTCACAGCAGGTGTTTAAAATAATATCATTTCATTAGGAGCTTTAATCCATAAAAATCCAACTTCTTGTGTAGGTGCTTTTATTTTTAAAACGCTCTCTTTGAAGCAAACAAATAGAAAACAATATCCTGACTAGCTTAAAGGTAGGACAGTCTGAGAGAATCTAATAAGAAATCATGTTAGGAGGAAGGAGAGCATCTTTCTTGTGGATGAAAGCTAAGGTCTCAGACTATGGCCATAACCCCAAAAGGGTGCCAGAGAAAAACAATCAGGAATTACTGATCTCCTGGGAACAGCTGCAGATCAATGGAAATCACTTTCAACTGTAACCTCCGCCACCCTGAATAACACCTTCCCCCCCGCCAAAGAAAGAAAACACTGCAAGAACTTGAAAAAACAGGAGATTGTAAAGTACTTCAATTCAGTCTCCAAGGCCTGAAAACGTTAGACAGCTTGAAGAACTTGAATAGGAAGGGTTGTTTTTTAAGTTCTTTTTCTTTGGAAGCGGGAAGGCAGTGCAATTGCAGTTAAGTGACTTGCCCAAGGTCACACAGCTAGTGTGTCAAATATCTGAGGTAGGATTTGAACTCAGGTCCTCCTGACTCCAGGGCTGGTGTTCTACTCACTGTGGTTTTTTAAGTTCTTAATACCTGCACCTATCATTTTCATACTGTTTATTTTCTTGGCTAATAATTATGGCATACAATTAAATCCAATTTGCATTTATTAAGCTTCTACTAGAGACAAAGCACTTTCTATTAAGGACTCATAGCCACTTCACCATCTCTCATGTCTCTTCTAATTGGCCTCTCTGTTCCAAGTCTCTCTCTCTCCACTATATACCCTCCATTCAGTTACCAGTGTTCTTCCTTATGTGTGAGCATGGTTATTCCCCTACTCAGTAACCTAAGACTCCCTATGACCTCCAGAATATAAGAGCCTGTTTGGCATTTAAAGCCCCTCACTACCTAGCCCCTTTCTGTATGAGGCTTCATACACTTTGCTGTCCTTCACACACTTGATAGAAGTGATGCTGGCCTTTTTACTGCTCCTCACAGGATACCCCATCTCCAGATCTGACGTTTGTACTAGCTATCTCCATGCTCAGAATGATGTCCCTCCAACTAGCTTCCTTCCAGACTCTCCCCTGGTCTTTTCTCTCTGAGATCATCTTCCATATAGTCTTTGCATATTGTCTTCATTAGAACAGGAACTTCTTGGGAGCAGACACAACGTTTTTTGCTTTTCCTTGGAGAGGTTGGTAAGAGCAGCAGAGAACTGAGCTGGTCTTGAAGTGAGGGGCAGAATGTGCCTGTTTCCCATCTCGATCTTGGTTGTCACAGGTATACGAAAAAACCCGGGTACCCTGATGGAGACGGTGGACCAGGAAATAACGTATTCTAGAGGAAGCAAGGTTTCCCTGTTATGCAATATGAGAGGAAGAGGCACAGATGGCAGGATGGAAGGCTCCTTGTTAATGACAGGAGTGTGGAAGGAGGCGATTCAGATATGACTGCTCTGCATAATCAACTCTGGACTATTTGATTTTGTGCATCAGTGGTAAATTTTATACCCCATGCCAATTCGACCGTCCTACTTCGAATAACCAAAGCAAAATCCTATTAGTATAGAACCTCAGACACTTGAAATGCTGCACAATCTTCCCCCAAACTGTTTTCCAGACTTTTTTGGGTCATCACTTCCTTTCCTACTTTCAGTCCAGCCAAAGGAGTCTATTTGATTCCTCGATTTTTCATTCCATTTATCTGCTTCGGTCCCTTTATCTATAAACTCCTTGAAGATCAGGGACTTTCTTGTGCAATCTTCGCACTGTGCCTTACATAAATTAATAACATAATAAAAATTCCTCAAATTCAAGATCAGAACTCATCATTTTTGTTCCCTTCAAGTGTTCTGAATGCAATAAAGAGAACAGTATTCACCTCACCTGCAAGATGGACCATCCTCCTCTAGCAGAAGCAACACTAGGCTTAGAGTCAAGGATGTGGTTGAACCCTGCCTCTGCTACTCATGACCTGTGTATTGCCTATCACTGGCCAGATCACCCAATCCTTCTCAATCTCAATTCGTTTGTATGTGAACTGAAATTAACTTTCCAAAGTACTACATAAACATAAGCAGGGTCCATACTACAAGCACAATATAAGTGGGTAAAAAAGTGAACATATAAATTATGTATTGTAGACAGTTTCAAACAATTGTGAAATAATGTTATTTGCACTCAATACATACACTGAACTGAAATCTTCAGGGAGCTGTAACCCCAACGACTCAACTAGGAATATAAGGAAAACCTGGCAAAATTAATCTAGGGTTTCATTGTATCACATATTCTATTCTGAAAAGGTCATTAGGTATCTTAAAAGGCAGGAGATGTCTACTAAAAATTTTGTATTTTGGACTTAAATCGTTGCAAGGAATATAACACTTTACAGCAACTTAACTACAAGTTTTTCTAAATGCTTCTACATCATAGCGTCACAATCTTTCTGCTTATTTTCTATTTCAGGGACACGTCTTAAGATCTCTGAATGACATCCATATTTTTGGTTAAATTTCAAAATGATTTATTAAGGCTTTTTTAATTCAAGTACAAAGAGTACCTCTTGGTTTGTGGCTGAGTGGTTAATTTTTTTCATAGAAGCAGTAAATCAGAATATTGAACATAAAACATGTCCTTCACAGATATTTGCATTACTCCAGTTTCACACAAATATAGTTGTATTCTGGAACCTAAGATTGCAAGCCAAACTTTTATCTGTAACGAGAATCCTGAGCCCAGCCATAAGTTTGTTGAAATGAATTAAAAGCAAATAACTATATCTGTAAAGATATAATTCAGAAAAAAAGTTATTTCTAAGTTAACCACATCCCCATTATCAATTAACAATGACTTCCTAGCGACTAGGTTGGGTATGCAAAACATTTACATTAATATTTGCAAAAATTAAGCAGGCACATGAAGGCTGAAAATATATGCCAATTCTAGGAAGAACGAGAACATGTAAATCACTATACATCTACTATGTACCATTGGTACCTGGTTACTGGCTATGGCGTGAATAAGAAAAAAAAATTGTCAGAAACGGAAGAGACCTCCGGGATACTCTAGTCCAATTCCCTTTTATTTAATTTCAAAAAATGAAGACCTGCAAAGTAGCTACTGCAATACCATTTCCCCCAGAAAACCACACAAGAATGGCATTTCTCAAAATGAGAATATTCATTAGAATACAAAACCCATAAAAAAAACAAACACCTTTTTTCCCCAGTCTAGGCAAAGAAAAATGTCAATGAACGGCAGTCACACTTGGAAGTACCATTGACTTCAAGCATCAAAAAAGAAACTGAAGGAAAAGGAAGAGTCCCCAACTTGACCCCAAGGCGAAACTTTCCAAACAAGTCATCGTTACTTTCCTCACTGCGCATTAACACAACACAAGCGCAGCGGCTCAGTGATGGGCCCCGGGCCATCCCGGGAACCTCGGTACCCACCCCACCCAAGCCTCCCACACCGCCCCGGGGCACCCGCCGGGCCCGCAGCACAATTGGGGGCGGAGGGGAGGGAGGGGCCGGCGCCCCGCGCTCAGGGGCCTCTCGGGCCCAGCTCCTGGGCCGGCTCACGGTACTCTGCCTCTTTGAATAAGGCCTCGGGGTCTCTGGCCAGGAAGCCCAGGAAGTCGTGCAGGTGGCCGAAGAGCAGCACCAGGCTCTTGTCGTCGAAGTGCGTCTGCGACATCATGGCCCCGAGGCGTACGAAGAGGCGCAGCAGGTGCGGGCCGCCGTACAGACGCGACACGGGCTCGTCGGGGTGCGCGGCCAGCACACGGTCGTGCTGCGGCCGCTCGGTGTCGTACAGCAGCTGCGTGCCCAGCAGCACGTTGAAGTAGGCGCGGATGCCGGCCACCAGCTCCTCGGCCGCGTACTCCAGGCTGTCGCGCCGGGCCTGCGCCTGATGGAAGGCCACGTACTCGTCCAGGATGGCGTCCACGCTCTTGGCGGCGGGCACGGTGAACAGCCGGCCCTGCTGGATCACCAGCTCCCAGTCGCGAACCAGCAGCGGCTTCAACTCGGCGGGGATCTGCAACCGCGGCTCGGGGCGCGCGGCGGCCGGCGCGTCGCTCCTGGAGGCCTGGACCCCGCGGGCGCGGCGCCGATGCGGGGGCTGCGGGGGGTCCCGGGCCGAGCTCGTGCTGGGGCCGGCGCCGCCGTCGCCCCCGCCCGTCTTCTGCTTGCCCTTGCGGGTCTTGCGGCCTGGTCCGGGATTGGGGGCCTCTGCGGAGGCGGCGGCAGCCGCGGCCGCCTCCGCGCCCGCAGCCGCGCCGGAGGTGGAGGTGGCGGGGGCCGCGGTGGAGGCCGCGGGGGCTGCAGCCGAGGCCGAGGTGGAGGGCGTGATGCGAATGTTCTGGAAGAGCGTCTCCACGTGCTTCTGCTGCTGCAGCGAGGCCGCGCCACCGCCCCTGCGGCCCGGGCCCCCGCCCCGCGCCCGACCCTCGGCCAGGTGCTCCTGGTTGGCCCGCTGCAGGTCGCGCTGCTTCTGCAGGTTGGCCTCCGAGTACTTGAGCACGCGGCTCTCGGGCACCCACTCGTCCCAGTTCTTGTTCCAGCCGCTGTAGTGGATCAGGTAGCGCACCTGCTTGTCCTCGGTGGCCGCCTTGAGGCACTTGGCCTCGTACAGCAGCGGCCCGTGGAAGCACAGCACGCGCTCGCCTTCCTGGAACTCGGGCTTCAGGGCCTGCTTCGGAGCCATGGCTGGGTTTGCGGCAAGGGCGCAGCCGGGTGGCCGCGGGCGAGCGAGGTCTGGAGAAGCGGGACTCGGACCCGCTGCGGAGCACGACCCACCCTGCTGCTGCCTCCTCTGCTGCCTGAGGCTCGAATGGCAGCGCAGGCTCAGAGTGGGCTGTGCCTAACGGCGGCGGAGGCGGCCTCTGCGCAAACGCCCTGTATATTGACCTCTGGTTGCCCCGCGGCGCAGGCGCGGTATAGGATGCCCCCGGGGTTGCAGCCAAGGGCAAGCAGAGACAAAGCTCCTTCCTACAACCCGGGGCCCTACTTAAGGACTGAGTCCCTTCGGCGCCTGCGTAGCTCAGACTCTCTCCCGCCACTTGCTGCTGTTCTGCCCGGACTTCTGCTAAACGTTGCCTTTTGCAAAGCTTGCAAGAGCAGTACGGATTCCCTCTCTGAAGGGACCAGTGCAAGCAAAGAACCAGAGCGGGAGCGACCCCAGCAGCGCAGGGTCGTTCAGAAAACAAGACGCCTGCCCACTGCCACGCCAAAGTAAATAACGGCAGTGTGGCCGGAGACTTCACTCCTTGTCCACAGAAGGAAACTAAAACTTAAATAGCTTGGTTAGATTCCCGAGGGATTCGAACCCAGGACTTGTGACTCCAGAGGCAAGGGTTCTGATGCTTAAAAGTGCACCAAAGTTTGCAAAACACTAAACATGCATCAACGTGTTATCTGCTGGGCAATACCATGATGTAGATGTTATTGTCCCCATCTTAGAGATGGGTAAACTGAGGCCCAGAACAAAGCGGCTTATCTCGGGTCACACTGCTAGATTCCTCGGCTCTAATTTGGGCATCCTCCCAGGCCACAGCTGCCTCTAAATGATACGCCTGGAACTTGTCCCTAGGGTTTTTTTTACCCCTACCTCAAATCTAATGCCCTTTTCCCTCCATCAAACGCTGTGGTAGGCTCTCAAGATCAATGATGCTTTCAGGCCAAATTTCCTAAAATGTGGAAGGCATTTCTTGGAGGGCACGGCTAAAAAAAACTAAATAGCCCCAGTGTCTCGAGGACAAATTAGACTGGGTGGGAGGGAGATCAGCCTTCTCTGCCTTGAAGATCAAGAAACTTGGGTCCAAATGCCCTCTTAGATTCTTATTTAGTCTCAGCCTCAGTTTCCTTCTCTGTGGAATGGGTATGTGACCATTCTTGCATCCATTGCCTCCCAGCAGAGTTGTTATGAAGAAAGCCCTTTGCAAATCTCAAAGTACCCTATAGATGTGAGTTACCCTTTCTAATAGATACTATCCATCATTTTCCCCCTAGAGGAAGCCTCAGCTAACTTCTTCCCTTCCTGTGGGTTGGAAGGATTTCTCTGGTTCTCCACTAACAGTAATCCCTCCCTGCTGTGAACCTCAGAACCTAGCATTCTGATGAACTTTCACCTGTGGAATGCAAATTAAATTTTGATTAATTATCCCCCTGTATCTCCACCTAGGGCAGCTAGGGGGTTTGGAATCAGGATGATTCATCTTCATGAGTTTAAAAACGGCCTCGGACATTTACTAGCTGGGTGACCCTGGGAAAATCCCTTAACCCTGTTTGCCACAGTTTCCTCATCTGTAAACTGAGCTGGAGAAGGAAATGGCAAAACACTCCAGTGTCTCGAAAACCCCAAATGGGGTCACGAAGAGTCAGACACGGCTGGAATGACTCAACAGCAAACACAAGTCTCCACCACCCAATACGTCCATTCTGGGTTGTAAGCCTTCAAAAGAACCCCAGAATCTCAGAGCTGGACCGTGTCTCTGCAGTCGGGCGATCCAACCCCTTACAGAAAAATCATTTCCCGCTAAACTAAACTATAAATTGTCTGCCCGGGATGGAAGACCTGGGGAGAGGGAATACACTATCTTCTTGCGTGATCCATTCTGTTTATGCACATCTCTAATTGTCAGGAAGGTCAGCCTAACAAAGAGCCTAAAATTACCTCTCTATGTGTCCCAACTACTCTTCCTGCTTCTGCCCTCTGGGGTCCAACACAACTGTTTTTCTTCCCTGGGAAAGAACTTCCCGATACTTGAGTATTCTCACATTTACGTACTCCTCTTCCCCGCCCCCCCACCCCCCACCCCGACTTCTCTCCACTCCAGTTCTTTCAACCAGGCTTCATAAGAGTGAGACTCAAAGGCCAGATTGCTTTCCTCTGGACGCTTTCTGGCATATCCTTGTTTTTCCTAAACTTAGGTCCCTGGAAGTGAAAGCACAGTTCCGGATATGATCTGCTCAGGACTGAGTATGGGGATTAGCCAGGGGCTCTCACCAACTTTATGGAAAGCTTTGCCTTAATGCTGCCCAAGAATGAATGAGCTCTTTTGATTGTCCTATCAAACTAATAATTCCAATTACTTTCAAATAATCCGTCGAAGCTCCCATATTTTTTTTTTAAATCAGAATTGCTGTCTAAAAATCAACCAATTAACTAACATTTCACTGGCTTCTACTATGTGCTAGGCATTGGGAGTACCAAAAAAAAGAATGAAAAAATCCTTACTCTCAAAGAGCTTACATCCTAAGTATGGAGACAATAAGCACATGGAAATAGATATGAGCGAAGAAAAAGGAGGCAATTGCAAGGTAATTTGGAATGGAAGGCACCGTGACAGTGGATAGGACAAAGGACTTGGAGTCCAGAAGACTGGGATTCAAATTCTGCCTCAATCACTTAGTAAATGTGTAGCCTTTGGAAATTCATTTAACCTTTCTGTGCCTCAGTTTCCTCATGTGCAAAATGGGAGTGTATTATAGCAAATGAAATAACATTTGTAAGGCAGTGATGTACAAATCTTAAAGCGCTATACAAATGCTATTATTATTAATAATTATTCCAATAGGTGGAGGTGAGGAAGAAGTTCTGCCAGGCAGAGGAGACAATTTAAATATAATTGATAGTATTAATTATTTGTTATTAAATTAAACAATAATAATGAGATTAAATTAATATTATTAAATGAATATAAATGCCATAATTCCAATAATATTTCATTAGATGAAGGCAAGGGAGTTCATGCCAGGCATGGGAGGCAGCTAGTTTAAAAATAAATGTTATTATTCATTAAATATTATTAAGTTAAATTTAATAAATAAGAATTAATATTAAATATAAACTCTATTATTATTAATAATAGACTATGGCCTGTTTCCTCCTCTGTCAAATAGGGATTATAATAACACCTGCCTCACAGCATTGTGAGGTTCGAGGGAGGTAACACATGGTAAGCCATTTGCAAACCTTAAAGCTAATATACAAGTTAGCTATTCATTCATGTGATAAAGAAAACAAGAGAGTTTACATTGCATTCTATAGGCAATATTTTTTTAAGGAGTGTGAGAGGAGCTGACTTGATTCTAGGCTTTAGGGATCTTTTTGGAAGCGGGCAGGAAGATGCTGTATTGTGGGAAGACACGGCAGTGAGCCCAATTAGGAGTATATTACAATAAAGTAGGTGGCTCTGCAGTGGATAGACTGGTGGGTCCAGAGTCAGGAAGACTCATCTTTGTGGGCTCAAATGTGGCCGCAGACATTTACTAGCTGTGTGACTCTGGGCATATCATTCAACTGCCTCAGTTTCCTCATCTGTAAAATGAGCTATAAAAGGAAATCGCAAATCACTCCAGTATCTTTGCCCAGAAAACCTCAAACGGGGTCACAAAGAGTCGGATATGACTGAAACATCTGAACAGCAACAAAGTTGTTAGACATTCTAAGGACTGGAACTAAGGTGGAAGAATGAAAGAACAATGGTGCATTTTGACAAAAAGCAAGAAAAAAAATGGGAAGATGACTGGGTTTGGAGGAAAAGATGATGAGTTGGGTTTGAAACATGTTGAGTTTTAGATAAATGCTGAGTATACCGCTGGCACAACCAGTTTGAGATGTCCACAGAGGAATCAGTTGTGACAAACTAAAGCTCAGGACAGACTGGAGCTGGAGATACAGATGTATGAACAGTTTTCATAGAGGTTATACTGGAATCCATGGGAGCTGATGAAGTGTGTGTTTATGTCTGGCGGGGCGCAGGAGGGTAGAAAGAGGGAGGGAGGAAGGAAGGAAGGAAGGAAGGAAGGAAGGAAGGAAGGAAGGAAGGAAGGAAGGAAGGAAGGAAGGAAGGAAGGAAGGAAGGAAGGAAGGAAGGAAGGGAGAGATAAGGCAAGGAAAGGAGAAATAGAGAAGAGTGAGAGAAAAAGAGAAAAGAGAGAGATTTAGACAGGAAACCAGAGACAGAGACAGGTGGACATAGACAGCCAGCCATAGGATGATGAGAAGAAGACCCAGAACAGAACTTTAAGGAACGACCATAATGAGGGTGAATGGTATGGATGATGAGTCTGCAAGGGATACTGAGGAGTAGTCATTAGGCTGGAAGAAAAACAGAGAAGAGTGTGACAAAAACCCAGAGATAAAGGAACACCCAGGAGGAGAGGGCCGTCAGCAATGCCGAATGCAGCGGATAAGTTGGGAAGGATAAGGACCAAGAAAAGACCATCAGACTTGGCAATTAAGAAATCAGTGGTAATTTGAGAGAGAGCAATTGCACCTGATGAAATTGGAAGCCCCACTACAAAGGGATGAGGAGGAGTGCGAAAAGAGAAAGTGAAAGCGAGAGGTGTAGACAGCTTTTTCAAGAATTTTGTCTGGGAAAGAAAGGAGAGGGATAGGACAATAGCTTGAGCTAATGCTAGGGTCTAGGGAAAGTTTTTTAAAGAAAGTTTGAAGTCGTGAAACCAGTAGAAAGGGAAAGGTTAAAGATTAGGAGGAGAAAAGGGGTGTGTGTGCATGGTTATGGCTGCAATCTGCTGGAGACAATAGAGAGAGTGGGATGAGATGCACATGTGGAGGGATTGGCTTTGGCAAGGAGAAGCCCACCTTGTTAGACACTGAAAGAGCTGACGAGGTCACCAATGGAGGGTGTAGAGAGGGAAAGAGAGGCAAAAAGGGCCAGGATGGAGCCTGTGGGGAAACACCCACAGTTAGGGGCATGCTTTCTTCATCTGTCATTTACTTAGTTGATTTCTTAAACACCAGGTTAAGACTTTACATCTAAACTTTCTATATCTCGTTATTAAGTTCAACCCAATGTTCTAGCCTGTCAAGAGCTTTTTGGATCCTGCCCCTGTCATCTAGTTTGACAACTGTCCCTTATAGCTTCCTGTAGCTTGCAAACTTAATAAGCATGCTGCCTGTACCTTTAAAGGTCCATGTCATCGACAAGCATGCAGAATTACAGAGTGCCCATCAAAGGGCCTGGGGCACCCCACAGATGGCTTCCTTCCAAGGTGATGTGGAATGATTTGCAGCTAATTTCTGAGTAGGTCCATCAACCAATTCCATTATTGTACTATTGTCTCTTCCACATCTCTCAATCCTTGCCACAAAAAGGGAGGAAACACTTTATGAAACGCTTTGCTAAAAATCTAGGTAAGCTATATCCACAGCCTTTCTCGAATATACCAGTTGAGCCACCCTGGAAAGAGAAAAAAGACCAGTGTGTTGCAATGTCTTCCTGAAGAAGCCATCCATGCTGGTTCTTTGTGCTTTCTGCTTCCTTCTCTGACTGTTCATTAACTCTATCCTTTCTGCACTCTTTTATAGTGTAGGGACCATGTCCTTCATCTCCTCCTCCTCCTCAGCACTTAGGATAATGCCTGGCATAAGATGCGTTTTTAATAAACATTGCCTGAATTGAATTGAGCAAGTTTGAAATGGAGCCAACTTCAGGTGAATGTATGTCACTGCCAAGTGCCAATGGCTAAGTTCAAGGTTGAATGATAGGTTCCATTGCGTGCCTTCATGTACTAAAGGACTGTCCACTTTCTTTCTTCCCTCCTAAAAAAGGCATTAGCCAGACTTTTATTGCTGTAGCTTTATTACATCAGAGATGCCAATTCATAAAACTCAGGTTAAAAATTATTTATGTTAAAGCAATTTGGCCTAAATTATTGTAAGTTTTTTCTATCTTCAGTGAATGCTAAGTTCATTAGTATGTATTTCCATGCACAAGTATTTGACTGTGATCCAGAGAGCTTCCTCCCTCAATTTTCAGTTGTTTATACAACACTGCATTATCGCTGAAACATGGGCTTCACTCTCTTTCAAGACTTGCCATCGATTCTGAGCATGGCAGACCTCAAATGTGGGCAAAGTTGTGCTGGTCTCATACATGGGGGAGTTTACTGGTTGCTGAGAAGACCCCTCTGACTCCACCCTCCCTTCCCACCCCCCAAGGCAAAAACCACTTTACAAGTTTACTTTGGTATCTGGGCTTTCATGATTAAAAATTCATTACTTTGCTTTGAATCACTAGGAGTTCTTTTGAAAAAAAAAAAAAAGTACTGCTATGAGGAATAACTTGATGCACTTGTCAGTCATTCATGCCTTCCTCTGAATACATTTATCAGGCCATTTTTGTCCAAGACAGAATCAGGGAGCTGAAGGAAAGTGAATTGGAGTAAGAGAAGAGGGAGATAGAAAAAGAATTGGGGTTGGGTGGACGAAGCACCGGTTTTGACCTCGGAGGACCTGGGCTCAGATATTTACTCTGATATTTACTATCTATATTACCTTGGGCAAGTCACGACATTTCTGTGGGCCCCCATTTCTTCAGCTATAAAATGAAGGGGGTAGACGCCTTGTGAAGTCTGCCATGGTGGGTTAGAGATCTGGGAAAGACCTCAGAGACTACCCATGCTCAGAGAATTAGAACTAGGAGGGCGTCTTGAGGTTGTCTGGTCCAATATCCCCCCTACCCCTTCCCAAGAATTAAAGTGACCTGCCCAAGGTCACACAGGTGGTCAGAGAGTCTGTATGAGATTCTCGAGTCTGCATTCTCACATCCAGTGCTCCTTACCGATGGATTAGAATCTAATCCAACCCATTCTTGTACAATAGTTCTGTCTACAATTTACCTAAGAAACTTCTGCTTCATTTTTCTTATGACGCATAATCATCTATTGGTCATGAGGGTCAACATTCATTCAATTAATATTTGTACAGCTGGCTTGATATAAGATGTGCTATTCTAGGTAGTGTGAGACCTAGAGAGAAAACGCATATTAGAAAAAAATTCTAGAACTTAATATGGAAGTCAAAGAGAGAAGGACAAGGTACCTCTAGAATGAGGGCATTGGATAACTTCTCGATTAACCGTGTTACCTCAGCTCAGCCCTAGTTTTGAGTCTGAAACGCAATATGCCTTATGAGTCTTTAGTCATGAACCCATCTAATTGCCCCTCTCAGTCATCCCTTCAGGTGTCCAACAAATCAATATTGAATTTTATCTTTGTTCTTTTGTACCCCATTTCCCATCTTGATTCTTGCTGATTTCTTGGCACATAGAGGTATAAATCTAGCCTGATTAGTTCTAAGCTAATGTTTCAGGAAGATAATAGGTATTCATTAATGCTATTTTTCATAATTTTCTCGCATCCATGACCTTTGAGTAACTGTTCCAGCTCTGTTTATGAAAGTTGAAAAATTCCCTGACACAAAATTTACCTGTTGTTATGCAACCTTCTGATCAATATTTCAAAGATTAAGTCCTATTAAGTAGAAGAATCTGTACTTGATTGAGAGTTCAAATAATCCTAAGACCTTTAGAGATGCATAGTTTGAAATAAATAGAGGGCAGATGAACATTTTCCAATTTTGAAACCTTTCCATCATCCATCAGCTGAAAAGCAGGCATTCCACACATACTAATCAGTGAATCAACAAACATGAGTTTATTAAGCACATATCATGTGCCAGCCACCATGCTAAACACCCAAGCCGGGCCACATCCTCAGAGTCCATCTGCAATGAGCTGAAGGTTATTCCTACATATTCGGTAGCTGAATCATTCTTAAATTGTTTCATATTTAACTTTGGGTTGCATAAACAATCTACAATCACAAAATCCTAGACCTTGACGGGTCAAGGTCTTAGAAGTCAAAATGGACCTGAAGAGGGATCAGTCTGACAATATGCCTGATCATCCATGCCTTGAGTGATGGAGAGCTCATCCCCTCTCACAGTAGCCTATTTCCCTGTTGGAGAGCTCAGATTGTTAGGTTTCCTCCCTTATATGAAGTCCACACTTGGGTCCTTGTGATTCATGCCCACCATTCTTAGTTGTGCTCTTGGGGATCAAGCAGTCTGCATATCTCTTTTATGGGTCAGAGCTTCAAAAACTAGCTTGCTGTCACCATGGTAGTAGGATGGAAATAGCTTTGGATACTAAAAGGAACTGAGTTCAAAGCCTTACCTCCTGTCTGACCTTGGGCAGATTACTAAACTCCTCTAGGCCTCATCTATAAAATCAGTGGGGTTTGGAACAAATACCTAGGAGATCCCTTCTGGCTCTAAATCTCTGATACTCCAGTCTCCCCTAAGTCTTCTCCAGGCTAATTATCCTGTTACTTATATAGTACACTTTGAGGCTTCCTCAGAAGCCCTGATAACCGGTATTTTTCAACGAGCCCTGCACAAGGGGAGTATCCAAGAGACCAGGAGCTCTATCTCTGTTCATCGTGTTTTCTGTAAAAGAATATTGGTCTATTCTGGACTTTGACTGGCCAAGGCCAAAGCATTGCACATACTGGCTGGAGTAACTTGTAGCAAATCCATCCACTTTGTCTGAGGTATGATCATTGCATTTTCATGAATTGTAGTTGGGAACCCTTAAAAAACAATCAACAACCACAAGAAAAAAAATACAAACTCAAGAACATTTCTTTTTATCCCCATGCAAATTCTGATGCGTTTGCCACATCACGTCTCAGCAGTGACTCCCGTTCTGAATTCGTCAGGAGGCAATTTTTGTGCCAAGGCAGTGCCTGACAGTCAGGTTGTTTTCAATTCCAAATACCATTGTCATAAGTTTGTCCAGGATTGCCCGTCTGGATCTAAGGAAGGCATCATTTCTGTAACCAAAATTCGAAAGCCCACTGCCTGATGTCGGACTGATGCCGCTACCTAACGTATTTGTCTCTTTTCTTTCCCCGTTCTTTTTCTTCCACAGTTGATATAAGAATAAAGCTGCAGATGAAATCGTCTCATTAGGATTATTTGAAAACATTTAATAAAGGGAACATTGTACTAAATCCGGATCCACAAAAAGCCATGGTCTCTCTGAATTCATATCTTTTCTTCAGGTTCCAAACAAGAGTTAATAGAACAAGTCTAACATGATCTCTCCTCTCTTGGGCAAAGAAAAACCAACTTTCATCTCTTCTGACCACTTGTCACTTTCCTCTTGTAATGGATGACAGAAAGGAGAGGAAAATCTGATGAAATATATTTCAGTAAACTTTTGTCCAATCGTCCATGTTTATTACACACAAATTTGCATCCTAATTGATCATAGTTATTGAATTCAATAGCAAATTACACTGCTTAGAAACACATCCTACAACACGAGCCAGATTATCTTTTTGTACGACATCGTATAGCCACCGTTTCAACAGCAGCTTTTTTTGTGCCTTCCTAGTAAGGCACAGAATTTACTTAACAGGGTGAAGCAATGGGGAAGGATCATACCTAGGAGGGAGGCAGTATTTGCAAGGACCTCAAACTTCATGTTGCAAAAGCTCATCTTCTCAATGCAAATATTCTCCCCCTGAGGTTCTATGACCTGCAATCATAGAACAAGATGAACTTGGAAGATTCAAAAATAAAGCTGACCTAAAATGCAGGAGGAAATCACATTATTGGTATGGGTAGTAATGACTTCTCGGCAAGAACTGATAGAAAAGTCATCAATGACGTGTTGTAATGGTAATCAGGGTGGGGCTTTTTGCTGTTCTTCTCTTAAGTGCCTTTAATGATTCTTGCCTTTTAAATGTAATGGCCAGCAAAATGGGACATCTTACAGTTCTTTGTTTGACTGGGGCAGGTACTGTGGGATTTTTTGCCTTGGAGTCATTGAATCGTATATGATATGATCCTAGGGATGAGGAACTTTCACATACTCAGCCTGGGTGAGGACAGAGCCCTCAGGGCTCTGAACAGGATATAATTGAGGGGAGCTTGGTGTTTGACTTTTGGGGGCTCATTCACAGAAGGAGTGTTGAGATTCTGGGCAAGCCATTATAACCGTCCCCTGGTTTTTCTAACCCAGACCCATTGGTTCTTCTCTGGTAACTTGGAATTGCAATTTGAATCAGACAAGGTCTGTCTGTTGATTTTTGTAATTTCTGTTTGTATTTGCCTTGAAGTTTAGGGGGCTGATCTTTTCCCCCTGAACTAAGCAAATGATATATATCTATATAGATATATATCTATATAGATATATATGTATAGATATATATGTGCATATATATATCTATACATATGTATGTATAGATATATAGATAGATATAGATATAGATATATAGATATATAGATATATAGTATGTGTATATATGTATTTGTTTGATTAAACTGAGATTGTTAATCCCTTGAAGTTGCTTTCCTTAGAAAAGCAGATCAAAAAACCTGTGTTGGCTGCTGTGTGTGTGCTAGCCAGATTGTTCCTACACTTGTATGACCACAGGAGGAGGTAGACTGTTCATGTAGCAAAACTGAGGTATAAGAGACAATCAAAAGATAGTTACTAAGCATCTGCTATTCACCAGGCCATGTACCAAGCAACTGGGATACAAAGAAAAGTAAAAACAGTTCCTGGCCTTAAGGAGCTCACAGGATGATGAAGAGACAACCTACAAACAACTATGTATGTACAAGATATATGCAAGAAAAATTGGAAATAATCTCAAAGTATTAAGTAAGTATTAAGGAAGTTTACAATTACAATTACAATTACAAGTATTAAGGAAGATGGGAAAGGCTCCTTAAAGAGGACAGGATTTTAGATTTGAAAGAAGCCACTTAAGCCAGGAGGTAGAACATTCCAGGCATGGAGGACAATCCCTCAAATGTCCAGAGCTGTCAGGTAGAGTATCTTGTGTGAGGAATAGCAAGTGTCACTGGATCAGAGTATGGACAAGGGAGTATTTCTACAATTTATAACTCAATGACTTAGAGATGTCCAGAAGTAGAATGGGCTGCCCCAGGAGGTAATGTGCTACTAACTTTAGAGATCAAGAGAAGGCTGGATGACCACTTGTCAAAGATACCCAGGTATCTCTGTTCAGGTTGATATGTCTAAGAATCTGAATTTTTTTGTGTTGTTTTTATGTTGATAGAATGTCCAAGTGGTCATACCTAGTGGGCTATTGGAGACTAGAGTGTGGGAGAAAGGTCAGGGCATCACACTGAGAGTTGGCCATCTTCTTAGGAGTCAAATGTTCTTTTCAGTAGTTAGAATTGCCTCCTTTGTGAGTATCCTTTCAATTGGCCATAAATGTACTATATAAATGGGGATTATATAAGGGGCCCCAATGTATTATAAAGTAGAGATATGTGGCACATAAAAATAAAACTCTACTCTCATAAATTTGACCCATAACTAATATTCTAGCTTTAAGAAACATTAAAAATGCATTTTGCATGCCTTCTTGGATTTCACGGGGCTTTTGGAAGATCATTTGGATGGCCCATTGTCTTATAAAACTTGTCTAAGGAAGCTTATCTATTCTGATTAGTTCCCTTGGAGCCAACAGCAGGGGCATTCCAAATAATTTCATTGATCATTTCCAAGCATTGTATTATCTAAATATTTGAAGCTATCACTAAGGACTTTCCCAGGGTTTTGAAAAGCAGGCTTCTTTAGAATCAGGCATTCTAGGTAAAATCTTTCTTCTATTCTGCTACCTACCTTCCTCCACTGTATCAAAATCAAATGCTGTGAGAGAGGAAAAATTACTCCCCAGATAGAGCATGAGGGGTCTTTGGAAGGAGGACAGAGGGGAAGAGCCTTCTGTTGCCTTGGTGATGTTGGAAGCTGGGGCTCAGAGATTGGGTAGAGTCCTGAAGACCTGGGCTCAGCTCCTACTCCTGGCATTGTGTGCCCATGGACAAATTCACTGAACTTCCCTCTGTGTGGGATGAAAACTCTCACCAATTAAAAAAAATTAATTTTTAATAATGAGCCATCTCAGGGTGGGAACAGAAATAAAATTTTATTCGATTCTCACGAGAATAGGGCATCCTCTGCCAGAATAGATCTAGCAAGAGAAGCCCCGGCACCAGGAACAAAGCACCGATATTATACCTTGTGCAAAAGAATTGCTGCCTACCTCTGACCCTTCTCACTGTTGGCTGGGAGGAGGGCTTACAATCTGAGCATGAAAAACTAGACAAAGAACCGGGAAATCAAGGCACAGAAATTCCAATTCCCATTCCCTTAGTTAATGATTACAATTGAGGTGACATCTATAAATCTAAAGAAGGAGAATAAGATAAGGGGAGGGGGAGACCCTCTCCATTCTTCTACAGTACTTTTACAGTAAAGGAAAGCAGGTCACAGTGACCCTATTCTTACTTAGCAAATCTTTAAACCAGAACCAGAAGAAAGAACAAAAAGTTTCAGCATAAAAAAAAAGAAACTTTCCCAGAGGCTGAGCAATCAGGCTCTCATGGCCTCAGAATTTTTCCACTTCCCTATTTCCCTATTTCTTGATTTTTAAACATTGCTAAGTATAGATATAAATAGATATAGATATATATTTATACATATATATTCCCTGCGAAGTCTTCACGTTTCATTTTCTCATTACCTCACACACCTCAATCTCAGTTTCCTTATCTGGAAAAGGGAACAACAAAATCTGTAACACCTAACCCACAGTGAGGCTGTATGGCTCAAATAGTATCATGCTCACAGATTACTTTCTTTTACTGTGGCAATGCCTCTGAGAAATTCCACGTTTTGCCCTTAGGCTCCTAGATTGGACTCTCAGAAGGTGGCTGCTAACTTTGCCTAAAACACTAGACCTGAAGTCAAGAAGACTCAGGAAGACCCGAGTTCAAATTGTGCCTCAGACATTTCTTAGCTATGTGTCCCTAGGCATCTCCTTTAGCTTCCTTTAGCCTTGGGTTCCTCCTCTGTAAAATGGGGATAATTATAGTGCCTATATAACAAGGTTTTGTGAGAATTAAATGAGATGACATGTATAAAGTGGTATATATATATGTATATAAATGCTACCTATTGTTATTAGATTTAATCTTGTGGATGACTAGGCCTTTAACCCATGAACTCACAACAGTGTGCTTCCAATGAATAATCAATATACGTGTGTGTGTGTATGTGTGTGTGTGTGTGTGTGTGTGTGTGTGTGTGTGTGTAAGTATAGATGCACATACATGTATACAAGAAATCCCAAACAGAGTCACTAAGAGTCAGACATGGCTGAAAAATGACTGAACAACAAACACAAAATACAAAATATATATGCATATATATGTGTGTGCATGTATACATATATACACATATGCATATACATACATGTTTAGGCGTACTTGAAAACATGTTCCCCTGCAGTAGAATGGAAGCTTTTCGAAGGCAAGGGCACTTTGAAGGAGGCCAATATACCCCTAGTGCCTTGCACATTGTAAGTGTTAAATATGTGTTTGCTCTCTAGCTGGTGACCCTGGGAGCTGAGACAAGAAGAGTAGCTTTTCTGGATTCCATAGAGCATCAAGGCTGAAGAGCAAGAGACTTTGAAGGTCATGGTGACAGTGATCTCTGCCACCTGAGCTCTCTGATAGAGGCTTTTAATGAGGTGGTCTCTAAGCTCTAACATTCTAAGATTGTGAGAAATGGAGCTATGCTGTAAGAGATGAAATGGTCTGAGTGGACCAATGCCATTTTGGAAGGGGAAAAGAAGGATGTTGGATAAGTAATGAAAAAAAAAACAAAAAAACCATTTCATCTTCCTTGTTAGTGTTTTGGGATACTTTGAGGGAGTGGATGGAGAGTCTGCCTTGGAGCCAGGGGTATCTGAGTTCAGCTCCATCCTGCCAGATGTACCGGCAGTGTGACCCTATATAAGTCACTTACTGTTTCCGTATTCTAGGCAACTCTTCAAGTTGCAGAGAAGGTGCCAGCCTTCTTTGGTACAGGCAGTTTCCTTATCCAGCACTTCCCTGTACCCATAAGAACACAGGCCCAGTCCCTGCCCTATATGCTTTAGAGAGCTGATACCATTTTGTTAATTTAAGAATATTGAAATACAGGCTCTCCCAAAAGTTTTAGTGTAGCTTTAAACTGCTAAAGTTTATGTTATGCAAAAGGTTTAATCATGTTAATTGACTTTGGTATGTTCAAAGATATAAAAGCCTTAGGGGACAGAACAGGAGGTAGAAAAGTTGGTATGAAAATATTCACTCTGCCCTCTACCTAGAACTGCTGGGTAGGAGTGTGGTTAGGGGGACCCCCTGAAGTGAGATTAAAAAAAATCTGAATATTTCCTCAGAGTAGGGGGTAGGGTTTACACATCGATGGTAGTAAGCAAGGTTCTTGGGTAAGGGGGCCAGGTGATGAAAAATAGTCCCCCTTCTCCACGCTTTGAATTTCAATGCTCATCTTGAATGCTACCTAATTAACACTTGTGGGTCTCCACTATTTACTAAAGCATTCATCCATTTCTGCAGGGTTCAAGGAGAAAACAGGAAGGAATATAGGGGGATGAGTAACTGTCAGTTGAAGTGTTGTTTTTCTCAAGCCCTAAAGCTGTTATAACTGGCCCATAAATAATACCAAGCAAGCAAAGAGTAGCTAGTAAGCACCTACTGTTTGTCAGACTCTTTATTGGTCTAGGAGCATACAAGTCCAAGAGCAGGCCCGGTCTGGCCTGTAAGAGGTGTGTGGGATGCTCAGGAGGGCTACCATGTTGCGTGTGACCGATTACTGACTCCTCTTCACGGCTGTTCCCCCTTTGGTGTCTATCTGGAATTCAGCTCTCCAAAAAGGCTCCGAGCGGCTCTGAGAAGCTGGAGCATACGTCATGGCAGAATCCCAGTAGATGGTCTTGGCAGACATGCTAAACCAAGTTGAGGGTAACCTAGAGGCCCATCAGTGAGTTAGGGAGGCATCTATCCCAGACATGTGAAGACTCCCCCCAGTGAAATGGGTGGATGAGAACAATTTGTTCCAACATCCGTGAAGCTGGCTGAAGCAGCTGCTGTGGACATGTGATCTTGGTCAGGCATCCCGGTCCATCTCCAGTTATCTTGACTTTTGCCTTGCTACTGGACTTTGGCGACTGCAGAGGAAAGAATGAGGCTGACAATTTTGTGCAATGCTGCCTCACTTAAATCCAGTTCATGCACCAGTCAAGATGTCACCCGTGATGTCACTGGTCCTCTTCAAAAACAAAGGACAAACAGCAAGCACAACAGCCTGTAAGGAAACTTGCATTTTTTTTTTCTGGAGAGAAGACAACAGGCACATAAATGAGTCTATGCAAAGATGTGGAATGTAATTGGGGGAGGGGAAGGCATGAATGAGTGCAGGGATTAAGAAAGGCGGCCCTGGAACTGACCTTTGGAGGGAGCAAGGGCTTTTAAGAGGTGCAGGGTAGGAGGGAGCACATTTCCAGGTAAGAGGGATGGCCAGAAGGTTGTAGTGGTAATCAGGGAAGGATTTTTTGTTGTTCTCTTTTGGGATGTTAGGCTATCAAGTGCCTCTAATGTGTCTGGCCTTTGTTGGAATGGGGCAGGTAAAGTAACATCTTTTTGGCTTGGAGCATTCTCAGCACTAAAGCAATGGGGAGTCACTGATTGGAAACAATGTATACCATGTGGTGCTAGTGATTGAAGGATTTTCCCACACCCTAAATGCTGAGTTGACCTCAGCCCTCAGGGTCCTGAACAGGGTATACATACTGGAAAGTTAGAGTTTGACTTTTGGGGGTACATTCATTGAAAGAGTGATGAGACTGGGCAAAGCCCCCTGGCTTTGATAACTCAGATATTGGTGCTTCTCTGGTAACTATGTATTGCTGTGGATAGACTGGTTTGTGTTAATCGATCTGTTTATAATGCTTACTTGTAATTTCTGTTTGTATTTTCTCTGAAGTTCAGGGTGCTGGCTTTTTCCTCTGAGCTAAGTGAATCATATATGTATGTTTAATTAAGCTGAGACTGTTAACCCCTTAAAGTTGCGTTCCTTAGAAAAGCAGAGCAGAGTCTGTGTTGGCAGCCCTTCTGTGTGCGGGTGTTGTTGGCCTTACACAACCACAGTAGCTACTAGCAACATTGTTCTTACAAGTGCAGTGTGATGAACAGCAAGTAGACTTTTGGTTGGATCTTAGAATGAGTAAACGGGAATAATATTTACAAGGCTAAAAAAAAATAGCTTAGAGGCCGACTGTGAAGGGTTTTAAGTAACCAACAGAGGAGTGTGTGTGTGTGTGTGTGTGTGTGTGTGTGTG